>JAOWBP010004096.1:13939234-13962862 GCA_028571105.1 Tragopan temminckii | reverse complement strand
CTTAGGCTATGACAAGAAATTGGCCAGGTGCACTGAGAAACCAAGGGGTTTGGGACACTTAACATTGTACTTAAAATAGCAAAATCCCCTTTGATGAAGAGATTTTACAATTTATGTTTCTTACAAAGAGCAACAAATGATAAAATAAAACCCATTTCCTTACATCATGGATAGAAAGAGTGATGGGCATCTTGCTCTTTGGACAAGCTCACATATGGTCCTTCACCTTGCTGAGATAAGGAGGGAAGGAATAACACACCACACAAACACAAACACCAACACTAACTGATTGCTCCTATTCATCTCGGGCCAGTTCCATGTCTGCTCTGAACAGCTACAGGAAAGAGCACTGTAATTCATAAATGAGTAAGCAAAGAGTCTGATTTCATGAGACAAAGAGTCAAAGCTACATTCAAAGAATGGGATTGCACTGTGAATGCATATTTCGTTACCTCTGAAAATATATATTTCACCAATCATCATGAGTAGTAGACAAGCACAGCACGATTTATTCAAGTCCTTATTAACTTGTCCTACATTTAATGATGACAGCTTGATGATGTTTTCCAAGATTCAGTGGCTTCTTCTTGAAAAGAAGTCAAGTAAGCTCATGTGTAAAACATTAACTAGATATGCAACCCAGAATTTAACCACTATTAGTTAATGACCATTGCAAGGCAAAACTTTGTTGGCAAACGAACTGGTCACAAAAAAGTGCAGTTTTGGAGAGACCAAAACGCTTGGAAAAAAAACAGTTTTGGGTCAAATGGAACATTTTGGAGACACTGACACTGGTCATTTAAAATTCTTGCATTTTGAAGGACTCCTCAGAAAAGGCAGGGTTTCTAAAATAAGGTTGGAAGAAGGAGATCGCCAGTAGTCAAGAAGAAAATAGGGCCATAGCAAGCAGATGCTTTACATGCATTTCAAAGGGTTGCTCAGAGCACCCCACTAGGGAACATTAATCAGTGCTTTGTCTCTGGATGTTTGTTAACAGAGGTGACTTAACTACCATGAACTCCACTGTACCTTCTCCACCTATTAATTATTTCTCTTAACTAATTTCCACAAGAGATTTTTTCTGTTGAGGAGGAAAGGTTGCATGCATGCTGTTAGACATCTTCTTCGTGAAGAATGTGACTAAAAAACTAAAAAAAAAGAACATCTGAGGCTCAACTTCTATACAAACCCATATTTAGAATCTGTTTTTATAAAAATTTGTATTCTAATGCTAACTGCAGGGAAGTCCTTTATGTTTGCAAGACTGGGGCATCATAGAGTCAGCAGGTGCCCGAACTTCGGGCACATGCTGAAATGTTTTGCTGCTTTCTGACCCTAAATGATTGGCCTGACAAGCAGCTATATTCAGGGTGGTCCTAAAACTCTTACTAGGAGCTGGTTTAAATCAGAAAGAGGGATGAGGCTGGGGAACATAAACGTTCTCTGGGGCCCATTTCAGTTTTTATGAGGTAGGTATTCCAGCCAGAAGAAAAGGGCTAAGATCAAGCCAGTCATCCTCCAGGTGAGACTCCATTCTTTAAAACCCTTCTGTGAGGGCCTTTAATAACTTTTCCATGTGTAAACATCCCTGATGCTTTTCTTATGAGCTCAGAGTGACAACCAGAGCAAGAGGAGAGCGGCGGCTCAACGCTTTTTGACGTCAGTTCTTATAAGCCTAAGCAGTTGATAACCATGACACTCCAGAAACAGGGTATCACGTATCACTGGAGAGACACATCAAGTAGAGATAGGTTTCAGACCTACCTTACCCTGCTAGCATAGCGACGAGCTCTGAGTTTACCCAGGATTCTTTTCCACGGGCTGTAATGACCGAAGCACAATTTAACCCCTTAACCTCTCCACACATGGGTCACATTTCAGTCCAATAGAGGACACACACCAAGTGGCTCATGTTTATTTTCCTATTGTCATTTTCAGTTTACCTTGAAGAACCTGATCTTTAAGTTGGTAACAAATAGCTACTGAAACCAGCTGAGGATTTTCTCCAGCTATAAACCACTCAGCCCCAAGAAAGACCCCATGAGACTGCAGAACATTTGCTTCTCGTGTCAGCTGAGAAACTTCCCAAAACAGCAGAAGACAAAGTACGTCAGATGGCTTCTGTATTCCTGTTTTGCTTTGGCCGTGCTGGGTCACCAAGGGGTATAAAATGTATCAGACTCTTAATTTAATTTTGGGAGTGAGAGAACATTTTACTTATGGCAGTCTGAGTTATCTGTGCTGTTACAGATTAACCTAATGAACATCAAAGCTAGTGAAGAGACAGACATCTGCTGACCTTGGTAGACCTCAGAAGATAACTATAAATTCTTCAATGCGATTTTAGGAACCTAGCTTCAAAAAGGTGTGTGATAGTGCAAGAAGTATCCTGAGCCTGCAAAGAACACATCCTTTTGGGGAAAATCGCCATGCCTGATCACAAGGGAGCTTTTCTCCTCTTCCAGATGCTTTGGCGTTGGTGAGAAGGCCAAACCCAAACCT
Source organism: Tragopan temminckii (assembly GCA_028571105.1). Lineage (NCBI taxonomy): Eukaryota > Metazoa > Chordata > Aves > Galliformes > Phasianidae > Tragopan > Tragopan temminckii. The sequence continues at coordinate 13,960,360 of JAOWBP010004096.1, read as the reverse complement.
CTCCAAGAGGTGCGTGAGGTTTTAGCCACAGAATTTGCTCTAAAGTCAAAGGGAGCCATGCAGCTAAACCTTGGCCAGCAGCTACAGTCTGTGGCCTTTCATAACTATTACATTTATTGGTTTGGTGAGCGCTATGAAACACTCTTTGGGTGGGCTTGAACTTCCCCCACAAAAAACAACAATTCTAGGCTCTGGGCTGGTAGGCAGTGAGGCCTGCATGACTTCTCCTTCACATTGGCCAACCCTCCCTCAGTGAGCTCTGGCAGCTGAACTCTGATAGCATCAAATGCGGGATGAGGTCACAGCTTCCGAAATCCCACTTATCCTTACCCAAACAAGGCGCAAAACCTTCAAACTCTCAAAACCGTATATAAAATATCATGCTTAATAAAGCTATTGTATCACAGCAGGGCCTGGATTTAAGCTCCTTAAATCCTGGCTATTTCCTTAGGCACCGATTATTTGGTTTTCTCTAATGCGGGATTCTGTGCGTTGTTTATAGAGCACATTTATGGTGCTGCACTTCGAAGCAAAATCTTTCTTCTAAGCAGTGGAGCTGGAAGGTTTTACACCCCTGAATTTCTACCCTTTTTACTCCTGCACACAGTCCTTTTGCTTTTCACTCTGCTGCAATGGATTCAGAGGAGCTGCAAATCTCCCCGTGCCCTCACTTCTTTCTCTGGGAGATTTCAGTTTGTTTGTTATTGCAATCTGGAAGAAAGTTCAGCCAGTCCACATCTCTGCCCTTGGCTCTTGCTTCTGAAACCTTGTCCCCACAAGGCTCATGAGAAATTTGGAATTAAACGGTTGCTGCTAGCATTGCATTACCCAGATTTTACTCTGGAGCAAAACTTAGTCCCAAGGCTCCTGATTAATGCATGTCAGCTCACACATCAAAGCTCAGAAGGACACAGGATGGGCATGTGTTCACATATCTCCTTCAGCAGCGTTGGCAGTGACCATGTCAGGACAACCTGATGTGAAAACAAAAAGCATCCGGAGATAAACAAGAGAGAATTTCCCAGCTATAGAGAGAGGAGACTGGGAACAGTCTCTAAAAAGGATGTGAATGGGAGCTACATTTTAGATAAAGGCAGTGTCGCCAGCTGTGGCACTGGCTGTGCTGTGATCCAGGAAGGGGGTGGTGGAGCACAGTGGCCCTGGGGACGATGCCCACAGCTGCTGTCACCTCCTGTCCCTGTGGAGCTGAGGCATCATCTGTGTGTGCCTCAAGCCCCTGCACCACCCTGAAGGATGCTCCCTCCAGCCTTGGGAAAAAAAAAATCCTTTGCTTTTGGTTTCTGATGTTTGGAGGAATCCCTCACAGGAGAAAAACACAACAGAATGAGAGAGGACAATACAGAGTCATTGAATGATGGAATCGTTTGAGTTGGAAGGGACCTTTAAAGGCTATCTGGTTCAACTCCCCTGCAACAAACAGGGACATGCACAGCTCCATCACGTGCTCAGAGCCTTGTTCAGCCTCCCCTTAGCTGTCTGCAGGGATAGGGACAACCCGTGCCAGTGCTTCACTGCCATTATCATACATAACTTTCTCTTTATATCCAGCCCAAATCTCCCCTCTTTTAGTTTGAAACCATTTCCCCTTGTCCTATCACAACAGACCCTGCTAAAGGGTCTATCCCCTTCTTCCTTGTATCCCCCACTTTAGATATTCAAAGGCCACTCTCAGGTGTCCCCAATGCCTTCTCTTCCCCAGGTTGAACAGCTCTCAGCCTGTCCTCATAGGGGAGGTGTTCCATTCTTTGGAATCTCTGCTTTTTTTTTTTTTTTTTTTTTTGCCTTTTAACCAGTGCAGGGAGGAAAATGGAGCAGCATGAAAACAAACAGAAAATTACATCCCACCACCCTCCACCATCCTCCCCCATCATCTGGACAAACAGACCCCCTTTCCCACAGTGGCCCCTGTAGGCTTCCATCTGTGGCACAACAGTTATTCAGGTACTGTTGGATCAATACAGGACTTACAACATAAATGAGAATGACTAATGTGACATTATACCCCCACTGAACTCTTTCCAGTGGCCGTTCGCAAGCAGCTGAAGCCAATCCATCAGCGGATGTAACAGCATTTGTTTCTGAAACATCTGGTCTATATCAATATGTAAATCAGTTCGGCACAGAAGGAAACACACAAAGAGATTTTAATCTAAATGCCTCATGTTTTTGTTGTTGTTGTTTCAAAGAGCTGCATCCAGACACCGCACAGTGTTACTTTGCATTTTCTTTTTTATTTTTGACATAATATTCCTTATATATTCAAATGTCACTTTGTGATGATTATTCCAAATAATATTTCTAGTAGTTTTTTTTTTTTTTTTCCTTTTTTTTTTTTTTTCCTGGAATCAAAGTTTTTTCTTACCAAAGGAATTCAGGCCTGTTGAATTCTGAATTAGACCTTAATTGTATCTCCTGTCAATCACTTTTAATCCAAGCAGCAGTTAGGGCAAGCAGACCTCACATGTTTTGGCAAGTCAATGGCAAAGTGACTTGGAAAACACCAAGGCAAGCTGATACTGTGATTAAATAGCCAGGAAGGGACTTGGTTCCCATTCTTTGAGGGAACTTTCTCCAAAATGTGCCAGACCTCATTTCCAGAAGATGATAAATAGGTTTCTGATGCAAAAATATTATGGCTTCCATTTTAAAATAGGGCTGAAAGCTTCCTCCCTTGTCACAAATATGGAGCCATCAGTGTTTCTGAAAAACACATCTCTTGCTTTGCAGCCTATATGTGGATTTGGTGGCTCCTCTTTGAAATACTTTTTACATGGGGATTGAGAGGAAGGAATGAAGGCACCCAGATGTCCCTGTTCATTGCAGGGAAATTGGACTAGATGACCTTAGTAGGTCCCTTCCTACTCAAAAGGTTCTATGATTCTATGAAAATGTATTAAGATATAATAAATAAATAAATATTAATGATTATGACCTACATGTGGAGTGAATAGTATTTTACAGCACAGGGATGTTAGGAGGTTTTTATTTCATTTGAACTGTTTCTCCTTGTCTTGAAACCTCTATCCACTCTTTTCAGCCTGATAGAACTGAACTGAGCCAAAGGGTGGGAGCTGTAAAGTGTAATTCAAGAGAAATCATCAATACAAGGGGAAAAAAAAAAAGAGGATTTTTCTTTCTTTCTTTCTTTCTTTTTCTGAAAAGCAGACTCTGGAAATGAGTGCTTGTAGGTAGATTGTTGTGTCGGTACAGGGCTCTGCAAAATCACTTAGAGTAGGGAGGGAGGAGGGAAGATGGGAGGAGGGAAGACGGCACCAATGCTTGGAAGGATCAAGTGACCTAGAAAAGATTTTTAGAATTCCTCCACTTCTCACCATCAGATAAAAGCACAGAGAAAAAGCAAGTGACTCATCCTCTCTTGTTCCCTTCTAATAGTTTCCTAATGAGGTAATCGTAATCCTTCGGAAACATATAAAATAGAAGACAAGATAAGAAAATTTAAGGGGAGTGGGGGAAATTTAATAGGCTAATCACTTTTATTATTAATGTACCACCATGCAAAAATCATGCTAAAATTTTTCCTTGATCTGTCTTTTCTGTGCACTTTGCTCATGCACAGAGTTACATATAAATACCCATTGATCAGTATAATTTCTTTTGCAGCCTGTCACTCACTGTAATATGACTAAATCTGCCATGCAAAAGACCAGATAAAGTTTAAAGCAGGAGATAATTATTTAATGGCTGTTATTAATCCAAACTGGATAATCAGCCAAGATTTCAGGTACACAAATCTGAAATAGAAGTGGCAGATCTCATGTATTTGACTCAAGGCCATCACAGGTGCAGCAAATTGACACCAGGAGCATTCCTGATATGAGATCTACACACACACACACACACACACACAAATTCATCTACATGCAGCTTGTAGAGAGTGGGGACTCTCAGCTTGTATGCAAGGAGCTGTTGTCACTGCTGCCTGCATCAGAACCCAGCACTGAACATGCCCAAAAAACCCAACCAGTGTGCAAAGCTCTATTGCTCACAGCCAGGCAGGCATCTGGGCCAAGCATTGGTCCTGCTGCTGATGCACCAGCAGTAGCTGATGGAAGAAGTGTTGTGTTTTGACTTGCCAGGAATGCAGATGCTGAAGATCTACAGGAAACATGCAGTCAAGCACTGGAAAATTTATCCACATGGGATTGTTGTGCACACAGCCTGGTTAAAGCCATACAGCCCTGCTCAGCATGGTGACCACTATATCAGAACTAAATCTTTGGGTACTTGTTCTGGCTTTTCTTTTGCAGAGATGGAAATTAAGAGAAGAACAAATGAAGGAAAAGAGAGAGACTTTCACTGAAGCCATAGATGTTGTTTTCATCCATCCATCCATCCATCCATCCATCCATCCATCCATCCATCCATCCATCCATCCATCCATCCATCATTAATCCAATAAAAAATGCTATGTAACAAGTGAAATATTTATTCAACTAGAAAAACCACTGTCTTAGCAAATGAGGCCCTTAATTCTTTTTTATCTTTTCAAGCTGAATGAGACAAAAACTTAATTAAAGACGAAAAGTAAACCAGCCTCTCAAATACTCTAAAGCTCGAATGGTAACATGAGTACATCATGCTTAACATGGGAGTTTAAGCATGACAGCTACCCTGCCAAATTTTTATTAAGGTTTAATCTGCATCCAATTTCCTTCACAGGAGGAGCCCACTCCCTTCATGATTCTACCAAGAAGAAAGCCTTTATTCTCCCTTTGCCATCATCCATGTACGTAGTCAAATTCTCCTGGGGTAACGTATAGTGGAGCCAGCATTCTGCACTGAGTTGCAAACGAGAAGTGCTCTCCTATCTTATTATCAGAGAGGAGCACACAGCTCTGGTGGAGGTGGTTGGGGTTTGCACCACTTTCTGAACCATTCATCCTCCTCTCCCCTTTTTCCATCTTCTCTTTTCCATTCTCCGTTGAGTTATCTCCACACCCAAGTTCCAGAAGAGCCTGGTGTTACCAAATTCAGAGCAGCAGGGTCCAGCAGGGCAAGGAGATGAATGTTGTGTTTGTAAAGTTAGCAGAAGTTGGGTTCTCAGAGTTCATGCCGGTGTCACTGCGTGTGCTGAACTCCTACACGTTTTGAAACTTGATCTTACACCTCTCCTTTTATGAAGATGAAATCCTTGGCAGATAATTATTTTGCTTTCTCACATCATATCAGACGGTTTAAGCACCAGTCTGCTTGTTAAGAGCCAGCTGTTGTGCAGTGAAGAAAGAAAGAGAAATCCCCCACATAATCCCGTACATTCAGCTATCCCGCAGTGGCAATGTGCTGCTGCTATCTGCCCTGCTTTCATTAGATTTTACTGATAAAGAGTGAACTTAGGCCTTGTTAAATATTGGTCCATGAGAAAGTATTCAAGAAGGGAAAGGTAGATTGAAGCAAAGAGTGCTGGTGCACATAATGCTTTATTTCTCGTCGGATAGATGAGCCTGGAGGTGCTCAGCTCTGGGGATGTGCTGTCTATGGGATTATTGTGTACAATGTAGTGCTGGTAGATTCAGAAATGTGAGCGTCTCCTTACTGCCAGTTCTTCCTGATTATCTTTTAGAGCTTGTTCAGGTCCAAATAAGCCTGTGCTGGACATGATCTCCCATCTCCTCCTGCCATGGACTTGCCTTTCCCTCTCCTCCCAGAAGAGGAGAGCAATGAGACACTCCCCTGGTGATGTGCTCCCCAGATGTGCTGAATTTGATTTTGGAGCAGAATTTGATTTCGAGGCCACTATCAGGGCTAAATGCGATGTCATATACTGTATAATATTGGCGAGGCTTACTCCGTATTTCCTTTGCTATTTGATAAAAATAATTTTTTTCACTTGCCAAGACTAGCAAAATGACTGCTCTTCTCCATGACCAAAGGAAACAGTGTTTCTTCCACTATCAACAGAGGAATTTATTTATGTCTCACAATGGCTTTTCCACGTGCACACACCACCTCAGAAAACAAAATTTAAATCATTCCGAAGTGAATTTGGTGTCTCTGCCTTGAATGCTTATTTCCTTAGAAAAGCAACGGTGGGATGATTTTCCCCTAGAGCATCTCTTGAATTTGGCCCAGCAGACGCTGCTGAATGTTTTTTCCTTCCGTTTCTCCTTCTGCTACAATTGCTTGATTTCAGCTACTGTGAGCCTGACCCACATCCCACAGCAGCCCGTGGAAAACCTCAGCAGGGCTGGGGTGAGCAATAGCCCAGCCTTGGTCTATGGAGCAGAGAAATGTGAGAGGACAGCTGGGCCGTGTCTGGTACCAAGTCTCTTCATTTCTCATCTTTATTAGCTCATTAAGCACGTAACAAGAGGCTACTGCTGTCTGACCACAGCAAGCCTCACACACATCATTGTTTCCTCCGTAAAAACACGTTTGGACACTGTTACTAAAACAAAAGTCCCTGATGAAAGTCATGTTCACCACCATGCGCAATGTTCTTGTCAATGCAAGGAAAACTTGGTTGCTGTGGACAACCTGTGACCATGCTGTTAGCTCCTTGCTTACTTCAAACAGCAGTCTGAGGTTATTTAATGTGTTCGAGCACCAAATCTTCCAAATACAAAGAGTTTTTGACATCATCAACCTAGAAAAGAACTGGAAATTAATTCATTTTCCATTTTGGCAAGCATACAGACAAATTCATTTTCTTTTTCTTCAGGACTAATAATAACGTATCAGTTTCATGTCAAGGAACTTCTGGTCTGGTGATCCTAGATTTGGGCAAACTTGGAATTGCTTGTAAGAGTAGTTTTGCTCCAGTTTCCAAGATCACTGTTTTTCTAGTAATAATTAATCTGTTTTAATATGGATGCTTAGAAGATTGCCTGAGTGTGGGTAGGAATGGACTAAGTATGGATTAAGTGAAGTTGACATACAAAAACGTACATCCAGGGCTATTGTTTTCTTTGCCTATTTATGCAGAGCAGTTGGAATTGTGGAAAACTTGTTATAAATTTTGTCACTGTGTTCAGAAAAAAGTGTAGGTAAGATAAGAAAGGTGTAGATGTAGATAAGAAAGCATTATATATCTATTTTGACTATCCATACATGTACATACAGGTACCTTGCACTCAACGGAAACAACTATTTATACTTCTGTTGCTTAAATAATAAACACAGGTTTTCTTCCTAGAGCATGATCCCCACAATCCACAATAGGTTTCTTCTACAGCTGTTTTTTTGCTGATCGGAGCCAGAACAGCACACAAATGCATACTCAGAAGCGTACATACACCCACCCATTCACATATACATATCACTGGAAAACAGAAGCTCTGATTTTTCCAAGCACAGCTACACCCTTTTGAGAGTTGTTTATGGCTCTTGTCACAGTTATGAATACATATAAGAGAAATATATTTCTGCATGTGTGTTGGGGAGCCAGAATGAGGCACATTAATCCTGCTCCCAGCACGTGCCACTAAACATATGAACATTGAGCTGGAATTTTTTGTGTTCTTTTTTTGCTTCAAGTAGGGACAGAAATAACTCATTCAACTCCAAAGATTACTTAGATAACATCATCATGTTGATTATCAACCCAGAATCATAACTGAGACACTAACAGGAATTAATTACTGCTTACTCATAGTCCTGTATGTGTGTGCTTGAGATAGGAGTATAAAGAACTCAATTAAGGCTCTTAATACAGAAAATAACAGGAGTGTCTCTGACTACTTGCACACACTGCAGGTGGGATTTCAAGAAGCTCTTGGTTTCTCACTGATGCTTGGACATTCCTTGAGACATTGAGCCATGATCTTCAGGAAAGCAAAGCCAGATGGAGTCTGCCTACAGGTAAGACCATCACTACTTGTCCTAACAGGCAAAGTGAAAAGGCTTAAAGCTGAAGGCTGACCACCAAACATCAAGGAAATGGACCCTTTGATTTCCAAGGTACAGTCAGTATTTTCTTTTGCAAGAAGAAACACGGATTTCTTCTAAAAATAAGTACAGAAGAGCTGGGAAGACTGCACAGAACAATACTATTGTAGGCAGCAGGCTCATTATTTTCTTAACAGATGGATAAATCAAGGGCTCTCTTGTTATTTTATTTGTGCAGTGTACTTTAAAAATACTCACACGCCCACGTAGTGCTTCCTCATCGATAACACCAGCAGTGGGGGGGAGACAGTGTCACCTTCCATAAACAGGTACTGTTGACATATGGCTTGTAAAATAGAACCATTTCAATGGGGTTCGGGTCAGCTCAGAGAGAAAGTGCAGATAACACCGCCTTATCTGACAGTATTAGCCAAAAAATATGCTGTGCATTTGAAGCCCTGTATTTGCCTGCTCCGCACATAATTCATTGACACGAGGCCAACACTAACATCGGGTCTAATTGGCCGTACAGATCAGACGGTGATGTTCAGGAAGATGAAAATAATATTGGCCCAATGAGATGTGTTTTGTGTTCAAAGGTTGTCGATTTTCTGCTCTGGCTTGGGCTGGTGTCACAACAGCTGACTGCAGCCAGCATTTAAATGAGATTTAATGGAGATGTTTGGGAGTTGCACATGCACATGTGGACAACAGTGTTGCAAATGCTTGGTAGAGCCTTTAAAAAAAAAAAACAACACTTTTTTTCCTTAAAAAACAGCATGGACATTATATAATCCCCAGATTTTTATGAGGCCTTTCCCAGGGGTCTGGAGATGGTTCATATGTAACAACCATGAGCTTGGTAAGAGGAGAATGAAGAATGCTGAGAAACACACCAAACAAGAGAGCAATCATAAGAAAAAGATTGCAGGAAGGGTTAAACCTTGGAAAAGGCAAAGGGAGAAGTGGTGGCATCACAGGTTTCCAAACCACATTAAATACATCTTACTTTTCTAGCCCAAAACTCAGATGGGAGGGTTAATACTGTGATATTTCATCACGCCATGATCGTGCTTCCATTTCACATTCAGCAAATGCTGCCTCTAAAAATTGCATCCCACATGTCTTGTTTTGGTTCCAACTTGCTGGCCAGTGTGGTTATTGTAGCCATCTGACTTGCTTTAAGTTCCCCCCCCCCTTCTCATCCTTTCCCTTTATGACTGATGGCTGAATCCCTCTGGAAATCACTCCGTATCCATCAGTGAGAGAATGGGTTTTCTGTCTGCCAATACAGCCCTTGGCAGACAGCTGCATGTCTCATGTATTTACTAGGTGAAATATCTGGATTGTTGTCAGAGCATTCAACAGAGATATCCATTCATGTATCAGCATTAGCTATACTCAAAGATTAGTTAATGGGATAAATGTCTCATAAACAGGAGTGAGAACAGTCTCTATGAAAGCAAGTAGACTTTAAATCACAGACAGCTCTGCTAAAATGTGACACTGAACTGCGATTTTTTTGTATCTCTGAGGCTTTTGTTTTGCATGGATTTGCATCCCTTACATTTCACACTATAAAATTAGTCTTAACCACCAAAAACTGGCACAACTCAGGCTCCAAGTGTGGTTGAACCACCCACTTCCATCCCTGAACTGATAAATTTGCCGAGGCTCTCTCAGAATTGGACATCGTTCATTAAGAAGTCAACCCTGCTTAGCTTGATGAGTTCCATCTCACAAAGAGGCATGAACTAAAAATGCTTTGCTGCAGGCCTCCAAAACTCAGCTACCCAGATGGAAGCTGCTTCCTCTTTGTTTGTAGTCTTCCTCTTTCCACCCTCCATTTATTATTTTTTAATCAGCAATCTTCATAAGCGAAACTCACTGCTTTAGGATTGGTTTTTTTGAACCACACACATCTCTAGGAATCTTTTGCCAAGAAATGTCTGTAAAAGTATTTCTAGATGTTTGGAATTTCCCAGCAGTAGTGTGGAAGTTTGGTTTGTTTGAATCTCTCGCTCAGCAGGAGGAAAATTGAGCTCAACATGTTTATGAGTATAAAAGCCATCTGTTTGATAGGGAACCTGGAAGAAGACTGAAGGTCTGACTCGGAGATGATGAAGTGAAAAAGAAAGATTTCTGTTTCCCGTCTCTTAGAATTAATTATGCTGTTAATAATGTGTTAGAAGATGTAGGCTTGCTTTAAGTTATTACTTAAGCCCAAAGAAATAAATATGACTTCAACAGAAAGCTTTCCTGATGCAAAATCCACTGTAGCTTTATAAAAAGTTGGTCAAAAACCCAGAAGAGTGTGTGTGCCAAGATGCTTCTCCATAAATGTACTCCACCAAGGCTTCTCCCTATCCCCTTCTTTAAATCAAAACCGTTTTGTGGATAAAATATCAGGATTTCTGCTGGAACTTAGGTGCCTGATCATCCTGTGGCATCACCCATAGCCTTCTATTTATTCACTTTCACATGTAGAGCCCTTTGATGTAATCTGGGCTTGGGTTTGTTTTCTCGTTGTTGATGCTGCTTTGTGGTTTCCCTGGGGTGTCTGAAGGGCAGCAGAGCTGTGAAATGTCATTTATTGCTTTGGTAGGAGAGAAGGGGGAGAAGGAGAAATGGGAGATCCCTTCAATGGTAGAATATTTCAGAAAAAAAATCACAACCTGAAGCTGTGGGTGAAAGTTGGGCTCCCTCTGCTCGTTGTAAAGGGAACGAAAGGAGATGAGACAATGGTTTTAACACTGACTTCATCGCTGCCTTCTTATGTGTGGTGTGAATAGCCTCAACAGGTTGTTGAGGTAGTATTTAGGTGTATTCTCTGAAAGACTTGCCAGGCTCTGGCACAGGATGCCCGGGGCAGTGGTGGTGGGGTCACTATCCCTGCAGGTGTTCAGGAACCGTGGCACTGAGGGACATGGTCTAGTGGGCATGGTGGGATGAGTTGGGGTTGGGCTTGGGGATTGTAGAGGTTTTTTCCAGCCTTAATGACTATGTAATTCTATCATTCTGTACCTATACCTTTGAAAACTATTAGCAAAGCATGGTCTGTGGAAGGCACTAAATACTACTAATAACTGAAACAAATCTAATTGGTATATCTGCAAAAAGGCCACTTGCAATGTCTCCTACATAGGGGATTTTCAGGAGAAAAACGTCTCAGTGCCATCAAAAAGCACTGAAAATCTCCTGCCCTCTCCATTCTCCTCAGCCCAAGTCTCGCTCTGACTGCAGGATCACTCTTCTAAAATGCAAATTCTCATTGCACAAAGCTGAATAAATACCAACGGTGAAGGTGGATGGTTCTGTTAGGCTCCAGTATACACTGGCTTTGTCCCTCGTTGCGTTGGCGTGAGCTCTGAGCCAGGGCTTTGGAGGGCTGCCAGCAGGGCTGGATGCCACCAGTATTTTCTTTAGTGCATTGTAAACCCCAGGTGAGTTTTGACACCATTAGTCCCCTTGGCGGCGGACACTCGCCGCATTATATATGAACTGTTTGGAGCATGTTGAGTGCGGAGACTCCTGTAATGTCCAGAAGTATTTGGGTGTACAAAGGAAAATACAGCTGAGCTAACAGAGCTTTAAAAGAAGCTGACTTGGGTGCTTGATAGGCTCTGCGTAAGGCTTGCTTGTCAACATTACCAGGTGAAATCTATGAAATCTATGCCTTCAACCTGAATATACAAGGAGAGCCAAAATAACACATTATGAGCGTTAATGCAGTTGAAAGTAAAACCGCATGTTTTCCAAAGGGTTTAAAAGCTCATTTGAAGTAGGGCAAAGGGTCAGAAAAGAAGGAGTCCCATTTATGTAGCTTTGGCAACAGTTTAAAAATGAAGAAGCCCCACTTAGACCATGTACATTTCATTATATCACTGCTGCCCTTGTCGCAGGGAGGAAAAGCGGAGATGCTCGCCTTGGTTTGGACCCTGCGAACTCCGAGTGTTTCCCAACTTCTCCCAGAAAGAAAAATAAAATAGGAAAAGAAACGGTTCTTTGTTTGCAGTGAGTGGAAAGAGTGCAAACCCCAACTGATTTTTAATTTTTTTTAAAGGGATTTTTTATGCTTAGGTAATAGGAAAAATCTGATCATGTTTTACAGCCTGGTGTTAACTGCCGGGCGACCTGGGGTTGGGTCCCCTTGGGGCACCGTGGGGGGCTCAGCATCTCAGCAGGGCACGGGATGCGATACATGGGGCAGTTCTGCTCATTGCTACCTCCTGTGCTTTGTCCTAGGCCATGTGTCACTCCTTTCCAGGCTTTTGCTTTGTCCTTTGCCTTGAAGTTGCCTTGGCTTCCATATTCCCACTGATTGATGTCTCTTGTAACTACTTGGAATCCAGTCCCAAGGCACTGATCCTCTTTAGACTGTCCTGAATTAAAGGAAGTGAATGAGGGACAAGAAGGATGCTCTCTGCCTTATCCCACAGCTGCCAGATGGGACCAGAAAACCTGGAGCAACCTAGTTCAGGTCTGGAGAGGCTCCATGAGTCTGCAAAGATGTGTTGGAGAGAAGCTGTCAAGCTACTTGCCCCCTAGGACCACTGCAGTTTTCTTGCCAGCACACCTGGCTTGTAAAAACACAGCAGGAACACCAGCATTTTGCCCTGCGGGGATGGGTTTCCAGTAAGTTCAGCTTTTGGTGTGGATTTCTTGGTCCTATCTTAAAGGGTTCCAAAGCAGACGAGTGCCCGGGTCTGCTCGGAGGGAATCCTACTCATCTAACTGTCCTGTGCATGCAGCCTTGAGAACAAAGCTGGGTGTGTTGAATGTAAAATACTTGACTCAAGTTTATCTGCTGCTTCTCTAGGGATTTGGAGAAAGAAAACTGTTTCTGTTAAAAAGTAACATGTCCCAGGTCCACGGGCTTGAACAGAGAGCAAAGGGAACATTTTTGTCTGAGGTTCGAGTTAAATCACTGGCAGAACATCACTGCTTTTCCAGCACTTGAACTCAGATCCAACAAAAATCTATAAAAAGCTGTTAAGTTGGGATGAAGGAGAGCCACAGAGGTAATGAGTTTACTACAGTCCTGTAGGGTAAACACCGGACTACTGCAGGGTGAGGAGCATTACTGCTGTTCCCAGAGGGAGTGGTGTCCCACGTGGACTGTGAGCCTCCTCCTGTTCTCACCAAAAACCCCAAAGTAGATCTAGAGGGCAAGTGAGACATTGATTTGAGTATCCCCATTACAGCACGGAAGGTCTCTTGGCTGGAAGAGTGGGTTGGGTAGTGGTTTTATGAAGATGAATGTCGCGACAAGGTGAGAGAAGAGGGGTGACAGAGTATTGTGTAGAGGAGGATCAAAGCTCTAAGGGGGAATATCTGCTGAGCACCAGAGGTGTAGGAGGTCTGTGTGTTTCATGTTCAACTGCTTTTCATTTCCCCTCAAAATATGCAAAGGAAAGAAAGAAAGGGAGGTGAACCTGAATCACCTAAAACTGAATGACATCAAGAGAGCCCAAAGCAGCTGGATCCATGGGTAGTAATGCAGTGACTACAGCTGCAAATCATCCCACAGTCTTGTGTATGAACAAATGAAGAAGAGTCCAGGTGTGCATCATGGCTCTCTGCAGATGCCACTTCTGTAGGCATCGTGTCATGGTGCCTCCCTTCTGGGGCTGTGAGCAGTGTAAGAAACTTCAGAAGCTGCAGAGACTCCTGGTGTAGGGCAAGTGGTGGGAGAATGTGCCCAGGGTGGGAAGGTGTTGCTTGAACATCCAGCAAATCCTCAGACTCCTGATATAGGAGTTATGGAATCTTGTAGAAATTGGAATGATTTCTGCTATTCATTCCCATTCATTCTAGCCAATTGATTCTAATATGGGATTGATTTAAAATTTTGTTCCAATATAGGAAGGGCTTTGAATGTGAGTACCTTTAGAGGGCTGATGGCTGCAGAGAGAGCAATCTGCAGGGTACATCTTGAAGAGCAGCCCAGAGAACTCCCTGGGGTATTCCAGCTTTATTTATCCAGAAAGAGGAGAGTCTGAAAGAGAAACTTTATAGATGGAATCACAGAATAGCTTAGATTGGAAGGGATCTTAAAGATCACCCAACTCCAACCCCTGTGCCCTGGGCCCACCCACCAGATCAGGTTGCCTAGGGTCCTATCCAACTGGCCATGTGCATAACTCCATTAATGGGGCACCCACAGCTTCTCTGGGCAACTGAAAAGCCCTCTAAGAGAGCAACATAAAGCTACAGCAGATGGTGGCAGCCCCAGAGCAATTCTGCCTTCCAGACAGTTGAGCGCACGCAAGCCAGCAGCATTTTGTTTCTAGCGGCAGCAAACTCTTTTTCATGTCAGTGTTTCCCTCTTGCTTTTGAAATCAAAATGACTGGAGGGTTTTCACATGTGAGAGCCTAAATTAAATATCGACTAAGAGGTTTTACGTGAACTGGAGAGCTTAAAAAAAATAATCTGAATGGATCCCACAGGATGAGTTTAGGGCTCTAAAATAGGTCCAGATAGAATAAAGGATGTATGTGTTAGAGGTATGCAAAAGGTTCAAATGACAGATGAGTCTGCAAAAAAAGCAGAGACTGAGAAGATGCAGAAATAATATTAGGCATATAGAGGCTGGAAGTAGAGATAATTTTCCTGTACTACAGTAAGGAAAGAGAGTTTATCTAATATTCCCCAAATTACTCCTCTCCAAATATTTGTTGGTTGATTTGCTTTTCCTTTCCAAAGCCTCAACAGCCTGATTTTATTTTCCTGGCTGCACAGAGAACCAGGAACACCAGCAGCATGGATTCCAATGTGAAATCCTACTCACTGGTTCAAAACCTATACCTGGTGTTGAAGGGGTATAAGCATCAATTTTTATTAGAGCTTTATTTGCTACCAGTATGCAATGAGGAGAATCTGATACAAAGTAAAAACATATGTCTCATGAAAAACATTGATGTGCACAGATTATGCTGCACATCCCCTGGGTACCAAGTGGATGAAAAGAGTCAGAAAGTCATTAGCAAGGAGGGACGGAATAATTATAAGTCATGTTGAAGCAGACAAATCCCAGCTGTGTGTCTTTAGCTCATGTTTTGCTAATCTGAATTTCTAATACTCCTTCTGTAACACTGGTGATGGACTCCAAGTCAAAAGGAGGGAAAACAGAGTGTGTAAAATCTTTCCAACTAATGTATTTATAGCTCATTTATGTGAGCGTATTAGATAAACTCGTTGGTAAATATCCTCTGCAGTTTGTTACGCCAAACTGATCTGTCTGGCAGTGAGCACATTGGGTTGATACAGATGTGCACACCTCCACATTTTCACAGTATTGAAAGTGGGGAAACAACATCTGAAATATCACAGTAGTAAAATTTGAGAGCAGCTGCAGTCTTTTCTTCTGATTGAAATGGAACTTTGTTTTGGTACAAAATCTTGCAAAAATATAAAAGAGAAATTTTTACCATTTCTGAGCCCAGCCACAGAGAAAATCCGCAACGAACAGGATTTCATATGCTTTCGATTACCTTTTCCAACTCGTTCTTCTCATTCAAAGTTCATTTTGAGGTTTGACTGGTTCTCCTTTCATCTCTGCTCTTCTGGTCCTCCCTCAAAATTTGGGTGGTTTGGGAAGGCTTTTCCTGGGAGCCTTTGGTGCAGGGACACATCCTAGCAGGGCTGTAGCACGGCTGAGTAGGGACGAGTGGCTGTGTCTCACCTGACACAAGGGCCCCATATCCTAGAAAAGCCAGAGGTGTAGGAGCATGGGAAATAAATATTAACATAACCGCATATTAATATCAACTGGAGTTCTAACTCAAAATGCCTTGAAAGTTCTCCTGTGCTTTTTGCTTTTGGTGGTGGTTTTCTCCCCTTTTCCATCTTTCAGACAAACTCTGCTGACAGTCTCCCGAAGCCATTGATGTGGAAGGGAGAAATGGGAAGGGGGGAAGTTTCTTTGGAAGAAAAACTTTTCGAATTGCAAAAGCGAATTTATGTAAGATTTCCACTTCCTTTCAGGTTAAAACCCCCTTTAAACCAAGGGGCTACGATGTCAGTACTGGATTCAAATCCAAACCTCTCCAGGCAGGCCTAATTAAAAAAAAATCACTGGGATTGCTGTCGAGGGACCATTCAAAAGTCCAAGGACAGAGCCTATCCCTTCATCAGAAAACAAAGAGAAATCCTGAATATGTACGAAGATGGTTAGGAGCTTTCAAAAGCTCCCACTCCTCTCCTTGGGAAAACCAAAGGTATCAGCTTTAAATCTCGTTGGTGCGCTCATGAGACAGAGGCGCTCATTGTACGCAAGACCTACGGTATTAATCACTTCTAGATTTCCCTTTCCTCTTTCGAAAGAAGGGATTTTCTTTTTTTTTTTTTTTTTTAATGTCAATAAATAGTGCTGCCTGAGATTAGACTGTCAGGGACAGAAAGCCAGGAAAAAAAGATGAAATGCCCCAAAACTGGAGGACTCTGACCTGTTTCCAGAGTCGGTGCTCGGGAGGTGAAGGTAACGCTGTGGTTTTGCCCCAAACGCTACAAGCGCTGCTTTATGGCGCGGCTGAAGAGAGTGATGGTCCCACTGGTCTGAATATGCAAACAGCTCCAGATTAAAAGAAGCCAGATCGCTTCCCAAACCAAATATTGAATTAGGTTTGGGATTTTTTTCCACCCCTTTTTTTTCATCTCACATTTGTGCCGCTCCGGTCTCGGCTGTGTCACTGGCTTCTTTGTCCCCACGTCCTGCAAAAATGCTGAATATCTCATGTCACTCAGATTTCTGGTCTGCTCTAACTGTAACATTCATTCAGAATGCCAGCAGTAGGGAAGCTTCTGATCACAGAATGAGTGCTTAGGTGTCTTTTGGACTTAACCTTGCAGCATTCTTTGTTGTGTGCCAGCTTGGGATGTTTTGGCTGAACGTCTCACTGAGAATGAATTTTCTTACGTTGTCTTTTCTCTGCTTCTTTTCTCATCTGGTCATAATCATGGATGCACTGCAAAGTGGTTTATCCGCATATGTATTGATCCTGCAAGGGTTTTCATTAGAATATTGAACATTTTATGAGTCTAATCACACTCCTGCAATACTCAAGGCCACCATTTTTAGTTCCAACCAGAAGGAAAAACTGGGTGGCACAAGTTAAAAAAAAGAAGCATTGCTTCTAAACTTTTCAAAAAGGACTGGTCAGCTCAGAATTTGATTTCTGTATAAATGGGAAGGAAGAAGAGTTAATTTTTCTGATTACCGACATTTATCTTGTGAATTCAATAGCCCAGTTGTTAAGCATACTCAATCTGGAGCAATTTTCTTTCCACCTCCTCGTGTGATTTTTTAGTGGGATGTAAGGAGAAACTGGCCCTGTGAATGACAGTAGCTTTGCAATGGGACATTTTCTTGCTACTGTATTTTAATATCCTTCTCAACAGTGACATCTTCTACTCATTAAAGGTAGGTCAGTGAGTGAATCTAATAACATATTTGTGGAAACATAAGGAGCTGAAATATGCCCTTGGCTTTTCAGGAAACAGAGGTTTTTCAGAAATGCCAGAGAAATGAGATTTTATTTTTCCAAGGCATCAAATTTTTTTAAGGTACCCAAAATGTGCATAATCATATTATAGGTAATCAGGGTGCCATTCAGCTACTATATCAAACAGGCATGTCATTAGCGCGGCAGGCTAATTGCTTGAGCTTTCCTTGACCTGGGACTTCAACATTAAGGCTCTGGGTGGCCAAGCGATTTTCATAATTTTCTCTGTATTCCACAAGTCTAGAGGAAATCAAGGTCTGTGATTGCTTTGGTAATTTTCCTTTCAGAACAGATTGCTTGATTTGACATTTTAAGTACAGTATCTTGTAACTTACAGGCAGGCAAATTTTTCAAAGAAACTGCCGTGACTGCAGTCTCCTGTTTTCCTTGCTAAAACACTTCTGTGTCTTTGGAAGACTTCTCTTTGTGAGAACACAGCAGCAGACCATGAGAATTGAGTTGCCACTGAGATAAGGTCACGTTATGTAGAAATATGAGCTCCTTAACCTCTGATCTTTCCCCCATTTCCAATTTTGTAACCTTTTGCTGTGCGTAGTTCACAGTGAAGTCAAGAGAAATGCTGGATTCCTCTTGCTTTCCCCTTCAAGAACAGGATAAACTTTTTTCCACCTTTGTGTCTTGTTGGAAATCCGTGCTGTGCTGCATTACGTGTTCTCAAGGAATAACTTCTCAACTTCTAGGACAAGGCAATGGAAGCCTGCTAAATTATCTTCAATCCCTAAAACAATATTAAATTAGTCAGTTTTGGTTTTTTATTTAACCGGAAATCAATGTGAAATCCCAAGCTAACTGAATAAGTGTAGGAGTTTGCGATCTGTGCTGGATCTCTTGGTGAGAACTGATTTGAACCCACTATAGGATTGAGAGTTTCCATTTCCCGTGAGTGTCACACAGGGAGGACATGAGCCAGAGTCACTTAAACACTCTGTAATGAGAGCAGAAAGGCAGGAAAATACCCCAGCTGGCTGATATTGGGAAGGTAATTTACAGGAGCATTCCAGTAGGGATGTCTCTAACTTGTCTCCGAATTGCTATTTCTGAAACTCTGAGCTTCTCTTGAGTTTCCTTCCTATTCTCGTGTCTATGCTAGCAGGCGACTGACTTAAAAATGTGAAAGCAGGGTGTAGGAACTGAAAACATATCTAACAGATACTTGGCTTTAAAGTTACCTTGTGCACCTTGGCCAGCAAGTCACCTTCTTCACCATTTTCCTCCTTCAAGCTCTGCTCTTTTTTAGGGAATTGAGGAAGCTTGGATCCATGCTACAAAACCTGCAGCTGGAGTTAAATATGTATTATGTATACAAATCAATTTTCACCTTCTTTCTGTTTGTTAAAGTTCATTACCAGAAGAATAATTTTGATAGCTGTTATTATCTTTCTTTACTTGGAACAAATAGATTGGAAAGATAACTATGCAGATGTGTTTTTCGAAGTGATGGCATAGAAGGAGGAAAATTGCTCTCCTGAAACTTTGTATAAGTGGATGTCTGTGGAAAGATTGTTTAAGTGTTTAAAGCTGCATGACGAGGTCACACAGATGCTCACTGTACAGAATTAAATCTGAAAATTTGTGTTATAACATTATTTCAAAGGAATATTTCACAATTCCTAATTGTGGTGTAACAAATGTTCGCTAATCACTTTTTGAAAAAAAAACCACAAAAACTTTCCATGAACTTCTCCAACAATGCTTATCAAACACAGGATGTTTTTTATGGTTTTAATTTCATCAACATTTTGAAAATATCAGTTTAACTATGAACAACCTGTGTTGCTCCTTGCAGTATGAATTCTCTACGTTGATTTGTGAGAAGACAAACTAAAAATGGTCCCTGAGCATCTTTTTTACATCGATCCAGTCTTTTTGAGTCAAGAGGTAATGGCCTTAAGTTGTGACAGTAGAGGCTCAATTGGGGTATTAGGAAATATTTCTTCTCTGGAAGAGCAGTGATGCAATGGCACAGCTGCCCAGGGAGTGATGGAGTCACCGTCCATGGAGCTGCCCCAGAACTGTGGGGATGTGGCACTGAGGGATGTGGTCAGTGAGCGTGGTGGGATGGGTTGGAATTGGTCCTGAGGATCCCAGAGGTCTTTTCCAACCTCAGTGATTCTGTGATTCTGTGATCTCAGCTCTACATTTGGAGCTTATAGTAGAGATTTAATTTCAGCTGCACTGTTGCTGATCTGTTGTCATTGCTGATCATCTTGGGTATTTTCCTGATATCCGTGTATTCGGCAGGAAGTTGATCCAGACCTGAGATTCCAAATGGATGTTTGAGGATGGGTATCACACTGCAGTTGGCTGTAGCGTACATGCACAATCAGAGCAGATGATTGCTTGAACAGACCCAGCACAGATGGAGGCAACAGTCACGGGAGTTGACTTTTTTTTCAGTTTTGCAGTGCTAGAAAGATGCAGAGAGATTTCTACACTGCAATATTCCTGATTCTGCCCCAAAAATACACTTCAGATATTTAGTTCAATCAGTTCAAGTGGGCCATTATTTGGTCTCCATGTCTCAAACCTTACCCCACAAGAGGCTCAGGTTATGCATAGCAGGTCTGAAAACGGTTTATCCTTTGCTCTAACAGGATAATCTTACAGCTCAAGCAGCAGCGTCTCACAGTTCTGGATCCAGAGGTGCAAGAAGTCTCCAGCTCTCAACTGGAGTTCTTTTTATGCGCAAAAATATAAAACCAAGCACGTGTATGCTGTGCCTTGGCAAGGGGAACACGCTCTTTTCTCCAGGCGACATGTGAGTCTGCTGCTCTTGCCACTATCTTAGACAGTCATCTTCTCTGTAGGAAGAATGGATTTAATTATATCACAGTTTCCAGTTTTATTAATGTTCAAACAATACGAGCATTAAAGTGAAATAATACGCCAAGTACTGTAGAGGCCACTGAAACGTTTCCTGTTATTGTGTTGTAATGGAGATTGCAGTAACGCAGAGCCGTTCCAAATGACCGCAGCAGAAAATGTCTCCAATGCTCTCCAAGATCCACAGCTCTGCAGAACTCTCAGGACTATCGCTCATGACAATAGAATTTCTAGGAATTAACATCTGAGGTGGCAAAGAATTTGCCTAGGAGGGGTGGGTACAGCTCAGACACTTCCTTGTGTTCTGCAAGCCTTCCAAATGAGAAGCAGACCTCATCTGGCAGGGCTGGGAGCAGCTTGTGATAAAAGGCTACAACTTTCCCTAGCCACATAGAAATGGCTGAGCTCGTGAGCAGAAACCATTGACAAATGTTGGGAGTGGAAAAGTCACCGCTGGTAGGAGAAAACTCAGCTGGGTGGCACATAGCTTACAGGAATTGGCATTTGTACCCCCTTCCCCGAAGGGGATGTGCTCCTGACATCACAGTGCTGCTTGGAGGAGAATGACATGTAGCAGTGCCTGCAGTTCCTAGCAATGCTCTTCTTGGAAGAGGAAAGCAGCCATCCATGCAGCATCCCCGTGGGTTTTTGTACCAACTCGCTGGAATATTTATTTCATGTGAAGTGAACAAATTAAAGCATAACTATTTGAAATCTGCTGGTGGTTAGCTTTGGGTTCCAAACCCTGCTGGAGGATTGTAACCAAGAGTGGGACACTGCTGAGATCCTCACCTCCAAATCATCTCCAAAGTAGAAGTTGTTCTGAGAGCTGCAGCTGAATTTCACTGTCTTCCATGGCACAACTCCACAAGGACAGGGTTTCCTTCACTATGATTTAGCCAAATTAACACA
>JAOWBP010004096.1:13909880-13930897 GCA_028571105.1 Tragopan temminckii | reverse complement strand
GCTCAGCCTGTAGGAGCACACGAAGCAGAAAGTCACTGAAAGTTCACCACAAAAGTATGGAAACCTTGATGCCAGGCAGCTATCAGTAAATGTGGGATGTGTTGTGTCTAAGGGACATCTTAACTCTGCCCCTGGAGGTGTTCAAGGCCAGGTTGGATGGGGTCCTGGGCAGCCTGGTCTAGTGTTAGATATGGAGGTTGGTTGCCCTGCCCCTGGCAGAGGGTTGGAGCTTCATGATCCTTGGGGTCCCTTCCAACCCAAGCCATTCTATGATTCTATAATTCCAATTACTCCTGTAATTTGCACAGAAATAACTCCATTCTGCATCTCTCATGCAGGTTTAAGAGAAGCCAATGTTGTATGCAAAGAGAATGAACTTTTGAAGGATATTTCTTGTGTATATATTAGATTTGTTATTATACCTTCACAGAGCAGGCAGCATGAAACATCATATAGTAATAAATGCAGTACATTTAATGATGTCTTTAGCTTTTTCTTTCCTTTGGATATGTGCAGGGAAAAGGCCAGTTCCACTGGAGTTCAGGGCAAACCTTTTACTCCTAAGGAAGTCCCAGCAAAACAGGGAAAAGTGTGGATTTATGGCCTTCCAGTCATCCTGTGTGAATCGTTGGGTGGACATTCCTTCCAGAATAAGAGTTCTGTCTCTGCTTAAAGCAGTGCCTGAGCTGACCTAGAAGGAAGCAGCAGAAGATCCTATCCCAAGTTTCACAAGCATTGAGTTCCTTGTACTGCTGATGGAGTCAAGCAAGTGAGACTGATACACCTCTTTGGTGCTTTTCAGAAGGATGTAATATGTTCATAGAACCAAATTCTTCATTTCTACTCAGAATCAAAAGACAAGGTCAAGCATGGGCTACTTCCATCCAACATTCCTTCCAAGGCAATCCTTGCTGGTGAATTTACTTCCCATGCCCCAGGTCCCAGAATGCTGCTGCAGTGTTGCATGAGCCATGTGCTCCTCCATGGCTTCCTCCAAAACACAAGAGCAATTTCATTTAAGCTCAGCAGTTACTCAGCATATACATTCCTTTTAATAATTGATTAAGTCTTATGTGAAAAATAGAGAGTACTGCAAAGATTCATTTCCAGAAAGGGAATTTTTTTTAATAATTGGAATTAGATTCTGGGCTGGAGAGAAAGCTGGAGATAGCTGATAACATTTTGACAATGATGAGTGAGGCTTTGGGAAATAAATACAGCCAGGATTATTGAAGTCTTTTCAGCAGCAGAGCCTCCAGTTCAGTGGAAGCATATGAAAAAATATTTGCCTTTTTCATGTCACCTAATCACTCTAGAAAGCTGGCAACAATTCAAGTGATGTACACTTAAAATGTCAGGCTACGTTATAGATTTCAACCTTCAGGACATGCTGGTAGGAATAATTCATCTTGTGTTTTTTGGTTGGAAAAGTTTTGAACCTTAAGCCTCCTTCTGTGATCATTGTGAGGTTTGTATTGTCTACAGCAAAGAAGCATCAAAATAAATAAACAAAGAACAAATAAAAGAGAGGAGAACATAAAGCAACCGATACATTTTGTGGAGATCAGCAAATGTGAAGGAAGGAGAGGAAATACAAAGTAGGAAGGGGCTCAACCTACCACATTATGGATATGTGTAATAAATTTACATTAAATCCACAGCACAGCAAAGTCACTGACAATACTCCCAGCTGTCATCCCACATCTTTTCCATTTCAGTCAATGAGACTGGTGTTGCAGGACATCTGGGGCACATGCACTTCCATCTGAGCTCCCCTCCATGTGGAACTCTCCTTTTTTCCCCACTATTCCAGCCTCTGTTACTGCCTGAAGTAAGAAAGAAGCAACATCTCTTGCTGCCACATCCTACAGTGACTGGGAATGTCTGTCATATGGGTTTTTCTCCGCAATCCCTGGCCCTGATGAACCACATCGTCCAGCACAGCTTTGGTTCCCATTCGCTTCCATTATGCACCCTTGGCTGCAGCAATTGTTTGTTGTCACTGTTATTCAACCTTGTTCTTCTCCACAAAGGGAACAGAATTAAATGAAACGCTTCATTTCCAATGTGAATTTCTCTGTCTTTTTCTTCCAGCCATTGGAACTCAGCTGTCCTCTCTCGGCTAGATTAAAGGGACCTTTAATATCTGTTATTTTTCCCTAGTGAAAATACTTATACATTCTAATCAAGACTCTGTTTGATCTTTGTAATAAGATAAACAACCCGATTTCCTTAAGTCTGTTCCTATCAGACTTCTCTTGCACATTGCACCAATGCTTTTGCAAACGAAAGCTGTTTCTTGCAAAGCAGCCTGCTCTACTTTCAGCATCCATGAAAGACTCTCAATGTCATAGAACCATAGAATCACACAATAATTATAGTTGGACCCTTAAAGGTCGTCAAGTCCAACTCCCCTGCAGTGAACAGGGAGACTTGCAGCTCAGACAGGTGCTCAGAGTCCTATCCAGCCTGATCTTGTGTTTCTCCAAGGACGTGGCACCCATCACATCTCTGGGCAAAATAATACACCAAAGAGGTTTTCTGAGACTTCACCTCCTTGTCTGCTCTCTGCTCCCTTCAAGCTGAAGGGATGCCAGTGGAATTTTGGGTAACAAAGTTGTGTAGTTTTGCAGGCCTTTTAGAGCTTCATTTGTGAGATGAGGTTGCTGTAGTGTTGTGCATGCAGCTTAAATATTCATTGAGGCCCATGCCCGTGGTGGTCGCTGACTTTTCAGCTGCCACACCAGATGTGCCACTAGAGATCAACGTCCTGCACCCCCATCCTAGGAGACACCAGCAGCTGTGGTTGTGATGTTCCCAGCCTGGGCAGCCTGAGGAGAATGCATGGGGGAAGTGGCAAGCTGGTGGAAAATAAATCACAGTACCTTAGTGCTGTCACTCTCTGCCCCAACTGGTTTCAACAAACAAAACTTCACTGTCCACTGACAAGAACAAATAAACTGAGTCGGGAGAGACTGAAATTCACTGGGGATCTGAAATATTTACCTTGATACCTTATAAGGCTAATAACCACTTTGCTGCTTCGCAGCCACTGACAGAATTAAAAAGAAAAAGGAAAAAAAAAAAGCGACAACCAAAAAACAACAACAAAAAAACTCTACCTAAAATGTTCGGGGCTTTTGACTAGTCCAACCTGTCCTGGCAAAAGCATCAAAGCAGGATTAGAACAAGGTTTTAATTATACACGCTTCCCTCCACCCCTTTCCCCTTTTCCCCTCCAAAGCTCTTGCGTTTGATTATGGAGATCAGTGGAGTCAGCCAGATATGGAGGCTGATATAAATGATTTCATTCAACCTCCTCCGCCGAAGACACAACGAGCATTTTAAAAGCTGTAGGTAAACCTTTCGCTCTTGGACGTGTGTATTCAGCGAGCCGTGCTGCTTTCTTTCATATTCTTGCAAACCACGCTTTTCAGATTGACTTGCACAAGTCAGAAACCTGTGCTTGCCAGCAGCACTGGACAAATAAATAACGTACCCTGGAAGGAAACATCTATCATCTGCAGGGCATTGAATAAATCTTGCTCCCCACCGTTCAGCCAGGTTCTGTACTGAATTTGGCCAATGTGCCTCAACAATAAGGTAGTTGTAAATAAATAATCACTTATTTCGGGGGTATAAAGCACAGCAAATGCTGCAGCATGGAGTATCTCCATTTCTCTACGTTTATCCTTGACTGTATAATTACATTAAGGCTTTGAGAGTCAGAAGAGCGTGAATTGAAGTTCCTTAAGCAGTGCTGTGATAGATTTGCGTCAATTGGACACAGTGGGTTAATTGTAATGCTGACACACCAGAGATTACTTACTCCCGTTGATCAAAGGCAGCTCATCCAAAATGGGCGAGGCTGAAAGGGATTTAAATCCTGGATGAGTCTGACAGTTCAGACTGATCTCAGCAGAAGGAGTTGGGTGTTTCACTATGCTGCACGGCAGGCGAATGTTCAAGTTCTGCAGCCCTGCATTAAACTGTTGATCTTTCCAATGGGGTACCCATACCACTGCATGATGCTCAAAACTTGTGACTTCTTGAGGCTTCAGATCTGACTGCAAGCTCAAAACTAGCTTTGACAAAAGGCCAATTTAATTCAATCTCCCTCTTCTTCTGAATCTAACCGGTTTGGTATTGTGCTCAGGAGAATGAGGAAAGGGAAAAATTACATCTGAGTAGTATTGTCAGCCTTAGTGTGACCCTATTTTTTCCAGACACAAAATTATGAGCCTAATCCTTAAAGGATGAGAAATTTGACAGCAATACTCTTGAATCACAAGAATAAAATCAGAATTGAATACGGTTTTTTTGGTTTTTTTTTTTGCTGATGTCAAATCACTCACATATATTATAATGCAGACAGAGCCTCTCCCGTTATTTTAGACCATGTATGACTCAGAGTTGTGCCAGACTACCCTTACTCTGAACATGAAAAAGTGGATTATAGGGCTGCCGTGTGTGGATTTATTACTGCAAGTACCAGCTCTTCCTATGTATCCTATTTTCATTAGCAGCAGAAAAAAACACCAAAAGGATCAAAAGACACTAATTTTAGGATAATGCAGGACAAACAGAATTACTGTAGTAGGTATAAAGACAAAAAGTGAACAAGAGAAGGAGCTGGGTAGGAGCTTGTTTGGGGCATGAGGTTTTACTGGTCTTGGTAAGGCAGAAACCTATTCAACGCACCAGTGGTCCCATACCTACAGGGCATACAGGAAGAAGTGAAGCAAAAAAGAAGCCAGGATGACTAGGTTTAAAAGGGATGTAAAATATTCTGCTGCATTATTTTATTTGGAAAAATATTTTTTAGTGAGAGATTGTTTGGGAGGAAACTCCTTTGGGGAAATTTCAAGAAAAACTGTTTCCTCTCTTTCTTTGGATTGCCTCTCCAAAGGAAAATGCTCTCACTGGAAGATGGCATCTGTGCTGGCCCCAAATGTCCAGCTGAAAGCTAAAGAATGTGCCTCAAAACCCAGCAAAGGACCTCAGCAAAAAGGAGACGCTTTCATTTCCCCTGAAATTTATAGGGCACATTTTCTCTCCAGCCCACACACCACTTGAGGTCATTCCACAGGCCCATTCTTTAAATTTACAGTCTTCATTTGGTATTTATGTTGTATGAGGACTAACAGCAGACATTCTAGCTCTGGAGTGTGAGTATCTCCCAAGCAAGGGAACAGCAACGGCCCCAAAAACACCCATCTGCCACCAGCATTTCCTTCTCCCCACTCTGTAGCCCTTGTGGGAAGCGTGTAACATTTATTGTTGAGGTGGTTGGGAAGGAACAAAATGTCCTGAAATGAGCTGGGAAAGGGAAAAGTGGAGGCAGGGCAGCCCCAACTGTTGTACTAAAGCAATAGGGAATAAAAAGCTTGGGACCTTCAGCAATGATATCAAACCATGGTTGGCATTGTACATCACACTCAGCACACAGAAACAATGACATGCATCGTAATAAACTTGTGGGTTATTTTAGGAGTTCTTATTTATTAAATGCTTAATAATAACAGCTTCTCTTATGCCATCCATAAATGAATTACTGGAGTAGAACTGCATGCAATAGAAAACCCACAGGTTGATGACCAGCCTCCCCACAGCACCACTTTGTCTACAGAGCAATATTCCACGGGAACTACTGCTGGGCCAGGTAAAATTACCTCTCTGAGGACTGTAAGACAGACACCCAGGCTGTGTGTGATATTCAGGTGTTTTCAGGTGGTCCCACTGGCTCTCAAAGGGGCCACTTGGCCAGAGAGAAATCAGTATGGAATTTAAGCTATAATGGATTTAAACTTAAAGCTGAGTCCAGGTCTCTTTTGAAGCCTGCCCTACCTTCTCCCTTTCATCCTTTTGGTTTTTCATTTTCTGGGAGCAGGAGATGAGGTCTCTGCCAGGACCATGGCCCAGTGCTTCGTATACAACGAATCATTCCCATGCTTCAACTGGGAACCATCTTTCAGCTTTCCCTGACAAGGATCCAAGCATCCTTCTGTGAGCACAAGGAGGGAAAATGTCCAGAGGTGCAATTTGTCCATCAGTGGATCCTATTATTAAGTCATCTATTTCACACTGATCCTTTCCCCTTGCTGTCATGTTCATGCTCATTTGCATGCCTCTACTTCGTCATTTTCAAACAGGATTCTAGGGAACAGGGGCTTTTGGATTAGCCTCTCTCTTTGTTATACAGGAAGATTGGTGGTTGGATATCAGGGAAAAATTATTCTTTGAAAGAGTGCTCATCAGGCTCTGGCACAGCTGCTCGGGGAGTGGGGGAGTCTCTGTCCCTGGAGGTGTTCCAGAACCATGGAGATGTGGCACTGAGATACATGGCCAGTGGGCATGGTGGGGTGGGTTGCAGTTTGGCTTGGGGATCTTAATGGTTTTTCCAGACTTCATGATTCTATTACTTCATGGTTTTCACCCAAAAGCATTTCTGCCATTACATGAAGTGAGGTGAAACCCCCACCTCATCACAGTCTGGATAATGAAGCTCTGGCTTTGCCAGAGCAACCACTGACTCTCCCATAAAAGCATTACCTAGAGGCAAACCATTTTGCTCCAACAGAGAGAGACAGGAGTACGCAAACAGAGAAATTCTGGCTGCCTTTACTGCCCGTGTTTACTTCCATGAGATTTTGCATCAGATTGCTGCTGAACAAAATTGTGTTTCTGCTTCCCCAAAGTTAAAAGAAGAAAATATCATGCCTGCAATATTTTTCCCTTTGTCTACCTAAACCTCTTTTTCCCTTTATAGTCTGCTAATGTACCCCATCTACGTCCCAACCATTCCCATCTTATCAGATTCCCTGATTTCCTTTTCCCACAGTTGAGAATGAGAGGTGAATAATTTCACTTTGCAACACATGCCTCTGCTGTTACAGACCCTCATAACACAAACACTCAAGGGAACTCGACTTCAAGCAAAAATTTGAGGGAAGAACTAAAGCAGAAATCAAATGTAGTCTCAATGGCAGTCTTTATCCATCATATTTAGCCTAAATCAAGCAGTGAGTTTAAAGTGACTGTAAAATGCATTTTCTAATAGCTCTGCAACACATCATGTTGCAAGTTTGCTTAATAAACTTAAAAAGCCAAGTGGCATTTCATATGGGATTCTTTGGTAACAATACATGGACACTCCTTTGAAATTGTGACACTTGATACATCTTCTTCAGTGATTCTAAGGAACGGCAAATGTCTCATGTCTCAGGATGTGAATAAACTATCTGCATAAATTAAAAACAAACTGACAATTAAATAGCTGGATCGTATTCTGTATAGATTTCTGAGGCCGAAATCTGCGCCCAAGAAACAGCCCCAGATTCCACAATTGTTCACCAAATGGCTGGATCTTCAAACATCTGGAATTTAAAACTTTTAACGTCCCTTCTCCATAAATTTTAGCCACCTCAAGGTCTTTCCGCCACAACTACAACTTTCCTGACATGTTTTAGTGCTTGAGGTTAAAAATCACACTTTACCTCAGCTCTGTCAGGGTCAGATTTGTGGAGGGTAATTCTGTTGGACAAGATATCATTGCAATTGCTTAAAAATCTGTCACTTGGGGGAAGAAATAAGACTTTTCCACAACCCCTTTGAAGAAGAAGCTATTCAAGTGAACAAAAAGGGCTGGCTCGCCTCACGACAGGGGAAAGAAAAAGTGAAGCTAAATTACCTAAACAGCATCTCATCCCTTTGCAGTATGGCGTTGTTTTGGAGCCAGATTAAGTGAGTAGATTAGAGTCCTTGCCAGGGTTAAGACCAGTCACATCAAGAATTGAGCAAAAATTAGTGGGTAAGCCAATTTTCCCAGCAATCTCCAAAGACTAGCTTTAGGAATGATGGTTTTTCCATCCTACTTAGAGCTCCACAGCACCGTTTCACAACTCTTTTCAGTCATTCCAACATCCAGCTTTAATGGGTGGTATTTCCTATTTTGACTGGTACAGAACTCATCTATACATCTATGAACATGTGCATAAGGTCTTTTGCCAAAGCCTCCTTTTCTCTCACCCTCTCTCCTCGAAGTTTAATGGCTAGTAGAAGTGCTTTGCTCCCATGTCACTGTCCATGTGCCTTCTTTGCTTTTTGTAGCATTTTGTGAGTTTCCCTTGCAAAGCTGCAGCCTGCTTAATTTGAGGCAACAAGGTGAAGTACTGGCATCTCAATTCACCACTGAAACACCTGAGTTCTTGGTATAAAAAAAGCAGCCCAGCCCCTAAGGAACAGGATTGATCTTAACGTAGCTGAGTTCCAAGAAAAACTTGAGGGGTGGTCTTTCTGGAGAGAAATGCTCAAAAATTAATGCCCCCAAGTCTGGTTTGGGTGAGATTAAGAGCTGCCATAAAATACATTTGTTCTGGTGGATAGACCCAGTAGCTTGTGTTTCTTGCATGTGTTACAGATGGCACATGCCCAGAGATGTTTCTTATGGCTATGGAAATCATTTTATTGTTAAAGAAAAACATGGCTATTGCTTGGCTCTGTGGAGTTTTTTAAAATTCTCTTTTGTGTTGGTAGTGGTGCAGGATGCTTGCAGCCTGCAGCTCTGTGTGCCTTTTTAACTCTTTACCCTCTTTCGGTTTTTCCTCTCAGAAGGTGAACTATCCCGACCAGATGCATGCTGTTGAGAAGAATGACATCTCCATGGCAGAAGACCAAAAGCCCTGGGCTGAAGAGCAACAGCCTCACTGTTTGTTTATTTGGTTCTGGCATGTCAATGAAGATGTATCAGATCTTGCTCTTACCCATTGTGTCCCTCCCTGGCCTTGGCCCAGGCAAAAGCTCACATGCATTGCATGTGATGGCCCAAGCCAGGAGGTTTCAGGGAAGTTCCCTGCATATCTTCTCAACTCAGAGAACCTCAGCTGCTTCTGAAGTCCTTGTGAAGTTGTGATGTTAACCTCAGTGTCCTGGCCACCTTCCAATGTAAGTAATTACAAACTGCCTATCTCATTTCAGCCTCTTATGTCAACTGTATGAAGTGTACTTTGGCTCCAATAATTCTTTTTTCTCCATTTTTCTGACCTAAACAGTTGCATAGCACTGTTTTCTGCAATTGTCCTTCTTCCACCTACAGTGGTGGCTCTGTGGTGATGCAAACCTTACACCATAAAGTAACAACAGAGACGTCTCCCCACATTTTCACAGCATATAATGCTCTCCAGACTTCCTCTATACACCTCAACCTGTCGTAGGATACCTGCTTTATCAGAGTGCTTGCACTCGATGATCTCTTGAGGTCCCTGCAGTTCTGTGCTTGTGTGATTCTGTAACTCTCTCCTGGCAGAGGACGGATGGGGCTGCCCAGCTATCTGCTCACTGCAGCAAACGGGCCCATCAATCCATCTTATCACACCCTGATCACGCAATGCTCTCAAATCCAGATTTCCCCCAGCTCTTAACATCTCTGACCCTCTGCCAGACAGCACAGGAAGCACGTCGTAAAAAAGTTACTAGAAGTGTTCAGCACAGTAAATGCGGGGACATTTGTGCACCCTGAGAAAAACCACAGGCGCAGCTGCCCGAAGCCCAGACATTTACTCACCTTCGGATATTTATTATTCCTTTCTTCCAACCTACTTCCTCGCTGCCATCTGTCTCTTACTCAGGAGGAGTGCATTCCGGATTATCTCTGATGCTTAAAACATGGAAAGACGATGACACAAATGGCAAACTGTCTGCTCAGAGGTCATAGGCTTTTCTGTATATCTCTGCTGGCCACCTCAAACCTCTGCCTCCCGTCTACTCCCAGTTGTGTAGTGTTGCCATAAGATTTCTTTAAAAATGAGGGGATGCTATTCCAGGCTTCCTTCTGAAAGGGATAAGCAAAAAAACAAAAAACAAAAAAAACAACCAAAAAAACCCGCTTATCTTTGGTACTATACCAGAAGAATTAGTGGTAGTTGATGTGGTGTAATTTGGTGTTGCTTGAGGCTTTTGCTGAGTGAACACCACTATAGAATCATAGAATCATTTGAGTTGGAAGGGACCCTTAGAGATCATCTAGTCCTACTCCACTGAGATGAACACGGACACCTACAGTTCCATCAGGTACTCAGAGCCTTCTTCAGAACCTTTTGTCTAGGTCCTGCTGTGACAGTCTCCACCCAATTACATTGCAGTCTTCAGGTTTTTGCTCTCATAGGTCTTATTTCTACTTCATTCCTTTCCGCTCGGCATATATATCTTTTTCTTCCTGATTGATGTGAATCAGGTCATCTGACACCTGAACATACCTAGTTCAGGTGTGAAAATAAGACAAAAGCACATGCACAAATGTGAGTGATGGATATATTGGCTGAGTTTTCCAGCGAGGATGGGCAGCTGTGGTTTTGTTTGGAAATCAAAATTTTCCTCTGATCCACACTGTCTAATTTTGACCCACAGTACCCTGACAGCATGATATGATCAGAGCAGGCTGATGTGTTAGTATCTCTGTATCTCCAACACTGAAGGGACAAATCCTCTAGCAATGGCCTCTAATGCACTTGCATATGATTGCTGTGCAAGGCAGCATTTGAAGCAGCAAGTGATTGTGTTTTGTTACAGAGGAAATAAGGAGCCTGAATCTTTCCTCTCCCACATCCAGGCACCCCCACCCCTTCTCCCCATTACATTGTAGAGGCACTAAAGGGCATCCACATGAAATCTTACACTGAACCTGCTTCCTTTTTCCACCACCATGTAATTTGCCACATCAATGCTACTCCCACCCTAGGATCTGGAAATTTTGTATTCCTTTTCAGAGATCACCCTTTGATTTTTCTTGGACTTGGCTGTGTTTTTAAGCCTTTCCAAGATAGCTGCACAGGAGCAGGAAATTCTGTAGACCCCACTCTGTCTCCGGAAGAGGAGAAGGAGCCAAACTCCTATTAGCTCTTCCTTTTCATTTGCTGGCTTTTGAAAGAAAAAAAAAAATATATGTCAGACACAAAGGAGTGTCAGACGTAGGCATTTTCATATAACTTTATTCCTTTTCCCTTTCTTACAGAGCTCAGCACAAAGGGTTTCCATGCGTGGTCCGTGCCCGGGTCGATAACTGCTGATAGGAGGTGGAGGGTTTCTCTGCAGCCTGTGGGAAAGCAGAGCATTTGTTATTTCCAGACAAGTTTTCAGCTTCAATGCAAGAATCAAATACCTGAATCAAATTATTATGTGCAGCTGTGAAAATTGTGATCGTGAAACCTGATTACAACATCTCCCCCCCCCCCACCAAAGGTCAGAGACAATATAGAAAAGACCTTCCCTCTTCTAATACAAATATCTCATGGAACAAAGATGACATTTTTCCCATAAACTTTGCATTTCTCAGGCAAGGAAGCTGGGCAGTGCTGGCAGAGTTGGGAGCTCACATGAGGTCAGGACAAAGACATACCATTTTCTCAGCAATTGACCATTTACTTTTGGAAACATCTTTTCCCCATTGGCTGCTCTTCTCCCTCACCTCACTAACTGTTCTGATACAATGGGTGCTAATCCCTAAAGGACCGTGTATTTATTTGTATATTACCTACTTGCTTTTTACCACTCACACTTTTAATTTAACCGTGACCCTCTCTGCATCCATTTTCCATGTGGTGAAAGTCACATCATCCTCTACCTTCAGAGATTTTCACTTGCATGTAAACAAGCACCATTGTTTCCTTACACCAGGTACGTTGCAGTGATATATATACAGAGACTGCCTGCTCTTTGTTATACTGTAGTGCATATTTCATCAGTGTAGGTCGAGTTAAACTTTCATGCTCCAGCCAACAAGCCATTAGGGGATACAATCTGAACCAGATGGGCTCAGGTCACAGTACTTAAGGTCCCTGACAGTGAGAGCCAATCTTTGGTTGCATCTGAAGTCTTCCTTATCCGTTTGTTAGAGTCAGTGGATCTACTTTTTAGAGTAGAAGCAACTCAGACAAGTAAAATGTTAGAGAATCAGCTTTTAAGAAGTGTCTGTAGCTGTAAGTTGCACTGGATGCAAATGTGTTTCGTATGCAGAACATCTGCTGCTGCTGTGCTTTCCAAGCGGTCTTTGCTGACACAATGTCAGCTTGGTCTTCTGGTCAGGCCGCTCTGGGAGGCTGGGGACCTGGCTTCAACCCTCTGCGTGGCACAGCCTGCTGAGAGCCTTAGGGAACAGCAAAGACATGAGTGGCAGCTGGAAATGTGGGAAGCATGGTGAGGTTGATCCTGCTGGGACACACACAGGGATGTGTCGTGCTGTCACTGCTTGGAGGGGCATTGCCTTTCTTTTATCCCATCTGCCTCACAGCTCCCACCACCCATGGGAGTGGGATATGGTGAAAGTGCTGGGACACAGCAGGAACGCAGACGTCAGCATGGCATAGCCTGGATGGACGTCTGCAGGGCATTAATGGGAAGGCTCTAACATAGAGGTAGTAAGGCAGCGTGATTAAACAGGGAGGAGCAGTACCACCTCTGTTGCCTTCAGGGCTTTCTCGTTACAGGATGAAAGCCTCAAAGCTGTTTGTGAACTTGGGCCCTCAGATTGGCAATTTGCTGGGCTCTCTGCCAAGCCATGAGGCCAGATGTTCCTGACGTCGTTTGAAAACCACCGTCTCAATCAGTAAACATCACATCAGTCCAAGCTCAAACCTGATTAAAGGAAACTTTGGATTTTCCACTTAATGAAGAAGGGGTGAAAGGTAGGAATGTGTAAGAGATTGCTCTTAGCCAAGAACGAATCAAGAAAGTCAGTGTCTTTATTTGACTGACTACAACTACTGTGTAACTTCAGACTTGGTTCAGCTTCAGCGTAACGCGGTCACCAGCAAATCTGAAATATGTCAGGTTGCAGTCAGAGGATCCTCCCAGGGTTCATTTGGCTCCTGAAGCTCATAAATATTCAAATTTCTTGAGTTAGGAAACCTGGTCTGGAAAACTGCACCAGAAGAAGCTGTCTATGGGAAATTCCAGCTTCCAGTTGGTTCCATTTCTTGTGCTGTCTTCAGCTGTCTTCATTGTAGTGCAACGTCTACTTGACTCCAAACTCATGACAAAGAAAGGTATTGCAGTATTTCAGAACATCACAAAGGTGCTGCTTCTCTTTTGAAAACCTATGCAAACACACAGAGAGCTCTTGTTGGGTTTTGCCTTCCTCCAACTTTTCATCCTCTGCTGTAATAGAGTGATAGGGACTGGACATACCTTGCTCTGAGATGATACTGTTAAGGTGATCTCCAAATTGTGGCTTAGATGTGCTTTAGAGCTGCAGTTGGATGGAGCATCTTCTTAAAATGTTGCCTGATAAATGCATCCCAGCCAAGACATCCTCAATTTCTGAAAGATCAGCAGGAAGACCTTCCAACTGTTTATTGGGCTGCCAACAAGTGGGAGGGAATAGATTGTTAATGCTAATAGTATACCTACTTTCTGGATGAGCTTACTGTATGATGAGACATCGGGCTTGGATGCAAATTTGTGGTAACAGATCTTGAAATGAATCCAGTATATCCAGCAAATTTAATTCATCTCATTCCTAGGGATCTGCAACAATAGTCAGAAGAGAAGCCACTTTACATGGCCTCTCCCTCTTTCATGCAAATCCTCTACATCATCCCAGTACCTCTGTACTTCCTCTTAGAGAAGTTCCCATCCAAATATTTGTGTGTTCAGCTCTTGGGGCTGTTGCACAAAGAATGCTCTGGAGTTATCCGGCTCAAAAGTGTCTCTTGAACTTGGATCATCCCACTGATATTTCTGCACCAGTTGTTTTGTTGAAGAAATTGTGTGCATTTCCCCACTTGTAGGCAACTACTGGATTTATTTCATGACGGACTTAAACCATGAAAAATGTCATTGATTTCCAAGCACTGTCAGGGTTGGAAAGATGGCCAAAAGCATGTGACTATGGGTTTGCATAGCCGTGCTGGTACTCTACTACTGTTAGTTGCTATGGTGGGGGAAAAAATGCATTTTCTTTTATTATTTACACTCTATGATTTGCTTCCTATAGAGGGAAATTTTTCCAATACAAAAGATGCAGAAATGGAAACACTGGCTAATTTATGGAGTGATTGAATAATTGAGAAGTTATTGACTGAGGTGCTGGTAACTTTATCAACTCTTGTAGAAGCAACAGGTTTTTCCAGGGCAAGAATTCAAGTCTCTAATGTCAGATATCTCCAGCGTGATATGGGAGTCCATTCTTATGTATACAATCCACTTTAACAGCAGATATAATTTAGTTAACTTTCATTTTATTGCATGCAATGTGGAGGAAAAAAAAAAAAAAAGGTTCTGGTCTTTCAATGAAGTAGCAAAGCAGAAAGATCAGATCAATCACTTGGTTAGAAACGATTGTAGGAACATTGAGAGGCATTCAACAAGCCATTAACTGCTTTTGTTCCTGGCAGCAGCACTGGCCAAACAGATAGCAAAGAAGTAATTTATTGAACTACTTTGCCCTCCACATGCACATGTGTGATGTAAACAGAGAGATAATAAACAGCAGCTGGGGATCCCTTCTTCATGCAAAAAGGAACTCGTTTGAAATTTTTCTTGCTCCCAACTGTAAAAACGTTTTCTTTTTTTCAGCTCGGGACAATAGCCTTCGTATCGCAAACCGACGTTAATCATCGTGAGTGATGGTACTGAGCTGGAGAGATGAGAGATGAAAAGAGGGTGGAAGCCCGAGCCATTTGCGATGGTTTAAACCAATCACTTGAAATCAGACAATGTCAGTTCAGTTTACTGCACATTTTTATGTAAGTAGTCAACGCTGCTATTAACAGCTGGACTTCAAAGTTCGGATGGAGCAGGAGTCTTGAGGTCTGTGTAATGTTACTTTTTTTCTCCCCCTAGTCCATGTAGTCATTAACAAGAGTTGGTTTACACGAACATCAAGTGCTGATAAGGATGTCTGAGTATTGACACAGAAATTGCTCAGTAAAGAGAACAATTTATAGGAAAGCCAAGTGTAAGACATTAGTCATGCACTATTAGGGGACAGCTACGTTTTACAGAAGGATCTTTTGAACTCAATTGGACTTGAACTTAATAAAAGCAAATTCCAAAGGAGAGGTTTGCTTAATGTTGGCCAAACATATTAAATCAATATTGCTCTGGAGGTAATAACAGCAATTCAATTAACCTGATTCTACCTTCGTTGGAAATACAATTATTCTGAACAGGGTTTAATTGCGAGCTTATAACTATTAACAGGGGTTGAAAGTTGAAAAAGGATTATATGCTAATGTTTTACCTTGTGATTATTGTTATAGCAGCAAAATAATTGTAGCATAATGTTATCTAAAGTATTATAAATACATAAAGATTTATAAAAATATATTTATGATATAAATTGTGTACATTAGAAACAGTCTTCTGCTGAGAAAAAAAACAACAACATAGAATTAAGGTTGTGTTTAATAGTGAGATTTAAAACAATGGTAATCACTTTTCCTTAATCAGGCTATTAACGTGTAAAACTCATTGCCACAGCACTTTATGGAGAATAAAAGAAAACAAACAAACAAATAAACAAACTATAATTTATTACTGGGAAAAAATATTCATCGATGGCTATTAAAGTCCTGATCCAGCCTCCTGAGCAGGAAACCCCTTACATGCCAACTGCCAAAGGCTGAGAAAGTGCAGAAAGGAAAGATCATTTAACACATCTTGCCCACTTCAATATTTTTCTCAAGCATCCGATGGTCCCTGGTGGAGGCAGCATGGCAGGACAGAGAGATGTTTATTCAGACCTGGAAAAACAGGTTACACTTTCCTATCACATGAGGAGTGTTGGACTTTTCCATGAAGTGGATGACACGTGTGGAGTTTGTGCACGAAATGTGATAGGTGTGGTACTTAGGCACACGGTTAGTGGCCAGTAGTGGTGGTAGATGGACGGTTGGACGAGTCGATTTTTTCCAGCCGTGATGATTCCATGATTAAGGGGGTTAGACTCAATGATCTCTAGAGGTCCCTTCCAACCCTTACTGCGGTTCTGTGGTTGTTTGGATGCAAGAAGGCTTTCCAGTTTGTGTGATGGAATATATTCATGCAAAGAGCAAAATCCACTGCGGTGAGTGGCTTAAAAAGAATAACATCACCACATCACCTTGGCTTCAAGCATGTGGGAGCAGGGGGTGAATTTCAGCGGGAGAGGGACCTTGGTCTTCTCAGGGCTGGGTACCATGATGCTGGGATGCAGCTTGCTGGCAGCATCGTGTTGCACACGCGTATGCAGGTTTGGATTTTCAGTGACAGCACCTGTTAATTGTCCAGTTAGGTATTACCTATTAAACATTTACTGCCTATTTCCTGTACATGTCTGGTGAGGCTAGCAGGAAATTTAGAACAAATTAAACAGCAGCTGTAATCCCTCACACTTCTCACAGCCCCTGATATTCTAAAATATTAGAAATGGACGTCCTGATGAACAGGCACTTTTAGGGCAACAAATTCCCCCCGTGTCCCCACCCGGCTGGCCCAGGAGGTGAAATCACTCAGCCGGTATCTCTCCACTTACGCTGCCTGTCTCTCCACCCACACTTTTGGTATGTTTGATGGGGCTCTTTCATCCCCCCCCACTGTTCCCACACAATTTCACATGTGGTCTGAGTGGGGCACTTCCTGCCGTTAAAAAAAGCAAAACCAAGACCCCTGCAGAAACAGCCTGCATGCAGAACACCCAAGTTGACAGAGTGTGAGAGAGAAGGCCTAATCCATACCAGATGAGCGCAGCAATAGCCCTACTGAGCCAGGCCAAACACGGAGCAGAAGACAGAACAATCCTTTTCTTCCCCCTCCTCCCCGTCCCCTCTTCAAGTGGACACTTCAAAACACTAGGAAAATATTCCGAGGAGCATGCCCCTAACTTTAAACCGATATTGTTTGGGTTAAGTTGCCTACCATGCAATGTTCTTTCTTCACATTCAAAATAAACCGTAGGAAGCATTAATGCAAATACTATATAAACACACATTCATTCCTACATTTTAAAATCTGCCCTAGCGCTCGGGCTTTCGTTGCTGTTTAATTTGATGCGAGAACCAGATGTATCTTGAAATTGCAGATCTTCACAACCTTCTTACATGTAAACAGGAGGAAATCTGATCCATATCTGAGACAGAGACCTCCAGAGAGCAGGCTATGAGCCCTGCCGCTGCTCCCTGCCTTTGGATTATTGATTTGATTTCATTTTAATTTCAACTTATCGGATTGAAGAAAGGAAGTGCACCAGGGGCAGATTTTTTGGACTCGGCTCATTAAAAGCTTGTGTTTTGTTTTTTTTCCCCAATTAGTTGGGACACTTTATTTTTTGTTATCAGAAAAGGAGGGATTAACTTCTATTTTCAGTAGAAGAAGGGAAAAGGAGCAATCTGAAATTTAAAACAAGTTGTAATGGTTATGTTTAATGAAATAATACAAAACAAGCTTTGGATAAAAAAAAAGCAACGTATCAAATGAATATATTAACGACTATAAGTCTAGTTATTCAAATATCAATTCTTAAAGAATATTTTCAGCTCAATGTATATTTTACTTAATAAGAGACAATTTATCTTTTCTTTGTCAAAATATTCTATTCTGTATATCAACAGGACGAGAGGGAGCGGCTTCAAGATGCAACAGGAGAGGTTCAGATTGGATATTAGGAACAATTTTGCTTTTGAAAGGATGGTGATACACTGGCACGGGCTGCCTGGGGAGGTTCAAGAAGCATGAAGATGTGGCACTGAGGGACATAGTCAGTGGGCAATACTGGTGATACTGGTTGGACTAGGTGATCAGAGAGGTTTTTTCCAACCTTAATGTTTCTATGATTCTATATATATTTATATTATTTTTTTTCCCAAACCTAAATCTCTTCAGCAGTTATAATGTTTTATGACAAAAAGAAATCCCAAATGGAGTGGAAAGGGATGACTGGAAATTATTGGGGAAAAAAAAATTTTTAATTGAAAGAAATCTGAAAAATTCCTTCTGCCTTCTCATGATATTAGACATTGCATGCTTCAAATTTAAATTCCTCAATTGTGGATGAAAGTGCATTGTTCCTCCCTACATCACACCGCACTGCATCCCTCCTGGATCTTCCCAGGACCTCAGAGGAATATCTCAGTGTGTTGCCCCTTAA
The DNA here is from genome assembly GCA_028571105.1 of Tragopan temminckii. Taxonomy (NCBI): domain Eukaryota; kingdom Metazoa; phylum Chordata; class Aves; order Galliformes; family Phasianidae; genus Tragopan; species Tragopan temminckii. Next base: position 13,912,779 of record JAOWBP010004096.1, on the reverse strand, counting down.
ATAGCTGCAGAGCTGCTCTGAGGATCCCTATGAAACCTTTCCCCCTTTTGAAGCCTTATTTCAAACAGCGTTCTTCATGCTAACCTGCAGTGTAAAGAAGTTGTTTATGAGGGCGCATCATCCTGTTGTTTTGCTAGTTATATACACTGAGCATGTCTGAAAATAAAACCTGTTCTGTAGACAATAAGCCTGGATTTTCTGCACTGGGTCAGAATTTCACCTCCTCTCAGACTTAATCCCAGCCTCCAGATGAGGCACTTAGCATCTCCAGATCCCTTGCAGGCTGAGGGCTGAATCTACACTGATTACTCTTGGATATGCCTGAAGAGATGCATTCCTGCAGTCACCAGAAGGAGCTAAATAAAGCCACTTCCATAAGAAGTGCCTGAATATATATTTACACAATACTACACTCGATGACAGCTCCAGAGCTATTACAGCCTAACAAGCAAACAGCTCACCCTGAAGTACAGCTCCACTCTATGTTCTTCACAACAGATGCAGTAAAGGTCCAAAATTCACTTTCCTTTTCCCTTTTGTGCTTATGGCCAAAAGAAGAACGAAAATTCCCCGAAGGAAGATCAGCAGCAGAGGCAAACAGCATTAATCATAAGTAATGACACTTGGGAGATGAAGTCAGCGTGCCCCCCCCACACTCCCCCCAGCTTGAGGACGTTACACAAACTCAACTCTTCGCTGTTGTAGGAACTCACTGAAATGCCCCTGAAGGCCAAGCAGTGATTTATTTCCTGTTCTTGCTGCCCCAGTGCTGCTCCAGTGCTGGCATCACTACATCGTCTCTTCTTTCTGCCATACAGACCCTCCCTCCTTCCTCCAAACTGAGGAGATGTTAAGCCTAACCATGGGAGAACAGCTGCTGGTATTCCCTGGTTCAACCTGCTTACATGCCCATCAAAGTCACATCTACTGATGAACAGGGGTTACTGAGGTCTGTCCAAACAGGTGGTCCCTTCGGGTGACTCGGTCATCCAATTCTGGCCCTGCCAGGACCTGGAGGTGATGGCAACAGCTGGGACTGGGAGATTAAACAGAGCAATTGGAGAAGATAGGACTGGCCCTTGTGAGGAAGAAAACAATAGATCTTCATTGCTTTCAATTTTGTGCTCACAGAGAAACAGTGTGATTCAATTTTTCCCCCACTGACGTGATGGAATAAGAGTTAACCTCTTCAACTGAGAAATGTCATGTTAAAAAGTATAGGAATGCAGTTATATGCCTAATGTGCCTTTCCAATGTAAACTTTCACCTTGGTTGCCCGAGGGAAACCGCATTGGTAGATGCAGAGGGAGATGAGACAGACCTGCAGGTATTTTCCTTACAGAACTGACTTACATGAATATAAACCTAGAAAATCTCAGTGGATCCTGGTCCTGGGAATAATGTCCCACAGGTGAGGATGGCCAACATCCTGAAATTTCCAGATAGTCATTATCACTGAATTTTTTCCACTTAATGTGAAGAAAGCTTCTTTCTATATCTCCTCTTTCACGCCTTTTGTTTTTTTTTCCCCCAAATGTGGACATGCTTCCACTCCTGAAAGCTTAAAAGACACAACTGTGGTCACTGGCATGCTTTGGTATGTGATTCACCAAAACATGAGCCATACGTCAGGCCAGATCTTTTACTGCAGATTTTGACATATGAAGGTGCAAGTTTTGATGTTATTAAAGACTATTAATCATTCACACAAATGGCAGCAGATTTGTACCCTGAAATTCAGGCACTAAAATCTGGCCAGCTAAATGCTACATATGTGCATGCATACCTTGGGTCCAACTTCTCTTACCATTGTTTATTGTGCTATCCTACTTTTATGTAAAGAAGGAAAAAGTTCACTGGCAGTTGCTCCATTCTATGAACAAAACCCCTATTCTACATTTTTAAAGCCTGCAGCTGAATAAACGAGAGAACCTGGCTTTTCTTTACAGGCAGGGGCTGTCAATATTATATGATGCTGTAGAAACACGGGGAGAAGTGAGTCAAGGAATGAAACACCAAGATTTTCTGTTTCAAATAGCAAATGTCTGAAGCCAGTGTTAGGCTGTGCCAACGCACTGAGGAATGAGTGAAATGTGAAACATGATCTTCCGAAGACGCTGGAAGACACAGAGGCTGGATTCTCAGAGTTGCTATTAAAAAACCATTTTAAACTCTGGGTTCTCCTCTGGGAGGATGAGAAACAAAAAGTGTTTGCTGGTAAAGATTATGTTTAATTCCATGTTTAGGATGCCTGGGTTGAATATCAGAAACAATAATACTGCTTGGTGTTTCTCCCTTGTTGGTCTTTCTGCAAGATTTTGTTGATGTTGTTATTGGTTTTGAGGGCAGGGGATTGCACTTCTCCCTTGGGTGCATGAATGACTGAAATGTCATTAGCTTCAATAATTAATCTTTGCTTCTGTACAGTTTCTAGAAGCAGTGGCTTTATTGAATAGCCTTCTATTTAAATGTAAGCCAGATGCCATTCTCGTAGCCATCACAAACACAAACTATTAGTTTTAGTTCAGGTCATGGTCAGTTTAGTTATTTGAACTTCTCTGAACAGCCTTGCCTCCCGGCTCTCCTGCTCAGCGTGGCTGGGGCACTGAGTCTAAATCAGTCAGAGGACGGCAATTTTTTAACTGATATTTAAAACCAGCAGAGAGGCACATCAATAAAAACTAAAATTTTCAATTGAACGGCACTGAGATATCAGCACTTTTTGTTTAACTTTTCATGTTTTAGCTCAGGGCCAGTGTTTGCAGTGCGTTTGCATTTACAGTCAGGTGGTGCAAGTTGTGTTACAAATAATCCCTCTGAAGTCAAGAGAATATTTCTGGGAGCCAAAAAATAACCCTACAGAGTGAAGGCCATCCACCTTGGTCTCAAGCAGGTGTTT
>JAOWBP010004096.1:13891766-13906469 GCA_028571105.1 Tragopan temminckii | reverse complement strand
TGGATGATGTTCATTGGAACAGATGTGACAAACTTTGACAGAAGGCAGCTTGATTCAGCAATGACAACTCTTCAGCCTTATGTCTGTTGCTCACAATTGAGTTTTATGGTCAGTTAATTTGATCAAGAACACACACATACCCAGTTAAGTATATGGAAGAGTGACAATGTGATGGGTCTTGCATGTAATGCTGCATGAATTAGCCAAGAGTTAATCACTTTGCTAAATTATGGTCATTAATGTAACCATGACATAGTTACCATTGTGAAGAACTTTTTTATTTACCTGGTAGCTCTTTTTCATCATCTTTTCCAAACAACGGTATACCTTCTGCACTCAAAGTCTCTTCTTAAATCTAAGAAAATACTAAGAGTTACAAAAAAATGTATAGGGCAAAGTAAAAAAAAAAAAAAAGAGGCTATCAGTGGGAATTTCAAAACTTTGTATCATAACTTATATTCTTATAATTACTTCAGGTCTTGTAAAACAGCTCACCATCTTAGCATTACCAGATCACCAGTAGGACTGCTTCTGCAAAAGGGAAAATTAAAATTTTATTTGATATTATGTTGTTCAGTAGCGATGGTAATGGTTAATCCTGTTTTAAATCATATAAATGTGTCAGATTCTTGTCCAATAAATATTTTCCATTAATTTTTCTTTCCAATTGCCTTGATAATCATCAACATATGAATTAAAATGAAGACATTAAAGAAAAAGTAAGTATGAATATGAAGGGTCGTGAGTATTTGCTCTTGCACTGAACCTGAAAGGAAATCTTCCATAAAGAAGTTTTTCCTGAAAGGCCAGTGGGAAGCTAACAGGAGCATTAAGATGGAAGATAGGATACCTATAAAAAGTTATGTTTCAAAAGAAGGATGTGGGAAGAAAGGAAAGTAGGGAAGGAAATGGTATTTTAAACCATATTAAAGCAAGTAGCAAGTTTCCTAATTCCGACAGCCTTAATTAGTCCTTTTTAAAAAGTTGAACAAAGTGGATTAATCCCAAAACATTGCATTAAATTTGCCACAGTTCCTTCTCTTCTGTTTGTGTGCGTAGGAGTTTCACAAAAGACCTCAGCAATAATAATCGTAAAAAAAGGACAGCAGCCCAACACACAGTGAACAACCCATCAGTAATGAACTGGAGTATGCAGCTTAGAGCAACACTCCAATAACAAATTAGTTAGTGTGTGCAGCCCAGAGCTGAAGAATAACCCAACAATAACAAACCAGTGTGTGCAACCCAAAGCACTCAAGAGCAACCCAACAATAACAAACCAGCTTGCATGCCTGATGGGAGAAAAGAAATTCAGCAAGGAAACGGATTTCAGTCTGAATTTTCCAAGGGGTTATTATTATTAACAACAGAGAGTTAAACTATTAATGTTTAAATTAAGAATAATACCTTCTGGAGCCCAGTCCTGCTCCCATTGACTTTTATGGGACTAGGAATGGACCCAAAGTGCCCTTAAGGGGTTTAGCCAATGAGGAGAACAAACTTTTACCTGTAACTAATGAGCCCACCATGGCAAATGGAAATTTCGTTCATCTCCGCTGGATAATGTGAGCTGGCCTTTATGGGGAAATGGAAACTGTGTAAGTCCTGGCACCGTGGCTGTGCTTGTGGTAACATGCTCACAGATGCTACTGAGCTGGACTGGGGTTAGATCACCTAAAGTGAGGATGCCTTTTCACCTCACTGTTTTCCTACTGTGATGAAAATCCCAGACGGGTCTTCAGATGGGATAAAAGAAGGCCAAATCCACTGTGCAGCTGACATAAATCATGCCTTATTGCACGAACCCCCTTCCAGCATTCCTTCACGAACACACACACCCCATTATATACGTTTTGGTGTAAATATATTATGGTTACATTTTCAAACCCAAATCCATCATCAGGGCCTCCCTGCACAGAAAACCTGCTGAGCAGTATCTGACTCCTGGGGTCCTCAGCACAGCCCCACAAGCTTAGGCTAGCCAGCCTCTTCGAACTTCACAGCAGGAGCCCATCTCTGATGCAGTTTATACCTCCCAGATGCAGCCATACTGAAACAACAGACATCCATCAGGACTGATTCTTATAGGAGAAGTCATGGTTAATCAAACAGGGTCTGATCCTGCCTGAAATGTGATCTTTAATAAGAGAAGATGAGAGTCATTCCCTTGTAGTCTTTAAACTTTTCTCATCGCCTAGTTTTCTTAACGAGAGTAAGACCAGATCCATCCCTCATTCTAGAAGGACATCACAGAAATAGATGCCATCATCAGTTTGGGAAAGATGCTGGAGGGAGTCATCCAGAGACACGGGCAGATCCAGTGCCCTGTGCCTGAGCTGAATTTGACATGGCCATTCCCTTCTCTTGATATTTGCTGACCAAAGGGAGCTGGGAGAGCATGATCTTGAGGAGGACATTATACCACTGAGTAAGACAGGGAGAGATCTGGATTAGTAAGACAAAGCAAATGCCATAGAAATTATGACAGTACTTTCTTTTTCCCCTTGAAAGACATAATCCCTAATATTATAAACTGTGGTTTGGCTCTCACAGTGATCCTACCCAGTGATTACTGCAGAGTGTGTCTTGATTTGGACCAATTTATCTGCAACCAGAATGCAGCTGAAGGTGTTTGGAAATTATTTTCAATCTTCAACACTCTGGAGACGTGGCTGGGAATGTAGCAAATAGATCGAGGAAATTAAAAGGAACACAGGGGTCACTGCTAGAGGTCAGGTGAGGAAAAGAAGAGTTGACCCTGATTAATCAGAAACAAGATGCTGTTGAGAAGAGAAAATATTTTGGGGTTTATACTCCTGGCAAACAAGAGCAAAATACCAGTAACTGCCATTGGCTGGATTTTTTCCTTCCAACCAAACCAGAGGAAATTCCTGAACTGACAGTGAACAGGAACAATGAGTGAGTCAGTAACCCTCAATGCCAGAAATTCTCTGGATTTCCTAGCCAGACTGATGTGTTTGGAAGGTCACAATGATACAGAGATACATTTCTGTAAAACTTGGAGGTTGAAGATAAGCCAAGCCAAGATGCAGATAATGAGCACAGAAATATTCCAACCACCCATAAAACATCATACCTCCCGAGAGTGAACAGACACACTTTCTCTCTCCATCTTTCCTAAATTATTTGCTCATTTATCACATTATTTTGCTATTGATCTCATGTGAACGGTGCTGGGATGATGTCTCTGATGATAACCTGTGAACCAGGAGAGCTGTGTGAAGATAATGCTAAGTAATACCAAGAGTTAGTACTTCTAATCTGTCTAGTCGGATTTCGAGAAGACTTTTTTATTTTGGAAAATGAGGTCCTGGAAATACCCAACACCAAAAATGCCTAAGAACCAGAAATAGTATTAATATTTTTTAGTATTTTTTAAGGGTACTCGTGCTTTGCTGTGCTATGATTTGGGTCTGTTCATTCATGTTCACCTCTAATGCCCAGTGCAGGCTGCTAGTGGCTTGTGTAGAGCTCAGGGGGAGCAGTTTGCCTTCTGCACCTAAGGACAGCATAGAGGGATGTTGACACACCACCACCAGCTCATGCAGCCCTCTGTAAGTGATGTAAGCCCAGGAAGTGAGGCAGAAGTGAGCAGACAGAGGAGAATGTGATCTTTAAATCATAATGGTAGTCTGTCCGCTGGGGGGAAAAAAAAAAAGGGGCATTTTTACCATACGCTCATCTGTTTACTCGCTCTTAATTTAAATGGAAAACTGTGAACATTATTCATGGCACATTTTTTTCCCCTGGTAAAGTCCCTAAAGCTCCAGATCCTGGTCCCGATCTCACACTGTTAATAACATTATTAAACACACATGATAGAGCGAGGCTCTGAAGATATCCAGACACACGAAGCAGATAGATAATGTGATATTATTATTGGCATGTGACGAATCTTATAACTTCCAGCAAATATCAATGATGAAGTGACCTCCGTGCGATGTGAACACAACCAGAAACCACAGCCCCCAGGCTCTTCTTCCAAATCGAAATTTCCTAATCTTGCACTACTGTACCAAACACACAAATATGCAACAATGGATGGAAAGAAAATAAGGCTTCTCTGTATGAGAGTTGGATTAGAAGGGAATGGCTGGAAAACCTAAATTGTAGTACAAGAACATTCCAGCCTGGGGATCTGATGACGCTGGAGCTGAGCTCTGCTCCTGTGGTTACAGTACCACCACTGTATATCTTACGAGAACAGCAACCTTGTGCTGAGCGGCTTCATCTGTGCCCTCTGTGTATTATTTTTCACCGCCATCATCAGAGCCGTTGCTGTTATCATGAGATAAGGATGAAACGCCAACCTGTGAAAAACAAGGTGTTTTTATTATTATTATTTGTTTATACCTGAAATATCAAAGGGTAGAGTGGGAACAGAAGATATCCTCTGGAACACGTTGTCAGGAACTGCAAGTTGATACAGATGTATTGATTTAATCAGCCTGTAGAACACCATTTGTTTATACAAAACATCTGTGACAGAAGTGTGAAGGCACAGTGATATGCACCCTTGTCTTGCCTATTAAAACCTGTGATAAGATCACCTATATTGCTCAGAAGGGCTGATTTTGAGGTGCAATTGATTTCTGTATCACCTATATTCATGTTAAAGAGCTCAAAGCCCAGGCAGGATACAGAAGTCTTTTCAAGAAGTGCAATAAATTTCAGATTTGAGTTAAAATCTGAAATGAGCAAAGAAGGTTAAAAGCATAAGTGTGGGAAACAAAAAAAAAAAAAGAAAAAAATTTATTTACCTCTATCTCCGAAAAAATATATTTTTTTTCTGGTATATATTAGATAAGAAATAAAAGAAATCAAGAGCTTTTAATTCACAGAAAGGCAAAACTGGTCCTGCAAATGTAGGAGATGGCATGTTTGAAGAGAATGCAGGATTGCCCACTCCTAATGTTGAAAAAATATTTGGAGTTCATACGTGCACCAGCAAAAGTTTACATGATAAATCAGTAGCTTGAGTGCTTCCAGAATGCTAGTACATATGAATGTGTTGAAACTATTGTTTCTGTTGTCTTTTTAATGCTACTGGGAAGCTTTTTGTGGTAAAGCAATAGAGTTATTGCCAGCTACATTATTGCAGTCTCAGTCTAACATCTGCAATTACTACGGGGTAAACGGTTCGCATCCCATATGAAATATAAAAAAAATGAGGAACAGATTTCACTATTATTCTCCCTCTCTGTGAATACTGTGACATTTTTTTTACTGTATAATCGTGCCTGGGCAGTTTGAACGTCTGGAAGAAATGGAAGCCAAAATGCGCATTTATGATTAGTGATGGCTAAACATAAAAAAAAAAAGATAAAAAAAAGATAAAAAGAAAAAAGAAAAAGGATTTGGTGGTTCAGAAACATGCTAGAAGAGGAGTTCAGATGATTGTCAGAAATCTGTGGAAATGTTCTCTAGAAATAAGACTGAGACATGAGGAAGCGAGGCCCTCATATTCTGTTTTCTACAAATGCTTCTGAAAAAGTCCTTTTCTGAACTTCACCATATTTTTAAAATTTTTCTTGGATTTCCCATCCAACTCAAGCTGTTGGTTCTTCTCTTCCACCTCAAGCGCTCACCCTTGCATCAACCCTCTCCTAGCAGCAACTGCCATCACCCTACTTGCATTTTTTTCTCACACAGCTTTCTCAGAGCTGGGAGGAAACTCTCCCATAAGTATCCATCCAACCAGCTTATTTCCTTGCTTCAAAGCTCTCCTTTAACATTTTCTTCGGCTACAGTGCCTACAAAGAACAATAAAATCCATAAAAAGTTGGGCTTCCTGGAGTGAGGAAATAATTTTGCCAATATTTCTGACCAATTCCTTCTTGCCTCTTTCACTGCATGAGCAGTCTTTAGAGGAAAGCCTTTATTGTGGTTACTCAGAGAGCAAAGGGCACCTAGAATGCAAAAAAACATTTTTTGACTTATTTTAGGTGCTTCTAGTATGGACTCTCTTGGACCAGGTGTCCAAGAAAACAGACCTCATGATGAAGACCTCATCCTTGCTGGGATGCTTTGAGCCATTCACTGAGGGACAAGTTTAATTTGTGGGAAAGCTCTGACCACCTAGGATGAGTCCCAGCCTTTAAAAAAAATATAAGAAAAAAATTGCTTTCATGGAGCTGCCAAGGCCAGTGTTTCTTCTATGTTGCCATTGCAACCTTGGTTAGGCACTAGACAGAAAGCCCTCTACACAATGCAGCAAGACCCAGTTCCATGCTGGATATTTCTAAAGCCAAAAACTACTGCAGAAGTTGCCAATGCAGGCCTTAAAATGTGCAAGACTTCCAAAGCACATTCACATCTCCAAAGCACTATGCAAACAGGAGCTAATTAAACTTTAATTAATGCCTTGACAGGTAAAAGGTTTTTCATTTTGCTTTTAGCTAATGTGCATTCATCTCGAATAGAAATCACCCAAGACCCCAAATAAAATACACCCAAGGTAAACAGAACCTGATTTGCAGCATACATTTTGCTAAGAGCTCTGAACACTTTTTTTGTACATGTATTTACTTATCCTTTTTTTTTTTTTTTTTTTTTAAATTATTTCCTTTTTTCCCTTTTTCTCTGCACTAAGATAAATAAATAGTGAGCTGGACTGAAATGATAGAATATGTAAAGCAGAGGGGAAAGGTTAAATACCAAAGCAAAATTGGGCATTAAAACAAAACTCCATTTTCAAGGTGTAAACGAAGTGTCCAATACTTTCATCAAAAAAGTGTTTACAGCTTATTTTTGCAGTTTGACTCTAAGTGGATAATGTAACATGGGTCTGTGCAAAAACATGTTCCTGTTTGTGACTTTAAAAATCACAACAGTCTTTGAAATATGAAAATCCTGAGTCTTGATGCACTTCATACTGCTGAAATGATGCCAGCTTCCAGTATTTATTTGATTGGCTTGCAGCAATACAGGGATTTGATAAAGACCTGTCTTAAGGGTGTAACCTGCATGGGATGGTAATAGGTGACACAAATCAGAGATACTAAATGGTGCAGTGATTCACAGGAGTTTTGTATTTCCTTCTTCCCTGCTTCAAGCATCAATGGAAGTGGTCACTCTTCAGATTATTTGGAAAATCAAGTCATTTAAATCAACAGATTTGAATTTCAGAAGCAACCAGTGACCAAAGAACACAACAATCTTAAAGTAAATTCTAGATCTTGCTGACATCAGGAAGTAAAGTTTCTGGTGCCTGAGGAAGTGCCAGATCTCATTTGCTCACCTGCAAGTTCAGCATGTTTAATTTATTCATCATCTCAGCACAAAGAATCTTCATTCAGTTGTTCATGGCCAACATCAGCTCATTGCTCAGCAAGATTTTTGAAGATCTTCTTTGAACTGCTGTGTGGCTCCTCTGAGAAGAGAAATCCCCAAGGACACCACAATTAGGTGGTCCCCATCAGATGGCCTTATGTCCCTTGAGGACCACAGCTGTAGTCCATGCTGCCGCATAGAGCTACTTTGATGCTTGACTGTTGTAATGGAAGTCATTTTTTGGCAGAAATGTGGGCCCCAGTGGCAGGTATGAAGTCCGTGTTATGTTGTCTCCTTAAAGCTGCCAGTAAGGGGGCCAGGTCATGTGGTTGTATAGACGTAACCCTGTACATGTAGACTTCACCTGTTTTTTGGGTGTACCACAAACACAACACGGGAATTGGTGCCCACATTTGGGCACCTCATTGGAAATTCCGGTCAAAAACCACTTCATGAAATCTGGACATGGACCAGCTTGCCCTACATCACCTCACTTTTGTGTTAGATCTATAAACCCCACTACTTTTCCCTTTTATCACATCCCTCCTGTTCTCCCAGTCATAGCAAATCGGCAGCACATTCTGGCAGGCCTTGCTGAGAAATACTTTCAGATCCTGAAAGGAAGGAGGATGCAGCCATAAGGTCTCAGAAAACCATGTTCGTTTGTGAGCGAGAGATTTTTGGATGCACTCACTACATTTTTAATAATGAGCTCTTTGGCAGAACTTCCTATAATCGTTGGTCTCCTGCACCAGAAAACAAAGGCAGCCAAATCCTTTCCATTGAGTTTGCAGTTGATTGTTCTTGTTTCTTGCTCTGCTACAGGAAATACTAGAAGCCAGTATCTGTAATAACTGAGATTCAAGCAGCTTTCTCACATCTGAATGTTTTGTTCTCACCAATTTATACAAATAGTTTTGAAAACTCTAATCAAGTTTACCATCAGGAACAATTCCTATTATTCATTCATTATGTTCCTTTGTGTGCTTTCATCTGATTTCTTCTGTATGTCTTCTTATGCTGCTCAAGAAAATTGTTTCCCTTGTAGCCCTCATATACATACAGACAGTTATCAAATCCTGTCTGAGTCATAATTTGTCTAATTTATCCATAGTTAGATATTTTATTCTCTTTTTTCCCCTATGATCACTCCCGATGCTTTTGTTAATTTTCTGAGGCTCCCAGAATGGAATGACATTCAAGAAATTAGAGCATCATCATTACCACACTTAGGAAAACTGTTATCTCTATGATCACTTATGCTCCACCTCCCTTAGGAAGTCCTCTTATGTGACAGGTTTTCTGCTGTGATACATACAGCCAGCAGAGATTAAACGTTCTGCCCCATTGGTGGTCACATAGCTACCCTTACACATGTGTCAACTTTCCTGCTGGAGATGATTAGGACTGAGTTATCAAGGTCTTGCCAGTAGCAATTTTTCAGTGTTCTTTACAAGTGTTTCCCACCCATCTGTGAATGCAACAATCATTTTGTTTGCTTCTTTCAGTTAATGAATGAAGACATTAAACAAAGTGAGGCATAACTCCTGTTCCTCTCCCACAAAAACCTCCATCACCTCCTCAAACCCAACAAGTCAAATTTTGTCTTCATTTATGGCTTTTTAGCCATTGCATAGACCACAGTACTTATATCCAGGCCAGTTTGACTCAATCTTTCAAATAAGATTTTATGGTACTATCAAATGCTTCACTAAAATACAGACATATTTGCCCAGAACTTAATGTAGCTATTTTAAACTGCCTGGCCAAGCAATTAAAGTTGGAGTAGCTGGCCATAAGAGAGTCAATACCTTTTATAGAGATCTTCTGCTACTCTATAGCCAAAAGCAATGTTTTCTAAACTGGTTTTCCTCCCTGCTAAAATACTCTGAACTCCAAAAGCTATATCAGCACATCAGAGCTGTTCAGCATGGGGAGTAAATCTGGGCACATCTCCTCGACTGGACAGATCAAGCTATTTCTCCTGTGATATTCAGATACAAAACCAGAGCCAGACTTCACACCACATCAACCTTGTTCATGCGCTGCTCTACATTACCTAAATCACCTTGTGTCTTTGTTGATCTGCCACACGTATGTGGTGTTGAGAGGAAGCCAATGTCCCCTCATGTGGAAATGTCCTTACAGCCCTTTTTGATTGCTCTGGGTTGCATTAGACCAGTGCAAAGGAGACTAGGAACTAGAAAAAGAGAAGCCCAAGACCTGAGGCCACTACTCATCGGCCTGTCAACACCCGACTTAATAGTTAACATTACAGTTAGATTTAAGAGAGAGCATAAGGAGTGCATTTGTCTGGAATTATTTATCACTTTGATGCCTAGGCTCACAAGAAGAAGATACGAACAACTTTAGCAGGTCAGTATGGAAGTCCATGCCAAATAACCTCCTATCTGCAACAGTAGCAAGAGCCCAGGAAAGAGTACAAATGTAGGTCAGTTATGCAGTGATACTTCCTCAAAACGCTTGCCCAACCTACAGTGGTTTCTGGCTCAGGCACTTTCTGAACCAGACGTGGCGTCTTTCAATTTAATACAAAACACAGATGGATTTTAAAAAAACCTCGGATGGGTTTTTCTTTCCTGAATATATCCAGTAAATTTTTAGCACTCCAAGTATCCTGTGGCAAGGAGTTCCACAAGATGACTAAGCATGGTGTCAGGAAGGATTGCTCCTTCACAGTTTAAATTGCCAGCAACAAGCTTCACTTCATGCTTCTGAGTTTTCGTATTAGAAGAAGAAACAGCAGACAGCTCCTTGCTGTTCTGTCCTTGTCACTCATAATTCCAGCATCCTCCGTCATATCCTCTCAGCCATCTCTTTTCTAGCTCAATAAACCTGGTGCATTTAATCATCCTCAAACTGGGTGCTTTCTAAGTCCCTGTCTATCCTTGCTGTCCCCGTCTTCCAGTTTAACCAGTTCCTTTATGAGCTGGTTGATTTCAGATATTTCAGGTGCAGATGCACCAAGGATTTACAAAAATAACACAGTGTTTATGCTATATTCCTAAGAATTTCTAACAGTATCTTTCTTTTTGAGAGCTACAGCTACAATCTATTTTACAGGATAATCAGTTTTATAGGAGTCTGTATTGTAGCTCTAATTCTCCAGTGATTGTAGTTTGCTTAAAGCACAGGTACTATCAGAATGCCAGGACTCTTCTCTCCTGTGTGTATCACTTGACATTTATCTATCCTGAATTTTATTTGATGTTTTGTCATCCAGCCGTGCACTTCTGGATGAATTTTTGGCATCTCATTACAGTCGGCCTTCACATTTAGCCACTGAATAATTCAGTACTATCAGCACTGTGTTCATGTAAGTCTGTCTCCGTTCTCATATTATGACTTCTTTTTGATTTCTCCTAGGACTGGTGTGAGATCCCAATCCATCTGTCGAGTGGACTGAGCCATTCAGACCTACAGCATTAGTGACTGTTGAAATGCCTTGGAAAGTATCTTTCCCTGCTAGGATGAGTGATGTGGGAAGAGGAATAGGAAGAAATTTCCCCTTATTCCTGGAAATAAATCACAATTGTTCTTAAAGTCTGCAGACGTCTGGCTGTTACACCATCTGAGGTTCGGGTGTTTTTAGCTAACAATCACTAACAATGAGATCCATTTCCTTCAAGGAATTTTACCATTCACACATCTGATGTTAATTCTCGTTGGGCCGAAACAAGAATAGGAATAAACGACTTTTTCAGTTTTTGTTTACTTTTTCCCAGGCCACAAAATATCCATTGACTATGAAACTTAAATTTGCAGAATAACAAATGCCCTCTTTCACAATCAGTTAATAAAGCTGTTTCATAAATAACGGCTCGAGAAACTAGAGATGGCAATCTAAGAAAAAAATAAAAGCAATGTTTGCCTTCAATCTGATTCTTTATTAAACATTTATCACAGTATCTGATAACTGAAGATATTAGGTTCTCTCCAGTCCATCATTTGAAGATGTACCATGCATGGGGATGGCATGAGGGAGCTATAGATCACGTTTTGAGACTGTTGTTTGTTCCTATTTCACCATCTCTAAGATGGAGATGATGTTTCTTCATTCACTTAGTGTTTTAGCCATAAATAAAACAACTCAGGAGCAAATCACATGCCGTAGGGTGGCAGCACTATAGTAGCCAGGTCATTGGGATCATACCTGGGGCTGCTTTGCTCAGGCATTGCCTGGGATCATTGCTCAGCCCCATGTATGCTTTGGACACGTTGAGTTTTCTGGATGGACGGAAAGAGTGCCTGAGCAAATAGACACATTGGGCCAGGAAAGGGAAGAAAACGCGATGCTGATTACTATCTAAATATTGCTGCCTTTGAAGTGAGCAGGTCTGTGTTTGGGGAGGATCGAATGCGCTTTTCTCACAGTTTGAGGCACATTATGAGCTATTTTGTGTTCTTGCCATTGTGAACATTATTTCATGATGGCAAAAAGGCTAAACAAGGTAAAGGGCAAGGGGAGCGTTAGGATATGGACGCCCTGTGGTGGATAGCACAACACAGCTCAGCAGCAGCTCAGAGGGAGAGCAGGAGGGACAGGGTGCTTTGGTTTTTCCCATCTACATTGCCCTGGTCAAGGAAGAAACAGAGTGCAATAAATGGCTGGGAAACATCTCTCTGCATGGCATCATCCCTCCTTGCTCCTTCTTTCTGTCTGAGAAGCTGAGGTTTGAGTATTACTCCTCCCTGGGAAAGATTTGCTGTTTCCCATTCTCCATATTCTCCGCTCGGTAAAATATCAGGGAGTAACTTCACGACAAGTGGACTCATGTATATGAGGAACATGGTCAGTGCTGCATTAAATCTTTCCCCCACTAATACTACGGTGTCCTGTATTGTAGATCTCCATTTTTTCATGTTATTTATTCAATTCATTTCCTTTCTCCCTAAGTATTAGTTACAGGAAAAAAGTCAGAGGGTGTCAGGATCAGGCTGGGACAAGCAGGACTCTCTTGCATCAGTGCCATTTGGGGCTTCACCACACTTGGATGCAGTGTGGAGTCAGAGATCTGGGTTGAATTGTTCTCCCCTTCTTCTGCTTGTGCCATCTAGAAGTAAAACAGAAAGCATCAGCTTGCAATAAATCCACAGATGTGTTAAGTAAAAAACAAGAGAGGTCCTTTCAGCAAATTGTCAAGGAGAAAAGGCTTCACTGGGAGTATGAAAGGGCAGGCTGCTCTCCACTGAATTTGGAGGATTTCATTTTACATCTGCTCTCCAATCTGTTACAAACTCATTTAACAGCCCCTACGCCATCCCTGTCCTGACTCTGCTGTAGGCAGTGGCTGTGCTAAGACAGCGTTTTCTTCCCCATCTCTACCTGAGGACTAGGGGTTGCCAGGGGTGCTGGGGCTGCAACAACAACTCCAGCACTGAGGGCCATTTTGGAGAGGTTAAGGGTTTAGGCAGGTGCTACAATAAAAGGAGGGAAGCTTTCAGCTCGCACAGGAATCGTTTTCTTAACCAGAAATAAATCAGAGATTTGGCATTTTCTGCATTGCCACCCTTCAGAAAGAACAACATATGACTGACTGGATCAAGGTCAAGTGTAAAGGACAAAGGGAAGAATAAGGACATTTCTATGGCTCCAAGCTGAGGTATGCATTTCAAAGCCGTACTGAAGACTTGGGCTCATGTGCCCTCTGCAGAGCTACTGAAATAAATGGCTTTTATGGCTGCTGATCATTTTCTTCAGAATATGACAACCTAAAGATAAAAAGGTCTCTATTTACCAATGTTGGAGCACAGGGATTGCAAACTGCTTCTCTGAGCCAGCAGAGATTTCTGCAATGGGATGGGTGCAGAGTGGGAAGTCCATGATGCTGAGTATGGCTTTGGGAATGGGCCACAACACTTCACCCCAACAACTTCAGCTTCTTCTGAGCTTTTTGCTGCCTGAAGCATGTGAAATATGCTTGCATAAGCCTGTAGAAAAGAAAACAAACAAAGCAAAATCCATCATTTCACTTTTCCCTTCGTACGAGCCCGATCCGCATCTACCAATTCAGTGACTCTTTGGGATGGTCTGCCTAGGTTGAGAAGTTATGAGCAAAGGTCAGGTGCTCAGGGAGAGGAGTGCATAGAATCACATTAAGGTTGGGAAAGATCTCTGAGCCAATCTTATCCAACGTCCACCTACCACCAATATCACCCACTAAACTACATTCCTGACTGTCACATCTCCATGATTCTTGAACACCTCCAGGAATGGTGACTCCACCACCTCTCCAGGCATCCTGTTCCATCCATGCCAGCTTGCACATCAGGAATGAGGTCTCTGTTGTACCACCAGCTGTTGCAGAGCCCGGAAGCCTTCTGTGCTCTTAAGTGACATTAACTGCCGCATGCTCATAAAAATTCATCCATTGATTGTCCACAACTGCCTGGAGATAAGGGGTGTTTAAACCAGAGCTGTATTTTTAAATCTTTGTTTCTTAAAAAAATAAAAAAAGAAAGAAAGAAAGAAGAAGAAGAAGAAAAAAAGAAAAGAAAAGATCTGAAGACGGTTCCTTTTACACAACTCCTTAACAGGAGCCGTGCTCCAATTATTCCTCCACACTGAGACGACAAATGTGTCTAGCTGGGAGCCTTGCCACTTTACTTCCTCCCATGAAGAAATAAGGAAAAGGTTGAGAACCGAGGTTGTGAATCCCCGCTGTACCCCTGTAAAGTAATAATAGCAGCATCAGTAATAGCTCTTAAATCAGGAGGACTTGCTGCAGCTCACTCCCACGAGGTTTGCATGACAGCATTTAACGTTCACGGGAATGACATGTTCCCAGCAAGAGCACTCTCATTTGCATTATGGCAGGACACGGAGACCCAAGGCAGATTTTAAGTGTTGAGCAAACCTGATGTGACAACATAGTCCTTGTTTCCATACCGCGTTTAGTCTGAGCAAGCCCTTTTCGGACCCTACTCCCTGCTCCAAATGAGAGCTTTGTGAAAGGCATGCACAACCTAACAGCAAGGAATACAAAGTATAAAGGCAAGGGAAATGGAAGCAAAAATCGCAATTGACTCCAGAATTCCTATAAGCACTCACAATGCTCCATTTTCTAAGAAAAGTAAAGAGATTTAAAGCTACTCTGATAATTACCAAAATGCACAATGAACTTTTATACGAGTAACGTTGTCTGGTTTTGTAAAATGTTAAAAGTGACTATGGGTAAAAAATCCATTATATTCACTACGCAAACACTGTATCAAAGCAAGTTCTTTGTTAACCCATGGGTGAGAAAGCAGACACGTTTTGTCAGACACAGTGCCAGTGATAAATCCAGATCATGTAGAGGAAAATATCACTGTCAGACCAAGCCACACTCTCCAGCTATAGTCTAAATTATTCCATGGGTAACTGTCTGATTTTGCAAAATGATAAAA
>JAOWBP010004096.1:13841380-13853663 GCA_028571105.1 Tragopan temminckii | reverse complement strand
AGGAAGGAAGGAAGGAAGGAAGGAAGGAAGGAAGGAAGGAAAGAAGGAAGGAAGGAAGTAAGGAAGGAAGGAAGGAAGGAAGGAAGGAAGGGAGGGAGGGAGGGAAAGGAGAAAAAATGTATTTAGATCTATGTTTCATTAGAAGCCAAAATAAATCTGTAAAGTGCAGAAAAGCTGTAATAAATGAATCATTGGATGCACAAGCTCTGCTGTACAACCCAGGTTAATTCCTCATTTGCACATTATGCACCTCCTGATGACTGATTCAACTCAAATCCTCTGAGCATGGTCCTTGCCTTAATTTTATTTTATTTTTTCTGTTTAAATTTACACTGGAAAAGCTCACAAAAAAATTCTGAATGGTGTTTTGACTTTTTTTTTTTTTTTTTTTTTTGTCTTCCCTCACATGATTTCTAAAGCTTTCAATTAAAATAAGAATAATAAAAATCGTAAAGATGATGTTAAAAATATGCCTGGAGCAGCTTTACTTCAGCAGTCCACCAATGTCAAAATGCCATTTTTAGCAGTCCTCATTCCCTGTCACGTGGTTAAAGATTTTTTGCTTCATGCCTTTCTGGTTAGAGACGTCTTGTTGAAGAATTTTATTTCATGCATGTCATAGAACAAGTATGTTTTTTATGACATTTATGAATGTGACCAGTCTGGGAACACGCTGTCTGTCTGGTCGGTATTAAGCCAAAATTTAAGTCATTGAAACTAGAATTTCCAATTTTGGTGATAGCTGATACATCAGCTGGGGTCAATAAACTGGCAAAGTCATCATTTACAGTATGAAAAGGTAACTTGTCTTCATCTTTCAAGAAATGTCAGGGCAAGCTTTTAATTAGGTGAGATACTGATCAGGAAGGCTCCTCCCCTCCCTGCCTTTTCTTTCCATTAAGAATTAATCTAGTCTTATACAACCAACAAATGTAGGATTAAAGCAAAAAAAAAGAAAGAAAAAAAAGAAAAAAAAGAGAAAAAAAACAGATTCTAGATGGCATAGAAATCAGTTTTATCCTGAAATAATGCTTAAACCAAGTCTGTTGCATCAAAGTATCAAGTGATTGAAGTTTTATGTTGTATTAAGCCTGCCTGTCTTATTTCAGCTCTTCTAACACTCTGAAATACATGATTGAAAGCTGTAAACTCCCAACGATACGCTCCTGGCAAGCAGACTTGAGGTTTTTTTAATATTTTATTTTAATTATTTTTAGTTTATAGCTCAGCAACTCGTCTGACCCAGGGGAACACTTAAACTAAATTTGATAGATGTCAAGTTAGAAAAAATAAAGACAGCAGTGTTCTTTCTCTCTGTAATTACAAATGTTTGCTGGAGACTTTTCTGACAGTGTTAAGCATAGCAGAGACCTGGGGAGAGTGGAGCAGGATGGCAGACTCATTCACCAAGGTCAGTTTGGATGATGTTCTCCAGAAACTGGAAGGGGAGGAGAACTATGGAGGACTATGACACCTACCAGTAGCAGTTGTTCCTAACTCCAAACTCAACGGATTTACCTTTTTTTTTTTTTTTTCCCTTCTACTTGAGCCCTGATGTGTCTTGCATCAACTGGAGGAGCTAAAAAGAGAGCGCTTGTTTTTTCAGCTGACATTTGGACCTGTGAGATGCCCCATCGATGGGCTGAAAAACCCCCAATAACAACAAAAAATGGAGCTTAACGAGCTGCAAAGAAGCAAGGAAGTGCTCCAGGAAACTATGTGAAAGGCTGCTTTTGACAGTCTACCTGAAAAATAAATATCAGAAACATCTAGGAAAAAAAAAAAAAAGGGTAGACTGTTTTCTAGTTCATTTTTCTACCTTGTAAATCAAAAGATCCACCGATACTGTAAAATATACTGATGCAGTCGGTGAGAAAGGGGTAAAAGCTAATCTTTACAGAGTTCTGTAGGAATTATTCAGAGGGGAAAAATGTTACATATCTCCAGTATTATATGCTGGCTAGCTGCATCAGGGGAAAAAAAATGGGCTTTCCAGTCTTTTATCATTAGATCACTGGCTCAAATCTTTTCTAGGGACTTCATCCAAAACTTAGGAAAACCAGTGGAAGTCTCACTGCTCTGAATCAATACTCAGGTACAGAATAAGAAAGGACTGACAAAAATTATTAGAAAAAAATTATAAATTTTCATGTGTTATTTTGAAAATACTCAGAGTAGGAGAATCTGGAAGCCATGCCATTTTCGGCTACCTTTTATACTGAATTAATCAGAACTGTATCTATGGGAGCGGGTCATTTTTCCTATTAAAAGAAAAGTCTGAATAAGAAATGCTGCGCAAATTGATATCATATGAAGCTGCTTCATGGTTCATGTGAATTCATCCGATGCTGGCCCAACGTGGTGAATTTTCTGAGTGAGATAGTATCGCCAGAGAAGTGTCCACAGCATAAAACTCAGCGCTGAAAGTGCTCTGAATCTTACATCTCTGTTAAGCATAAAACCTGAACTACATTCTCCTGCTGGAAATGTCCTTTCCATAGTGGGAACCGAGGGTGGTACTACGCTCATTCACGATTTAGTGTTTTCACAGTCTATTTTCTAGACTTGATTTAAAGAAGAGACCTTTGATGAGTGTATAGGTATTTTTCTAACACATTAAATATATTTTTAAAATGAAATGCAATCTGATTTATTTTTATAATTATAGAGGATGAGAGTATCCCCTCCGCATTTTTCTTCCCAGACAAATAAATCAACACACCTACATATATCTTTTCAATGATTGGTAACAAAAAGAAGTTGAGGTCATCTGAATTATTTCATAATCCGGCAGGTAAAGTGGCTTAGCAGATTATGAAACGACGCTGCTGCCAAATTGTTCCATGATCGTAATTATTTGCTTCTGTTCTTTTATTCTGGGTGGGCAACACTGCTTTTCTTCTGTCCACTGGAAAAAAAAGCAGGATGGCTCTCCCTATGGTTTTTGGCTTAACTGCTCACATCTGGGTTTCGTATCAGAAGAAATAAATATCAGACCTAATTAATCCTCCGAGGCTGCTGGGTACTGACTCCTGAGCAACACAGACTTTAATTACGGCTTCAACCAGGCATAGTGATGGAGGCAGCTCTAGATGGCTGACTGTTGATATAACACAGTATATCATGTCTAAAGGTATCTGGAACAACACTGATTTACATCAGTTGAATATCTGGCTCATTTGAGACTCTCTGGGGAGAGAGGGGTGTACTTATATACATATATACACCCTAATTTGTTCAAACGTGGAGTATGGCAAACTGCATAGCAAAACACTTTTGAAATCTGGGGAATTTATATAAACACAGTTCTTAGACAACTTGTTACAATGGATACGTTGAAATTGGCTAATTGGGAGAAATAACGTGATTACATATTCTGTCAAGAAATGCAAGCTACTTGATTTACTAGTCCATTATAAAAGATTATTTATAACTGGTAACATACGCAATAATTCTACCAGAAGATAAAGTTCTTATCAGACAAAAGACTATCCAGACAGCAGTATTCTGATTAGTTTTACATCTTTTCTAATTCAGCTAATTTAAAGATAGACTTGAGGGATTTAGTTGAACAGCAATAAAACTTGTCGGGAACGGGGTCTGTTATATGTTTTATAATTCTAAAGCTGTCTCTCAGTCTCACTTTTACTCTCTCCTCCCTTTTCTTTCCTTTTCTTTTTTTTTCCCCCCAAAGACTTTAAAACCATTTTGATTGCAAATATATGAGTGAATTCAGAGCAAATGGAAGTAAAGAGACTGTTAACACTGGCCCCGGTACAGCCAGGCTTTGTGCAAACTTCCCCTCCCTGCCAATGCACCTCCAGTCTAGTTTGCAGTAACTCTTGTTATTCTAGTCCTGGATTTATCTAGCGGAGGGCTGCCAACGGTACCAAATCATGTGGTCAGTCTTTGTAATGAGGACTAATGAGACCACCATACTTATTTTCCCTTCCAACCAGATTTTGAAATGGAACCAGCATCCCCAGAGGTGCAAACCTGGTGTAGTAATTCCCCACAAAAGCCCTCCTGCCTCCCCACCATGCCATCTGAAGTCATACCCATGAATCCAGGCTGGTCTTGTTGTGCTAGGCAGAGCTGTGTTTACATGACTATCCATCTACTACAGGATATTATTTTTCCAGTGGAGAATATTTCAAATATTTCCAATGAAGATTTTTCCTTGTTTTTTTTTTTTTAATTGGTATTATTAAAAATGAAATTAAAAAAAATGAAAGGAATAAAATCATACCACAAAAATCTACAGTAACATAAGAAAAGCAGGGAAAGATGAGAATGTAAAGATCAAGCACCCTCCTTTCTCCTTTACAAGATGGCCCTGGTTGATGCACATAACCTAGTCAGAAGCCATTAATTACATAATTCCTTGCATTTGCCTTAATGTCACACACTTTTTTTGTGTGTCATTTCAGGATAAAGCAGGAGGATCTTCTTAGTAAAAATAAATAAATAAATGAAATAATGATTATTAGCTTTTGGTATAGTGTTTTGCTTTCTGAGGCATTTCATAAACACTAAACACCACATTCACTGGTGTGACAGAAAGCTGCAGAAAGGTCATTACTGGGAAGAACACAAAATGACATTTCATCTATCAGTCCTCCCCAGCTAAATAATTCTCATTAGAGCCTTAAGTCAAATTTCTCTCCCTCTGATATCTTTAAGTGGTCACTTATATGTTTGTGTTCTTCACATCTATCCACAATCCGGTTCTATCTCCATGAGGACACCATAATTGTGCTTGCACTCCACTCACACCCGAAAGCTTGTGGACACAAATGCACATGTACTGGACTGCAATGTTTCATTTGAGATTGTTCAGGTTCTTGTTTCACCACCTACTTGTGGAATCAAGCAACACAATATAAAGATTTTTAAATACTGGGTCCTGCAGTAGTTCATTTCACCTACCCTGCCATCCTGCAGAGCTAAATGAAAATCCGTTCTATTAATGAATAACTGCATTTAGATTCTTTCAAGTTCCCTATTACAACAAATAGTTGTAATGTTACATTAGTATTATATTATATAAAAGAAAAAAGTCAGAATACCTCATTGCTTCTAATCATGTACTTGCCCAACAAGAGAGCTGAAACGGCCCTGTTTACAACTGGCATTGAACATCAAAAGATAACAGAAAGACAATTAAGCTCAAAAATGGACTTGTGAATGTAATTAGCAATACACAGTGCATGTACTATTGCTCATGGACCCACAACTTAAGTAAGTGCTTTGTTTGGTCACCAAAAGATAAGTAATAGCAGAGTTGGAAAACACGTTTTCCTCCACACCACATTGCAGCCTCAACTTCTTGCTCTCTCTGATCCAATATGTCATTTTCAACAACCACACAGTTCAGAAGTGGTACGAATGAAGTCTCCTATTTTTAAAATGTGTTTTGAGCCCTGTTTTCATTTTCTCTTTCTCTTAAATGACAACACTGAAAGGAGAAAACAAATTAACAAGCACTTTCATGCAAAAAAGGAACAATGCATGCTTGGCTTACTTAGAGAAAAGTTATGTTTAGTGCAAGGAAATATTCATCCAACCCTGTATTGCTCAGAGCTGCTTGGATAGCTCAGAAACCCCCTCTGATTAGGCACTTTGCAAAATGAAAAAAACAAACTGTTTTGTTAAAATAGGCTTTAAATGTCAAAGTAAAGATTTATGACTCGGAATTGAACACAAATAAATAGCTGGCTGCATACTTGGAACAAATTTTTTTTTTATTGTGCAATTAATAGTGCTGAGACTGCTATTTAAAATGTGAATGGATTTGTCTTTCTGGTTTGAGCATTATTGGTAGCGAAGCTGAGGGCAGCACTGAAAACATTTGCTGGGATGTAATTTTGGCAGAGGGCAAACCCTGGGATGCGAGAGGCTGGTTTCATACCCAGCGCCTTTGGAACCAGACTTACGGCACTGAAAGTGTTTGAATCTGCCAGCAGACATGACCGTCAGTCCAATTTCATCCTGTTTATTCAGCTAGCAAATATGTAGTTAAGGTGGGACTGGCTGTGATCTAATTCTTTTGAGAGAGGCTCGCACGGTTTCTGCCAAAAGAAAAAACTGGAGGCATTGTTATCGTTAAATGAAGTCCTCTCGATCGTGCAAAGACCATCTTCCTGAGCAAACACATGTGCCAGGTGGGTGCTTCCACCAAGGTCCCGTTTTAACAACACCTATCAGCACATGTCTGAAGCTCAAGAGCACGAGGCTGCAAGATGCATTTAACCATTTGCTTGCATTTGAACACACTTAAATGATTTTCCACACAAAGGCAGCTTGTTGAATTGAAAGCTGGCTGCATTTCCAAGACGATTCTGGATAAATTATGCAGGAAATTAATTGATAATGTCTTTGGAATCTGTAGTCAAGGACTGCAGCTGATGTAAATCAGCATTGCTCCATTGATTTTGGGAGCGGAGAATTTGGCTGTGTCTTTCCACCAGTTTACTTACCAGGGATAACTCAGAAGAAAGTGGCAATGCTGTTTGGTTTCTTGTGTGTGAACATACATTTTCTTCAGATTATGCCACGTCACTGTAGGGACTTTACATGTCAAAGTGCAACTGCATAATAAGGTTTCGAACGAAAACAGTCTTTCACATTTTCATTTATATTATCCTTATAGAAATTCATCTCAACCAGATGTAATTTGGAGAGTGGAAGAGGATTTCATGGTTATTGATTACATCATGCAAATCCATTTGGGAAACTCTTGTGAACGTCAGAGTTTGGCACAGATTTGGAAAATTTCATATCCCGTTGGCGGAGAAAGTTGAATAGAAATATTCAGCGAGCAGATTTTCAAAGAAGTTGAACCTCTGCAGCTCTTCACATTTCCATAGCAGCGTTCCAGGTTTTGACACAGTTGAGAATCTGCTCGTTATCATCTACATGTGTCTTTTATGACACCCTTAGAAAAAAATGAATCCCTGCAAATACCTCTCCCAGAGAAGGAAATACTGCCAACTCTGCCTGTGCCCTTTAGAGGTGCACACAACCTCATGCTCTTGCAGGCCTATGGTGCCAGCCTGTGAATAATGGAAACCCCAGATCACTACCTGCCTTCACAGTTTGTACCAGCCATAAACTTGCAGGTCTTTCTGCTCTCATTTGTATGGCTGTATTTCAAGCATGAGTTTTATGAGAAACTCATAAGGATTTGTGTAGTGAACTAAATTCCTGATGCTGTAGATTCTTGTTTGATTTCTCCAACATGGACATCCACTGCAGCTTTCCCTTTAAGGAGCACACCTACCAATTCTCTACCTCTAACTATTTAATGGAAGATGTAGAAAGTTAATATTTTGGGAGATTGACCAAATTTGACAGATGGATACACAGATGCAACACAGACACAATGACTGAAAAGGACTTAAGTCTCCAAGGAGACCTGCTAAAAATTACTTTGTAAAGAACAGGCTTGCTTATTTATAAGCAGTTGCAGAATTACAGGTGGGGTTTCAGATGGACTTCATAGTTTCTGCTTCAGTCAGGAGTATTTTGTCTGTACAAATGAAAATCAAAATAGAAAATAAAGATGCGTGAAATAGGGAAATCAGAGCTTTCAGTAATTTGTAGTTAGCTCGGAAGAGATGATTGCACACATCTAATCTGCCTGCTCAATATGCTACGTGGTCATATTTCATTGACACACAGAGGAAAAAAGCAATGATTACAAATGTCCACTCATACATTTACATTTTTTTTTAAATTTCACTTTCTCGTTCATCATAATCAATTCATTCTTTTCTATTATGCCTTGATTGTAAATATGGCATTCTGGCGATATGCGACAGAAGCACTCTGGGCCAGATGTGCTGGCTGCCTATGAAGGCATTGGCCAGAGGATGTTAGTGGTTTAAAGTAACAGGAAACCTGAGGAATATAATAAATCAGGCTTTTCTGACTAGGTTTTTTGTACAGAGTATAACAAAATGTATTGAATAACTTAAGTATGTGTGAGCCTCCTGCCTACCAAATTACTGGGGTCTGCCAGTGGAAAGCACACTAATTTGATGTTGGCCTCAAACAGAAAATTGTTAAACAAAAATTAGGCTTCAGCATTTTAACAAAAAATCAACATGGAGCTCAGTGTTAACAGGAGTCTAAGGATTTAACTAACTGTAATGAAAATAAAGAGAGACAAAATTCTTGACTTTCTGAGCCTCAGTCCAGAGAACAGTTCTCTATTTCTGGATCCCAGCAAGAGCATGAAAGACAAAGCATGTACTGAGGGTGGGTTTTCATTCTTCTCTCTCTATGGCCATAGATTTCTTGAGGTCACAGGTTGACTTTCTGTACTTCTCCTTATTTGTATTGACTTTTATTAACAATAAGCAGAAGGCACAGGGCCAAAGTCATCAAATTCATGAGTGTTTATAAAGACAAACTTCCAACAAACACAACATCAGAAGGGGCTGAGACCAATGGTCCTCTCGCACGGTGTTCTAGTCCTGCACTGCCTGGTGGAGGGTGCTTAAGGAGACATATAGGAGCCACATCCCAACTATTCCCTGTTAGGGAGCTTCTTGTAAGCAATCACATTTCAGTGATACCCCCAGAAATAACCCTGCTTATGGCAGTGTAGCTCCTGGCTGAACAAGCTTCTTTCTATCCCGTAGCTGCCATTTTTTGAGGGAAAATGTGTCTCTAGACTTCATTTGGTATCTTCCTTTTGATTGTTTTGTTAAGAGTAGGGACATGCTGATGTATTCTTGAGGGAAATATGCCCCTCTGATATGAGACCCACATCAGTGCCTTACCACCTACAGCTTCCCATACACCCATCTCTTTATTTTCAGAAACCACTGCAAGGTCACTTTTAAATCCACAATTTGACACAGTTACAGTGATATGAAACTTCTGTTTTCGAGGTTAAAAAAAAAAGGCTCACAGTTTTCCATTTCCTCCATATTTCTGATGAGTTTGGGTCAATCCAAGGTACTCTCTTTCCTGCTTTTCTTCTTGCTTTCTCCATTGTGTCACTAAATGATATACATACTATGGAGTTCTTTCCATGCCAATTTGTTATGACCATGAGTGCAGTTAATACTTTAAACGTTGTAAAGAGCTTCTACTTGAAATGCACCCACAAACCTTAGTCCTGGGCCATATTTCTTATACTTTTCTTAATATATATTTTGGCTTCTGGCAGAGCTACAGGGAGTGAGAGCAGTATGCAGCACACAGAATTTTGCAGACTGTGTAGCTTGGCACCAGAAAATAATTTCTCCAGATTTCAAAACCTGTCGGGATGCTCTATCGAAACTGCTCCACATTTAAGATGTGCAACACTGAAATGTCACTTTTAGAGCCCAAACCGGAGTGCCTTCAGCTTTCTGATTGGCAGAAAACTGACAGTTAAGCTCCACGGAATTTCTACAGCTGTAAACTCTCAAAAATACTTTGCTGCTGCAAAAACTAGAGTGTAGTTTAAACGAACAATATGCCCTCTTCATAACTCATCACCAGAAAGAACACACTTTCCTCTTGAGCATGAGCAATCCATGGTTTGATTTTTACTTTTTTCACCCATGCGAAGCAGTGGCTCCTACCTGCCACACAAAGAGGACTGTATTCCAGACGTCTCTGGGAGGAGGAAGAGATGATACAGATGCTTGTGCAGATGTTTGGATCCTGTTCTCTTAATGTTCTATGCAGGATAAATATAACCTCCTTCCATGCATTTCAGAAGACCAGATCACGGCCTTATTCCATCTCTGGGATCTTGGAGAAAGCCAAGTCTCTAGCTAATATATTTATGCGACATTCTGAGCTTGGCTTTCCTCCGTCCTCATGGGCCAAATCCTAATATGACCCAATGCTCTCACATCAACTGGAGTTTTGCCTGAATAAAGTATAAGTCAAAACTGAGCAATGCCTCCAGCTTTCAGTCCAGCACTTCCATTTCAGAAAAACTCATTGTGTTATAAAAAGATACATCAGCTTCAGCCCATTGCATTTTTTTTCTCTTCTCTTTTTTTCTTTTCTTTTTTTTTTTTTTTTGTCGATGATTTTGTAAAAACTGAAATAAGAGAAGGCAGGTCTCCTCCTTCCACTGCTGGAACTACACCCTTCCCTGAACAAACCCACTCTCAGCAGGATGCAAATCCTTCTCCAACCACTCTTGTCTCCTGGTGCAGAGGTGGTTGGCTCCCTGTGCTATTGCAGTCCATAGAAAGGTATCTTTACTTAGGAACAAACCACAACTTTTACTCCAGTCTCATTTTAACACTGACCCCTATACTCTCTCCTTGTACTTCGTTCAAACCCAGGAAATGACAACTGGTTTTGTAGGATCAATTCTGACAAACAACATGGGAAGATTTAAATGGTCTTGGAGAAGGAGATGACAGGTCTCCAGCTGAAGAAAGACTACTGGAAAATGGCTCAGGGAGAATCCTTGGGAACAGATTCTTGATAAGGGTTGTACATCTCTGCTTTACCTATTGCTTTTGTGGTTTCCACACTCGCACAGGCAGTTACAGGCATGAATCTCATGAGCCCCAGTACTGAGGCACTCTGAGGTCCCCTTAAGGCAGCTGGGGAATCTATGAGATGTCTGGGCCGTTGCTTGTGGGAAAATGCAAGAAAATGTGCTGGAGGACTCTCTACCCATGATTGTCACAGCTTGCATGATCCATCAGTCACTTATCAAATTAGCTGTCCTCAAGATTTTACCCATTAGTTGGATGAGCTTCTTTAGGATACAAGGGTAAAAAGTGGAGAGGAAATCACCTCTCTGTGTGGACCACGGGCCACTGGGTCAGAAAACACAGTGTGAATGAAAATACCACTGACACATTGGGTGTAGTCCTGTTGTAAGGCCTCTGTGTGGGTAGATATGCCATACTGCAAGTGGATTGCTTTCCACCAAGGTTGGGTGATGAGCAGTTCTGCTGCTTTCTGAGCTCACTCATCATCAATATTTAAAATAATGTTGAGCCCTATGAAGACAAGAAACCATCCAAATTCATCTTTGATGTCAATCTATTACAGCCAAATTCATCTTTGATGTCCATCTATTATTACAGCCAAATTCATCCATGATGTCAATCTGTTAAATGTATATTTTAGAAGTGCCTTTAGGTCTCTAATCACAATGTTTCAGTGGTTTCTGCTTTTGAAACGTATTACAGCCAAATGACTGAGCAATCATCACAACAATCCAATGAATGAGCTGGATAAGTAAGATTACGCATGGAGAAACTGAGAGAAAGAGACCACACAGCAAGTAGTGCGAGCCATGGGATTTGGACTTGGGATTTCTTTTGCTCTGAGCAAAATCCACTAGGCCCTGCTCCTCTGTATGATCTCATGAAAGAAGTATATTTTCCATCTGCAAGGAACTCCTAATAGTATCAGCTAAGTGCAAATTAGTATGATCATTAGCTGCTCTTTGAATGAGACAGCTGCCAGGAAGCCTGTGTGCATGTTTGAGGAAGAATTCCTAATGTCTGTGTCTGGAGGAGTATAAATACTTCTATTCCCCTCCAGTAGCCTAATTAGATTTTACTCTGTTTATTAGAAGTTTTCAGTTGCCTGCTTAACGTGAAATAAAATCCTCACGATTAAGAAGTCATGAGCAGCAAAGCTTACAGTATGCTTTGAGAAATTTTCCTTTCATATCAGCAACGATGAAATCCTCCAGTGTTAAATAAAGTGAAAGCAGAAGTGTGTTTAGATCCAGCAGTCAAGATCAAAACAGAGTATCGGGGTAGAAGGAGGGTGGGAAGGGGAAATCATGCCATTGCAATGATGCCTCAAATAAGATAATTACTTGGAAATTTGTATTATGAAGCACATGGCAGGCTGGAGGAAATAACTCTCCTTTTGGATCTTTACTGTGAAACTAAAGGAAAGAGACTCTTTGTTACAAAGATGCTCTTCAGGCCTCCTCACCTCCTTCTGTAGACATAGTAGTATCTGTGCCCAAGGGTCACATGAAGATGGGCTAATATCCAGAGAGGTGGTGGATGTTCCATCCCTGGAAACACTCAAGGTCAGGTTGGATGGGGCTCTGAGCATCTGATGGATCTGCGGGCGTCCCTGATCACTGCAGGGGAGTTGCATTAGCTGGTCTTTAAGGATTCCTTCAGACTCAAATGATTCAGTGATTCTATCCCCTAATAATCTGAGAAAGCAGGATGCACAGGTGCTGGGGTACAACCACCAATACTGAATTCTGACTATCCCATTGCTTAGCAGAAAACTGATACACAGCCACAGGCACGATGAGGTCCTACTTCTCATGGAT
>JAOWBP010004096.1:13811911-13822122 GCA_028571105.1 Tragopan temminckii | reverse complement strand
AGAAAGGAAAAGAAAAGAAAAGAAAAGAAAAGAAAAGAAAAGAAAAGAAAAGAAAAGAAAAGAAAAGAAAAGAAAAGCCACAAAATAAAATGAACCCCCTCTAAAAAAACACAACAATTTTCTGATGCTTTTCTGGAGATTTTTCAAGGTTGAGTTAATTGTGGAGGAGATGAACTATTTGTCCAAATAGGATGATGATGATGATGGTGATGATGATGATGATTATTATTTACTTAATTAATTTTATAGCGAAATTATTTTATAAAGCAATCGAGCATTCATTTACATGTATAACTGACAAGCTGCTTTCAGTTCCTTCTTGGTGATCTTTTTCCTCTTCCTCCATTCCCGCACTATGCAATAACTCAGTCGCTTTGAGGAACAAAGGGGAAATATAATAAGAAACATGACAGCAGCCGTGTGCGTTTTCTGCCCGCTAGCAGAGCGGCTTTGC
Source organism: Tragopan temminckii (assembly GCA_028571105.1). NCBI lineage: Eukaryota > Metazoa > Chordata > Aves > Galliformes > Phasianidae > Tragopan > Tragopan temminckii. The sequence goes on along the minus strand of JAOWBP010004096.1, from coordinate 13,821,668 downwards.
GTGTCACATATTTTGTTTCCAGCCAAAACTAGCGAGCCGAAAGTCCTACGTGATGGAGAAAGACGTATTTATGGCACGAATGGTGCACACCGGGTACTGGGACACATCCCTCCTCCGACACCATCAGGGTGAAAGGGGCCACATGTTTTCTCCTTATTTCATCTTGTTATCCTATCGGCTCCGATTTAGGTTCGCAGGGCATAGCACTCTCCCTGCAAAGAGAACCGGGGCTGTTCTCACCACCACTGAGGCACAAGAGCCATAAACCCAGTAGCCATTAGCAATGGGTAAATAAGTGTGAGGGCTGCAGAGTTAAGTGTCGCATCCTTCAGATAAGGGCTTATCTACACTGGCATTAAACCCACACTTGCTTCTTTAGCATGTAGAGAGCTGGGGGTGTTGGCTCCTATAGGAAAATATTTATCTATCCCTTTCGGACAGGAGGGTTTAATCCAGTCCAACCCGACTCGCCAGGAGAAACCTGTTTCTTGTTTTTGTTTGGATGGACTCTGTGGATTAAAACCCTTAAAAGGCTTTGGCTTCACTGTTTGCCTACAAAACAAATGAAAGATTATTTGGGTGGAGTGACATGGGGCTTAATATACGGTGCCTTCCGAGCCTCCCTCCTGTGAAAGTTCACTATTTGATCATACATACAGCCTGTTGGTAAGGCAAACTTTATGTATATTTTAGAAAATAAAAAGGAAAAAAGAAGAAGAAGAAGAAGAAAAAAGCAGCAATAACATAGGACCCAATCCTGCAGCTCTCACTGTTTTGGTGGCACAGGACTGGAGCCATATGGTCCTGCAGAGCTCACTATAAATGCCCCTCTGAGCATCACCCAAATCAGGCCAGGCAGGAGGACATGTCAAGGATTACTAGGTAGGGAAACTGAGGCACTGGGTAGGAAGAATTTTTTCCTCCCAAAGTGCAATCTCAGTGGTAAAGCACAAGATTAAACCACAGGTTATTTGCCTCCCAGTCTGATTTATTTATCCCCAAAGCCACCGTGACTTTTAGATGAGAGCTTCTGCTTGATTTGTATTGAAGTCCACGGAAATCTTAGCACTCCTTTCAAAGAAAAAGGCTGAAAAAAGTGGTAAATATTCTCCTGTTATCAATCCTGTCCATTTTTTTAAACGTATCTCCCAACCCCATCTGGGGCATGGCATTCAGAGAGGGGGGGCTGCAGAGAAACAAGAGGATTGGTATGACTTGGTGCAGCAGAAAGTAAAACAACCGGCCTTCCAAGCAGAGGATGGCTGCAATCTGAACCCTTTCTTTCAGTTTAAAGTGCATATTTTTAGAAAGGCACCCTTTTTTGATCAGTCTATAAAACCCTAAAATATGACAAGCTAGCTGGCAGCAGACTGCATAAGAACAGCGGACTGAATGATTCATGTGAAAGCCAAGTCATAACTTTCTGTGAAACTGCACACACAAAGTTCAGGGTTTGGACATGAACAGGAACCTTGCAAGCCTTAACTTAATCCCGGGATAAAGGAGCCAGATTACAAGAAAGCAGATTTTTCTCAGTAGCTGTCAGCTCTGAGGACAAGGTGATGGATATCGTCTCACTATGTTCCTATCCCCATGTAGAAGCTAAAATCCAGAGACTCAGAAAGCAGGGGGAGTTTTGCCACTGAGTGATGTGAGAAGAGAGACAAAACCTCTTGTTATAATAACAATATTCCATTACAGTTGGTTTTGGTCAATTACTGCCCTGTGTTTGCAATCTGCCTCACTTCAGCAGTGGTCACTTGGGTGCAGGGATCTCATCAACTTCATCAGCAATGTCAAGTAAGCCTCAATTGCAGCATCAGGGCATAGTATCTTGCCTTCTGTAGGGCACCTCCCATTCCATTGACAGAAGGGAGATTTGAGGGCTCTCAGTTCTTTTCTGAGAAGGTTTAAGCCAAACCTATGAGGGTCTCTCCTGAGAGCTGTGGGAAATGGGATGCCCAAAGGAGATGGACACAGCCATGTGGGTCTTGCCTTCCATGGGGTCCCATCTGTTATCTCTCTGTGTTTACCTAGCAGTCTCATTGCAGTAAGCTGGATATGTGACTAAGAATTGAACTACAATAGGTTTTCTTGCCCCAAATGTTATTCCTAAGGGCCTCTAACAGCTCTGGTCTCTGATCCCATAAAAGCCTTCTGCTCTTCTCCTGCATTTGGTCTTGGCAAAGGTGCTAAAAACAAAACGAATGGGCCAATTAAGTAGTTTATTGCCATCACTCATTTGGGATCCACAATGACCCTGAGCACCCCCTGCCTTGTAATCACATTAGGTTGTGTTAGCCCTCAGTCTGCCACAGAAAGGTCTATTTCATATATTTCCGTGCTTTCAAAATAATTTTTAAAATTGCTGAGGTAAGACATAAATTTTCTTGCCACTCAATATTTCAGGCTATAATTGCTGACTTGTTGAGTGCAATGCAAGCCAGCAGTAATTCCAAAGGCTCCAGATGATTTTATGCATTTTTCTTTTTTTTTTCCCTCTGCTTTGCAAGAAAAGTGCTCAAAACTAAAACAAAGCCAGGTCTTCATAGCTAATTTTTTAAAAAGACTGGAGAGCTTTATAAGCAGACAAAGGAATTAATAATAAGAAGAAATGGGAACAGAGAGAGCAGATGTTACGGTTCATGTAAGCAACGTTCCTCCAGGAGTACCTAATCGATACGAATCAAAGAGCAATAAACTCCTTCACAATTACCTGTTTTGCACTCAGACAAGTTTCCAAACTGCTCTCTCCCTCCCCTTTAGCTGCAGGTGGTCTCTGACCTGCACAACAGCAGTATCCAGCGCTGCCCTCCACCTGCCACACTGCGCAGCCACCCAACGCAGCCGCTGAGCACAGCTGCACAGTCCCCAGCTGTACCCTCTAGTGGACTCCACGTGCATTTTCTCCTAGCAACAAGTTGGGATAAGAGTTTTAAATGCAACTTTCATCCTCACAAAGCATCTTGTTGAAAAGCTCTACAACATCTTCCCTGCTGATTTGGAGTTCCCTGCTCATCTTTCCAATATCTTACCCACTGTTGAGGCATTATCTCGATGCTTTTTAAAAGTGATTAAAAATGAAACAAAACAAAAAACCACAGAGGAAGATCCCCTCTGAAGCAAACACCTTTTTCCCTTCAGAAAGCTGCACATCTTTTTCATTTTCCAGGCATGAAAGAATTCCAGCCTCAAGCAAAGGGCTAAAGAAGAGTTAATACATTGTGATTATATCTTATAAATGCATGGCTCTCATTAAAAGTAATCTTCCCAAAATAATTCCCAGGCTGAGCACTCGGTTTGTGGGGGAATGTATAGCGATAAAAGTCTTGTGAGCAGAAGCTGTTCCATTATTCCAGGGTATGAAATTTAAACAACGAATGAAAAGAAGATGAAACATTCCCAATTTGTTCTTCACAGTCATCATGTTGAATTTTAAGCTAGTCACAATTACAAAAAAACATATATGAAGTTATGAAAATTCTGCCTAATTTAATACATTTTAAACAGATTTAAAACAGTGCTAGTGACAACATTTGGTTATAAAAAGGAAATCCAGCACTGAGAAATATGTTTATATTATGTGTTACAATTTCAAACAACTGCTTTTTTATCCAGAATTGCCCTGAACTTTACTTTAATTTTAAAAGTGTAAATTATATGTGTGTCAAACCTAGGGAAGAATAGTCCTTAGCTGAGCATTTAATAATGTACAGTGGGGAGAAATAAAGTGGAAAAACACGATAATTTATATCCAGATTTTTAAAAAATTAAACAGTGGTATCCTCTCCATCAGCCTCCAACCAGTCAAAAGCTGTAAATTCCCCATCTCTTGGGTGTATGTTCAGGTAGCTCAGCTCCACCACCAGCCAAAAGTGATAACTGCTCAAGAAAATGTCATTGTTGGATTGCTCTGGTCAGGAAGACATGAGTTCAACTCAAGAAGATTCATATTTCCCCAGGACTTTGCAAGTACCAAGATCATAGAATCATAAGATAGAATCATAAAATCATTTGAGGCGGAAGGGACCTTTAAAGATCATCTAGTCCAACCCTCAAGATCATGTAGAATTTTAATGTTTTTGTTTTGTTTTAACAATAATAATTTCTTCTTCTTTTAATTGCTTGTACATAAGGTATGCATGGCCACTGGTCCTCTGTCCATGGTACCACCACTGGGCTTCCCGCTGCCTCCCAGTACCAACTCACCCATCCTCCTGTGAGCACAAGGACTCAGTTCTACCTCCATGCTCACATGAGGACCAAATTCCACTTTTTTTGGCAGCTCTGCTGGAAGTGTCATGCCAAGAGACAGAAAGGGTCAGTCTGATGGTTCATAGTCTGACCTCTAACCATCTTTTTTAGCTGAGGAGTTGATGAAGTAGGAGGCAGCTCGTCTTCCTTCCCAACTTCCTGCTGTTGTCTGGCACCTAAAAACTGAGAGATCCTTTTAAAACAGATGCACTAAACTTGAATTCCACAGGACAGTAAGGGCAGACACAACTATATAACCACATAATCTGGAGGTTGCAAAGGTCTTCAGTCCAAAGCAGTTATCCATCTGTGGGTTTTTGTTTTTCTTTTTTGCATTAAACATTAATATTAGTTCTGTGTTTTGTTTATTTTATTGTAGGAGTAGGAGATCTATGCACTTCCCCATTATCAGAGGAGAAGAAGCAGTAGCAGGAAATTAGGTCAATAAAATTGCCCTATAATGAAGAGAAGGGATTTTGTTCCTTAACAAACTTCCACTGGAGAAAACAAATAGCAGAGCCGCTTCCTTCGTCTCATCTCAGGCTCCTTCCCAGCTCCTTGCCATGGATCCAATTACCCTGGGAACAAGATGTGGCTCTAAATTAAATCAAACCATTTATTTGTCTGGGGCAGCTTGGCCAAGATACATCATGCGGTTTTTCAGAGAAGTTGCTGCCATCTGAAAGTATGTCTTTGCAGTTGTCAGTCCTCATCAAGAGCAGGAGAAACATGGGTGCTTGTGTCAGACTGACATTTTTATCCAATGGGTTTTCTGTCCCCTCAAGGGAAATGCTCCAATCCGGGATGGGTCTTCTTTCTTTATGGATGTTTTTTCCTGACTCCATTCATAGCATGTTTTTTGAAACCACATTTTTCCATGCTGGAGACATGCAAATTTCCATATACCCCAAACTCCCCTTTCCCCCAAAGTTCTATTTTTTCCAGGCCTCTCTAAACCTGCTCTATGCAGGTAAAGACCTTAGATGTGTGTTTTTGGAAAAAATCCTGTGAATTCACCTGTTTTTACTTTGGGAAACAAAGAAGGAGAGAGACTTCTGTCCACCTTTAGACTGTAATATGTCAGGGCTCTGAATTTTTCATTCATCTCCCAGATTCTTTGCTCAGCTCCCTGCACAGCTGCTTCAGGAAAGCTTCTTTATCTCACAGCCCCACAGGAAAAAAAATATCTGTTTCTTTGTTGTCTCACCTGAATCACAGATGGGAGAAGCATGGAGGGCTGTCACTGATCCTTTCCACAATGTGTACTTATTGCTCAGCCCCTCAGTACCTTTCAGTTCTTTCTCCCACAGGAAACCCTCACTGGGGAGATATCTCAAAATCAAACCAGAAGGCTGTTCTGGGTCTCTAAAACTTCCACCTTTTTCTGTGATCTCTATTGCATAGGAACTCTTCCATGAGAGTGTTTGGGACTCAAATGACCAGGTTATCTTCTGTTTTATACATGTATGTGTGTATATATATATATATATAGAGAGAGAGAGAGAGAGAGAGAGAGAGAAGACAATTGTGACACTGAGCTCTGGAAATGACCATGGTAGACTTTGGTCCTAGGGGCACAGAAAGCTCGTTAGACTCTCCTAAAGAGACTGGCTGTAGAAATTCAAGAATGGCAGATAAGAGAAGCCTTTGAAAATTGTAGAAGGAAAAAGGAGAAGAATTTATTAAAGAATGAGATGCAAGGAAATAATGCCAGTTTTTTTGGGTATGTTACTAGACACAAGGCAAACAAACAATCCTATGTAAAGATCTTAGAAAGAATTTGTCATTCCACTTTAGAGTTTCCCATGATTTAGTGAAAAAAGACAAATGCCTACAGAATAGATGGAGAGAGTAGACCCAGAGAGCAATTCTCCTCTAATTAAGAACCATCCTGACAGCAAGCTGATAAATCTAAACAAGATGGGGACTTACAGCTGGAACACTTGGTACTTCAGGAGGCAATAGAGCAGACACTGGCAGACCTGCCCTATCGGCAGACCTGCCAACACCTGCCCTAGCATCCACGTTTGCATTTACACTGTTGATTTCCCCAAAGCCTAACCCAGACCTCTACGAACTCATAGAAATGGTCCCCAAAAGGACCCCCTTGCAGAAGGACCTTGCCACAGCCCTGCTTTACACAAGACTCATTGTGCCGCTGTAAACACTGAGCGATGAGGAATTAGAGACATGATTTGGAAGCGGACTCCTGCTTCTGTGTTAGGTTAATTAGTGGTTTGCTAGTATGTTAACTGCTCTGCACATTGACCTCAGGCTGGCTTGTCTGTAATGAACAAAAGCAGTTCTCCAGCAACAGGTAACCACTGATTTCTCAGGGACTATAACTTAACTAACAAGCATTCAGTTACTGAGTCTCCCATCTGGCCAAGAAGTGAGAAAATCCTTCTTAGGAAATTCTCTCTCCCCATTCTCTAAGGAAACAGGTTATTAGAAGAATCTCAAGTCTAATTTAATCCCAGTCTAATTTAAAACCCAGAGTCTGTTACTGTTTGAAATCGTCCTCATTTCTCCTCAGCAGCCCCTTGAAGCTGGAGAGACGTTTTGGACCAAGGTCTGATGACGACCAATTTTGTTTCCATGGTAAAGTTCATCAAGAAAGAATTCACCTTTTGTAGGAAACTCCATTTTAACCAGGAAATGTATTTTTGCCAATGCTAAGTGTAGCTAAACAGGCTTTGGTCAGGAAGTAGGATAGGGCCAGGCTGAAAATCCAAGACTTTTCCCTTTCCTGTGAGGATGTCCCTGTATTGACAGGTTATAATGTTGAACTACATTCTGAAGAAAAAAAAAAGAAAAAGAAATAAAAAGCAACAACCCCAATACACAGTGGTGGCTCTTGGGTGACCCAATGGCCTGGCTTCTATTTTTTTCATGGGCTTTAGGAAAAATTGCAAAGGCTGCAAATCTCTGCAAAAGAAATGCTGCAAGTTGCAAGCAATGCTGACTGCCTTTTCTGCCAGGAGTTTTGAGATGATCCCTGGAAACACATTTGGTTTTAATCAGGCCCCTGCACTGTGGAACATCCTGTTTGTCTACACTTATTATTACTGACAAATTATCCTCCTCCAAATCTCAGGGAGCATTCACTTTATCCTCACATTAAACCTGATTGGAAACAGTAGGTTTAATTGGACTCAGCATGAGGCCCAGTCGTAAACTGCACCAGTTCCCTTTTTTATTGTGGCATTCACTAGATGTGTGAAAATACTATATTTCATATACAGACCCCAGTTCGCTACTGCAAGAGCTGTTAAAGACAATGCACAGATGCCCTGTGCTACATGAGCAACCTCTGCCCATTCTTGGTGCACCTATGGCTGGGAAAAGTCTGCTGTTTTCAGCAACATGCATCTGCAATATGTCTCTCCATAGGAAAAGATCCTGCCCTCATAATCTGAGAGTTTGCCTCCATCATTAACAGAGCCCCGTGGTTTGCAGAATGGGCTGTAAGAGTCTGTTCTGTTTCACCTGAAGTCTGAGGTTTTATCAAAATGGAGAAGCTGGAGCAGGGTATGGAAGATGCTCCTGCCGTCACCAGTGCACAGAAACATGAGCATCTTCCTCTCATCAGCTGGAAGCTTTTTGCCCAGGGAAGTCTACTGCAATAAGCAAACCTGAGGGATATTTGAGCAACACTCTGAGACCCTTCCAACACCTTTGATTTTCTCTTGCCAGAGCTGCTTCTCTATGGTGGGCACTGCAGGATGAGTTGGGGGTTTTCCACTCAACAAGTCAGCTCATGTCCCAAGCCATTGAGAGCTGCTGACAGGAGCTGTGCTATTAAGTAATCTTTTGCAAATGTCCTGGGTGTGGAAAACCATGAGACAGCACAATCTGTCTGAGATTTAGAGGAAAAAACAACCCAGAAGACAAACAGAGGACACAATGCCTTTGCTATTTGTGTTTATACAGTTTGAGTTTATTCATTAGGATCTGCAGCTGGAAAGGAGTGCAAGCTGCAGAAATTAAGCTTTTCATGACAATACTCCAAACAGGGTAAAATAATATCATTCAAGGGGTTATCTTGGTTTAGGTATTATTTTAAATCGGATTGAAATTACGTTTGTATGTGCCATGCCTGTATATACCTTGCTCTGGAAGCAAAGCCAGAGTGCATTTTATGTGTTCTCAGTTTACAAGCTATTGGTCCTGGTATTTTGCCAAAAAGTCCCTTGAAAATGACAAAAACCACCATGTGGGTTGTTGATTAAGGTTCCCTACTGGAAAAAAATACCAACTAAGAACAACAACAACAACAAAAGAATTGCAAAGATAATGAATATGCAGAAATGGAGATCAGTCCCAAACCGTGCCAAAGCACAGCTTTAAATCTTTTCTCCAGAACTGTCTTCAACAACATTTTTACCTCTTGCTGTGTGGTAAATAGCATTCCTGTAATGCTCCATCCAGTATCAAAGTCCTGCAAATCACAGAGTGTGAAAATGAGTCCTAAGCACGGGGGTTTTAGAGGCATCTTCCTATCCAATTGAGTGGGTAGACTGGAACACTCTTTTCTAACAGCAGGGGAAGATCCAGGCTCTTTGTGCTGTCACAGCATGTCTCTGGCAATTGCTGGTAGCAGGGGTATTCGGATCTGCCATGCTCCAGCATCCACCTGATCCTTCAGCCAGGGTTATCCTATGCATGTCCCACCAGAGTAGGGTAAACAAACCAAAGATGCATCCTCCTTCTGCTCTGCTCCTCATAACCTGCAGCATTGATTTCCTCAACATCTTTTTTTTTTTTTTGGAGGTGGTCTCTTAGTGCATTCTATTTTCTTTTCTTTGGCTTCATTTCAGACTTATGCACCTGGTATGTTGGAGTACTATTTAAACAGCACCACAGACAAACCTATAAGAGCTGTGGCTCAGATACAAAAGCACATCACAGTCAGGGCACCCGACTAGCTGAAAATTGCTTGTATCTTGTTTGATGCAATATGTTTACTCTGTGATATTTTGAAAGAAAACACAGAGCTGTGGTTAGAAGAGATGTGGAACTTCTTACCGGATGGAGATGGACTGCTAGCTTGTGAAAAGTCCTTTGCAAAATGTTAGCAGGAATGACAATTGACCTCAGATACTGAAGGCTTTCATTTCTCCATCTGGACTGAGCACTCACGGTTGTGCTATGCCAGAGTGATAAGCAAGCTGGGAGGAATTTGGAAACCTAGTCTGTGTAAAACCATGGTCTATTTGAAAATATATCCCACAAACAAGTCCTTTCTCAAGTTGCATTTTCCCCCAGTTTAGCTTTGGTACTGAACTTTCCATTTTCAACTGACCAGCATAAATTAAAGCCAAACATTGGCATGGAGAGGAAAGATGGAGAAAGTTGACCATTTCCCTCAGAAGGTCAGCCACAAATTCCTGCTGTTGTCTGAGAAATGATGAGCTACTCTTTGGAGACATGACTTAGATCCCTCAGTGTCACAGGGAAATTTTACAGGCATTTCAACAAGGGTTGAAATATGTCTTTTTTT
>JAOWBP010004096.1:13719331-13734653 GCA_028571105.1 Tragopan temminckii | reverse complement strand
GTGGGAATACAACTTAGTCCTGCTGTTTTTATCTGTCCTCCTATAGCATCCATACTGTCTAAAAAAGTTAAAAAATACATTTAAAAAAAAAGCACACAGAAACTCTTAAACCCAGTTTGGTCAAATGCAAGAAGGCGGCTACATAAACCTGAATGATTTCATTGCTCACCAGCTTCAGAATATAAAGATCATTACACACAAACAGAAAAATTGCAAGAGATGATAACATGAAAAAGTATGGAAGGTGTCATTTGCTTGGTCAGCAACTCAGAGCCAGGACCAGCCTTCATGCCACCATGGATCACCAATAACGCAGAAGTGGGTGAAAGTCTGGGAAATTAATGCATCCTCTCACTAATGCAAACGTGTAGCATGGAGGAAACAAGTGTGTTTGTCCACGAGAGGTCTCCAGAGCCCTGTGTAATCACAAGGTATTCCCATGAATTCCTCTTCTGTGTTTAAATGAGAGGGGTGTTTGAGATGAGTTCAGCTCTGTTCACCAATGCACCTTTGGAGGGGGAAGAGCAAGAGGCATTAGAGATCCCCACAGCTATGGACATGTGGTGATGGGTTAACCATGAATCCTTCTCTGTTAATGTGTCTGTAGTGTAGCACTGAGACAGGAATGGGCTGAAACTGTCGTGTTCAGATCCCCACAGTCTGATGTAGAGGGAGCAGCAAGTTTGAGGACTTCTGCCCACTGCTTTTCCAGGGGGCTCTGGATGCTCATCTCCCTACATCAGCTCATAAGAACCCCCATGTGAGCCCCTATGGAGCCAACCTGTTTGTCCTTCCTTAGGTGGGAGAATGGAGATGGATAGGAGATGTGAAGAAGAGGCAGGCAAATGTCCCCAAAGGGGAGAACCAGCATGCATCCATGCTCTCCCAGCAAAACACACATTAGCCCAGAGTTCAAGAAAGCAGTAAAGAAAGAGAGTAAATATTGCTCAGTATTCCCAGTTTCTGGCAGTGATTTTAGGGGAGTTGCATTGCTTGATTACACATTCTACAAGTTTTGGGCAGTTTCCTTAGAGCCAACTGTAGCATTAAGATTTGTCTTGGCGCTCCCTAGGACCAGAGCAAAGCAGCACATCACAAAGCCCAACCAGAAGGAGCAAGACACTGAAGGCTATCATGGTATTCACAGATAACCAGGAGAAAAGGTATTTTTGCTTGTGAAAGTGTCTTACCTGGTATCAAATCACTCGTCAGCCAATGGTGGGTGAAGAAAGGGAGAAGTGTCAAGTCTTTTTTGAAATAGTTTTACCTGGAGATCACTAATATGCTAGAGGAATATTTGCCAAAGATGCTGTCTTAGCAGATGAGTGGCTACTTTAGCAATTTCTCTGCTGAAATAGTGGGAACTCCCTAAAAGCTGTTGACCTTTCAAGATTGTCAACAGTTTGAATAGTTTGCACAATTGTATTACTGGAGCATTAATATTGGCTTCCCTACAAACATTTGCCCTTCATGCACCTTGCAGGATAGTCACACAAAGTACATTATGATTCAGAACATCCAGAAATCAAATTAAGCTTTGTTTGTATAATTGATAATCATGTCTGCTCTAATCAGTTACTGACCAGGAAGCAGAAGAATTACTAAACATTAATATACGTAAATCTCCATCCAAGAAGACTTTTCTGAAAGCATTTACTCGTGATATTGCGGTGAGTGACATGGGTTAGTGGGCATGGTGGGGATAGGTTGTGTTTGGATTGGATGATCTTAATGGTCTTTTCCAGGCTTAATGATTCTATGGGTACATTCTGAGAATTTATTCTCACTACATCACAAGAAAAGATTGTTTTTTTTCCTGTTTGTTTAAACTGTAAGTTGCATACTGTTTGCCAGCTCCATCCTTCACTTCCAGAAGGATATTGTTTCTTCAGTCTCTTCTCAGCAAAGGGAAGGGGCAAAGTCAAGTCTGTAAAAATGATACCCCACATTATACAACTCTGTGCTGCAGAACCTCATTCTTTCTACCAATCGTTCTACCAACAAAGAGGAAATCAGAAGAAATGAATTAAACAGCTCATTTAAAAGACAGCAGAAGATTTTATTTCTGCTTCCCGTTTTTTCTCAGCTAGTCACTGTGATCAGGATTCACAGAGCGTATGGCTGGAGGAGCACAGAAGCTGTAATGGGCTGAATTAGCAGTGCTTATATGAACATAGATGCTCTCTTAAAAGCCATGTAAGCATAGATGGAGTATGGATAATGATAATCACTGTGAGCTGGAGCGACGATGTGAAACATGAACTGCCTGCAAAGAGTGGGAAGGGGCTCAGCTTTCTCTCATTCAGGCCATAGCCCAAGACAAAGCACTTTGAAAGTTCCAGCAAACACTTCTGCCCTTTTTAATTGTTAAGATTCATCTGATATTGCCGTCAGGACAGTAGAATTCAGCGCTACAACTTTTTAAAAGGAACAAAGTAAACCTTTACCTCCTCTAACACGTATTCCACCAAATCCCCATTGGCTGTCATAAGTAGGGCATAAATCTCCATAGCTAATACCTTCGCATATTCTTCCTTGGAACTCATTTCTCTTGCTTCCTTTACCAAAAATGGAAGCAAATCCCTGCAAGACAAACACTGTGCACTGAGAACAGGGGCTCTGCACACCCGCTCAGCACCAGCTTCCTCCCATCACGACCCCGAGCAGCCTTCACAAAGGCAGAGGCCCCCAGAAGATCTGGGCTTTGAACAATGAATGCCTTAAGTGTGGTTTTCAACTTTTCTTTTTTTTTTCTTTTTTTTTTCTTTTTTTTTTCCTGATTTGTGGACCATTAAAAATGATCCAGCAGGGATACAGGATACCCTTTAAAATATGGAGATTTCTGCATAGCATATGTGAACTCTTCTTTCTTTCTCCCCTTTCATGGAGCCCCAGGGAGCTGCTGAAAACGCCAGCCCTGGGAGATCAAACAAGACCAGGCTCTGTGAATCAGACAGGAAACAAATTCAAGAGACAAGACCCCAGCAGAAACACCCTCCGGAGTGGTTCAAAAAGACAAATTGGAAGTGCAAGTCCCAGCAGACAGCAAAACCATCCCGAGCTCATGAAAGGAGAAGGCAGCAACCTGAGGTGATGCTTTTCTGTGGGACTGTATTGCTGATGGGAGCAGAGCTTCCCACCAGTGTCTGTGCTGTGGCAACATGAAAGGCAACAAGCACATATGGGTGCTCTCCTGCTCCTGCACAAGTTCGTCCATCCATGCACAAAAATTGTCAAAGATCTTTGCTCTTCAGTTGGTATGAGGTCTGGGATATACTAAGTTTATATTGCTAACTCTTGTGTATTTATGAGAGCAAAATAAGTGTTATAAGAATTCAGCCCAGACTGGTCCTTGGGAAGGACACTCAGCACAATGGAGAATCTGATGTTTCAATCTGAGGAAGTCTTTGACATTAATTAGCATCCACTTGCCCTATCACAGCAGAAAACCTTGCTGCTCTGGTGATGTCAGGGCTGGCTTCCATAAGATTTGAAAGGAGATGATAAACATGAATACAGATCTGAGGTCTGTGAACATCACTACATGCCATGTTGTAGAGCTGGACCTCTTTTACACCCTTTGCCACTATGTCCTGTTAGTGACGATGAATAAATGTTTGAAATGATGTTACTGTCAAGTTGTAGTCCTTTAAAAAATACTTTAATAATTGTTGGTTCTGGTTTGTACGTCACCTTTGTAGAGTAGCACACAGCACTTTCATTATCCTATGGGGTATTTTCTCTCTGAGACAAATGAAATGACATGGGAACAGTGTATAAGGAACATTTTATCCATGGTTCATTAAGATGAGAGATAATTGATCTAATCATCACTTGTTTTATTGCTTCCATATTCTTTCCAGAATACCAGATTTTCCAGGAACAAAGTGCTGCACTAAATATCCAGATAACGCTAACTGCAGCTTGAACTGATCTGACCACCACTACAAAACCCAAAGACAGCAGTGTTTTGAAAGAAAAATCTCGGTAATATCCCCACGGTGTATTCAAAACGTACATTCTAAACAGAGGGCTCTCCATAGCCATTGGGCTCTCCACAGAGCAAGGGGACAACTTCCCACCCACGACATGCAACACAACCTCTGCAAAAATATTTGATCGTGACACATGTCCCACCCCGAAATGTGTGAAGGCTGCTGTAGGTCTGTGAGTGCCCACAGGGAAGCTGAGACAAACGGGAAGTAAACTCTGGGGTTAACTTGTAAAGAATGCCGCTATAGAATTGGCTAGACAGCTCCTTCTCTAGGGTTTTCCCATGGGTAAAACGCAGACCGTAGCTCTTCCTTCCCATGAAAGGCACTTTGATCTCCCTTGATGAAATGCTTTATGTATTTTGGGAGTTAGCGTAATTGGTTGTGATGGCTCAAGGCTCTTCCTCATCCCCAAAACTCCTTTGTGTTGGTATTTGCTCTGAAAGCCTCACACAACACATGGCTGCTCTAAGTGCACGCCAGATCAAGAGGAGTGTATTTATGGCTTTGGGAAAGTCTCATTACAGATCATTTAAAATATTCCATCTTCATTATGAAACAGGCTTTGTGTGGCTGTTTTGTCTCCATGCGAGCCAAACCCCATGTAGTCACAAGGCTGCCTGACACATACAATTAGCCCACCTCTGCATGAATGCTGGAGTAATTTGTCATGCAAATGGATTTTGTCTGTAGTTATTAGGCACTTTTCCCCTAAGGAGCACACCAGGAAAACCAAACGTTTCTCATCAGGACTGGGATGCACACACGTATCTCACATCTGCCTTTGTGCCAAGCAACTCTGATTTCCTCACCTCTCCGTGAGTTAACGCCATCTATTCACAGCTGCTGTTTTGGTGTGGAGAGCGTGGTAAACATGGCTGTATCTGAAAAGTCACTCATTTTGTTAATCTAATAGAGGAAGGAAAACATTCCTGGCATTATGGTTTTATCAGCTTATAAACATGTGGTAGAAGCCTACATGCCTTAGAATAACAGCAGAAACAAGACTGGGAAAGGAAACATTGAGATCTGGATGCTTTGGTAAAGACAGCCAGCAGCACAGCACATCATGTAACTTCAGGGCTTTTCCTACTCCTCATCTCTGCAAAACATGATTAAACATTCCTACAATTTCAGGGCCCCTAATTAGTTTTTATTTTAATTCCTTATCAGCATATTATCCACTTGAAGGAATTTCTCATGCTTCATCCCAACGGAAGGTTTAGAAAATTAATCAAAGCATGTCAAGTGTTCGTAATTGGGGCCATTTTGCAGAAGGAGAAATTACGCTTCCCAAGGAAAATATTTCACAGAACTAGCAGCAAAGACCTGATGGCTAATTCTTTGAATGCAGTAGATCTTAAATGAAGAGAACTGTCTGTGCACTTCAAGTCGTCCACGCTAAACAAACATAACCAACAACGACAAATCTGAAGTATGTTAATATACACTGAGTGCAGAAAATATGAATACATTATCTCCTTGCTTCTGCAGTAGTAGAGTCCTATCTGGATGTGTCTTTCCCTTAAAGGTGCAAGCAGGAAGAGATCAAAGGCTCCCATCCTTCATGCATAATTAAATGTTATAATTTTGTTAATTTACTGACATTTCTTAGATTATGGCTTGGATGGCTGAGTTTACGTCAGCCTTTTCATAAAAGACAGTGTGAAGACTTTGAGAAATAATAAAGAATTTGAAAGACTCCAACTTTCAAGTTGAGTGGCACCACCTTAAAACAAACTGAAATATCCAATGCCAATGTTTTCTCCTTGTGTGGGTGTTTTTTCACTAGTGCTTTGGCAGAGGTTGACTAAGATCCCTTTTCAGCCGTGTTTTGAGGAATCAAACTCTACAGAGATAAGGGCAGATATTTACTTGCAATTGAAAATTTCCAATTTGCATTTAAAAGCCAGTTTTACGGAGTGAGACCTCTACGTGCTACAGAAAATTCCTCCATAGTCATGAAACCACAAAGGCTATAAATTTACAATGTATTTTAGAAAAAGAAAAGACAATCAGATGACAATAAAGGAAAAAGGAAAAAAAGAAAATGAAGCTTTCGGGCCAAAGGGCCGAAGGGTAAAACCGAGGTCAGCTCTCAAGCAGGAGGGAAAATGAGGACATAAAGTTAACCAAGGTGATGGAGCATGGACATGCCAGATATGCCCCGGAATGCAGAAACTTAAGTCACTTGGTCACACGCAGAAGAAATCTTCACCTTGTTGGGGTCAGCACTGCTGTCCCACAGGCAATACAAGAGGACGCTCCAGATGAGCATGGCACTCCTACTTTCCATTCCATATCTTTCCTGGAAAACATTATAAATATGTGAGGGAAGCTGCTGGGACGTGTCAGATAAGCATCTCCACCCCTCGCTGCAGTTTAAGAAAAAAAAAGCCATTCACTGCTCAGCATATTTGGAAAGTCTGGTACACAGAGCAGACACCTCCAGACGTCTCCATCGATGACGTTATTTATAAGTGGACCAAACAACTTGTTAGGCTAATTGCTCCTGGAGGGATTTAACTCTATTGAGGAGGCTCGAACAGGGCTCAACTGTTCCAGAGCATTAGCTGCCACTCCTCTCTTTGATTTACATCCCTCGTAAAATTTTATGGCCAGATTAGAATGAACTTCACTTGCACTATGTTTTTGGTAAGGTTTTCATGCTGAATAAAAGCAAAAAGCAATGCTGCAACTAATTACAACCTCAACCAGGAAAGGAAAACAGCTCCAAGTGCTGGTGGAGACCCCAAAAGCCCTTAGGAGGGATCCCTTCAGGGGCCCTGCTTCAGACACCTGAGCTCTTAGTATAAGAATGTTAGGAGAGCAACAGCAATATAAAATGACACAGTTTAGGGAAGAGCAATTTTGGATGGAAGAAGACTAATGTGGCTTTTTATGGTAAACAAGAGGAAGTAGGAGGCAGTTGGGTTCCAGTAAATAGGAGAAGGGAGTGGGTGGTTATCAGCCACTACGTCTGGTATGTCTTTGAGTCATTTGGCTTGTTTGCATGGAGGGAAAAGTCTACTTTTGAAATAATGGGTTGCTTTGCAGAGATAGTGCAGCCATAGCGGGCGTTTTTTTTGATTGATTGTGGAACTCCTTGGGCTTTAGTTAATCAATCACTTTGCTTCAATAACTGTAAAGCTAAGTCATAAATCCAAACAGAAAAAGGGCTTTTTTTTTTTCTTTTTTTCCTTCTTTTTGTCGTTGAAATACAGTGTCACAGCAAATGACCTTTATATATATGCGTACATGGAAGACTGCAAAAAGGAAGGAGAATAAATAAGCCTAGTAAAATATTTACTGTTGCAGACATCAGTAGCCAAGGCCAGATTGATAGGAAATGCTTAGTTTGGAGGCTGACAGCCTCTAAATGACCTTGTTACCACTGCCTGAATCTTGAAATTTAACATGCACGTGAGTTCCATTGGGACGTGCAAGCATTCTGTGCAAGCATTTTGCCGTGTCAGGCACTGGCCCATTGACAGCAGCAGGAATTACAGGTGCTTGGTTCCTCCCAGATGTGCAAAGCAGGGATGCTGGAGAGCAACTCATCCTGCCCAGGCTCCAGCTGCCCCAGTTTGTGCTGGACGAGAGCAGATTGTATGCTACATTTCACTTCTGGCCAGGATTTTCCTCCATTTACTGCTTTTTTTGCTCAAAATTAATGCTTTTGGGCTGCAGAAGCATTTCCCAAGGTGAATTTTTCCACCGAGAAAGGAGCCGCAAGAGAAGGACCACTTCATATGGTCAAAGTGTGGGGCTTGGTAGATTTATTTTAAATTAAATAAGTTCTTCCATGTGTCCTGGACACAAGCTCACTATAAACTAATTTAAAATCCATGGAGAAAACCCCCAAGAGTCATTTTTTTCAGTCCTTCAAGCTGAAATACCTTACCAGTAGTTCATCACCTGGCAAATAAACCTGCCAGCTCCAAACTTTATTAATCATTTTCTGTACCCTACTTGAACTTTTCTAAACTGAACTCAGGAGTACTCTAATTCTCCATCCACTGGAACCAAAAGAAACAGTAAAACATGTGGAAGGGGAGGAATGAAGGCTGCGTCAACCTCCTCTACCTCCTCACTGTGGGAACACAGAACTTCAGAGATTATGTTTTGGGGGACATAGCTGCCATTTGCCCCACAGCATTCATAGCTATAGCTGTAGCCCAGTTACAGCAAGATAGAAACAGCCAGGCAGATTCCTTGCTCGATGGGATGGATTTTTAGCTCTCGACTTGGGCAGGGAATGTTTTTATAGAAATGTCTTCAAATATCAATCTGGAGTAACAATTAACAGCTTTTCTCATTATCTACATTCTCTGGCTGAAGTGCGTGCCTCAGAAGTCTTTGCTTGCTTACATATCTATATTTCTTCTTCTAAATTTTTAGATTTAAATCTTAAAAAAAGGAAAAGTGAGAGGTGACAAAAACTCCACAGAAAGAAGTAGTAGATGTTCCTGAAATCATAGCAAAACAATCCACATACTTAGTAGGAACAGATTGTGATGTGTAACATTGATGTTTTTTTTAACCTTCCTAAAATTACCCATTTGACTGATTTCTTATGTGTACAAAGAGGCATAAAGCCTTTGCTTTTGTCAAAGTACCATTGTCTCGAATAATTTAGAAGCTCCCTGTTTCAGTGCTTTGAGACTTCCAGAGCACAGGCAGATTTAAGACACCTTTAAATTTGTGCATGACTCCCAAGAATGTGTTTCTTAATACCACTGTAACTAGAGATGTATTTATGAAAGAGCAGCCAGAATCCAAAGCTCTGAATCAATGGCTGTCCCAAAAGAGATGCAGTCATAGTGCTGCCTCATGCACACAGCCAATGACCCGGGTGCAAGGAGGGGCTCCACAGCCAAATTTGCAGAGCCCAGTTCACAAACACCAATTCCACCAATATGGAACCACAGCCCTGAGAAACAATCTTCCACATGACTGTTTTCTGTCTTGATATATTTTAAGTATGCTTAATTTGCAGTACGTAATGGCAAGATACAACTAGGCAGAGAATGGACTATAGGTTCCATGGAGCAGCAACTACCAGTGACTATCCTGCATTCTGTGATGAACATGGCATCTATGTTCAGGTGAATGATGAGATATTCAGATTATCATTGAAACTAAACTACCAGACTCTGGATTCCCTACACACAATCAAAAATGTGTTTGTGTCACATATTTAATTAGCCTATACATAAATGCTATTCCTAGAGGACACCTCATGCAGATGTGTTTCTTCCTATTTCTTCCAGTTTGACTTCTCATACAGTTAAAGACTATCAAACAGTGTAGTTTCCTGTAGTAGCTTATGCCCATGCTTTAATGACTACACCAACCAGAGTTCAGACAGATAGAGCTTTTATTTCAAAAACAAAGCTAAAAGAGCAGAGGAACTGCTATGTGAGCCAGAGATCCATGTAGCCCTGTGCCCTGCTGTTCACATTGGAGAGCAAATGACAGGTCAGGAAAAATACCAAAAGCCTGAGCCATGCAGAGATTTCCTCTCAATCACCTCCAGGCACCAAGGTTAGCAATACTAAAAATGTTCCTTATTTCTCTGCAAATCTCTTTGTATCACTGACCTCCAGAACATCCTGTGACAACGTGTGTCACCCTCAGAATTGTGCGTTTTGCTGGAAATAACATTTCTGGAAAGCTGCTGCCTGCTAACACCACTGGGACAAGCCTGCAGGTGCTCACAGAAGGGAGCCATTGCTCACGAGGTGCAGGGAGGAAGGGTCTGGACCTTCAGCATTGGAACCAAGCTGCAAATTGGGAACCCTCTGGGCAGCTTCATCCCTGCAAGAAAAGTAAGGATGCCGAATGGTGAGGGGGAAGAACCAGACTGCCATCTTTTAATTTCTGACATGATTTTCACTTGGAAGTAGATACAAAAGAGGAGCCTATACGGATTTTGTCAGCATTGCCATATGTAGACTGCCTAAAAATCTCCCAGGTGGTTCATGGATGGAGTGGAGCAGCTACCTGGCAGCAGCTACAAGCCACAGCTCACAAGTTCAAGCAGTGTGCTTTTTGGGGATGTAGTGCCCTATTTTATGTGCTTTAAAAATGTCTGGTTATCAGATGAAGCTGAGAACTCAATTTTCTGAAAGTCATCTACGGAATCTCCTCTGACAGCCAAGAATCAGTGTTTATTTTAAAAGGCAATCTAAATGAAAACAAGCAAACTTGCCTTTTTTTTTTTTTTATGAGAGAAAAGATTCAAAAGGGAAAAGGCTGCAGTAAAAGATTGTTGTAATCATGTGGCAGGAGAAACCGCAATTCACTGAGAAACACAGATTTTGTTGATATAATCCTTTCCCCTATAAAAGGCATTGCTATATTGATTTTCTGAACATTTATCTGCTCTGTGCTCTACTCTGACAGATTTTTGCGTCAACAAATTTTGCCCTGTAAATGGTCAGCCTGCTCTTTGAGATAGAGAATTCATTCTACTTGTGATGTGCCTAAAGATGCTCTTCGTAATACATCCAAGAACTCATTAACCTATATGGAGACCTATATAAAAACCTATATAAAGCTATAAAGCAAGCAACTGAACAAGTGTCTATGGTTAGTTTGCATGCACAAAGTGCTTGCACAATTGTTCTTTTTCAAATAACATGTAATTATAAAATTAATAAACACATCAAGCATTAAACAAAGAACACTTCCTTATGGCAAACAAAAAATGTGTGTGTACGCATCCATTATCTGTGGAACTGTAACTACATGGGACAATATGGGAAAATAGGAATCCTTTACCTCTTTCTGCTTGCAAAAAAAAAACCAACTGTAATTATTTTACCTGTAATAAAATTCAGCCAAGCCCCAGCCTTGTGTTAACCCATCCAGTTGGAAATCTGCAATACACTCATGGAAAACACCTCTTCCAGTCAGGCCATTGTACACCACAGGGCAAGCTTGCTTGTCCAGCCTTGCAGAAACATCAAAGTGCTTGCCACCTTTCATAAATGCAAAAAGGGAAGAATGTTTCCAGACTTCAATTGTGTTTAATATCAAAAATTCACAAGATCTACTATTTTTGCATGTAGATTTTTTCTTACGCTTTTCCAAAGAGCAGTAGTTTTCCTCTTTGCTTTGTAAATTGAGAAAGAACTTTGATCAAGGCATATTTTCAAATATATGTGTAGCTTACCAGCAGTAAAACTGACTCTGTACTCATCCTTGATTACACCATCAGCAGCCATCTCAGCCAGCGAGGCGTTGGACCATTCAATCCCAGCCTTCTTCCCATCAGGGAAAAAGACATAACCTACAGTGAGGCTGAAGGGAAAAGAAATGGAGCAGAATAAAAGTTCAGCTAAAGCTCAAATGAATCAACATGCTGGCCTTCCAGGGGAGCTCAGCATTGAGCATGGCCTCCTTTCCTGGCCAGCAGCATAAAAATGGTTGTATTGTGGGATCTTGCAAATGTTGTACAGGGGAGGCCATGGAAGTAGGAAAGAAGATGAGGATTGCAGGATGGAGATGCAGGTCATTTGGTCACACTTGGTCACAGAGTTGAAGGGTCAGGAATGAGGGGATTGAAGCTCCCCACCATTCAGAAGCATAACATTAGGCTCAAAAATAGTGAGCAAGTGCTCAATTTCTACCTCTAAGTCCTCTAGACAGTAAGAAAGACAGCTGCATCAGCCAAATAGTAATTGAAAGGAAAGGAAGTAATTGGAGGTAAAAACTGTCCTTGTAACTAATTGCAGCTGGAAAATTGGGCTGAGGGAGTGGAGAGCATGAGAACAAGGGTGTGGATGGAAATCTGGCCAGGTGGGTTCAAAGCAAGAATGTGCATACAGCTGTCTTGCTGAGCAACTTCTGTCACCTTAGAGATGTGTGTTTTCATCAGGGCAAACTTCCTGGGTTACTTACTTCGTTGTGGTAGCAGGCATGTTTATAACTGTTAAATGTGCTGCAGTCCCATCCTGAAAGACAGGAATAAAAGAAAAGGAGTCTGATTGGCATGGGTCGTATGCTGACTTGACCAAGAAGACACTGGATTCAAGTCAAGTTACGCATCACACTATTACTTAGTACTTTTAATTCTTCTCAGTCAATTTTCTTTGAAAGTGTGGCTGCAAATGAAAGTCCAGGAATATAAACCAGGTACACTGAGGACAAATTAAGGACATTAAGGACAACTGAAAGTCCACAGAAAGCAGATATAAGAGAAGGAGGGAAACAATAACTGCAGAAACCTCAGCTTGCTGTGTTCAGAACTGCAGGGCCACCTCTCACAGTTGGCCCTTCTTTGACAAGACATCTCTTCTAACCTATATTATTCCATGCTTTAAAGCAGCATACAGGAAAAATATTAAATAAGGAGGAACTAGATTCTTATGTTTTTATTCATTTCTATTCCATTCTTGAGTCTGAATCTCTTCATGCTCCACTTGGGCTGCTTGGAGGTAAATATAAGCCCATGTTGCATTTTTTTAAATGTACAGACATCGAGATGTGAGGACTCCAAATTTCAATCAGTGATTAACTTTAATTGTTTCTTAATAAATAGTTAGATGGCTTTTAATTCGGAGGGGAAGAGCAGCAGTTATTTTGAGTCCTGAATAACTATGAAGAAAAGGGAGAGGTTACTGACCGATTATGCATATCACAGTGCAAAACCACAATCTTATTAAAAGGTACGCAGGCATAAGTTAGATCACAGCAGCAACTGGATCTGCACGTATGTGGGATTTTCCAAGGTGTGTTTTCTGCTGTGTGTTTTCTGCATGTGTCTGGGCAAGAATTTTTATTCTGCCTTCAGTCTCAACTCATGTAATGCTGAATATAACAGACATCTTTACGCCTGTGCTGGCAAAATAAATGCCTTTTCAGAAGCATCTGCTCAGGTTGCATGCCAGCCTGGAATGCCAGGGTTCAGAATTTCCCCAGGCTGTGCTCTCAGCAGCCACTCCTCCAGCACAACCACCATAGCAAAGCAGGGAATTAGAGCTGAGCACAGGCAGAAATATTTGCTGACTGCTGTCACGAAGGCTTAAGATGCCTTCAAGTATCTCAGGCTCTGAATCAGCATTGCATCACCTCCTCCGAGCTCTGGGTATCTGCAGCAGGAGAAAATCTGTCCAGTAAAGCTGCCTAATTTTTTCTTAAAAAGCCAAAACAAACAGTTTCAAGTTACTGAAACAATTTTTAGTTAAGCCAGTGCAGGGAAAAAAAAAAAAAAATTATCAATTTTTAAACACATGGCTCAGCTTTTGAGATCTGCACCCAACACTGACATGTGCTAATGATGGCAACATTTAGCACTTCTGATTGCACACTGTGAATGCTCCCAAAGTATTATGTCTGGATATTTAAGTGTAACTGATAAATTCAGAAACATCAGTAGTGCCATGGTTAAGGAGCATACTGGCATGCTAATATCTACCTCAAAACGTGCCAAAATCATGACATAACGGTAGATCTCAGACCAGTTCCGGACACCTGCAAAACAACAAAATCATCCAATGTAAAGTACAACATGGCTGGAAAAAATGAAGGAACAGTATCTGACTTGACATTGACTTCAGATACAGCAGTCCTGCAGTAACTGATACATGCTGACTATGTGCTAGTCTCCAAAACAGCCATGGAGTATCATAGAATCATAGAATGGCCTGGGTTGAAAAGGACCATAATGATCATCTAGTTTCAACCCCTCTGGTATGTGCAGGGTCAAGGCCATTATAATTGAAAGGAAAGCAGAGTAACATGTCGAGTCAGACTGAAGAAAGGTTTATCTTGACCAAGACCAGGAAAATGCCTCAAAAGATAAAATTAAATTAACAGTTCCAAGTGTGTCAGCCCAGGAGGCTGAATGGACCACATCCTTTCCATCACAAGTCTCTACAGTGAAATTACATCCCATTCCTCTCTTAAAGAGGAATATTGTTGCCTGGAGGAGCCCCAGGCTTCAAGGAGGTGAGCAGATGGGATGAGTGGTTCAGAGTGACTTAATCACTACTGGAGTCTACTGGGGGTGAACGAGTGGAAAATTTCTGCTGTTGTTACCATAAGAGTGGCTCCGAACACCTTTGAGGGAAAGTTTGGTTTTCTCATGATTTTTTATTTCAATTTCTCCAACAGACTGGCCCCACTGCTCATGTCGGAAATGTTGTTCCCTTTGTCTGGAAGAAAGAAAAGATTGAATCAACACTGGCAAAATCAACATGGCTCCTATTAGGGAAACCACAGTGCAAATTTGATGGATGTGCATCCAAAAAATGAAGATTTCAGAGCATCTAGATCACAGCTGTGTCAGATCCTACACATTAGCAAACACTTTCAGATTTCCCAGCTATTACTAAATGCATGTTAGAACACACCCTTGCAGCAGTCTGTAGAGTAATTATAACTAACCCCAGAAGACATTACTCTTGCTTCTCACTTTTTGACCCTTTGGAAGAACTCGATGGTCCATGGCTCCTGGGCAAAAGCACGGACAAATGTGCTGGGATGACTGTCATCACGGAAGCTGAACACTTCTGTAGAGTTCTCCCAGCTAGGAAAAGAAGAGAAAAAGCAAAAGCTGTTATCAGCTTGCGGGTCGCATTAGGCCAAGTTGTGCACTTGTTACTCCAGTGATGATCTTTGCATGTTATGGTGTCTGAAAATTTCTGATTTTTTCCACTTTTAATATGCTGTTATTTTTCAAGAAAACAAACAAAAAGGGAACAAAGAATGGGTACCATGTCCTGCAGAATGTCTCAACAAGGGTCAGCAGATTACCTAGGAAGGGAAGCTGGAAGGGCAAAGCTGCAAGTAAAAGGATGATGCTTTCTCTCATTCAGTCTATTCAGAGGTACAAATGCAGCATGATGCCAGAAGTGCTGTGCTACTCCGACAGCAAATCATTTTTAATCAGGCAAACAGTCCATAAACCATTTGCACTGCTGGAAAGCAATGGCAGAATAAGAAAGCAGAGAAAAGGATGGCATGAATTACTTTAGACACATGACTCTGTGACAACAATAACTATGGGGATAAGAGAAATAAAGCCACAAATATATATTTTCAAATAGAGATTGTGGTTTTGGGGTGGTTATCTTGTATACTGTTTCCTAGTTGTATGAGCAGAGCTTTTATCCAAATACATGCTAGAATCATTCAGTAACTGTTGCTTGGGTTTTATTTCTACTATTAACAGGGGAAACATGCAAGAATCATATCATATCATAGAATCATGGAATGGCCTGGGTTGAAAAGGACCACAATGACCATCTAGTTTCAACCCCCCTGCTATGTGCAGGGTCACCAACCAGCAGACCAGGCTGCCCAGAGCCACATCCAGCCTG
>JAOWBP010004096.1:13658198-13680020 GCA_028571105.1 Tragopan temminckii | reverse complement strand
GTAGGAGTGTTCCTAAATGAGCTAATTTCTAGGAAACCTGGAGAGTATTTTCTACAAGACTCATATGTTGGCCCTTCTTTACTCTCGCTGGTGACAACGGGACCTGGATTCCTTCTCATGGCACAAGCAGTGGCTGGATATTTTGGGTGTTCCTTTGCCAAAATTTCTCGCTAGAGGTATAGGGCTCAAGTTTGAGACATCTTTTCAAAAAGCAGAATCAAATTCAGAGTTCTCAGACAGCCATGCACGTGCCGCTATTGACAGGTCAAGCTTTCGCATCATACAGCTTCTCCTTTGGGCAAAAATTCCCATTCTACCAGACTGGCTAGCATAGCCACTCTCATTCTCTTATCCAATAGAGTTGTTTCCAGCACGGAAACAAGGAGAAAAAGATCCAAAAGTGTCACACCATGTCTTACAGCGCAGGAAGATCAAAAAAGAAGAAAAATCACTCTGGATCCAAAGCTCCAGCTTATCCATTAATTCTGCCAGGCTAAGGACACGTAGAGAACAGCAAGTTTTCCTATGCTGCACACCACGCCATGGAGCAGCGGGTCAGCATGGTGCCAACCACTGAAGCAGGCAAAGTGACACAATCCTACCTCCACGCCCCAGGTGTATTGTCACACCCAGACTGGGAAAAGGATCGTTTCCATCTTTTTTTCTCTCTACGGTGAATAAATAGTGCTGTTACCACACCCTGGAAAGTCTGATTGCTGTTAAGTGAGCTGGTTGAAAAATGATGTGTCAGAGAACAAGTGTCAAAGCGCTGCGTGCCAGCGCTGGGACAACTTGACACACTGAGTGTGGATGTCGTGGATCTGGCACAAATTGGTGCATACCACTGAAACATTTATATAAACACTTTTATCATGCTGCTCTATCCCAAGACACGGCTTCTCTTCTTCCCTTATGCTTCGCAGTACTGTTTAATATTAATCCAGAACCAACCCAAAGCAAACAACGACGTTCTTTTTGTACACACAATTGTGCAAGAAAATTTCTTTTTGAGTTCTGCACATGTGTTTTGGATACAGCTCTGGTCAGCTAGGCTAATTCCTACAAAGCAGTTGCTCAAGGTGCTTTAAAACCTTCTGTACCAAACACATGAGCAGTTTGTGAGCGCACAACCTGACCATGCACTCATAAAATAAGTTTCAAGGAATGTGGCGATGTGGAACTTGGAATGAGTCATCATGCACCAAGCTGCAATCAATAATGAAGGAATGAGCCAAGGTTTTATAACTTTTACCATAAAACCAATAAAAATCATGCTTCAGATGAAAGAATGAAGCTGATAACCAGATTTCAGCCTTTCCAAGCTGTGGAGTTTGCTGCATTGATTGGCTCAGTCCTCATCTAGAACTGAGAGCAGATTTGGTTGGCTAATATTACTACGAGGACTACTTTTTTTTCCCAGCTTTGTATTTACTCCATTTCTCCTAAACTAAACCAGCAGGCATTTTAACTACATCCATGACCTATCCCAAACTGCAAGACACCCTGTTCTACAGGAAAACAGATGGTCAGGGATTTGGAAAAAGATTCTTGTCATCGTTGGTGAAAACTTACGAATTACCAGAAATGAATGAAAAATTTCCCATTGGTTTCTGTGGAATTGTGATTTCACCCCTTAGGTAAGGGGCGAATTCGGTGGCAATCCCTCTCCCAGTACTGAATCACCTAAAGAGAGAAGCCTCCTGGGATGTGTGGATATTGGCACAAAGCTGTAGCTGAAATTCCCGTCTGAAGAGATGGAAAATGGGGTTTTCAGTTGCAACAAGAACCCTCTCACTGAGGAACACAGCATCAGCTCAGACAAGAGCTGCTGCTTCCCTCCACCACCTCCCACAAATGGAGCAAGGCCAGGAACAGCAGCAAGCGGTTCTGAGCAGCCTCCTCACACCTACCTTCTTTCTTCATGCCGGCTCTGAAGCACTTCTTCAGCCTGCAGTACCTGCACTGGTTCCTCTTGTCTTTGTCTATCACACACTGTCGGCTGAACCTGGAAGGAGATGGGAAAGATGAAGCAACGTGGCTTGTGCCCTGCTCACCCTGAGCAGCCCCAAGCCCAGGACTCACTGAGAAGCCAAAGGCCTTGCAGGGAATGGGTGAAATCAGTGCTGGTTTGCCCCACTCCCCATCTTCCCACTGCCAGCTGGGAATGCAGCAATTTCAGACCACCTACCCCACGAGGACTGTGACGGTTTTGGCCATTGAAGTGTGATGGTGACACAAATTGGGCTGGTGGTTGGCGAAGTGGGGGTCTTCATCTCCCACTTTCAGATGGTTATCAGGTGTCCAGTTTGGACCAGCTTGTTAACACTGTCTTACTTTGCAGAGAATAAATGCACCATGGCCCATAAACCCTTTTGTGACTATAGTCTGCTTTTAAGGTAAGCGGCCTCCACATTCCTCTTCATTTCAACAGGAGACAGAGAAACATCCAAGTGATGGCCAATGCAGGCCAGGCCACTATGGGTGAAGGGATGGAAGAGGAATCTTTTGCGCAGGGAGGAAGCAATGTGAGTTGCTCCGGGGCCATCATTAGGTTGTAAAAGCTGAGGCACATTCCCAGGCTGGTAAAAAGCCAAAGGTACAAAAGCCCAAAGGCTTTCCAAGGAATTCAAGCCTGCGATAAACAACAGAGCTTTGAGCTGGGCTAAATACAGCACTGCTCACCAAATAAGGATTCACAGACAGGCAAGCATTTACCATTTGCTTGGCTTACACACTGCAACTCCCCAGGCTGCCAAATGTCACAGTGATTCATCGATTCCTGGGGAGGGGCAACAATTATACTCCCAGGAGAGAAAGAGCCAAAATTTCAAAGAAATCAGTAGTAGCTATTCAATCCTCCTGACAGGATCCCGCAGTGCATGGGATGGGCACTGTGCAGGTGGAGACTGATATCAGATTGGGTGTTCTTTGTGGCTGGTGTGACCTGGAGTGATAAATATCCCAGAAGCATTTTGACAAAAAGAGCAATTTGCATTACAAAATTACAGAACTCCTTTAAAAGGAAGAAGAACTCTGGAACAAAAAGATAACTTCCAGGTTTTAATTGCAGATTAAAAGATTGAGGGTGGGTTCGAATTTTTTTCTCTTCCTCCTGTGCTAAAATAAACACCATTTTTCCAAGGCCAACCAAGATAGCTGCTTTATAATTTATGGCATCCTCCTGGAAAAAAAATCTCTCCAATGTACACCTGTGTGCCAAAGTGGCTGTGAATCATCACTGGTCCACGCTACATTCTCAGAATAATTGTAAAATTATCAGTGATATGTAAACATGCATAATTTAACGTGTCTGAAAACAAAGATGGAGAAGCTGTGGTGACTCTGGAAGTGACGGGTTCTTGGATGCTTGTTGCTTTCATGTTGTTACCAGGAAAAACTAGACTTTGAGAAGATATCTCTGAAGCTTTGGTCCTTTTTCCCCCTTTGCTTTCTCTTGCCGGTTTGTGATGAGGTTGATGAGTGGTGTCACTCCACATCCAGAGGTTGTACTCTTACACAAGACTCATGACCCTATTTCTCCCCTGATTCACACCATGACGGTATGAACTCAGAAGACAGACTGCACAGTGTCATAAAAGGTGCCAGCATCCAAGATGAGATAGGATATAGCTTACTCCTTAGCTCCCTATCTTCCAGCCACAAACTAAACTGCAGCATTATTGTCAGCATTCACGCCATGGTAATGCAACACGAGGGATGGGGAGGCCTCGTTGTATGACTTGATCACCGCCCCACTTACTTACAGTATCAATAAATGGCATTTAAATCCCATAGAGTGGGCAGGTACCTGCAGGAATAGACATGGTTCTTGCGGACGCTCCTCCTGAAGAAGCCTTTGCAGCCATCACAGCTGGACGCCCCGTAGTGTTTGCCCGTCGCCCGGTCCCCGCAGATGGAACAAAGGGAGCCAATGCCGTTGTTGAGCAGGTTGGTGTTGGCTGATTCAGCTGTGATGGTCTCTGCGGGCATTGAACAGCGCCCGTTAGCCTCCTCTGTGATGGAAACCAGAATCAACAGACAGCAGGTTGGTTTTTGTCAGATAAATCATGCGCTGAGCCCGCCCCATACCCGCATGTGCACACACTGTATGTGTTGCTGATGAAACCTCCAGATGGAAGCCATGCTGGTGTCAGCCTCAGCTGGCACTAGCTCACTTGGCTTTGCTGCTGGATACTTGTATTCTTCTTAGCCTCAACGAGCGGGGAGACCTCAAGGCTCATAACCCAGTGCACTCGTGAGAACTGAACAATTACTGCTGCTTTTCTTGACAAATCATAGAATCATGTGAGTCAGAAGAGATTTTTAGGGCCATCTGGTCCAAATTCCTTGCAATGAACAGGGACACCTACAGCTCCATCAGGTGCCCTAGAGCCCTATTCAGCCTGACCTTGGGTGTCTCTAGGGATGGGGTGCCCAGCGCATCTTTGGGCAAATTCTTCCAGTGCTTCAACATCTGTACTGTAGAAAACTTTTCCCCTGTATCCTACCTAAATCTCCCCTCTTTTAGTCTGAAACCATTTTCCCTTGTCTGGTCACAACAGACCCTGCTAAAGAGTTTGTCTCCTTCTTTCTTACAGCTCCTTTAGATATTGAAAAGCCCCTCTCAGGTCTTCCTGGAGCCTTCTCTCTCCAGGTTGAAGAGAAGGCTCTGGGGAGACCAGATGCAGAGAAACCTTATCTGGATGTGAGATATATACTGCTGAGGGATGGAGAGCCATCTCCCCAATTAGACACCTGAAGAACATGATCCAAAGCCTGCACCACAAAAAGCATTGGAAGAAAAACGTTGTTAGCTCAAATAAATAGCAGAGAACAGACAGAAGAAACAGGAAAGATGAACTACTTCATGCACACAACAGAAGTGAAAGACAGACACCTTGCGGTCACCTCTGCAGCTGGGAGAGAGAGACAGAAGCTCAGACAAGAGTCACTTTAGTTCCCCCAAATGTGGTTCCTCCTCTGCTTTACCCACTGAAGAGGGTCATTACGTTCCACTGCTTACAGAGGAGCGCAGGAGAATTGACATTCTAAATCTGGCACCTAAAATTATGTCATATGAATGCCCACTGTTTGCACCCACTCATTTGGGGCAGGAATAGCTCTGCCTGGGCTGTGTGTATACACTGCTGAAAGTTCCCCTTTAAACTTCTCCCTTGGTCTTAACCACCAGACTCACTGCCCTCTGAATCCCTCTGAATCCTCCAAATTCGAGGCAGGGCTTGGGTGAAAAAAAAAGAGACGCATGAGAAGATGCAGATGACAGTGTTTACATCTTGCTGAGAGAAGGAATGTTTGTGGAGCCTGTCCTGACCTGAGCACTCACTGCAGGAGGGTTTTGTGAATTTATCACTCCTCTGGGAGTGTGTTCTTTGCTCCAGAGGAGCTGAGCTCCTGCTACAGTGACCTAGGGAAGGCTCTGGGACAAGAGAGCTGGGCAGAAAGGAGAACAGCTCAGCTGATGTTGTACCGAACAATGAGAAAAATGAGAAAATTACTTGAAGGGGAGAAATTGGTACTTGATGTGGGCAGTCTAGAGAACGTTTTCTAATGCATAATGTGTAAAAATATCTTCGGCTCATCCTCACGCAACTTATATATAAATATACAGAAAGAGAATGTTATTTTTGTGTGTAAATACTCATCAAAAATTTATAGGGAAAATATTTACTATGCAATGAAAATCATAATAAAAAGCCCCCCCCAAAAAGCCAATAAGGCTTGATTTTTATTTTTTTTAATGGGAATTTTGTTAGCTAAGGCTGAGATGAAGACATTTTTAGCTAAGACTTCACAAATGCAAAGGTCAGATTTCTTTTTGCATCCTCAGAAAGACTTTTTCATCTATATTTCACCTTCCAACACATAGGTGAGCAAGTGAATAGGTTGGAGTGAGCTGGGAGCAACACAAGAATTAAAAATGACAACACTGAAATAATTCTTGGGTTGTAATGACAGGAACTGTTATTTACCTGTTCCCAGAACCCATGTGCCATGCTACAGCTCTGACATTCATCAGTAGGCAAGTGCAAACAGAGTCCATGTGAGAAGTGCTTAATGGTAATTCAAATTGATTTTTAGATGTTTTTACATTGATTCTATATTTAATATTGATTTGATAACTCAGTTTTAAGTAAGCTGTACTGGAGTACTCCTTCAAAGGTAGCTGTACTGCTAAACATTTGTGCTTCTGTTGCTTCATCTGTTATTTTTTGAAGAAATATATGAACAAAAAAAATTACACCAAATGTGCTGGATCCCATTAAAAAAATTGCACAACAGAAATAAAGATAAGAAAGCCAATTTTCTCCTCTCTCCACCCATGCTTTCTCTACTGACTTCAGAGGAATCAAGCCAAGGTCATACGATTTAGTTCTCAAATAGGCTCTTCATTCTTCAGTTGGGTCCAGATTGCAAAATGATGCTGGAAAAGCATTTGTTCACCAGAAAAGGGTGTTGTTTTGTACCCTGCATGGGAGTAAGACATGTGAGGAACTGTGTTAGCTAAGAAATTCGTATTCTGGCCTTAAACCGGGTACTATTGGAGGCATAGCCACCAGCTCTGCGTAGGTGAGGGCCCATGGAGCCAAATTTTGCCCTCCTCTGTACCTATGAAACCACAAACAGGAACATAGGCTACAATTTTGTTGGGTGGCTGTATGCTCAGGCAGATATATAGCTAATAGTTCCGTCCCTTTTAGGTGTCCACATGTCCTGTTCAGCTGAGCTGGATGAGAGTAGAAATTTTAAAAGATAAAAGAAAGCCACAAGTTGGCATGCGAATGTTACTTGCAATGATTAATTTTAATTACAAAA
The DNA here is from genome assembly GCA_028571105.1 of Tragopan temminckii. Taxonomy (NCBI): domain Eukaryota; kingdom Metazoa; phylum Chordata; class Aves; order Galliformes; family Phasianidae; genus Tragopan; species Tragopan temminckii. The sequence goes on along the minus strand of JAOWBP010004096.1, from coordinate 13,673,186 downwards.
TCCTGTCACCAGTTAATCACGAGTTCCTAATGAGAATTAGCTCAGAAAAACAGAAAGGACACAAACAATATTGCAATATTTGTTGGGGCTTTCAAACCCACTCAGTATTTGGGGAATGTCTGTCTTTTTCCAGAACTATTCACTGCTCAGAAAGGCAGAGGAAAGCCAGGATCCATGCTATCACTGTTGCATGCCTGTGAAATCAGCTGAAAACTGTAGGTTCTTTCCTTGAGAACTGACACAGACAAAGCACCTGCTCAACACATCATGGAACGTATTGTACCTCTCCAGAGGTGTTGCTGCCTGACATTCATCACCGAGATGTCCAAATGTATCATCTGAACCAAGCTTGTGACCACCCTCACCACCCAAGGGAGAGATGCTCAGAAATGGATCAGTTACAGATGTTCACGGCTGTGATACAACAGAACAACTCCTAATCCATGCCAGCACAGTACCTCTGAGATTTCTGCTGGCAAGGTGAAGATGAGGATGTTCTCCAAGCAAAGACCATAAATCATCTTGCCACTGACTGGGTCCTGAGCTGAGCTGAAGACCTGTGGTTGTGACCAGACTCCTCACTAGGATCATCCCTGAAGTTTCAGCTGCATGCCTTTTGTGAGCTATGGGTTGATGGTTGGACTAGATGATCTTAGGTCTTTCCAACCTTAATGACTCTATGATTCTATGTATGAGCAACATGCAGCACAGGAACCACAGCCTAACTGGATTGCTGAGTTTGATTATTTAAGGTTCTTTCCCAACCTAAACGATTCTATGCTTCTACCTAGCCATGATAAGGGTATCCCAGTGTCTTTGTCAGCTTTGGGGCCAATTAAACTTGCAAACTTGAATGCATATAACTTTTTGTTATGCATTGCACCAATATGTGAGCCATTACCAAACTAGGGCTGCAGTGAAGATGACAATATTTACAATGATAAGAAATAACAGTGAGGAAGGTCTCATGCTGCTAGGGAATGGTATCTGGCTTCCATTCAGAGCTGGAGATCAGCATACCTGACCCCTCAGACCTTTTCTCTGCTTTTCCTTTCAGTTATGCTATTGGTTGCCAATCTCCTCAAGGCAAACTCTTTCTCTTCTGAATGCACATTTCACATCAAGCAGTGCTTCCCAGATTTCCCTTCTATGCACCAGAAATCCAAGCCAGTCTTGGCCTGTGGTTCTGATGCACACCATTTGCACTTTCTAATGGGCAAATGTTCTTAGGTGGCTTTTTCATGCTTTGAGCTGGGTCAGGGTGCAGCGGGGTTGGGAACAGGGTTTTGCCAACATTTGCCAGATTCTCAAGGTTCAGTGCTGTGTTTGAGTGCTGAGAAAGGAAAACAAGCACTGCAGTGGGAGAAAATGTTCACTGACACTTGACTAAAGAATTAGTGCAATATTTTAATACTGCTTCATATTTTAAGCAAGATGACAACTCTGACAAGAGCATAAGGAAGTGGGTATTAGCAGCACATAAAAACCAAGTGAGAACATGGCTTGCAATGCCAGCCAATGTAAAGGAAACAAGTTAGTACCAAATGGGAAAGTTTCTGCAGTTACAACATGTATTTTTACAAAGGAAATAAAGGATTAACATTGATTTTCATTGACTTCCTTTTGCTTTTCTTTCTATTTAAAACAGATAGTTTTTTAAACTTCCCCTAATGGGATTCTCCCGTAATGGATTCTACTCTTATTCTGAACTACTGTTTGGCAAATTATGACCTACGTAGGGGTGGAAAATTCAAAACGTATCTAGGCACATCTCAGAACTGTAACTTCCTGAATCAGAAAGCTTAGCCGTCAAATCACTCCACATTATCAACCCCAGACTTTGATGAAATAATATTCCAAAGAAAAGAGTTGTTTTTAAGAATGAATTGCCTTATTTGAAAAGATTCTATTTTCCACTTTCACATCACTCAGAATGTAAGCAACGGTTCTGATACCATTAAAGTTCCTGTGGCACCCCATCCTGTTCAAGTTTTTATACAAAATAAAATTGTAGTTCAGTTTAGTAAAGGAAATAAAGAATAATTTCACTCAATGAGGTAGATTTGGTTTTAAGCAAATCCATTACATTTTTTAAACTATCTAAAAGGAGATTATTTCTTGATTCCAACAATTTTAAAATATTTCTGAATCTCTATGAACTTTAGTTTTGAGTTATCTACAGGAGATGACTTGGTTGGTTAGCAGTGTATTTCCATGCATGGACATCTGAGGTCTTTTTTCAAGTTATTTTCACAAACTGTAGAAGAGGACACTTACCCAAGACAAACAAGCTAATTTCAAAACAGCTAGTTCCTGAGAGAACCAGTTACTCATTAACAGCTAAACAAATAACCCAACACTGATCAAGATAAACTTCAGAAAGACTCAGCCTGTCAGTTCTACTGAATGAAAAAAACATAAAGAGCCCCTAGCAGGTTTTGGTAGTTAATATGCAAAATTATACTGAATTTTGAGGAAATTCATACCACTCTAAAAAGTAAAAAGTATCTTGCTGTTCAGCAGAGTGATAAAGTGAAATATCTGCGTTAAACGCTATTTTTGAAGTAGAGTAATGTCTCAAAACCTTTCCACAAAAATAAGAAATAAGACCTGTATCTGGCAAATAAAATAAAATAAAATAAAATAAAATAAAATAAAATAAAATAAAATAAAATAAAATAAAATAAAAAATAATAAATAAAAAGAATGATCCTACTTGGAGACAGAGAGAACTTTTCTTGAAGTTAATTTTAAATTTAGAATTCTTTGGGCCTTTTAACTTCATTTTTCTCCTGACATATTCCATGTCCCACTATAATAATTCTGAACATCTTATGTTGTAGATAATAGCCCTTTAGAAATGCTGATTATTTTTTGATGAGGCGTCAACTAATGTGCGACCATAAAAATCCCATCTCCATTTCACTAAACTTCTTAACAAGTTAAATGAAATATCGCCAAAACTCTCCAAAGGCATCACCAACATTAGAATCTCAGTTATATGATTGGTTTTATGCTGTACGACTTAAATGTCCTCTGCTTTTCAGGCAGTGAACAGTTAACGTCATAGAATAGTGTTTTCTTTAATTTAGAACACCCAAATATCACACAATACGTTCTAATTCTGTGACCAAAATGAAAATCTTTCTACATAGAACTTAATGAATCCCAACCACATTCTTTATGTGTCCTAAGAGCTTATAGACAATCTTGATACCAACATACCAAAAATAAGTCAAGTGATCCTTTGGATATTGCTTCTCAATCTAAGTATCTATGAACAAGTTATATCGGACACATGGTATATTGTGTGAATAGCCATGCGGGTGGTTTTTTTTTTCCCAACAGTTAAATACGAACCCAAGTCATATATAGGAGTGAAACATAAATTTTAAGGCAGAAATACTGATAATAATTTTTTGCATAAGTCATGTGGGGAGTCAAATGCATGGTATGCCATCAAGAGCTCCACCGGCATTTGCAATATCCTGTAGGCTCTTCAGGACATGACGCTTCGCACACCGAGGAAGGGAATAACTCCAAAAGGACCAGGAAGTGAAACCATCCCATTTCAGCCCAAATATTACTGCCGATCCAACTGAAGTTGGAAGGTCAGCTGCTTAAATACTGCCTCTTCACCCTTTGCCCCACACCTCCTACCTGCCTGCCCTAGGCTTTCAGCTTTTTAACAAAGGCGGTAGAGGTTATTACAGAAGAAGCGAATAGGAATCTCACCAGTGTTGTTTGGAAGAACCCGAAGGTTTTCAAATTCTAGCATGGTATAAGAGGAGTCCAAGGAGTCGACGTAATCTGGCATATCCATGTCCATGATGGACTGACACAGCTTCATTATTACTTGTCAACTGCAAGGGAAGCGGCAAAAACAGCCCTACTGTCAATCACGGCCAAGTTTTCCTCTGCAAAGAGAGACACCCCAGCCTTCTCCGTGACAAATCATTACCCAGCTCTGCCCACAGTCCCCTCCCCGTGCCAGCAGAGAAGGGACGAAACCTTTCCTTCTTGCTCGCAGTCCCCTCCCTTCCCGGGGTGCATCTGCGCTCTCAGTCCTGATAATATGGTACAGATAAGGCCTAGACTCAAACAACCTGGATTGCATCTTTGGGTCAATACAACCCAGTTTATGGCCATTCCTGTGCAAACATTTTGAAAAGGGCTGCAGAGAGGCGTTCACATATGCACTGCTTTTCCCGTGCCACTGCAATGTCACCTTGCTTGGCTACCAGCCCTTGGGAAAAGATCAAGTGATGTCACTTGAAGCTGCTGAAGCCGTGAGTCAGTGCCACCACTGGCTGACGACCTTTAAGATAGATGGGTGTTCAGAGCTTGAGGCATTGCCAAGAGAACATGGATCACATCCCGAGGTACGACTGGAAGAGGAAAATGAGGAATCATTACAGCCAGATGCATGCTTTCACCCTGCCCCACAGACAGAGGAGAGGTAATTTCTCCCACCAGTCCTGTTTCTCCATCCTCCTGGCTCCAGGCAGCCCAATTTCTCAGAAGTCCCACTAAGCTGCAGTTGCAAGTTGCCGGGGCAGAAGATTTCAAGTGATGGCAAATGATGGAAATGGAAAAGGCTGGAAAGAACCAGGCAGACTCCCTCACAGATGTGTGGTGCTTCATTTCACGTTGAGTTATGTTTTCCTTTCCTGGGAAAGGCCCGTGTTACGGAAATACAAGTCCAGCTTTTCCCCAGGGACTGTACTGTTGGGTTTTTAACTTACCAAATTATACATAAAAGTTTTTTTCACTGTGAGATGTAGCACAAAAGACTGGAAATAAAACACGGCCATGAATTTCTCCCAGAATTCTACCTTGAAGTGGTTGTTTTACTCCTGGTTTCATCCTCCAGATGCCTTCCCGGACCTTACAGTTCCCTCTCCAGTGACGTTGTTGTGTGTCAGAGAGCCCTTCCTTTCCATGAGCTGTTCTGTGAGATCCAGTTCAACATCCTGTTGAATCTAGAGGAAAGAAGTCTTGAGAAACAGGGAAGTGCATTGCCAGAAAAAAAGAGATTGCCAGATGGCCTGAACTCTCACTGAACCACAGATCAGGGCGGCCCCGTGTATCCTAGCAAACTCCAAATAGCAAGAAATATGCCAAAACTGAGTTTTTAAATGTATTAGATGTATTCAGATTGATTTCACCTTCACAATCTTTGTTTTACGTGTGGGCAGCCAAGATTTGTCCACATCCTGGGGACTTACAGTAGATTTTGCAACGGGTTAAATCTAGATAGGCTTTTCCCCTACAAAGATTGGGTGCAGGAACACTTACCTTTCCTTTCTTATCATTTCTGGGGCATAAAATAATTTCATGTGCCATAGATACTTTTTTCCTTCTTTCCTTTTTTAAGTACATGTTGTAACTAGTGGTGCACAAATGACTCCTTGGTTAGATAAGACATTATGTTTTTATCCTTGGACTATGTCCCCAGGCTTTCAGTAATGCCAGCATCAGCTAAGTTAGCATCTGATTAGTCTTTCTTACCTCTTACTCAATATCATTCTTGATTATGCCTACTAATTTGGCACATCTTTTTGAACTGAGCTATGGGCACAATCCTGCCTGACTCTCAGCACTCTGCTACCATTGCAGCCAAAGGAGGAGACTCAGATTTCTGCAGATCCAGTGGGCTTTGTATGGGCTACTCACCATCAAAATAGTCATATATGCATTCACCATGCTTTTGGGCATCCAAAACACAGAGAGAGCATGTTGGGGCTCCTATCCTGATATCAACAGTTGGTAGGTTTAGAAATGCTTCAATGTCCTCAATTTCTCAGTACAAAGATACAGAGTTACGGCTCTTCTCCAAAGAAAGCTTGGCAGTGAGGATGTGCTTGAGCACTTTTTGTTCTGGGAACAAGAAAAGGGCACTGGGAAAGAGAAAAGGTCATAGAGCAAAATTCACAGTTTGGGACCAGACTCTCAATGTCACAGCCATGCTGATAATCAGCACTGATTTTGTTATGGAAGGTGGTGTTGGAGCGATTCAATGCCACTTTTCTATCCATTACAAACAGATGTCAGCACCCTGTTCCAAACCACACCACCAGCCCTGAAGAATACTGAAACTGTGCTGAGGGGTGAGCAGTATCTTCTTTTTCCTCTCCTCATTTTCTTGCTTCGCTTTCTGAGTTACAGCTGCACTTCCACTGCTATCACTACAAGGCCAGGACTGAGTTTAATTGTATTATATACACTGCAGCAAGGACAGAGGGCAAGCTCTAGCAAACACATGGTCACTGTGAGACAAGAAAATTATTCCTAGGTATAAAATTAGATGCCTTTGGGAGAGCTTATTAGACAAGATGAACTACAGAAAAAAATAAGAAATCCTCGACTAATGAGGTAAGAATACAAACTAACAAGAACACTCTGTCAGAAGCAGCATTTCTTTGGCAAGGTAAGCAGTGGGAGATGTGTGTAGGCTTTTGGCTCAGAAGTTTGAGAGTTTTCTGCCTTTGTTCTTAGAAACAAATTGAAAACCCTTATCACTAATTTCTTCACTCGAGAAGTGGCAATAATTATATTCTCTCCTCCCCTTCCAAGAGTTTGTGAGTATGAATTCACCAGTGCTTGGGTGGTTCTCCAATATCAGAAGTGATGGTAGGTGTAACGTTACGTATCTGGAGACAGGGTGGCTGGGCATAACCAACCACTGAAAGACTGAAGCCAGTAAGGCCTTTTCTCTGACTAAAGGATAATTAGAACCAGCATGCTGCTGGGATTGTAAACAGTGTGAAATTGTATCATTAGCATATGATTACAAGTTCACACATGGCAAATTCATCCAGACCAGATGTCTGCTAGATCAGTTCCCTCCTTTTTTATGGTATATGACAGCACATCTTACTTGTGATACAGTTAACACAAGATATAGTAGAATCTCTCTTGACTTGTATCCTTATACAGTAAGTATTTCTTATTATGATTAACAGTTTCACGGCACTGACTTTTTTACCGTACAGTGAGGGGCTGCTTTTCCAAAAATCATCAAGGTAACCTAACACCACGTGTTTAAAAATCTGGACAGCAGATACCCTGGGACTGTCAGTGTCACCACAGCTTAACCTGAAAGCTGCAGGACTGAACTGACAGTAGAGGATGCTCACAAGGTTAAGGTTGACAGTTATTGAGATGGGGTTGCTGTTTTCTTACTCTTTGATCACATTTGGAGGAGGATGTGCAAAGGAATCTCCCCAGGGTTTCCTTCCTTCACAGTGCAAACTTTCACTCCTCATTTGAGGATGTTGGTCTCTACACAGCCCAATGGACGGGTCACTCACTTCTCAAGACAGTCTCTGAATGCTGTAGCCCCCAATTAATACCATTTTCTTTGAAGTTAATGGCAACCAGTCAACTAACCTACACATTCACCCAGAAAAAGTTTGCCAGAATCTTCAATAAATTTTGGGCTTGGCTTGGTGGCCATTTTGCGTTAACACTCGTTTCATCCCCTGCCAGAAACCCACGGACATGACAGAGATCCTTTGATGTCCAAACCCAATAAATTTGGGGTTGTTTAGAAACAGACCACATTTCTATAGCAGGGCCAATGGTCAGCCAATGAGTCACATCCTGCGGCAGTGAACAAAGCCTGAGTTAGGACATGTACTTTTCTCCAAAATGACTTGATAGCATCTACAGGCAGGATGGCATTAACCAACCAGCCCTATTCAAGTCCCCACGATGGACCTAGATGTGATGGACAGTGCTGTGATGGACATAGGATAACATCACACATCATGCATAAGGATGCTTTCTCTGAAGGAGGAACAGTGACATGGGAGGCATCAATTTTTGGGTAAAACGGAAAGGTAAGCAAATTTTGATCACTATGTTGAAACAATTCCTTTAGGATCATTTTTTAAATGTCTTTTTTTTTTTTTCTTTTTTCTTTTTTTAAAGACCTGTCTGGGCTTGGGTGTATTTATGGATTCTATCCTTTACAAACCGTAAAGCATACATCACAAAGACCCTGCTGCCAGACAAGTTCAGTGGATTCATGGAACTCCCAGTTACTTCTATGATGTACTAACTGTTCAACACAGGTGAAAACTGAGCTGGATTTGGGAAATAAATCTGAGATGCTTCATATTCTTCCAGCAACCAAAGGTTAACCTGGTAGTTTGTTCTTTCCAAGTTCGTATCACTTTCGTTCTTGGCTATGGTGCATTTGGCCAAGGCCAGAACTTCAGAAGTGCTAAGTGCTCATTTAGATATCTAAATGAAACAATCTGACCTTCAGATCTGTTGAGAAACTCCCACTGGGAATAAAGACTGGATTTGCAGGTGTCTTCATGTAGCCACAGGCCATTCGTACCTTGGAAATAAATCTCCTATTTTGGACACCTGAGTAAAATCAGATGTCACAGTCTACACGGAGTCTCCTGGACTGTAACTGCCTTTGCAAACCTGTCTCTTTCTGGTGAACACATCACAGCAAACACTTGATACTTGCACACAGCAGTCTGAATTTCTGACCTGCAGTTTTTTCAGAAGATGAAGTCACAAAAGATGAATTCTCTCCTGACAACAGAGAACGCAGAATCATTAAGGCTGGAAAAGATCACAAAGACCACCTAGTCCAAACATCAAACCATCGCCACCGTGCTCACTAACCACGTCACTCAGTGCTACATCTATATTTTCTTAAAGAGCTCCAGGGATGGTGACCCCACCACCTCCCTGGGCAGCCTGTTCCAATACCTCACCCAGCCATACAGCGCACATAGTCATCACGAACTAGGCTGGATTCCTTGGCTGTGGGTGATGCTGGCCTCTGACTAAAGCAAATACACAAGCATGAACTATGGCTGGCAGCAGGAGAGAGGAGCCAGGCATCGGGAAGCAACATTACCTAATCTGCTGCTGCTCAGAGTAGGCATGGGACTCATCTGGAGCGTGCTGCTGCCTGTGGGCAAGGTTTTGGCTTTACTTGCTGAAAACGGCATGCCGTTAGTCAGGAGTAACCAACTCTGAAAAGTGTATTTGCTATGACTCCCATCTCCCCTGCGAACGACATTCCTGCTGCTTCGAGCTTTTTCGGTTGCAGTGTTGACACTTCTTCAGATCTGTCATTAGCTCAGCTGAAGGGAAAACAGAAACGCTATTCAGGCCCCAGACCCAATGTGGGAGGTTAGGAGTGCAAATTCTCACTTCACACTGAAAGCACGATGAGTGCTTTATGTTACTGTTGCTCTTTCTATTTTAGGGGATGCCTTTATGAGACCTTTGCTGTCATATAAAGTAATTTTTAATGTAATCCAACAAATTAATGTTATTAAAATTAAATTTTTCACATTTCCGAGAACTAGTCTTGAACTTCTTAGATTTTTTTTCCTGCACCTTATAAATATCTACCTCTGTTTCTGAAGGTGTTTAGCTATTTTGCTGGTTTTCTTTTGTATTTTAAGACTTCTGTGACAAAATCTAGATCCAGCTCTACCACCATGAGGATTCGAATCTCCTCCCAGACGCAGTTTTTCTGGTTGTAAGTTGCTGATTCCATCTTCGTACTGCATTTTCATTACATTGGACAAAGATCAATAGAATTTGGCTGAGTTCCAGAGAAGTCAAGAGCATGAGCTGACCTGTGGCTGTGTTCACCTGAATCATCATCTGTGTTCCAGTAAATATAGGAGCTGAAAGCAAGTTGCCTACCTGAGAAATCATGCAGCATTTCTGCAGAGTGGTTTTGGTTTCTGTTCATGGCCTCTAGATTTCTAGTTTTGTCATTTTGCAGACGAATTCATGGTTCAGAACAAACGTGGAATTCCTCCAAATTACTCATTTCCATGTTCTTTCATAAGAAAACACTCAGCAACATCATTTTTCCTGTTTGTGATTCTTGTTTCCCTTCCTTCCACGTTTTTTACTACCTCACCCATCTGACAGCAACATTAATTTTTTGGGGGGAGGGAATCTGGGAGTAATGGGTGTATATGGGATGTAATGGGTAACATCAAAGAGAAGGGCCAAAAATAAAAATGAGAAAAATCATTATAAAATATAGTTTAACCTAGAAAACTGGACAACAAGAGCAGACCACATTTTTAAAACAAAATGAGGAAACCCAATGGTCCCTAGGAATCAGTGTCTCTTTCCCCTTTATGGCAATGCATCCAGAAGTAGTCATTATAAACCATTCATCTCAGATAGACATTGAAAGATAGAAGATTATAACTATCAACATACATTTAATTTAGCAGTGTCATTCAGTAGTGTATCCTGTGGTTTCTCCACGAACCAAAACTCTGGGAAATACTGCTGGCACTCCAGTGAATACTGAAAAGAAATGCTGGTGTCTATTAAGTGCATATTTGTAATTGTACAGTCTCTGGACTACTCGAGTGCACCCACCCACTCTATTGAACCATCAGCCCCACAACCCATGAGGACTTTTTCTTATTTCATAGAATTATATAATCATTTGAGTTGGAAGGGACATTTAAAGGTCATCTAGTCCAACTCATAGAATCTTTGGAGTAAATTTCTATTTCTATTTGAGCAAATTTCTATTTAGAATCATCAAGAATGGAAAAGACCTCCAAGATCACCTAGTCCAACCGTACACCTACTACCAATATTTCCCATCAAAATCACGTCCATAAGTACTCCATCTACAAGACTCTAAAAAAGACATATCTAGTAGGAATATCTTAAAAAAAAAAAATACCTTAGTGACTGTAAAGAAATAGTGATCCAACAACAGCCATAAATCAAGAAGCCGTTGTTCCTCAAAGCCAGTGAGTACCAGATGCATCTTGCTCAACTCTTGACATTTCAGGCTTACTGCATTTCTCTATAGGTGGTTATGTTCTGCCTTCCTCACCCAAAGTGAGAAGCTATTTTAAAAGCATTTGGGTCAAATTCAGGCAAATTTTCTTACTAAAAGATTCTTCCATAAGAAAAAAAAAAAAAAAAAGTGTTAAGTAAACATATTGACGTGTTGGAAAGATGCTTTTTACGACTTTAAGCTTGGGAAATTATTATAAACATTAAGCTATATTTTCCCCATAATATAATATTTTTGAATAATTCATTCTCTTCTGGACTGCCTTACTCATAATTGCTGCTCTCTTAGACTGGTTGGGCATAGTAAAAGGAAGTGTTTACTGAGTGACAAATACGTTCATATACAAGACTCCTGGTTTTGCAGATGTTTTCAGGAAGCTATAACCCCTGATAAATCTTTGCAGACCACTGAGATGAATAATATTTGTGGATGCATTTTTGAGGCTACCAAACTGGAGAGGTATTTGTGGCTGTGGTCTTTACCACTCACACAGAAAATTATGTTTTCCTTACATCCGTCATATAGGTTATATTTTGCCATATGTCTTTAATTAGGCCAATTTCATGTTATGAAGGGTATGCAAAATCAAATGAATTATTTAGAAAATGGAATTAACCATTAAAATGCAGTGTCAAAATACACTCACAGCAAAGTTTTTAAAACAAATGCTCTGAATCCAAGTGCATACTAAATGTTGCATGGATTCAGAAATTGTTGAATCTAGCCTAAATCAAATCTAAAAGGACATGCTTACTACAAGGCGAGTTGCACAGAAGCCTTCATTTCATCATAATGACCTCATGAACCCAAAGTGAGTTTCCCTATCTTCTACCTCTAACAAGCAAAGTTCTTCCTAACTTGGAGATCTGAGCTCGTTTAGAAGTGCACGCTCACCTACGAGAGTTTGTTGGCCATGATTTCACAGTGCAGTGAAAAGTGAGCTAAAGTGAGCACTCCTATCAATTCAGATTGGATCTGGTGTGGCTATAGCCACAATCCAACTGGCTCTAGCCAGTTTTGGAAGCCTGCAAAGGAGGAATCTCTTCTCTATTCTTCATGGCTGTACTGGGAAAGGGATTTCTTTTTGTTATGACGACTGCAACCGCGATGATTTAGGTCAAACCAAACACAGAACATCCCACAGCATCCTCCAGCCAGTTTGCTGACTCAAAAATAGCTATCTGCAAGCTTCCAGATGCTGAAGTTATTCTCAGACTGAGTAATTTAATGACCATTTGCCTCCTCATACGAGCAAGACTGGGAGGGTAATTTATGATTGATTGCGTTTCACACCAAATTTCAATGTCTGAACACCAGTAATGATTCAGATTCTGTCAATCCTGCAGTCTGTGCTGCTGATCTGTGAATAGCAGGACACGAAAAAAAGCCATTTGTCTTCTTTCTCCTTTCCTACTGCTAGATTTGCTCGTGCATTTGTTCACTCTAACAAACAGTTCCTAGAAAGCCCAGTGCTTGCTTACCTTGACAGTCAGAGCAGTTATCCTTTAGCTGTTGGTAATTGTGTTTGTTCAACAGCAATCCCAGGGGGAAACGTTCATCAGACTCCCAGATTCGGTGCTACTGGGTTCCCCACTGTAAAGCAGAAATGCATTCCAAATTAAAAACAAACAAACGAACAACAACAAAACAGCAATGGCATTTACAGTATTTTTTGAAAGAGAAGAGAGCATTTATATCATATTGCAGTATTGGGGTATTGCAATACTAGCAGTAGTACATTAGAGTATATATAAGTATATAGAATGTATATATAGTATATATAAGTATATATATACAATAGAGTATGTATATATAGAGTACATATACTTATGCACATTAAAAATATGTATGTATATATGCATATATACATCTACATATAATATACATGCTTTCATGCTCAGCCATCTGTAGGAAACCTGCTTTAAGCAATGGGGTTGGACTCAATGATCTTTAGAGTTCCCCTTTCAGTGCTTGGCAGTCCAGCCCACAGCAGGAGCTGGAAATAAATAATCTTCGAGGTCCCTTCCAAGCCAAGCCATTCTATGATTCTACTATTCCAACCCCTACAAATCTATGATTCCATTATTCTATATGTGCGTGTATGCAAGTACACATACGCAATGCAAAAGTCATCTCTTCCACCCCTGCTTTGCTTCCTGGCTTATGTCATGGCTCAGAGCAGAAGGTAAAAGGAAGCCCTCCATCCACCCTTGCCCTGCTCTGAGTTAATCTTGTGGTTCCCCTGCCGGTGCTGGTGAGCCAAACCCAGTAACAAGCTGGCCACATCTATCATTTTTTTATGGCCTAACATGCATTGATTCTGCCTCCTTATGTTACGTTTTGAAAGTGAGAAGGAAAAAATAATGGAGGAAAAAGAAGTAATGGTAAATGGAAGCTTTTCACCAGCTCCAATAATAATTCCTTGCAGGAGCCTATGTGTAAGGGGAAGAAGAGGCAAGATTTGCGTTAATGGGATGATCTACATGGACATAGCTGAAGTGCAATGCCAAATAATGCGCTCAGATTCCCAGTACTACAACTATTTTTCCTCTACCATGTGGAAGAAGCTGACCTCTGTCCTTTATTTTTGAGGTATTTGCAGTGGTGGTGGGGAACTATCCTCAATCCTGAAGGAGCTCTCAAACCCAAGTTTCATTTCTCATTTTGGTTATGTTTAGAGCACAATATGGGTTTGTTATTCTCCGTCCCTTGCTGAAATAGGTCAGTGTGGCCTCCCTAGCTAAAAGCTACCTGGCAATTATGCTTTGCTCCAGGCCAAAATTCTGCATAAAAAACACAGATGGAATATTAGCACAGGGAAAAGATTCTTATTTATATTCCAGCAGCACTAAGGGGCGAGATGCTTTTAGACCAGGTGCTGTTCAGAAATGTAGTAAGAAACAGTCCCTCCTTGTAGCAAATAAAGAAGAAAGAAAGTAGGAAGGAAAACTGAAAGTGAAGCAAGCTGTCCAAGTCGAAAGCAGAGGGCAGGTCTGCTCAGCTGCAGATAGTGTCTTTCCCACCGAATCACACCACTGCATTATGACATACTCCTGAATTCATATCTCACAGTGTGGGAGAAAGTATAATCATGCATGTAATCATTTTAACTTAAAGAGGCACCAGGGAGTTGATCCGCAGCACTGATTCGTTTATGCAAAAGAAGAAAGACCATGTCAAGTATGGAAAAACATTTAGCACCGTGTCACCAGCCAAGAAGCTGTCCACAAGTTTAGACAGAGTGAAACAACATCATCATGGACTGAAATCCATCTAGCTTGGCCAAAAATTCATTGACGCATATAGAAGGTAAAGATAAAAGAACATATCACTCCTGTTTTCATGGTTTTATAAAATGTATCATTCTACCATCTCTATCCTGTTCCATGTTGGGCATTAGGAAAAATTGCTTCTCAGAAAGGATGGTCAGGCATTGGCACAGGCTGCCCAGGGAGGTGGTGGGGTCACTGTCCCTGGAGGTGTTCAGGAACTGTGGAGATGTGGCACCAGGGGGTCATGGCCAGTGGGCATGGTGGGGGTGAGATAAGGTTGGACTGGGTTGTACCTTGGAGGTCTTTTCCAACCTTGGTGACTCTATGATTCTGTGACTATCTTTCTCCAGGACATCTCCAGCATCTCTGCTTGCTTCCGGTTAGGACTTTATAACTTAAGTTTGCTCCTGTGAAAAACCATTCCAACAGAAGAAGGCAATTTACACCACCTGGCCGCAAAATGACCAAGTACATCACTAGGTTGGCCCAGTTTTCTGCTCAGGATAATAAGCAACACTAATTAGATTCTTTTTTTTTTTCTTTTCTTTTCTAGGAGAGTTGATTGAATCACAGCCAAAAGGCATATTTCCCTAGGCAATAGTCTGTTTAAATGAACTCTTATTGCACTGGAAATACTTGCATTTTAATCTGTCTAAAAGAGAGATTGGGGAAACAGAGTTCTCATATTGCTTGAACACTTCATACCAGACAACAATTTCATTGTACTTCAAAGAAAGAGTGTGATTCATGTTTTGTGATACTGAGGGAAGCTGGATACTTTTCTCTGCCTTTTGTGTTTCTGCTATCAATGACGCATGACTGGATGCTTATAATTTCCATGAGCAGCCTAACGTCTTTGCTCTGTTCCCATATTACTATAGGAATAAGCAG
>JAOWBP010004096.1:13635969-13648735 GCA_028571105.1 Tragopan temminckii | reverse complement strand
AGTTGTGTTCTTCTTTGGTGCAAGGAAAGACAAACTCCCTCACTGACCTCACTGTTCATGTGCAATCTCCATATAACGAATGAGAATATTGAAGTCTCTCAGGAAACTACAGACTTGTCTGCCCTTGAGGATGATTTTTCCCACTTGACTGTCCTTAAATTTGGGACTATAGCTGCAGCTTCAATGGAATGATGACTTGGCACCTGAATAAAGTAGACCTAGTCTTAAACGTAGACCACTGTGTAAGCTTTCACTGTATACTTTATTCACACTTGCTCTCTAGAGGAAGCCTCTGAATTTGAAACAGAACAAACGGGAGAGTCAGTGTGAAGAGAAATTGCAAGCTAAGTGTGTTCTATTTTTTACTTTTAGTTGCTGTATTATGGGCAATAACGCAAGAAAAAAATTATTTAATAAAAGCCAAGCAATGTTATGTTTGTAGTGTCTCACTGCAATGGTTTTCAGATGGATAGATATAAAATAATCCCACATCAAAGACAAGTGACATGCTGGTTTTATCCCTTTCTGACGTGTCTGCCATCAGATATGGTCCAAGAGAGGCAGAAATGGAGGAAGTGGTAGAAGGGTGGATAAGTCATCCAGCCAAAACCCACTCCCGGTTCACCAGGTTCATTGGAAAATTATTAGCATCTGCACCTTGCCACTCAGTGATATTTGTCAAGATACTCTTCAAGCAACATTCCTGAAAAGTTGCTACTTGACATAGGTACCCTGTTGTAAAGCCTGTCATCAGATTGCTAGAGAGCATCTGGGCTTCCCAACAAGACTAGAGCTGGGAGATGCTGTGGACGGGATCTGCTGTGACTACCAGAAGGAATTACTGTCATGCAGAAGCATGCAGAAGGAAATGGCGCTTAAAGTCAACCAACAGGGGACGACAGAGCCGCAAGGGATGAACTTATCCATTCAGTGATATACTTTAGGTCAGATTTATAGGGCAGATTCTCTCACTAAAATTCCCCACTTTTAAAGTCAGCTGTGATGCAGTAAACCAGGCTTCCAGGCACACATGCATTCACTGCATGCACTTTCAAAGGTTTTAAATCCAAAAGTAATGCAGAACTGGGAAAAACCCAAGTGTGATTTTCGAGCATCTGTCTATCCCCAAGGTCAAATGTATGGCAGACCACCTGAAGATGTGAGAATTTCATAAGGAACTAATGTATATTGAATTTCCTTGATTAGTTTGGCATGATAGCATGGTGCCAGAACAATGCATGGAGTACAGACGAGTGGGAGCTCTTGTGTCACCCACAGTAAACCATCTTTGGAAGAGACAGACCTTGGCTTTGGACCTGGACAAATGCACTTGTAGAGAAGCAACACTGATCTAAAGTCTGCTTTAAAGGACAGATTGACCTGGAGGAACTGATTCAGCATAGAGTGGTGAATTCCAGCAAATATCAGTGGAAGAACAAAATCTTTGTCCCTCTTGTTTACAAGAAGCAAAAACTCAATTCTGCCTATTCTAGAACATCCACCATAACACACCTGGCAAACAAGTTACCAATGAAGTTAAACAAGACACTCAATCACCCACTTCCATCTTTAAAAAACAACAACAACAACAACGAGAAGGAATTTCTTGCTTTGCATTTCCTGAATTCTGGATTGCTGTTAACAGGCCATCCTAGCTGAACCACAACCAAACAACGACCTTACCACGCACAGTACCTCTGGCTGCAGCAGGCAGGAAGAAATGAGGCTGCGATTTCTCTCCTGTCCCCAGGGAGGTGCCCACTTCTGACATGCTGTTGCCAGCCACAGGTTACACCATAATTCATGTTCTCTACCGCAGTCCTTTGAGGAGCGAAGGAAGAAGACATGTCTCAAAGCCTTCTGTATTTCAGGAATGAAAACATGAGAGCAGGCTTATTCAGGAGTTCCTTCCAGGACTCTGAAAAAGAAGCAGGAGATTGGAAAGGAGAGAGCATTCCCAGTAGGTGAGGTTCCTTCTGAAAGGTGCAGTGTAACATTTAAGTATCTTGCACTGAATATTTACTTTTATTAATGAAATTCAAGTCTCATATCTGACCTCTATAGAATAATAGAATCATTAAGATTGGAAAAGACCTCCAAAAATCATCTAGTCCGATCATCCACCTACCACCAATACTGCCCACTAAACCATGTCCCTTAGTGCCACCTCTCCACTGTTCCTGAACACCACCAGGGATGGTGATTCCACCACTTCCCTGGGCAGCCTGTGCCAGTGCCCGACCACTCTTTCTAAGGGCTGTTCTTCTCCGGTTCATGCTGAGGACAGCAGTTTCATGCCTTGCATGCTGTCCTCCGTCTGGGGTGTCTACAGTGTGAGCTGAGCTGGAGTTACTGATGGAGGCATCTTCCAGGAACAACCACTTAGAAGATATTTTTCTTTGGGCTAAGGAGATTTTTGGAACAAAGACTGCTTCTTCTTACTGTACTGTGGATAAAATGAGTCTGAGGTCTCAGCAATCTTCTGGCCGTGCAACACAGTCCATCCTCTGTGTTATTTAATCTCCCCTATGGAATGGCAAGAGAAAGGGAACAGGAGGACCACAGTGGGTGTGCAGGAAAAACGAAATGACCTACAGCTCTTCTAATATGAGTGTTCATTACATTCCCAATACGATAAAGCTGAGATCAGTCCCTTTCATGCCAGTACTACTAAGCTGTTATTGTTTCCTGCATGTGGAGGTGGAAGTGTCGTATTTTAGCCCTGATTTACTTTCTTCTTATTTTGTGGTTTCCATGTACTAAAACTGACTAAAAGGAGTAATGTGTCCTCTGTAATAGTCAGAAACAGCTGCCTTCATGTGATCTCACAGCCCATTAAGCAATGCCAGGCCTAAAGGTGTTATTGAAGGAAGCATTTTTATTGCCAGTATTCCTTGTGTCTCTGGGGTTGAGGCACCAAAGCAGACTGCTACCACTGCTCAGAGAAACAGCAAAAACCTCTATGCAGCTACTTAGACCAAAACTGGCTGAGTTTCCTGCTAAGATGGATTTGTGCTCATTTATGATTTGCATGAGATTTTATCACAGCATGCAAGTCTTGGTTTTCTGCCTCAATGCAGAGATTTCAAACCCAAACACATGTCTCTCTCTGTCTGCTTTCTTTTTCTGGAACCAACACTGGCAGAAACAACTCTCTTCCAGTATTTTCCCTACCAAACCAACAAGCAACTGGATTTGGTTTTCATTACAGTAAGGGCTGATTAATCTGGCACTGATTGCTCCTCACTTTATAAGGGCACAAGGCCAGTGCTGACATACACTAATAATGAGAGTCACCAAGACGAGTGCAGAAACCAACTACAAGAGATATAATGTCAAACCTCAGCACCTAAATTATTCTCCTGTAATACATGGAAGTAATTTGATGAATCTGAGCAACCCCAGGTCAGGGAGAGCTGCCAGACAGCATCCCTGACCCTCGAGAAAAATTAAGCAGCTCTGACACTATAATAGCATTAGTAAGCTATTATCGTTACATCATTAGTTTTAATAAGGAGATAATTTCTACCTGTCATTGTGACAGATGCCGAAGATAGACTCCACTTTTTCTACTCTCAGTTACAAACACCTCTAAAATGGCAAGGTCCTGAGGGATGCAGTAGATACTCTATTTACCCATATCATTTGCCTAGCAAATAGTCAACATCTGTACATTTACATGAGCAATTACACATTTCTCAATACCCAAACAGTCAAATACCAACTAGCCTGCTATGGGCACACATTTCCTCTTGGTGGGTTTCCTCTGGGTCCAAAAATGCCTGGAAAAGAATGAATTGATCCAAATATCTGCACTCTTTGTTAAGTGAGTTTATGTGTAACAAAAGAAATATCACATAGGTTTTGGATTTTCCCAAAGCTGTATTAATTCTCCGAACTACTGGGTTTAGAAATCAGATAAAACAAGATGAATCTGACAGTATAATTTAAGACATCAGTGAAGCTTACACTTGGGACTGGCATTCATAGCAACAGGAAAAGTCCCAGACACCCTTCCTTGCAAACTCAGTGCTTACATAGGGAAACTCCAGGGTGATGGGACAATCCCTCTTGACAGAAAACCTCAGAACTAGTAAAATACCAGATTTTCAAAGTAATGTAATTTTAAACATCTGTTGAGACACTGAGTAGGGTGAAATCTTCCATAAGAAATAAATCAGGAGCTTCTTTTTATTCCCCACTTTTAGAACTCTGCAAGAGAAGTCACTTTCCTATTATTCTTAACTTTTAAAATATGATGTCTTCTTGAAAAGCTTGAGAATTTATTCTACATTCTCATTTTTCCCTAAATAATTGTTTAAAATATTGTATTTTTTTTTAAGGCAAGAATTTCATATACCTCATTCCCTGTTTCTTCAGTTCCTGTGCTCTTCCTGGGATGATACTGCATGCTGGACCACATGTCCTTCAGCATCTTCTAGGAACACAAGGAAATAAATAAGTCTTTCGAGTTGTGGGTTATTCTTTTAAACAAAACCAGAACTAATTGCACTTTGCCCTCTATTTTTGCCAAAGAACCTCAGAAACTTGCAATAAACCAAGGCAAGGTGCTAACAGCAGAAATAAATAGAAGCGTGTTTATTACATTGTAAACATAAATCAAACAGAAACTCAGTGGTTGCCAAAGTGTCATCAACAATGGGCAAATCTCATGATAGCATGCAGCATCAGTCAGAAGATGAATAGCACAAGGGCCAGCATAGCTGTGCGTGGTATATCCTTGAGCTGAGGCATGCATATTTTGAAGGAGACCCAGACAGCCTTTACGAGAGGCTCCCGAAGGTCTCAGTGCTGTTTGTGCATCCCTCCATCCCTCCTCAAACTGGACCTCGTGCCAGCACATAGCTGAAGTCTAACCACAAGGTGGTTAACCACAAGAAATTTCTCTTGGTCCAGCCAGGAGAATTCAGATGTTCCCTTTTTATATATATATTTTGGTCTGGAATTTCTCAAGGAAAAAAACCTCTGCAGTGACAGAATGTCTATGGGAAAAAAGTCACATCTGCCCCTGCTAGGACCGAGGGAGATCCGAGCAGCTGTCAGGGCTGTGTAGGTTTCTGCTTGTTCTCCACTCTCCTATGTGGAGATGCCACTCTTTAGGAGACAGAGATCAGCGATACAAAACCTAAGATCAATTGTATTAAAAGGAGTTCATAAAACTGTAGAAACATTCAGGTTGGAGAAGAACTTTAAGACTGCCAAGCCCAACACAACCCATCCCTCCGTGCCTACTGGCCATGTCCCCCAGTGCCACGTCTCCACGTTCCTTGAACACCTCGAGGAACGGTGACTCCTCCACCTCCCTGGGCAGCCTGTGCCACTGCATCACCACTCTATCTGGGAAGAAAGTTTTCCTAATATCCAATCTGAACCTGAGTTCTAGAGGAAACTCTCATTTCCTCCACTAGTTGATTCAGCATCTCTGAAGGGAGAGGAGAAGGTATGTCCAAGGGTCCCTCTGGGGAACCAGGATAGACAGTATAGCTGTGCACTGAGGCACAGCCTCTCCCCAACCTCTGCAGTTTCCCTGAAATAACTCCTACTAGGCAGTAATTCATGGTTCCTGACTAAGCTATAGCAAATCTTATGGGAATCTAGGAGATAAATCGTCTTTGGGTTTCCATAAATAGAAGTGATGGAAACAGAGCACTTATGCTGCCATAGACACTGCCAGGAGGGTTTGCAGTTTCTCTGCTCTGTGAAATTATTTTTCACTGTGCCTAAAAACATATTTACACTGGGAACAACAGGCTGTGTGGAAATGGCATCTTTTTATCCTGACAAATCATTGGAAAATTAAGCCACAGTCCTTGATAGACTTCTAGACCACACTGAAAAACAGAACTGAGGAAAACATGAAGAAGTTTGAATTGACTTCAGTAATGGTGAAAAGCTCTGGCTTTGCTAGCACTTGCACTTTCAAAAGTAGCTCCAGTCATTCATGTGCATCCTCCCATAGCCCATCACTTTGGTCTCCTCTGCTTCACCCACGGACATCTGGTGTTGGCAGGACAGATCTGACCCACTTTTCTCTTGGTATTTTGTCTTCCTGAATAGAACTCCAGCACTCCCAGCTAGGTAAGCTGTTGAAGCAAAGTTAGATCTATTAAATACAAATGCCCTTTTAGTTGCATTTAGAAATGTGAGCCAGCAGCAAGGAACCTTTAGTGTCGTCTCACCTAGACTCTTTTGCAGCAACCACAGTTCTGCAAACGGTACAAGAGGTAACAAATTGAGTCCTTTCAATCCAGAATCCAAAATGGAGAGCTATAGGAACAAATAGGTGTAGTCTGTTGGTTCTAAGCACAGATTAGTGTATGAAACCAGTTTCTTCAGCCTGGATGTTCACCAAATCCTCCCTTGAAAAAGCCATATTATTCATTGTTTCCAGAAAATTAGACTTTGCAACAGACACCACAGTGCACATCTTTCCTTCCGCAGTTACTCATACAGTCATTACTTTCAGTTTTCATCAACTGATTTGAATAACATCAGATTAATTATATCCATCATTAATCACCCTGACCCTGGACAAAATTCCCATGTACAGAGAAAAACTACAGAATCTGGTCTGGAACTGCTCCTTTATGGGGTCATACTCTTTCCCCAAGAGGGAAAGGGTTCATCTTCCTCAATGATGGGAAAAAAAATTGGCCAAGGGCAGGAAACACATGGAGTTTTCTTTTGATGCCTCTCTCAAAACATTCCCACTCTTCCAAGGGCAGGGCTGTTGGTATTTTCCTTCCCGTCCTTCACCAGGACTCTTCCTCCTGACGCTGCTAACATTTATTTGTCATGGCTGGGGAAAAGAGGCAAAGAAAATCACACATATATCCATTTTTAAGAAAGGCTTTTAAAACCCTCCAAGATGCTTTCGTCTAACTTCAAATGTATTGTCTGAGCAGCTGCCAGACCACCAGCCACGAGGCTCTATCAAGTGCAATAATTCTTTATTATTTTATATATTTCTCCAGTTGGAAATAATCAAATATTTCTCACATTGCGTGGAAAATCAGTCTTGAAAAATGAGTGACGTTTTAAGACAGAAATAGGACTTTCATCACATAATAATAGGTGTGATTATCTTTAGATCTGTTTGGGTTGTTTGTTGTTTTTTTTTTTGCCACTGTTCCTAGAATACCACTGAAAGGAGTTGTATTCAAATTTAGAATCACAGAATCATTCAAGTTGGAAAAGCCAGCAAGATCATCTAGTCCAAACATCAACCCATGCCTGTGACTTCAGTAATGATTCTTCTGCAAGTACAGTGACTGAAAAAAGATTTTAAAATAAGAAGTAAATATTTTCACAAATTCACAGCATCTTGGACCATGTTAGCCTTACGATTTTGATAAAAGTTCACAGAATTCATATTAACATGACAAATTCCATCTCTGCAAGGAAGCAGCCATGGCAGAGAGCATGAATTTATAAATACCAGCTCATTTCCATTGCTTGAAGTTTGCTTCCACTTGTGCACATTTTGCAAATACATTTTACAGTTTCCTCCACATAGCTCAGAGGCTGCAAACATAACTCTTATTCTAGCACCTCTCCTCTCACAGGTAGCAATCTATGGTAGCCTCACTGAAATTGACTGAGAAATAGACAAATCCCTTATGAAGATATCCTTGTCTACCATTGAAGTAATCTAATCCAGCACAGGATGCTACCAACTACTCAACTCTGCATTTGCATTTTCAGCTCACTTAGGTGCTCTGGAATGACTTCTTAGATGAGGGTCAAACTGTGAGAGTCTCAGTAGGTTCAGGCACCTGAGTGGGGAGATGACCATTATTACATAGGAATGGAATGGAAGCATCCAACCATGATGGATAGCTGCAGAACAGAGGCTCAAAGAACACCAGATTCTTCTGTCTTGAAGCCATTATCTCCATTGAAATGCAAAAAGCCACAGTTTCTCTAAACGTGAACTTTCACTGAGCAGAGAGTACCACCTGCTGCTTTCATTCTTGGCAATCTAAGGCATGTTAAATCAATATTATCAAACAAAGGCTGCCAAAATGTAGCCCTCTTCTTCACCCTGAAGAATTTACAGCTTAAGCTAGATTAGGTATAAAAAAAAAAAAAAAAAAATACAAGAAAATGGGCAAGACAGCAAGACAGATAAGATATGCAACACTTCCTGGTGAGAACATGAGAAGTAGGATTACTAGAGATGTTATTCAGGGAGATTTGTAGGAAAAAGAGAGCCTGCAAAGTATTAGGGAAATGAACTGAAAACACCTCTTGCTGTTGGGGAAAAGATTGGATCTTTGTTGAAAAACACAGAATTGAAAACAAAGAACTTTTTGTTTTCAAGCTGTGTCAAAAGCACTTCCAATAGTTTTGACAACCTTTTAAGGGAAGGTTTTTGACAAATCCCATACTCAGCCTTACAAAGAGGGAGAAGAGGGCACGATGCTGCAAAAGAGAATGGAGGCACAGGTACAAAGACATTGATGGGAGACAACTGTGATGGAGAGTGGAGGGAAAACACCAGGAGAAGTTAGCTATGACGTCAGCGGTGTGTATGATGCAAAAATGCAACATCTCACATGATAACAAAAAGCAGAAAAGGAATGGTCAATGTTTCATTCCTCACAACATGGAGGCACAAAGGTCTAAAAGTCATTTTTGGAGAAAGCTGACTCCATTTCTCTCTGTCCCTGACAACTCTTCACCAAAGCACCATGAATTAATAACCTATCTGAAGTGTAGTTATACCCTCATGTTTGATGCACAGCAGTGAGAGGGTGGGCAGGCAGCACCTCAGCTGCTCTGAAAAACACTTTGCAAAGACCGAGATCTAAGAAATAATTAAAAAAAGAAATGACAACATAAGATAGTTTGTTTCTAGGGATAGGGGCTGGGAGCGAGATAAATCAGTGCTGCCAAAAGAAAATCTGTACACTGCACAGTGTGCTACCTTTCAGGTCATAAAAAGAAATACTCTGCACATGAGGAATTTGTTCTTAGCTCTGCTTCGTGAACCGGCAGGCAACAGCCTTAAAAAAGTCACTGTCGTTTTTATAGAAAGAATTTTAACAAGATGTTCTGTCCTTGAACAGAGGCTATTCCCCATGTCCCTGGGCACCTGATCTCCATAGCCAAAGCAAAGCATGTGGGACTGGAAAGCAAGCAAATGAACAGCCTCTGTGCAAAGTGCCAGATGCAAACGGGAGCTGCTGAAATGGACTTTCATCTTGTCAAACACAACGTAAATCTCTGCTTCTGAAGCAGCTCCCTGAGAACCAGCTGCTCCTGGGCTCTGCAGCAAGGTGGATTAGTGAATAGATCTGTGGGACCTTGGCTGCTGCTGGCCATTTGATGCATTTGCCAACCCACCTGCAATGTCCCTCTGCTGTTGCTGCTGCTGCCTCCAAGCACGCTCCTGGTTTGGTAAACATGGACAACTCCAGGGTAAGCCAGCATAAACTTCTCCACACCATTTTCTTAATGTCTGATGAACCTTCCAGGTGAGTTATCTCAGCAGGTCTCAGCAATATGCCTCTCTCTCCCTTGCATGGAGAACAAAAGGTGGATTATTCCACCACCAGGCAGCAACACATACCCAGTGGATGGCCTGCTCAGAAGACCAAGGCATCATCATTTCCTTTCTATGGTTCAGCCACTCATTTCACCATGCTGTGGATGCAGCTACCATCCTTGCAACACCACATGGGAAATGCTTATTCCTCTGTAGGGATTAGTAGAGTGGATTTCCACACTATGAGTTCAAGGAAGGCCTTCAAAAAAGCCACATCCTGTGTGAGTCAGGTACAGCAGTGCATGTAAAACACACGCTGGGTTTGTAGTTGCAGCAAGCAGTGATGTGATATCCTGGGCAGATGTCTCCTGTGCTTGCATGTCCCGTGTTCATGAATAAGCCAAAGGGTAACCCGGCTCTAAAAGACTCAGTCAGTCCTCAGAAGATCTTAAGGGTTTTGGACATGAGTATAAACACGTTTATGTTTATTCACAAGTAAATATAAATAACATGGTGTTTTTCTTACTCTGTCTGACTTTGACACATGTCAGACATTTAGGTGGTAAGACATGATGCAATGATGGTGATGTGACCTTCCTACAGGACCCAGCAAAGGCAAAATATCAGCCAGAATATTTGGGCAAAATCTGTACTTGTTTCCAAGCCACAGAGTTTATTCAAAGCCTACTGTAAAGATATTTTTCTTTCCAAATGCTCATGATTTGTGCTAGGTTATTGTTGGCTACTCTGCCATTTGTAGATAGTTTCACATCTGTCAGCCCGCAAAGAGCAGCATTGTTCTCTCCTCTCTCTGTTTCTCTTTCTGGGATTGTTTTGGAAAGGACACTTGTAAGTTACATATGCTTCACCTTGTACTTAAATCATTTCAAAACTCGGGTGGTCAATTCAACACCCATATAAAAGAAAGACCTGGTTTCAGTGTAGAAAGTCATGGAGATATCAGCTCTCATTTACTGCTTGCCATCTGCAGAGTCAAAACCCTTGGCCGTTTTCATCAAATTGTCAAAGAAGACCACGAAGAATTCTAAAATTATAAGGGCAAATGTACTTTGAACGCAATATGGCTTAATTTTAACCAGCAGAAATTTCAGAGAAGAAAATAGAACTTGTTGACATGAAGTATGTCAGAGTGTGAAGTATGAAGAGCTACGTGGAGTAGCTCATCTAGTATTCTGTAAGAGCCATAAATCTGTCTGGAAATGAGTCATAAAATGCATCATAAAAACGTACAATCAAAACTATAACATCAGCTTCAAATTTATGATAGGTAACTTATGGAGAGCATTACAGATGTGAACTTCAAATCAAATGCTGTTCAGCTGTATATTTCTGCAAGCATTTGAAGAAAACTCCTTTCTTCTCTTTCCCTTCACTTGAGACAAGTCTAAACATTAAAAAAAAAAGGAACATATTTTCTATAAATTTGGTTTTTATGGGAACAGTAGTGAAAAATAAGTAATCAGAAAGACAACACAAACCTGCCATAGAAATCGAGATACAGGAGAACACATCGCTGATTTCTACAAAGTCCTTGGTAGAAAAGATTACTCATTAATTTTAAAGAGAATTCTTTCTCTCCTGCAAAGATTTGATTCACTCAACAAATATATCTCTCTGTTTTACTTATTACCTTAAAAGATTTTTTCTGACCACTGTAATTCCGCTGTAATTATCTTGTTGGTGTTAGTTTCTCTTTTTTCCTCTCCTAAAAGACAGCCATGTTGTTCTGTGAACAAATTAATACTGGATGGTGAGAATGGGGAAGGGACACTGAAAAGGGACATGGTTTACTGGGCATGGTGGTGATGGGTCGATGGCTGGATTAGATGATCTTAGAGGTCTTTTCCAACCTTAGTGATTCTATGATTCTCTGTGGACCATCCATCTGAATTTTGCTGTGCCTGGTGAATATGGATGAGCACCATCAAAATGAAGTAATTTAATTACTCTCTAAAATCCAGTAGAAATCTTTCTATTGGTTTCAAAATTGCGCCAAGGAAGTGCTAGTCAGTATCCTTTCAAATTATGTGAGGTCAGAGCTTTATCTCATCCAAATTTCTCTGCACCATAAAGCAGCCAACAACTTGCCCATCACTCACATACAACTCTGTTAGTCTGCAATGATTACTCAAGAAAAGGTTACAGCGAGCACTGCAGTAATGGTTCACTTACCCACAGAAGGAACGTTACCTATGACTGATTTCTAAAATAATCAAAAACTCATTTTTTCTGCTGATATCAGCTCTTCTTCCTGATATATTCATGGTAATTTTTGAAAGATGTAAAAATGAACCTCTGTCCTTGCATCCAGCACATACAGACATTAATGGCAGGTATACATAGGTATGGAACAGTTTCATCTAAACGCTGGTTGCATCTGGGATGCGCTTTGCTTTTCACTGTTGTTTGGCTCACAGGAAGACAGTTGTGCAATCTTTCATACGCAGTTATAATCTGTTGCATTTCTGCCAGCGATAGTGGAAAAAAAAATCAAAGTAGTTCCTTGGCTGGACACTAAACAGTCTTAAAAATCAATTTCATGGTTTTGCTAGGGCTCAGTATTTGGTATTAGAGACAGCTGATGTGTCCAAGGTCCCAAAGCACGGACACCTTGCTTCACTCTTACTGCCTGGGACTGTCTCACTGTGTATTTCTTTGCTTTGGGGTTACTGTCTGTTTGCCCCTTCTCCCAAAAGACTACAAGCAAAGTTTGATTTTGCTTGAGTATGAGTACTTATATTTTGCCAGTTAATTAGTAGTTTATGGCCTGATGTTATCCCAGCAATCATTTTACGGTCCTTTACCATTGTATGATAGCATCTTCCAAGCAAACAGGAATTCTTTTTGTCATCAAATCATCATGCCAAAAACAGGTTTGCAAGCCGAAGTGCAATACAGAAGCTTCCAACAGACACCATAAAAACTCTGAGCAAGCTAATTCTGTGGCCAAAAGTAAATATTCATATTTGAGTAAGGCAACCAAAAAGCTGCCAAAGCCTGACCTGTTATGAACATGTGACATAGGAAATGAATTCTACTGAATTAGCTCCAGAATAAACCGGACAGTGTTGCCACGGGGCAGACCAAAAGACCAGTGAGTAGTCCAATAAATAGAGGAAAAATTCACAATTTATAGCTAGGCAGTAAGTCCTCTGCAACTCCTGAGTAAGGGGAGGCTCAAATTGGATATTAGGAAAAACTTATCCGAAAGAGTGGTTGGGTACTGGCACAGGC
>JAOWBP010004096.1:13604669-13624956 GCA_028571105.1 Tragopan temminckii | reverse complement strand
GACAGAGGTTGCAGCTAGCAAGTTATAGCAGAGATCTAGGAGACTGTAGATAATATTCCTAAAGCTTTCAGCTCCACGTGCAGCTGTAGCACAGAAGGCAAACAGGATGTCAGTTGCTAGTTGATAGTCAGTTGATAAAGGATTGTAATATAATTGAAAAGATTTGGTTATTATTGTATGAGGAAATGATAAGATCTTGTGCAGAATATGATTTTGTCAAGAAATAATATGGTAAATAAATTATATCGCTTCTCTAGGTTTGAGAAACATTTATTCTCACTAAGAGTGGTGAGGCATTGGCATGGACTGCCTGGAGAGCTGGTGGAGTTACTGTCAATGGAGGCATTCAAAAGAAGAGTAGATGTCACATTGAGTGACATGGTTTAGTGGGTATGAGTTGATTGTTGAGCTTGGTGAACTTTGTGACCTTTCCCAACGTTAATAATTCTATGATTCTAAGATAGGAGATATATTCAGGACAGTGGTCTTAGAATTTCTAATTTCTAATTTTTAGACAGACCAGCTGCAACATTCAAGAGAATGATGCTTTGTGTCTGCCTAGTCTGGCTGCCAAACACTTTCAAGCAAACCCCCAGAAAGTTTCCTGCCCTTCACAGCCACACACCAGCATCACCAGCACTCTGGTGTCTGGCTCTGCAAAGCATCTCTACTTGGAGAAGGTTTCATTGCAGTGTTACCAGAAATAGTCCCAAGGTGAACCTCAAAAGATAAACAAAAGGAAGAAGCTACTTCTTAGCATAAGGTAATGCTCAGGGTCACCTCTGGTGATGTGGCCTCAGTAACTTTCTTTCCATTTGCAGATGTCACTCAAGGGACAATATTCCCAAAGCTTCTGAAGCAACAAACTGTGGCCAGCTTTGCTTCACCCTGAGATGCATTTCACGCTTTGCAACACGTAACCCAAATATTTTGCAAACATGACTTCAGCAACTCACCAATGAAAGAGAGGAAAACAAAACAGAACCGTTACTAAATCAAGGCCTAGTGTTGATTGATGAAAGAGATGACAACTACACTGCAAGGTCAAAAATAGAATAGGCTTGTTGATACACCTCCAAAAGTAGATAGCAAAAAATAAATGTCAGCAAAAACAGAGGTACTCACATTCATGAATATATGGATTTGGACAGATGTCAAATTTCTGGGTGAGCAACACCCAATGATTTGTCAGCTAAGACTCAGGGATCCATGCCATAACCACCAAGCCATAGCAAGCCCAGTTACAACACCGTCCTGTGGTCCTCAGTGATAAATGTTTCTGCTATCGAGTTTGCTTCAGGGAGTGAAGTAAGTCACCAAATGGTGCTCTTCCTGCTGTTAAGCGGCATATTTTAAAAGGCTGGTGGTTCACTGAAAGCCCTAGAAATTGAGTAGTTGTCTAAAACTTCGTGCCTACAAAAACATGGGTGCTGCATTTTAGATACCATTTATATTTTGTGAGAAAATACCTGATAATAATGTATAAAAAGCCAATGGAAACGGACATAGCAGAGGCTAGTTCAAGAGCTTCATGGTGTTCTGGTCAAGCTTAAGAACAAGCTTCATCCTCTTTCATTGGACATAAACAAAACACATCTTTTTCTCTCTCCTCCATATTTCAGTACCTAATTATGACAAGAAAGGGAAAAAGAAGCAACAAAAACAAAAGCGGATACAGAGGCATAGGGCTTTATCAAAGCCTCATTAGAGGGGTTTTCTATATTATTTGTTCTGAGTTTTACGTATTGATCCCAGTTCTTCCACAGTATGCCATGACTGCCTTCAGCAATTCCGTAATAGCAGAGATTTTACACAATCCATTTGTGTTTTCCAATACCTTCAGGAAAAAGAACAGAGAGAAAACTGATTGTGATTTTTGAAAGTATTCCTATTGCTCTGTATATTCAAAAGACGAGACCAGATTTCTAACAGAGAAAAATCCTGTAAACAGGAGAAAGATCTGAAGGAAACTTGAAAGTGAGAAGAAAAATAAACTAAGGAGATCTATTTTATTCGTTTTCAGATCTCAAGTCTTACAGTTGAACATTATCTGACTACAGACTTGTTCATTTTTGCCAAAGTACTTTGTTGTTTATCTTTTCTGCTCTGTTTGCCATGACATTTCTGGATTGAAAAAAGCTATATATCAAATTCATACCTTTCTACTCATTTCTTAACAAAGATCAGCTAATTGCATCATCTCCTCTCCCTGCCAAAAGGAGACTATCATTTTATTTGGCCCACTCCAACTTGTTTTCTGTAAGTCATGATATTTCTGGATGTTTCTGTCTCATTTGAGAAAATAAACTTTGAAAAACAGCATTAAATTTCCACAAACACAAGCTCATTTGAACCTTTAAAATGCTGTGTTCAGACGAGGATATTTCTCTTCACAATTATTACTCAGTGTTTACCAGTAGCATAAGAAAACATTCAAATTTTGTCTAAATCTCCTCAGATTCTGTTACAGTGGACTTCAGTGTAGCATTTCAATTCCTCAATGAAGAAACGGAGCAAAGCAAATGGCAATGTTTGCTGACTTGGGGTATTTTATTTTGCAGTTGATGCTATCACAGTCATATGTTAGAACAGAACATCCAAACACTTCTCAAACTATACAGTGTTTAGTTCCTCTACATGAAGTACACAGGAAATATTTTGTGTTATCACTGCTACTTTTATGCTTCCAACTAGAATAAAGTTGTTTTCTTTCTGCATCTCAAGTTTTTTGGGGGAATCAGTATTTCTCTAGAAGATCACATGGTTTTGGAGGATGTGTTTGCCCTGTACACAGAGCCATATAGAAATATCCTGCCTTCCTTGCATCCCTTCTTGCAGCTTTTTGGAGGCTGCTGTTGGATATACACTGGCTGCCTCAAGGGTAATAACACAGCTAGTGCAATATAATTATTTCTTACCAGACTTTCAAGTCTCAGTGCACATTTGTATTTGATGAGTATTTATTCTGGGAGGCTTTCCCATGTCTGAAGTCTTCTGTAGCTTCTATGTGGAAGGGCAAGACACAAAATGGTGGCTGTACCTCCCCTGCAAGGCGCCAAGCTTCTTTATTCAATTACACACAACTACTTTGAATAATGTGGTCTTGCTTTTTCCTTTGGGAAAGTCTGCTCTGCCCATATCCAAACAGGAACTCTTTGATGCTCATGGGCTGCAATGACACTGAGGCTGCCAAAGCCAACTGTCAAAGTGCAAACAAGAATAGACTCATTTGTCCCACCACAGTGTGCTGTTTGCAGACACTGCCCTCAAAGACATTTTCTTTGGGTTCTTCTCTTCCATCAGTTACACAGCCTGGAAGAGAAGCTGGGTTACTCACATCATGGCTAGGTGGCACAGGATGGCATCCTCTCCCTCTGCTGCTATAGGGCCAACAGCAGAACCACACAAGTCCCTTTGTAATAACACAGACAGCTGCTGAGATAATGGTAACAGGCCATACATACATCAGCAAATATTTCTGATAGTTGCTCAGATCATCTCTCACTGATTGTATGAGCTACCTCCCTCTGCTTGCATTCCACTGAAGCAGCACAAGCAAATGGCCCAACACAGAGCTGGGAGAGGGCGAGAGTGTGTGTGGATATGTGAAATATCTCTCCTCAAACAACTCCAAAACTGAGCTCAACTAGACTGACCACCTTCTTAGCTCTCATCCATACAGGAAGACAAAGCAAAGATGGATCCCTGCACAAAGCATAGAATTTTTGCAATTGTATTTCCTGCCTATTGCTGAGCCTTCCTAAATCTTTGCTTTGAGATTTTAAGTTCAATCTCTGTCAAGGGCCGTCATGAAGTGATGCTGAAATCAGATCCTCAACACTGGCTGAGTGGGAGTTATGTTGCTTTTTCTCTTGGTACTGCCTTTGGGATGGCTACACAGACTCCAAGTGCTTCTACCAGATGCTGAGCTGTGGTCCACTCTGATACATCCTCTCCAGATCACCTCCTTTGGCTCTCAGCCCATCTCACTGTATCTTGTATCCCTATAAGAAATGAGGGGATGTCTCATTAACATTTCAGTAGTGAGATCCAAATACGGGATGGGCCCTGCTCCTGGGGCAGTGAGTCCTTGACTGTTTCCTCTTACAAATTACACTCTGCTTGCAGAAATCCCTAAATTCAGTTCTCACTGAGTTCTAGAATCCAAAAACTTATTCTAAATTGGAAGAGCCAAGCATTTCTGCATCTTGTCATGGTCAGTTCACCTCCATGAGAACTTCCAGCAACTGCTGTGGCCATGGAGGGTTCTAACATCAGCTCCAGCTCTTATGCTTCAAACTCTATGACAAGCACTCTACTCAGCAACAATCATTCGCCATCATGAAAAATAATTTCTGTATAGTCAAAGCTTGAACTTTGCATGGCTTGCTTAGAAGAAATAATAATGCAGCCTGACCAAACTTTCATGTTTTCTGGAAAGATCTTGATTTTCAAACCAGTTGGGTATCCTAAAACAAACAAAAAAAATGCTTGACAAAGAAGGGCTGCTTTTTGAAAGCATCACTGCTTCATATTTCAAAGAGAGAACTGAGAACACTTATGAAGGGTGTAGCTATTTACCAGGCAAGAGTGTTCTTATAAACAAAATAATATAAAACATATCCTCTTTGCTGGTTGTTTTTTGTTTTTGTTTTTTTTTTAATATCTTCCAGTGTATGACCATGTAGGGAGCAGAACAGAAGAGAAAATAGAGTTCCAATAACTCTATTCCAAGAAGCATGTCGTTAGATAAAGAAGGATTGCAAAAGATAAAAAGAGTAAAGGACAATTGCGTGACAGAAGTGTATCTTAAATACTCACGACACAAGGTATTGGTTTCGATATTAGTCTCAAGACTTCTACATGAAATCCAGTTGCAGGAAAAAAAAGTGAAGAAACATGAAGGCCAAGAGAAGAGTTGAGTCCATTCAATGGACAAATGCACAAGGAAATCCTTTAACCTGTTTGTCAGTCTCTTCACAGAAATTCAAGTCTAGAACTATGAAAAATACGTTCATGTACAAACTCATCCCTTGCACATGGCTTTCCAACAGTATATGGGGGATATTTGTTCTTTCTGTTGAGGTGGAGAGGCTGTGGTGGGGCTTAAGAGACAGCAAGGTACAGTGAAGGAGCTGATTTGTTCTAAAAAAATCCAGAACTAAGTGGATTTCTGTAATTTCACATCTGGAGAACAGCTGAATCTATCCTGTGCTTCATCTGACCATTTTATCAGATTTCTGTTCTCTGTTACCAAGCTAACTTCTAGAAATAACATCATAGTAAGTGAGGAGTGATGCATTTGCTGACACTGTCCTCTTGATACATCGTGTATCTTAGAGGAGCAAGCAGCCAGTTAGAAGAAATACCATGTGAAGTTAATTTCTGTTTCCAAGCTCATGTGATTCCCTGGGAGAGGGCAGCTCTAGCTCAATCCTCACCACTTTTAAAACTGTAACAGCGAGCTACCATCAGCAATGGCAAAACTCATGGCTAAGACTTGCAAGCCATACCAGGTCATATTCTGGACCTTGGAGAGTGATGAGATTGTTTTTAGTCTTAATGTCCCAGAATATGGGGTTGGGTTTATCATATATATGATATCATGCATCTGTCTGTAAACGCCTTGGCCAAAAAGTAAAGTAGATACATCAACTCCAAGGAGTTTGTGCCAATTTACACCACCACTGATACTGCAAAAGAGGGTTTACTGTGCCTTGAAAAACTGAGTGTCCTATTCAAACACTAAACAAGTCATTTACATTTTCAGTCTCATAGCTTATAGGCAAGAACACATATATTCAAGCGCCATATATTCAAGTACTGAAAAACCCAAAGCAGAAGTTTTCTTTCACGAAGTTTTGTTGTTTGTTTTTTTTTTTTTTAATTGAAACTTTCCTTTAAGATTCTCATTCATTTGGCAAAGAAGTTGAACCAAGTTTCCAATCCTATTTCTGAGACACCAGAGACCAGTTATACAGATTTTCCAAGATATCAAAACAAACCAAAAGTTTTATCATGAGGAAGAGAAACTGTGTCTAATAAGGACATGACTCTATCTAGATCAGAAATACCCCAGTCTGGTAATTGTCTGCTACTGCCTGAATTCATACCATGAAAGACCAGAAGACAAGGTGGTACATCTACAAGACACGTTGGAGACAAAAAACAACCACTCACAGACAAACTGAAGAAGTCTGCCAGCAAAACATGAGTTTTTTTAGTGCTTAGATTGAGCGTGCTCTCATATTCCCATGAGAAAACTAAAATTTTCCAGGGAAAAAGATGATTCCTTATTTAAAATGCCATGGAGTTCAAAAGACACTCAACTTTCCCATCAAGAAAATATATAATAAGGAAATGGTTATCCCTCACATCATGTTAATGTGGGCACCAAAACTCCCTGATGACTTGTACTTCTCTGCCTAGTGCTACACACAGTGGCTACTACATGTTTCCTATCCACTGACAAAAATCCAGCCTTCTGTCCCAGTCAGCGTGGGGAAAAATAGTGACTAAAGATCTGAGTGCAGTCAACTGTCATAGCCACCACACTCATATCCTGTTCTTTGCAGGCCTCGATTGTGTATTTGGACTATTAAATGCCTTTCCAAGCCCCACACCTCTTATTCCTGCCATAAAACACTAAAAGCCCATGCTCTGTGATGGGGTTGCAGCATAAGGCATGACAGCACCCCATTATCCTCTGACTCACTTGCATGAGGGTTGGCATCTAAGCCACCACATTGCCAACTAAAAGGAGTGACTGTGTTCAGGAAGAGGTACTTCCATGCCCTGAGGGTACCATCTGTGCAAGACACTCCATTCAGAGACCAAATGACTCAGTGCCCCAACGTTGCTCCACAGCAGCCCACCAACACTCTGCAGTTATTTTAACAATAAGTCTAAAGCAGAAAGCAATAAAATAAATGAGGAAATGATTACCAAGACAGTTGCAATTTAGTAAGCGGATGTTATGAAAACGTGCATCATGTACACGTGAATCAGAGGCAGTGCAGTTTGCAGACCAGTACTTCCTATGACACCTGATGATCCTTTTCTTTACGTGCAATAACCCATAACAAATTGTGAGGACCACTCATGAGCCTTTAATTAAAGAACCTTATAGTGAGCCATGTAACAGATCCTTCTCCACAGCCCTGCAGATGCAGGAGACACCATTCATACCTTTTCCTCAATGCCATCTTTAACTGCACAACCATCGTACGCATGAGATTTGATGTCATCTTCCATCCAGCTTTTTCTATGATAGACACATTTGTCCTGTAAAGACATCCTCATCAGGGTGACACCACTTCAGAAAATCTGCATTCTCCTGGAAAGGAAAAAAATCCAGGCTTGACTGTTACAGGGCTGCTAATTCAGATCACGAATGCAAGACTGCAATTTGCTCAGCCTTGTGTTTACTTTTCTGGCTGCAGAGAGAAAATAATAATAATAATAATAATAATATTTTGTGCCTATGTTTCCCCATGACCACTTGTTCACCACTGGGTTCACATGCCAGAGATGAGCAGCTAAACTTGGAGCAGAAATGTAATAACCGGCCCGGACTCTGGCTTAAAATTGTCTCATAAATGATATCCTGACAGTATTTTGTGAGCCTTTCTTTTATTTGTACCTGGTACAGTGCTGGCTTCCTTTCGCAATCAAAATAGAGATGGAAATCTGTATTAATTTTCAGTAGACTCATTAAAAAGGAAATGGTGATTCATTTTTACTTCCTCTTCTAGCAGCTTTACTCCCACCTTGCTCTCCACAAATATATTTCCCCAACTGTTAACATGGTGCACTCCCAGAGCGCAGCTTGTGCCCGAAAACTTGTAAACCTGTTCTGCCTGACCCTCCCTGCCACCCTGGGGAGACAAAGAGAGGGAGGGGTGCAAAATGAGGGAGCATATTCAAGTCTCAAGGGCATAGAGCAGTGGAAAAGAACCATTTGCTTATCAGCAATCAAGAATAAAACTAAGGAAACTGCCGTTGACATAACAGCAGAAGCTGGGTTTTTGTCCAGGCCTGTAATCCATGGCTGTTTTCCAGGTTGTTCATGTCTCAGTGCTGTTTGATCAGCTGAGTGAGCTGTCCCACTTCATTTTCTCTGAGGAAGGCCCAGTGGGAAGCCCTCAGTATGAAGCAGTAGAAACAATGACCTTGTTGTCTGCCCACCCATCGAGCTGGAAAGCTGCACATTAATTTCCAGAAGCCTAAATGTTCGCTCAGGAAGAGCTGGGCTGCTCGTGGCTCTCTACCTCATGAGATATTCTTATTACTTTGCATTTGGGTGAAGCAGAGTATCGCTGTCTGGTATCTCACAGAAGACGGCTTTCCTCATGGGAGGCAGTGCAGATGGTGACACTCTTCCACATGAAGCATAGAATCAAGGAATCATTCAGGTTGGAAAAGACCACTAAGACCACCAAGCCAAACCCCAACTCATCCCCACCATGCCCCTTCACCATGTCACTCAGTGTGACATCTACTCTTCCTGAATACCTCCATGGATGATGACCCCACCACCTCCCTGGGCAGCCTATGCCAGTGCATCACCACTCTTTCAGAGACAAATTTTTTCCTAATGTTCAACCTAAACCTCCCTTGGTGCAACTTGAGGCCATTTCTCCTCATTCTATTGCCAGTTAACTGGGAGAAAATGCTTTCATGGAAAGGATGAGACGTATTATTTTGCTTACAGTTTCAGCAACAAAAATTCATCTGTGAGACCTTTCAATACTGTCTGGAGCAAGTTTGGAAGACACAGATTTATTTCCTAATCCCCTGGTGACCCCAGGCTGAGGGAAGATAAAACTGTCTCAATGGGTCTTCACTGGCTTCTCAGTGCCAATGCTGCTCTTAGCTCAGTAATGAATATTTACCGTAGAGCAACAATGTGCCCTTCCTCTTCGCACTGGAAAAAATTTAGGCTCAAAAGCAAAATCTGAGGAGGAATCTCCATTCTCCATCCCAGAAAGGAACCTCCACCTGCATTGCTACGCTGGACCAGGAAGATCTAGCCAAGATCCGCAAATGGAGGAGCTTGTGTGCACCAACTGCTCAGAGCAAAAAGTTACCACAATGAGTCCTCACAAAGCTGGAGGCTGGCTGAAAGAAGCTGAAGAACAAGAAACAAGATGGGACTGGGGACCACCTAAGCAGCAGCAGGCTCCCTGCCGCCATGCTAGGCCAGCACCGCTAGGCTCAGACAGTGACTGAGCCTTTCATAACCAGCAGAATAAAATACTTCTGGGAGGAAGAGGAAAATGTGTTTGTGGTGGTTCAAAGCAGTGGGATCACCTCACATCCCGATTTCCGCTCACCTCTCTGGTTTTTGGGGACTGGCTTGCATTCAATGCCCATCACCAAACTGCCCTCAGATTTGACAAAAATGAGGTCTTAGACTCCAGTCTGAGCCTACATCATAGCCCTCCCACTCCGTTCCTCCAAATTTCTTTCTCCTTGACAGCTCTGCCCTGGGATTGCTCAATTCCGGCAGAAAAATTGCTCCCTCTACACCCAGACAACACCTCAGACTCCACCATGAGCCAGCAAATGCCAACTACGTACCACGGCTAATTAAAAAAAAAAAAAATAAAAAAATAAAATTTTCCACTAATATTTTTCAGTGCCAACAAACTTTTAAGAAGCCACACTTTCAAACATTAAAAAAAAAAAAAAGGCTGAAAGGACTGTAATTTCAATTAATAAACGTTGATTATTTTTGGCATTTTCATCAACAAAAACTACTGTTCACTTTAAACCTCCTCACTTGAAAAAATGAGGAGGGGGTTGCTCTCATTCCATTTCCTTCTTTAATGTGACAAAAGTGCTTTGGGGAATGGAGCAGTTGCATAAACTTCACTGAAATGTGTTTATTATTTTATTTTTTTGTTCCCCAGAGATATGCCTGCAGGAGAAACTTCATCTATCTGCAATTTGGAAGTAAGGAGCCTCACGGCACTCAGCCAAACTCCTTTGCTGACCCCGCACCCCAGAACAACTCCAAGGCTGAATCTCAGATGTGAAAGGTTGGCTCACACAAAGCAATAAATAAACGAAATAAGTAAATAAATAAAAATAAAGAAAAAAGAGAAACATATACCCGGTTCTGTAATACTGTATGTATAAAAGGCCTGTGTCACAAGATACCTGCTAATATTTCTATCCCCAGTGTATGAATTATTAATATTTAGTACCTGTGACTCACTAACATTTACTTTAAGAAGTATTTTTATAAAGTTTGGCTGGTTTTCTCGATGTAGGAGTTAATGGAGGCTCCTGTTGTTAACAACCAGGGAGCCCTCCCTGAACAAACTTTTCTGGTTGCTGTTCAAACTGGGCTATGGGGCTCTTTTATGGCCCTAAACCTCTGACACTGGGTACTGAGGCTGCCAGCATCTCTACCAATGGCTCTGCTGAGACACAGCTAATTTTAAATCTGGATTCTCAAGGCAAAGGCAAAACCTCTCTGTTACTGGCAAAACTGTCAGTCGAATGCTGTGTTGAGATTACGGGAACACGCTGCAAGAGAGCACACACAATCCCTTTTTTGGGTACTTGGCATTAATTTTATCTGATGTCATGGATTATATAAGAGGAGAGCAGAGACCTCACACAAGCTCCTTCTCCATCAGCATGGGACTGCCAGGGGGAAGCAGGGATCTCCCTGTACAAAGGACTCATAGTCAGGCCACTCTGTGCAAGTGCCATCCCCAGCTGCCACGGGAACAGAGTGTGACCTGCTCCAGCAATTATCCTGAAGAAGAAGGAGCACGTCAGTTTTCTGGAGCTGTAACCTGAGCTGTCCACAATATTAACTAGAGTTGACTTTTAAACTCCTTGTCTTCGTCTAGACCGGAGGGTTGACCTTATAAAAACTCAAGTGCTTTCGTAATTTTATTGCTCTTGTTAAAATGGTTGGCACCAAAACCTCAATTGAAGGTTTGGGATTTCAAAAAAATCATCTTTTTCTGATAAAGAATCTGTTCCCCTAGAATCTCTTGACCAGCAGTAGGCTCCTCAGCTCCGTGCGTCTGTTTTGCTGTAATGATTTAAGACAGTTTAATTTCATTCGTGTATTTGGAAAGGCAAACACAGCCTGCTGAGCTGGCCAGATGCCCTCAGACACTTGGGATTGTTTCATGACTCTGAAGATGGGAAAATATCCACGGTCTTCATCTTCCCATCAAAACCTTGTCCTCAGATGGTGCTACATGTCTGGGACAGGACAGGATCCCTCCGCCACATTTTAGCAGTTTATCCTCTGCAACAACCAACTCTCGGTTTTATTTGTCCACTCAGTGACACCCCTACATGGATGCCCTAAATTAACAATTGTCAGCACTTCCAATCAGTCTTTCTAGGTTTTTCACCTGTACTTCACTGCTGAATTGGCAGGAGGAGGCCCAGGGGTCCCTTGGGGAACCCATCTCAGGATCCCATGACTCATTTTTCTGCTAAAAGACCTTCAGGGAAAAGCTATCTGAATAACAGCAACGACTGCTTTTTGTCATCTCAGTGCTTGCTGGCAAGATGCTGCGCACACCTATCTAGGGTACTTCTGGAAGGTCTCTATCTGTATCCATCACTGTGCACCACACTGGTTCAAATATCCCTTTTCATACAGTTTCATGTTTCTTTTCGACTTGAAATGTTAGAAATCACAAGTGGGAGGGCCATCAAGACATTGTCTGGTCTGTATCTTGCTCAAAGCAGAATTAGCAGTAGCTATCTCAGTTTCAGGAGTTGCTGCCCACAGTTTTCTTAAAATTCTCAAAAGATGGCCTGAAAAGACAAGATGGAATGTCTTTACCAGTCAGAGCTTTCCCCAGTGGCCAGTGCCAGTGTTCATTACTACAGCTTAAGCCCACTGCTTCTCAACGAGGCCTCTTTGGGCATGAAAAACAAATGCCCTCTTCCCCTCTTGTAGAATTTTTACAGATGTCAAGAGTCTTCCACTTTTCCTTTGCTCTCCTCCATTCTTAGTGCTTGTTTTCAGCTCTCAGGTCACTTTCTTTGCGTTCTCCCATACTTCTTGCAGTCTGTTGTATTCTTTTTTAACAGTAGATCTCGTAGTTCACTGGAGACCTTATCAAAGCTAAGCTAAAAGGATTCTCACACATCTTACATCATCCTTGCACATCTGATACAACAACTGCTTCTTTGGCAGTAGTGTGACGCTGTTAGTGATTATTTATCTCAGTTGGGCTGAGTCACTGCCTTACTTTTTGGTCTCCATCTTTTATAATTCTTTGTATTACTATCCTCTGAGCATCGGGCAGTTTCTGCAGGCTGTTTCTCCAACTTTCAGGGTGATCTCTGATTTCCAGCCTTACCCTTCAGCACACTCTCCTTCTCAGCACCATGCTATGCAGAAATTTAATAACCACAGTCATCTCTGTTCTACTACAAAGATTATTAATGAAAACGCTGTTCAGAATCAGGCTGAAATCACATCCACAGAGGATCGCTCTCCACAGACATAAACAGATTAAATGAAAAAGATTTAAACTCTAAGCCACAGAGAATTACTCTTCAGACATACAATTACTGACGCACTTTTGGATCTCCCTCGCATTCATCGGGACCGTATTTTGATTACAAACATGTCAAGTGAGATGGTATACTTCATCCAGTCAATCTGTGTTAGACATTATCCCTTCTGTCCTACTTGCAAGGCTGCTAAGCCGGTAGAAAAGGAAATTAGGCTGCTTTTATGATTTGTTTCTGGCAACAGGCACATCAAACACCTGCCCACAGCTTTGCTATCTGCCCAGCACTCTAGGTTTTTCCCTTTTATAGGCTCATCTCTCATTCCTCAGCCTGAGTCGATCAGCTCACACCACCCTGCAGTGTGTGTTTTCCCCAGTTGCCGAGGAGCAGTGATTACTGTGCTCAGCACAGAGGCACGTCAGGCTCAAGGATGGCTCTTGGGGAATTCCTGGCAGGCACTCCCAGTTTAGAGAAGTTTCACTTTCAAAATTGCCCTGGAAGGCAGCTTTTATGGGAAGAAAAATAAAAAGAAGAAAAAAAAGAAGAAAAAAAAAAAAAGAAAAAACCCTGATTCTCTTGCCTATTGACATAGCTAGAAATGGTATTTTCTTAGCTTGCTCTGTTTCACATGTGCAAAAGATGGATGTGCCTTGAAAGAGCAGCTTCTGAAATAAAAACCTGAGGTTCTGCCAGGCACTTCTCAGTGCTGTGTGCATTGCCACATCCTCTCCTGGGGTCACGGTCACCCACAGCCCCTAAAACCAGAGGAGCCTCGAGCCTCTGAGAAGCAACACTCATGAGTAAGGCATTCTTAAGCACTGAATTCATGTTACAAGCTTGTGCCCCCATCTCCTTCAGCTTTTGGCTATAATATTCCACCTGAGCCTCCTGACTTTTAGCTCTCTATAAATAGCTTGTATTCAGTCTGACACTTAATAGCACTATGAAGTCTTGGCTACACACTGGATGAGGGGGAAACTGCATATAGCACTGGCCTGCTCCCATGGCATTGATGGTGAGGAGCAAACACTGCAGAGAAGGGTGTTGCATAAGGGAGACCTTGTCTGTTGATTTAACTCCATAACCCTATTTTAACCACTGTCAACAAGATATAAGGGTGGTTTCTGTTTACACTGAGGCTCCTTTACGTTGCTCTATCCACACCCTGAAGTGGCATAAATGTCTTCTAAGTGCCTTAAAGTAGGTCCTTCGTATAAATGAGAACCAACCCTGTCGTTTGCAAAATGGCTGTGAAAACATTGCCTGCATCCATCCTATAAATGTCTGTGGGTTTTTGGAAGAACACCCATCCCAAGGCATGCCCATGCTATACATAGCCTCTGACGAGCTCTGCATGATGAGGGACAGGCAGGAAGACAGGCAACAAGATGTTTCTCCCAGAATGGTGAGCAGGGAGAGCCTCTGCACCACCTGCATCCAACTGCACCTTGGAATAAACTTTGAGGCCACCAAATCAGAAGTACAACACAGGAAACCAGGAGTGCCACATCTCCTTTCGACCTCTACCTTCTCTTGGATCCGCAGGGTTTTTCCTCTCCTTTCTCTATCATTTACATCCAGCCTTCCATCTTTTACAGCTTCTTCAATAAACCATAGACCTGAACCCTACAGCCACCTGAATCAAAACACATATTTTTCCCTCGTACCTCTTCTGCTCCAAGTGCTCACTTACCTGGTTTGCACACCTGATGTTTGGAATGAGAACACAGCTGTCTGCACTGTCATTCCCACATGGCACTCCCAGTCACACCACTGTTTGGTGGACAAGCACTGGATTAAGCATGCTGCTCAAACAGGAGACAACAGTTAGCAAAATCAGAAAGAGCATCACAGCGTCAGGAGCCAATATACAGAAAATATCAGCCTTCAGTTTTAATACATTGTTTTCCTCCAGAGGACAATAAGAACCCAATTTTTGACCAAAAAAAGTATTATGGAGCTTTTTGTAGCACTAGCAAATTGGAATTGGAATAACTGTCATAATCAGCAGGATGATCTCTGCAATCCAAGCATTATCATGAGTTTTAATACCAATTTCTGCTCACTGTTAATCTTCCCCAGCATAAGAGATTTAGATAAGAGATTTTCACCACAGAGGAAGTGAAGAAAGCAAGCAAAAACTGAGCATGAGCAAGTCCAAATGGGCAGTTCATAACTGCAGATTGTCTGTGCAACTTTCCTTCTGCAGAAATCACCAGCCCAGCAGTGCTGACATGTCAATCACCGGTTCAGCTCTACCTGTAGCAGGCCAGCCCTGGGCTAATGCAAACACTGCTGTATTTTATGCTGATCTTATTTCGTATGTAACAGAAAGTATTTGTTTTCATGGCCCTCGTGTCAATCAGGACTCCCTCCTGTGGCTCAGCCTGCCTTTTTGGTCAGAAGCCATCTGGTGCTCATTGCTTGGAATCTGAGCTATAAACCTCCCTGTCATCTTATTCTTTTAACCAAGATAGTATTGAATGAGTATGAAACAACTTGGTTTCATTTGTGGGACTGTGTGCACAGATGAGCTCAGAGAAAATTTCAAGAGGAGATTTTAAAAATCTATGTATTTTTCCCTTTTAAAAAAGTACATTTATTAACAGCCTGATCAGGAAGAAGAGAGTTCATCTCATTCTTATTTTGCAGTATTACTTCAGTAACCACTCTTATCCAACACTTCCATTTACTTCAACTCGTATATTACAGGGACCCAAAAGACAGACATGCATTTTCCTTTACTCCTAGGATGTGAAGAAGGATACTTCTTATTCCTGATAGGGTAAAGATTGACTTTTAAAGCCTGGGCACCAGAAAGGTTTATTTATTTGCCTGCAGAACAGCCTCCAAACATCTCAATCTAACATCTCCAGGTATTCTAACTCTAGTTCCCAGGAGCAATCCCAAATAGCTCAGGCTCAGTCTTCTCAATACAACCATTAATGACAAGGGTGGCACTCATTTGGGGGAGGTTTTATTTCACAAATAATTCAGAAATAAAAAGAAAATGGGGGGAAGGGAAAGGGGAGGGAACAGATATTTTACAATTCTGTATTTAGAAAAAAATATATATAGTTTATAAACAAACACACAGCCCCTCGAAAAACATGCAAAGGCACACAAAAATTTACAAGAAACTTTTATACATAGGAAGTAGTAAAATACATCATTTTTCATAGAAAAAAAAAAAGCAACTCTATGAACTGGCCCTAAATACGTAGACTGCACAACTGACCAAGTACACGATTGGAGGCTCTTCAACCACCTGCTGGCTGAATGACTGCCGATGACTTAAAATGAAGAAGTTAATGGAGCTAGCAGACCTGAGTGCATGCTGGCAGCTGGGTTAGCTAGAACAACCACACAGCATCAGCTTTGCCATGAGTTTAACCATATGCTTCAGCATGGCTGCACTCAGGTGCTTTAGTTGGCATGTGCTTACTAATCTGCTGAGCTAGGGTCTAAGGAGGAACGTGTCTGGAGATGTAAAGACCTGCTGTGTCTTTAAGCTGCATAGAAATATATTAGGCTAAGAAATGTTTTGGTATTAGAAGTAAAATCAGTAAATATTTGGCTAAAAACTGGTACTGTCCCACCTATAGGTGAATAGTTAGCACACGTGATTACAGGTGATGTATCATTACTGTCTTGGAGGACCTGATCGCACCTAATTCTGGTGGAGGTATGTTTAAATTAATAGCACCCAGGACCTCAAATAATATTTGCGTAGTAAAGTCACAATTTCTCTTTTGTACAACAAATATAAAAATAAACAGACAGACTTAAATTAAGACCAGTTTCTAAAAACCCAAACCAGTTGGCTGAAGATAAAAATATGCAACTTTAACTTGAATTAAGCATTTTAGGATATTTCTGTTGGAATGATAATTCCTACCTTTCTCTTTTTCCATCAGGTAGATTTGGATTTGTATGTGCTCTACATTAATCCTCTAGGCTTTTCTCCAAGAGCTCTCACATTTATTTTCACTATTTTACAGCATACACAATTGTCACGGACAACATATTGGAGTGGGATCCTACACTGGTTTTGAGGCATTTTATGTGCTCTTGCAATCTGCAGGAAGTCAGTGGGAAGGAGGCCCCTGGACGCCTAATGTCATCTCTTACACTTTCCACTTCAGGCAATGGCACTCTGGCTACCATTTGGCTTTTGATGG
The DNA here is from genome assembly GCA_028571105.1 of Tragopan temminckii. Taxonomy (NCBI): domain Eukaryota; kingdom Metazoa; phylum Chordata; class Aves; order Galliformes; family Phasianidae; genus Tragopan; species Tragopan temminckii. The sequence goes on along the minus strand of JAOWBP010004096.1, from coordinate 13,608,268 downwards.
TCGTAGATTCATGCCACAGCATTTAACAGGCTTGAGCTAGGCCACGTACAGCACAATTAATCACAGTGGGCATGAACAGGGAAGCCTCATCTCACTGCCAAGATCTCAAATGCTTCCAATCAGCAGTTTTTCTATGATATGTTCCAGCTGTTTTTAACATCATTTTACCTACTGAGAAAATACAAGTATTACTTTCCTATCTAAAGCTGTACACCTTGGAAAGCAATGCCGTAGAAACAAAGGTGAAACAAAGTCATTTCTCTGTATCTCTCCAAAGGTAGGCTTGCTGTGCAGCCTTTGTGTTTGGAGACAACACAAAGCAGTTCCAACTTCATATTTTACAAGAGGTCAGATTTCACAGAGAAACCCCAATGGAGAGACAAATTGAGTGATAAATGTAATTTCTTTGCTGATTTCACGGCATTTGCACAATTTAAGAAGTGCTTAATTCTTGGTCTGTGTTTTGAAACAGCTTGAAGACATGGCTTTTAGATCTTTCTAGATTAAACTGAACACAGCCTGAGCCTAAGAATGGCTAGGAGACATCTGCCAAGTAGCATGAAGTATTTCCCAATTTGTTATACAATATTACAATCAAGTTAACAAGCAGAGAGACTCTCTGTTTACAAGGACTGAAGAACTAAAGTTTATGTTGCCTTCTCACGAGCAACGAGGTTACTGGATTTTGCGCATCAAAAGACAACCAGCCTTGTGTTTACACCAAGCCTAAAGTAAATTTCCTATCTGAAGCAAAGAATACTCTCTAGTCTTAAAAAGTAGCTCAGGCCAGGCTGTTTTCTTGGCTCTGAAATGCATTTGGATGCATGTTCAGACATCACTAACAAAACATTAAATAATGTCATGAAAATACCTATGGGTTTTGCAAAACAGCATCGTGGATGTTAAACGCTCAAGGGTACAGCATTTACACTGAAAGGTGGGATCTATCATTGTCAAAAACAGTGTAAAAAACTCATCCATCCCAACTTATGTCATATCTTCAGTCTCAGAACTGCACACACAACAACAAAGAGCTTCACAAAGGTACAGTGAACATGCTTCCTACAGATGCAATCATTCCTAGCAAAAATAAGATTAACATTATCTCTACTCTACTACTACAGATAAAACAACCAGCACTGCTGTATAAATACGCTGCATTTAACTGAAATTTTATTGTAAATGGCATGTAATATAATATGAGATGTGCCAGCACAGGAGCCCCAGTTCACTGACTTCTCATGGGTTACCAGACTTGCAAAGTACCTGCAAATGTTTGACCAGCAAACACTAAACCTGCTGTTGCGATTATGGGGTGGCCTCATTTTCTGCAGCAAGGATCTCTGCCACCATCTCGTGTCCCACTCCAGTGCCCAGAAATCCCCGACGTCTGGTCGACAGAAACATTCTCTCCCCCTCCATACAACTTGGCCAAGTGCAACGCCGCAGCAGCCAGCATGGCGGCACCGATGCATCTCACCTCATTAGGAAAATACTGAACGCTCTCTTCTTTTGCACATGAATCATCAAACATAAACAAATCTCTATCTACTCAATGGCAGCCCAACCTCTCCCCAGAAGATGCAGCTTTTAAAACAGTTTCTCATCTCAGAAGGCCCAGCGCATGGACAGTCGCTCACTTCTGAGTCCGTATGTCATCCTGTCCATCGGAGAAGACGCTTCACACTCCAAAAAAGGCATCCAGGGCCAGGTCGAGATCCCTATGGCTGCTGTACATTGAGCCACTGTAGTTCTGTGCAGCACACCTCTCTCTTAAATTGAAAGTAAGAACAGTTTATCATTGCTGAATGCCCCTAGAGGAAAAAAAAAACGCAAAACAAAAAGATACAACGCTGAACGGTGCGATGAGATGCAAACAGCTGAGTCAGAACCTGGTGTCCATTTTTTTTTTTTGTCTTTTTTTCTTTTCTAATTCCCTGAAAGAGATTGGCAAGGAGGGTATGTTCAGAGCTGATGCTATCAGAGGAGCCTTCCTGTCTCTGGAGATCAACGGAGCACTCTCCTGAAGAAACTTGCACCTTCCCTAGGAATTTACTGCTTCACGGCAAAAATTCGGAAAGCGTTTCCATCTGAAGGACTCCTCAAGCTGGAAAGAAAAAAAAAAAAGAAGAAAATGCAATGAACCAAACACAGACATGGTAACTACAGAACTTCTGGTGCAAAAGACCTGCAGTCACCTCTGAATTTCTTTGAGGTACACTGATTCTGTCCCAGCAGGAGCTGCTGCAGGGCAGGAGAAAGACAAAGGGTGAGAAAGAAGAGGCAGAAATCTATCCGTTCACATCTGGTTTATGCTTTCAGCAAAAAAAAAAAAAGAAAAAACCCACAAAAACTACATTCAAATGCCCACAAAAGGGGCTGGGAAGCAAACAGCTCTCTTACAATGCTAGCTTTTATCTGGGGATCATTACGATGCCTATGGCTTGTGCATAAAAAGAAACATGTTTCACCAAAAGCAGTAATCAATTAGACTGGCAGGTTTCCAGGGCTCTTCTGGCCCATCTCCAGATGCCAGCAGTGGGAGCAGAGAGGCAACCAATATGTATTTTCATTTTCCATCTTCAGAGTTGCCCCCAATAGATTGAGCAAAGGGTTTGCTTGTGTTCCCAGCCCTGCTGTGCTGCACAATCCCAGCAGAAAGGCAAAATGTCCTATCTCCTGCAAAGTTCTGCATGTTCTAACAAGGGTGAAGACTCAGAAGATCTTCCCTTGTACAAAAGGAGATCTTGCCTGGTATGCAACCCTACCCACCACCTGTTTGGATGCATATCTTTACCAAATCTTATATCCAGCATCCTGAAGTACCAAGTTCTCACCTTGATCTCTGAAATGATTCCAACATCCTGTGGGTTTCACAGCACAGAGGTGCTCCTTATTGCTGACTGGAAATAACACTTGCCAAATCTTCATACTCATCCCTACTGCTAGAGCATCTTTGGTTTCCCTCACCTCCCAAATCAGCACCTGGTGCTCACATGATGTGTCACTACTAGAGGGAGAGTCTATTCTTAGCTTTGCCAGAGCTTTTCGTGCAAGCAAGAAGTTCTCCCTTAGCATAAAAGATAAGCAAAAGAAGGACAAAGGTGGAAGAAAACTCATAGTAACAGTCGTTTTTGCGATGTAAATGCAAGCTGAAAGCAAATCTGTCAGACTGCAGATCTGATGGTCAAAATGCTGATCCTGGTAGCTAAACTCATATTTTACGTCCAACGCTTTCCTGTCTTAGCTTTTCCATTTTGGCTTTTCCTTCCTGAGATGCTCCACAGCATTTTGTGATATTCATTGTTAGAATATAAATATCGAACTTGTTCAGATTGCTTATGATTAATAAAAGAGGAACCACACAGAGCAGAGCCATGCTAGTAGTGACCAAAGCCCACAGCAGTGGCAGAAGTTATGTTTACAAAGATAGAGAAATCAGCACCGTCACACCAAATGTGTGAAAAAGTGCATCACAAACTGAACCAGAAATAGAACATGAGAAAAGACTGAAAGAGTTATAGTGGCATCGCTGTGATCTCTCTGGAGGTGCAGAGTTTTGGAGGCATTGATTTGCCATTTTTCACCCAAAAACCATG
>JAOWBP010004096.1:13589057-13601142 GCA_028571105.1 Tragopan temminckii | reverse complement strand
CGTCCCCGCCTGGAGAGCATCCTGCTCTATCTGCACTCAGTAGCAAAAGGCTCTGCCCAAATTCCCCCTGCTTCTTTCTCTGGACGGCTTTCCAGCCTGAGCACTTATCAGCATCCATACCTCCCCCCTCTTGCAATTGATCTTTCACACCACTCTCAAACTCCTTTCTCCTATTGGCTTATTTTCTCCATTTTTCAACTCATTCTCCTGAAATTCAAAGTCCTTTCCTCTTTACACCCACAGGAGCCCAGAAAAAAAAGTTAATCAAGCCCTCTCAGGAGTGACCAAATAGTTTTTCTCTTCCCCCCTTTTTTTTTTTTTACCCATTCCCATATCATGGTCCATGACCCAGTTTATGAATCCCTAGGGGGATGGTAGGAAATGGAACTTGGGCTTCATTGAAGGCCACTAATCCTTTTGCGTCAGTACAGATCAGGAAGAAATGCCTGGATGCTGGTCCTCACCTAAAACCCTGTCATTGCAGGCCCAGTTCAGGGGTAATCTGAGGTAGTGAAAGAAAGAGAAAACTATTTCCCATTTCCTGCAGGCCAGAGCATGCAAGGAGGGGTAGGGCAACAGCTGTACAATGGTTTTCCATGTGAGCAGAATAGTTTGTGCAGCTTGAGTAAAATAAAAAAAACACATTTTCCCCTAATTATTGTATGATTTCCATAGGAAGTATTTCTCAGGAATGTGCACAGCTCCACGTTGACCCCACATAGGGAGTGTAGGAGCTCACTGGGACCTACGATCGGCCCCAAAGCACGCTCCTGAGGCCAGACACCAGCCTGGGACAGCTGGCGTTTCCAAAGGCAATCTTCAACAGGATAAAAAAAATGAGGCACCCGCAGATGGAAAAATGTTGAAACCCAGTTTTTAGAGGCCTAATATTAAGAGATTTCAAAAAAATGACTCTCTGCCTAGTTTTAGCATCAAGTCTCTGCTCATCCCCATGATCAGAGTTTAGAAAAACAAACCAATAAAACCAACTTGCATGCTTTCTTTCCACTGCTCTGTGCTGTGTTCTGACTACTCAAAAACACTGTTCAGCTCCCAGAAAGAGGACAGGAGGGGGAAGATGGACTATTTTTGCCAACAACATAGCTTGGCTGTGTATGTAGGGTATATAATATAAGCCTATATAATATAATACCCCATGGTATTTATCTGTAGGTCTCAAAGCACTTCAGCAAGACAAGACAAACACTACCACCATTTCACATCCATCACTCCCCAGTCACAGAGAGGTTAAATGACTCATCAAATCCCAGAAGAAGTCATCGACAAACACTGGAAGGGATCCCCAAGCTTTTCTGGTGCCATTTCTTCCTTCATGTACATGGACCCTATGCCCACACTGTGATAACCACGACAAGTTTTGTTGCAGAGTAACCCCTCCTCAGACATCGCATCACACAGAGCCATCAAGAAAAGGAGCATACTCACATCTGCATAAACGTTTGTGCCGAATACCGGTGCCCAGTAGGATGGCTCGTCTTTACAGTGGGCTGGACAATAAATCCTAGAAAACAATTTATTCAGATTTATTCTCCATGTCAAGGCTCAACAGGAAAGCAAGCTGCATTCTTGGAAGATTTCAAGTGCCTGCATCTGGTCTGCAGGTGGCAACAGTGAATCTAATCATTGGCTCCCCTCAGATGACTTTTGGTAGTGTAGAGCTTCAAATAGAGGGCATTAGAGCAGTAAAAGAGGGATTCATCTTCCATGGCAAAGTGGAGTTCTTATAGTTCCCAGACCCTCCTGACTCATCTGGCCAAAAAACCTCCACTCTCGTTGGCTCTCAGACTGGAGATCTCAGCAGCCCTGCTCCCCCTACCACCTCTCCTTCTCCCAGGCAGGGTGGGTTGCAATGGAACAGAGGCTTGCTCACGGCGCACACATACCTTGGGCAATGGGTCGCAGGCTTTTTGAACTGGCACAGCTCAGCTACTGTGGTGTAGCAATCCAGTGTCTGTGCTGGAAATAAATACAAAGAGGTAAAATCACTAGGCCTAGTAGCCAATCAAAATTATGATTCTTTGAAAGAGGGAGATTCTCTCAAAAATATACAGAACCTGGGGATGTTTAAAAAGTAGAACTCTACAGTATTTGTACTGTGTGTATTCATCATATGAAATTTTCGTAATTATGATGGGTCAATCTTACTAACAAATTTCGTATGTATTTTGTGATTCATTATGCCATTCTTTACACTTACTACATTATTTTTTTATTATTATTTTTTTTCCCCAGTTTTTATAGTGTTCACACACTTGACTCAGGCTTTCTTATAAGGAAGGCTTATCTTCTATCACATTACTATCAACAGCTCATCACATTGCAGCTGATGTTTGGATCTGACCATGATCCATCACCAGGAAATGCTGTTGGAATTGGACAGTTATCACCATTTTCTGCACCTTTCTTCCTTTTAGATCCCTACAGAAATATTAAATATGTAATGGTGGAATTGCCCATACAGGGCGATGGATCATTACCCCTCTGGGGTTTAGTTGTGGTATGGGGCCATCTCATATGATCACTTCAAATGAAAAAGAGAACTGCATGAATGATATCTCCAAGCACCTCATAAAACTCTAGCAACAACGATTTCTTCTCAACTTGACAAACTCCATACTTACTTGTGACTTTGGAAACCATGAATGCATTGGAAGGTTTATTTTTCCTGCAAAACAAGCAGAGAAAAGTATTAAAAATATACAAAATAAATTTACTTGTATCACTGTGAATATATACGAGTAACAAAGACAACTGAACATTTGCTTGTACTGAAAGCAAATACAAAAACTTGTTCCCAAAGGTCATACCTGAAAGATTCCACACCGTTCCTGGTAGACTTCACAAAGGCCGGCGTCCTCCCTTTCCTTGTAATATCAACCAGTCCTCCCTTGTTGTCCAGGATGCCATAGTGAATTGCAGCCCGACATATGCTTGATGACTGAGAAGAGCACAGCAAATAATACATGAAATAAATCTCATTCACAGAGCAGCACTGACCAACCGCTCTGCAAAGCATGAAGAAACAAAACCACCAAATGGAAAATAACCTGACATAACCCTTTGAAATCTGGTTAAATCTTACTCTCCTGACACAACCTTATTCTTTTCCTATTATTACTATTATTTAAGTACAGCTTGGTTGAATGACAAAATATTTTTAAGTAAAAACCTGTACACTTAGATATAACTTAGAAGAAAAGCAGCACTGGAAATTCACAACCAGTATGAAATTTTTCCAGTTCTCAACAGAACATTCAAACTCAAGATATTTCTGCTAAAACCACTTGCAGGAGGGAGGAGGATATCTGCAATCACAGAAGTTGCAGGGCAAAAATATGACATGTAGTCATACACCAAAGGCGAGAATGGGGAATGCAACCATAAAATGCACAAACAGCCTTTTATATTCAACCTTCCTTTGCTCCAAAAGTAGTTTTGATGGAAAAACAGTGCTAGCTCAAGATCCAGCAAATCATCCCAGAATATTTCATTGTTTCAGTGTTTGTAGTGTGAAGTTTCTGCTCAGACTGACCACACTAAAAAAGAGACCCTTATGAGAGCTGCCTAGTGATCCCTATCCATCACTTCCCACGGGTTTCATTGTTAAGGGCATTTATGACAGAATCAAGACTGGAATCATTTTGCCTTTCCAGACAGCTCCTTTTTTCATCACTAAGCTGAGGAAAATACAGATAGTCTTTATTAACACCCAATTATAGCACCACAACTGGAGAATACGAAAAGCCAAATTACACTAAAATCATTGGCATTTCCCATTTCTGTTGTTACCACGAACTTCCCACAAATTACATCTATAATCTTTTTAAAAGTACTTACACTCTCATAATAAAATGTTCCAAAGATCTTTCCCTTGCTGTACAGGCAGCCAGCTGGGCACAGATACCTAGTGAAGATATATATCTTTGAGGGTGGCGAGAAAACAATTCAAGAAAAACAGACTTTGATTCTATTTCATTTAATAGTCATTCCATTCATTTCACGTAACTCTTCCATTTAAAAACAAGATTGCAAAATAACTACTTTTCAGAACAGTTTCTCCACCCTCCTTAAAAAACCCGACCAATATTTAGATTCTGTGGATTTGGTTTTTCTCCAAGTGATAAACTGTCCCGTTCTTTGCAGAAACCTTAACCAGAAGTTCTCGACTGCCTGGGAGGGGACGAGCCATGAATTATTGGTCTGGCTTTGACAGCAGTGGAACGCACAAGAAAGGTTCAGAAGTGACTCTGCCAACATTTATTAAATGATTTTGGACACCTGGAACTGAGGGTCATGATGGCTGCATAAAAAACTGAGTCACTTTGCAGCTAGGCTTGGCTGAGGGCTTTATATTAAAAAAAATAATAATAAGGCTTTTTTCAAAGAGATCTATTTAGTTACAAAAATAAATGTAGTATAGGCTACGTCTTGTTTGCAAGGACCTCAACATTTTTAGCCCATTTTTTCCTGTGCTGCTCCAAGAGGTATCAATAGAACATTACCTGTTGCATGTTGAGCCTCTGCATTTGTCTCTCATCTTGGTCTCACAGGTAATGACTTGTGCTGGGGAAAAAAACAAAAATTTAAATTAAAAACAAACAACAAGAAAAAACCAAGCAGTACAAATTAAAATACAGGTGTTTTTGAGAGTATTAAAAACAAAGAAACATTTGACAGCCAAAGGCTTTGATTTACAGCCTTAAGTCTGCAGACAGTACTTTTCATTCTCCATTTAATTACAGACTCTTGAGATGCTGGTGGGTAAACTTGAAAAGGATGCATTTGCTTGTCTCACCTTGTTTTCAGAATGGCTGGTTCGATGAACTGAACACGACTAAGTACTACCAACAGAACATATCACTTCAGAAATTATAGAATGGCTTGGGTTGGAAGGCACCTCAAAGATCATCTGGTTCCAACCCCTGTCACAAAAAGTCTTTACAAGCAAGAAATAGAAAGGAAACCAACTCAAATCCCCAGAAAACTGCAAGAAGGATTAGTGCTGAATACATAAAAATTTAAATGGGGAATGAAAACAATGCCTCCTAGATCGACTAACGATATGAAGACTTTTGGTTCACCAATATTTTCTTTAGGTGCTCCATCCCTGAAGGTGTTCAGGGCTGGGTTGGATGGGGTTATGTGCAATCTGAGGTGCAATCTGATTTAGTGGTTGGCAACCCAGCCCATGTCAGGGGTTGGAGCTGGATGGCTTTTGAGGTCCCTTCCAACCTGACTATTCTGTGGTTCTGGGATCCTTCAAGAACAGATGAGTATTGTACATTGATATGCAGGTGGCTTTTTAAAGTTCTGCTGCTTACTTCTGAAAGAACAAAACCAAGAGACTGCCTTACTCATGTAGGTGTTGGAGGTGGTTTTCTTGGGCTTGATGGTTTTGCTGGGCTCATTCTCTGGAGGATGGAACCACACAGGCTTGTGCTCTGCGAGCTGTGGGGTCTCCACTTCGTTGGTCTCATCCGTCTCGGTGATGTAGGGGTCTTCGTAACGATAATCTTGTTAGAAAAGAAAAATTATTAAAAATAATTGCAGTGTTCACATCAAGTGGGAAATTAGATTTCTCTATCAGAATGGTGCTTCAGCCAGTCCTCCAGTGAAGCACAGCTCCTGTGTGACCCTTGCCAAGTCCCAGTTCAGTTGTCCACAGTGCCTCCATCCCTCTGAGCCCCCAGCCCCCCATAGTACCCCCATCTTTCACAGCCTCCCACTGCATAACCAACTGCCTACTTTGCAGCCCAGTGGAAGGATTTGGGAAATGAAGCCAGAAGAATTCATTCCACTTGGCCATTCCTCTGCAAAACCTTATACTGTTTTCATTTCCATCAGTGAGGAAGGGGATGATGCAAAGAATTGGATGATGAGAGGCTCCCTATACAGCACTGACATGACCCTCTGCAGTTCCCATCCGAACCCTCAGCCCCAGGTCGAAAGAGATGAATGCAGTAAAATAACCCTCTGCTTTGGGCAAGCCTCCCAAGCAGGGAGCTGCCTGCTTCTAAAATCCCAGCTCTTCATGAAGGAAAACACATGGCAAGGAAAAAAAGAAAGCCCTTGATGCGTGACCCCAGAAAATCCCACTTGCTCTGAGAGCAGCACTGCTTCACTGGAGATTTCCCAGCAGCAATAATATTTTTCACTCCGTGTCTATCGACCGCTATTCCAGCAGAGCTCCTCCTCTCCTCCCAGAGACACGAATTGCTGTGTTTGATTTGCAGCCGTGAAAACCAAAGTGAGGAAAAAAAGTAGAAGAAAAAAAAAAAAAGAAGAGGGAATCGCTCGTCCCTGGCTAGGATCTGCCCACCCACGTCGCCTCCAGTAAGCGCCGGTGGAACATTCCCTTCCCAAACAAACCCTGTGAGGATGGGAGCGCTTCTGCCTGCAGCCTGCCAGCCCCAAGCCCTGCCCCAGCTCCCAGCCAAACCCACGCAGCTCCTCCATCCTGCAATCGTTCACATTTTCATATTGAATCCAGGCAAATCAGAGCCTTTCAGCTGGTGATTTACCATTACACCACGATGCCTAGTTATTGAGGGTGGGTAATTAAAAGCCACGACTGCTCCTAATGAAACGTTTCCAGGTGAAAGCTGGCTCCTGCACAGCACCCTGACCCCCAGCCCCACGTACCTTTGTAGCAGAGGTTGTTCTGGCAGCCACCCCCGTAGCTGGGGGGACACTCAGAGCAGGGGCGGCCGTTCTTGTATGGGGCTTCTCCGATCCAGTTACCTCTGCAAGCACAGGAGCAAGACATGCTCATCAGGTAGCCCTCCAAGCCCCACATTCTTCAGCCACTGACACTAAGGGTGTGGGGAAAATGGGTGTTTCTGTTCTCCACAGAGCATAGGTAAGTGTGGAAAAGACAGCTTTTCCCCTTTTCCATCCAACACTTGCTTTCAGCAATCCTGTCCATCTAAGTTACCAATCTCCCATCAGTATCTGCAGCCCCCATGCAGCAGCACAGGCCAGGTAGGAGCACAACTCTTGCCATTGAGGAGCTGCTCCATTTTCCATCTGGAACCATCCCCAAGAGCAAGGTGCAGAAATCCACACCTCCCCCCTGCACAACTGCACAGTCTGAGAAGCAGAGCAGCCCTGCACCTTCCTCTTTGCCCAGCTCTGCAAACAATTTTGCCTCTGAGGCTGCAGAAACATCATCCCAGTCAAAAAGCATGCAAATAGCCCAGCAAAGCCTTGTGAGGAAAACGGTCTTCCTCATTTCACCTTCAAGATGATGATTTTAGGAGTTTCCTTAAATGAATAGTGTGAAATATCACCTTTACATTAAACTCCACTGTGAATACTGTGATTCGGTAAGCAGAGGTAGCTCAGTGGATTACTGCATTTTCTCAAGAAAGCACCCAATAACCAAAGCCCTCCTTGGCACTCTTTGTTGCAAGCATTAGGGGTCTGAGGAGGTTAATGGAGCTGGAGCTCAGCCCGTGGCTCTCAACCCTTTGGTTATTGCTCTTTCAGCCGTCTCCACCTATAAGGCTAGATGAGGACAATGCACACAGATGCCAGAGAGAAGAGATTAAGCAAAAACGGCAGAAAGAGAGTATTTTTCCATCCAGCAGGATGGTGTGCAGTGCAGCCCAGCTTGCAATGGGAATTCTGCAGGAGACAGTGGGATTCCATGTGCGGAGCAGGTTGCTAAATCCCATCAAACTGCCCAGCAGCATCGGTAGCCAATGTGGGGAGGGGGTTTCAGCAACACACAGGCACTGCCTGGCTTGTGCTGTGAGCTCTGGCTTTGGCCTTATGTCACACACCTTTTATCTCAGCATCATTTTGCCCTGTGAATTCCAGTGGCTCTGAGCCACACACAGCAATTTCCCTATTATTATTATTATTATTTATTTATTTTTTTTTGTAAGTTTTAAACTGTAAGCAACCCTACTATTCCTTCTGCAGCTGGGGCACAGAGGCTGCTGCTGGAAGGGCGGGCAGCAGCATTAATCAGCCCCATCCCTTCCAGATGCTGAGCCTCGCCTGGCAGCACGCTCCACTCCAACCTCGCCATCTCCTGCTCTCCTTGCCATGGCAGCAACATCAAAGCTCCAGCCTGGCCCTGGCCCCCCCTTCGCTTTTCCAGGCAACGCTCAGCAGTGTTGAACCAGCTCCGTGCTGCAGTCTAAAGTAAAAATTTAAAGCCACAACCGCCAGTCTAGACTGCCTGAAATCTCTTCCCCAGATCCCGGGCTAGTTAAGTAACCTTCCAGCACAGGGTCTGGGAAAGCAGCAGGGCCCAGCCCATCCGCCTTACTTGGGTGAGTAGTTGCAGACCAGGTAGACGGCGTTCTCCCAGATCTCTCCCCAGACATTCATCTGCTTGCAGACGTGCACAGCACAGCCAATCTTGTTTGTTGTGGCCCAGACTATCTGCAAGGACAACGCACTTATTAAGAACCAGCAAGACACGGTCACGTGTTGCAGTGACACAGGATGCAGAGGGGATGTGGAACATGGATACAAATACATCTCTTTTACCTGAGTGTAATGCGTGCACATGGGGCCTGTGCATTTATCTGGGCACCACGGGTTGCACTCATGTGGGTATGGGTACGAGTAATCCTTGACTTCATCATACCAGGATTGGACGTGGAAAGCAGGAGAGCGATACCTGGAGGAGCAAAGCACAGGCACGGCTGAGAACACCCACCCCTCAAGTTATCACCGGCCCCTTTGTCATCCAACAGCACTTGTGCACTCCTGGCATTTACTGTTGTTTGAACTGAGAACAACTGCCTTCCCCAGGTTTTCCTGCCCTGCCATAGCTGCCATTTCATCCCTGTGTAACACACAGTGGATACAGCAGTAGTGCAGATTGACTGGCATGATCAATCTCCTGATACAACTCCCAAAGCACAGTTTAGAAAAACAGCTCAATTTATTGTTTTAATGGTAGGGCATCTTGTAGTTCTTCATTTGGAGATATCTCAAGTTATCACCGGCCCCTTTGTCATCCAACAGCACTTGTGCACTCCTGGCTTATTGCGACGCAGCATCTCAGTTTTTAACACAAGCTTTGTGAGTTTTATACTACGGTTTCTTAAGGCAAGTTTGTCTCGTGGAGAAGGTGTTGCTTAAAAAACTCAGTAACGTGGAAAAAAAAATCTAACTGAAAATGTTAAAGATGATTTCTTCCCCAAAATTCACAGCTCGGTCTGGCTTTCTGTATTATTTATAGGTTTGACATGTCCTTCAAACACCGCTGACCTGAGATGTCCTCCTGCCTTTTCCACCCAACTACATAAAACTTCTCGTTTGGCAGAAAGCTGTGTTTTGAAAGTAAACAGAAGTGAAGGTTTGCCAAACAGCTTCACCTGAAAGCCACCATGTACCGACTTCACCACCGGGCCATTTGCTAAATCTGGATGTCCATTAGCAGTTCCTACTGTAAGACCTTTGACAGGAAGCAAGCTTTCCCCACTCCCATCAAACCAAAGGATAGTGCAGAGCACTTGGGGCACTGCACATGCTCCCCACTTTATTGCAGCTATTTCTCTATGCAGCAAGCTCCTGCATGTGCTGCATGACTCGGTGCAAACTATGCACAATGCTTTGCAATCTGAGGCAGCACTGGTGTTGCTTGTGCTGTTCAGGAGAACGTGAATGGTGTTAAAATTATCTGGAGAAATGTGTTGGCATTTTGTATGCTATGAACACAGTGAGCAAGCAGAGCAATCTGCAAATTCTGTCTCAAAGGAGAAGAGCATTTCAAACACTTTTTATTGAGCTCATCAGCTCACACGAAGCAGGCAGCCAGCAATACAAATGATATCATTACCAACTGTAGTTTGCTCTTCCAGCCAACTCTTCATTAAAAATCATACATTAGAAGTGTTTTAAAAACATGAATCTCATGATGTCATTAAGTGAATACTTTCCGAATTCTATTTTACAAGAGAGGAAATTGAGGCAATCAAGTTACGGCCCATTCCTGAAAGCGCTGAGATAAATCTGATATTTTTTTTTTCTCCCAGTCACTGCAGTGGGAGCAAGATTGGATCTACCACCATCAATAACCCATGGCCATCTCAAATGTTTGTAGGACAGCCAAGAACAGCCTGATCTTTTGATTTTGTTTCCAATGGATTAACCACTCAACTTTCCAATCACTAATTCTGCCAATAGAAATGAACCAGATTTTTTTTTTATTTTTTTTTTTTATATCAGGCCAATTTCACACCAGCAAATTTCCACTACTTTCAACCAAGTTGTACCCGATTTGCAATAGCATAACTTGTTGATCCATTAAAGTTTCCATGCACATACAAAATGTTTGCTTTACAAAGTAGGTTTAGCCTATAAAGGCTTAATGACAGGGGCGTAACAATAAGCAAATTTCACCATAGCATAAAGAAGTAAATCCCTTCGGAAGTCTTAACTTCACCTTTCCCAGCTGGATTAACAAGTCTAGATTCAAAACCTTCCCCAGGAGGATGAAAAAATAAATAAATGTGCAAAGTGGTTTCAATAAAGACAAATTAAGAGCTGAGCAAATATTTATGGGAAATACGGCAAGAGAAAAATCAAAAGATTTAGATGAGTGCTCAAGCAGCAGTAGTGGCTATTAGCGAGGAGCTTCCCAGCTCTTACCTGCCCCAGTGAACTGCCAGGTTCTGTCCAATGGATCTGATGAGGGTACTGGGCCCATGGTCCCAGATGCACTGCTGAGCCCAGGCGTGGGCTGATCTTTCCAGCTCGTCGTCCCAGGTCTACAGCAAGAGTGGAGGGAAAAGAACAGGTCAGTTTATCCTCTTAAAAGCATTAGATTGAGAGAGTCAACCAGCCACAATGAGTGGGGAAAGTGAGACCGAAGTACAGCTCATCCCTGGTGCCCAGCCTTGCGATGTCAGCACGTTTCAGTGATGTACTCATACCTAAGAACGTGTTTCTACAGACAGCTCCCTGTCACAGAAGCACAGGGCTCTACAGGGCCTCTTATTTTCCTCCTCAACAACATGCTCCTTAGGAAATACTCTGCATAAGTCAACGTAACAAATAGCTCCGGCATGACCTCAAGAACTCATCTAGACAATCCACCCTAAAAAACAGTGAGACGTTCTTGGCACGTGGTTTTCTAACCCAGTCACAAAATATAGAAATAAATAATCAGACATTCTAGTGTTTTCCTCATGGCACCTATATTTGACATCTGCGAGATTTACAACACAAACTAAGTGCCTCAGTGTATGATTTTCCATCTGTTGTCGGTAACACCGGGACATTTCCTTGCTCTCCCACCCCCTGGGACTCCAACAGTGACTGTGCTCCTGCCCCCCACTATGGACACAGCCCACGCCCCTAAGCAAGGGATGAGCACATAGCTGCCATGCCAGTATGGGACTGAGCCTCTTGCTCCCATCTCCTCCTCACCAAGTAACTGTTGAGCCAACCGATGGACGCAGCCAAACTCAGAGGTGGCAAAATCCCAAAATTTGTAAGCCAAGATCACCCTCATTAAAACTGGCATCAGGCTAGAAGTGACAAATCCCACTGAAGCTCCCACTGAGGAAAAGGCCTCAGACGTCACTGAGTATCACCTAGTTACATGCCAAATGAGAGCTCAGATGATATCCAACAGCAAATATGAAAGCAGTCTCCCTTGGCTTCACTATCCAGGAGTGCATTTGTTTTAAAGGCCAGACTTGCTGGATCCGGTAGACAATGCTCTGAATTCATTGTGTGATCTCTGACAGCTGCTCTATTCAAAGCGGTCCTAGGAGGGTAATTCGTTGGGGTTAAAATATTATTGCACATTCCTACAAATAAAACCAAAACAAGAGAGACCATTCAGCTCCACGGCCAGATTACAGCCCCTTCAGATGCTGCAACCAGCTGATCTCTCCCAGTCCTGCTTTCTGCATAAGAAAAGCAACTTCTCATCTCAGCCATATTAAAGGAGCTATCAGAAACCACTTGGAAGGCATTTAGGCTCTCTAACATTTGAAAAATATTGAGTGTTTATACTAAGCAAGCATCGAGCACAGTCTCGGGCAGTTCCAGCTGGGATGGGGAGCGATAGGAAATTGTTTGTCTCCTGGAG
>JAOWBP010004096.1:13565668-13579550 GCA_028571105.1 Tragopan temminckii | reverse complement strand
CTTTTTTTTTTTTTTTTTTTGTTCTTTTAATCAGACAAACAGGAAAAACAAAGTGATATCATGAGTGACTACATGAGTGCATCACAGCACTCCGTGTAGCAGCTGCTGCTGCTCCATGGTGGGATGCTACCACAACAGCACCCAGCCCTTCCTGCATGGTTCTTGGGGGTAGAGAGTCCTTCCATTCTTCTAAACCACAAACTATTCCTTTATGCAAAACAGCAACCAGTTTGATGTACAGTTTATGGGCTTCCAAGATCGTGGCACTAAGCACAATTGTTTATCAAAGCTGCTCGTTATCACATGAGCAGAGCAGAACTCCCCCCGAAATGATGCCCCTGGAGCCACGTCCATGACGCTGCTGTTGATTTAATCTCATGCACCATTGTTCCAAGAACTTCTGCAGAAGCAGCAGCAGATTCTCATCGCTTGGGGATCTTCAGCACTGGGTTGTGGCTTTTAACCCAGAGTGCAGTTGGGTCGTAGGATCACTGATGGAAAGGACTGCTGAGATCACCAACCGCAGCCCACCGTGCCCACTCACCATGTCAGTACCGCATCACTCACACACGTCCCAGTGTCCCCACTCAGTACAGACACCAGACCCCTGCTGCTTGCTCTCCCAAACGCATTTCTTGAGAGTATTTCAGCACAAATTTTGAACCGACAGCACATGCTCCATCATTCCCAACAGGCGATTCGGTGCCATTTGGGCAGCTCCTCCCATAAGGTTGAGATGCTGTCCCAACTGCGGGCCATTCTAAGGACAAAATGGGGCTTTGCTTTGACATCCTCCTGATGCCCTCTTGCTGCTCCAGCAGTGCTGACTCATGGCCTCTGGAGGTGCTTTTCACCGTGCTTGCCAGAAAGTTGAGTTGCTCATTTAACCTCTCACGTAACAGCACACAAATTATTTCCAGCTCTCCCAGAAACATGGTTTTTTTTTTGTCATCTCCACAAACGTTCCTATCGGAAATTATTCATCCAATCACGAAGGCTGGAAAAGACCCCTGCTATCACCAAACTCAACCCACACCCTCATGCCCACATCCCCACCTCCATGGACAGTGACTCCATCACTCCCTGGGCAGCCGTACTTCTGCATCATTGCTAATATCTAACACAAACCTCTCCCAACCCAACTTGAGGCCTTCACAGTTCTCACCCATCCTATGCCAATTCTCCATCAGCCCTGCTGCCATGCAAATATTTGGTGTTTTGTTTATTTTCTACCATACACCCAAGCAGTCTCCCCACGCCCAGCGGCATTCAGGGATGAGCACAGCTCCAAATGAGGCTTTCATTCATCCCAGTTTGTTACAAGTCAGCACTTTCAGGTCCGACATTCAACCAAAGCCAAAACAATCAGAAGTTACTTTTAATCACTCAGCGTTATTGCAGCCTTGATTATAACGTCTCGGTTTCATGTGTGGTAAAAGCCACATAAAGCAGGCTGTATGTAAGTATATATTAGGAGAAGATGCTTTTAATGTAATATCCAGTGAGTAGGGAGAAACACAGATTTCACTATTCGCCCCTAATTGAACACGCAGACAGCACGTCTTGGTTTTCAACCTAAACTCCCCATTATTTCTTATTCCAATACGAGCTCAGCAATACCAGGACTGCAGCAAAGAATGGGGAATAGACCCAAAGCCATGGTACTGACCTGCAATATCTGGCTCCAGCACCAAGGGGTGCAGCGAGATAACACAGCTGGAGCAAAGCAGTGATAAGAGAAAACATCTCGAGACTTGGATCTTCAAACCCTGTGCTATACAGCCAATGGCCAAATAAAAACATCAGTCAGCAAGACGAAGAAATGAGCAGAAAAGCCACAGAAATGTCAGGAAGTTGATCGCTGAATGTGGGGGGCCAGCTTTCTTTCCCTCTTTTCCCCCCTTTTCTCTTTCTTTTATTACCTGCTTTCCCTCCTTTTCCTCCTTCCCCTCTCATTTTCTTTCCTATACTCCTATACTTTCCATTTTTTTGTCCTTTTCTTTCCTTTTTTTTTTTCCCCTTACCTCCATTTTTCCTTCTTTTCTTTCCTATTTATCTCCCTCTTTTTATTTCCATTTTTCCCCTTTTTTCTCCTGTCAAAAGGAAGCAACCAGTAGAGATCTTCAGCCCAAACCAGCTCAGAAGCATGAACCAAAATCTCACCTTCACAGATCCTACCCCAGAATAGGTGAATTGCAACCACAACCACCAAGCCCACTTTATGCATTTGCTAAAACCCCCCCTGCATCCCTGGGGCCATAAAAGCCAAGGATTGTAACGCAGGAACCCCTGAACACCCTGAGAACACTCACAGTGTGCCATAGGAGCTACATTCAGATGCACGGAGCCATTCACACATGGAACCATCCGGGTGTGCCACCACTGCCCTCTGCAGTGGTCTGCATACATGTACACACGGGAGAGCCCTATTGGAAGGGATCTGCTTGGCAATAAGTGAAAAAGAAGCACAATTTCTTTAATTATTAAAAGCTACAGTCTCTTAGGTAACTGAAAAATGAAAGGCACAACTTCTCCCACCCCCAAAGAGCTCCAGGTATCGGAAGCCTTTCTCCCCCAGCCCATCCAATCATTCCTGATTCGTGCTCGGAGATTTTTCTAACAGCATCTCAGCCAATAAGATTTTCATTTTGGGGAGTCTTGGGTTTTCCTTCTTTTACGTAACTGCAGACATAGCAAATAATTAGCGGGCTGCAAAATTCAGAAGGATTTAATAAGGAAAAGAAACGGTGGTGTTGTGTGCTTATCAGACTTGCCCCTTGGCTCGTACTGCTTTTTCCCCTTTTGAGTAACACACTGCAGAAAGACAGATTTTAGCAATAAGTGCATTCGCAACACCCTTACCGAAAATCACAGAAATTAATACCATCTGAGCAACCTCCATTCCATACCAACGATTTCAATGCTCGCCTTTACACTTGGCCATTACTCATCCGTAATTAACAACACCTGCAACCTGCCAGTGACAACCAAATGCACAGAGACAGAGCAAACTGCACTTCCGCAGCTCTTTTTTTTTAACAGCATTCTCTGTTCCTTCAATATTTTCCAATTCCATTTATTTATTTAACACCTAAGGGGAGCTCCAGTTCCCTTATATTGTCTAGACAACGAGCCTACGTGGGTCTTTTCTGAACAGAAAAGCTTTAGGGTGTCTAGCATTCAACCCACAAGCTCAAAGTTTTGGGTGACACTGCTCAAAACTAGTTGCAATCACCCACTACCAACCAGCAATCACCTGCCCCTTCTGCTGGAATGTATGGATGTGTGAAATTCTCATTATTCATGGTGCCACGGCACTGCGAGATGAATTGTTGCACGAAGCTGCTGCTGTTGTGTCTCTGAAGCGGTTGCTGCCAAGGTATGAGGAGCACAGGTCTACATTACCAGAAATGCCCATTTCACAACCTGCTGGAGATGCAGGTGAACACCAGACGAATGTCCTCCATCTTCTGGCAGCACAAAAATAGGTGTTCTGTGGCACAACTGAGCAGCACAGTCATTCCTACAAGAGAACAGCATAGAAAAGTCCTGTACACACCAGCTGGGCTTGCCCTGCCCCAGCAGCTTGTTGGCTCCTGCTGCAGGAGCTATGCATGCACCATCACAGCCTTCTATGGTAAATGCACCCAGGACTCACCATCACTTTACTCTCATTTTCAGGAAGCAGCCATGAATAAACTTCCTGTCTTTTGTAAGGTGACTAATTCTTGCTTTGTTTGGGCAGAAAACACAAGAGAGAAGCTCACATCAACAGACAAGTGTTGCAACCTAAGGCACTTACAGAGCTGTTTCCTTTCTCTTGAAAAACCCAACATCACTTTTTCTCTTGAAAAACCTAACATCACTTTACACGGAACCATTAAGGCTGGCATCCCTGCCAGCCCTTCACGTAGGACACAGGGAGGATTCACTCCCCATGGGCTGCAGCCTCTCCTCCGAGGTTTGTTATGTCTCAATGCCAAATAGGAACACTCCTGAAGTTCCAAGGAGCTGTTAAAGACAAAAAGCATCTGCACTTCATTTCAGCAACACCACGTGTGCCCTGTAAAAAAGAGCCACAAGGCAATGTTTAGGAGTTCAAGGCTAGAATTTACACAGGAGGAAAAACAAAACCCACACAAACACACACCTTAAACCAACTTTGTGACTTTTATTGATGGGCGACAACTTTATACTTCTAGATATCACTAAACTGTGTACAATTAGGAACTCAACATTATAGGAGAGCAGACAGCAAAATTAAACAAAGCAGACTTAAAGAAATATCAATCTTAATTATTTTGCCCATTTTTTTCCTTAAATTTCATGTACACAGAAGCATAAATGCAGTTTGAAATTTCATAATAGCAATAAAGTTACAATCACCCATCTATATAGACTAACATCTTAACTCCAAATATTTGATCTGCAATGTGTACTTAAGCAGTTTCTCATCACACAATTATTAAAATGTGTCTTCCTATTAGGAACCAGCAACTCTGCATTTTGTACGTTTGTCCATTTCTGAAGCACGTAGGACCATCTCCATCTCATACACATTGGCTCATTTTACCACTTATCAAAAACTATTGGGGGAGCAGAGAGCGCTTTTTTATTTTTTATTTTTTTTTATTTTTTATTTTTTTATTATTTTAATTAAGTAAAGATAAAACATTTTCACAGAAATCTACAAGTTCTGTTGCTGGTGCAGGGTTTTCTTCTACTACGCAATTAGAAAGTGGGAATCAAATGCAAATCCCCTGTTTATTATCTTAGGATTCAGCATTAATTCATTTTTTTTTTTTTAATTTTTTTTATTTTTTTTTTTATTTTTGTGATTCACGAGACTCGAGTCTTTCAACCCAGTGACTCCATTCTGCAAAGTCAAATTCAACACAAACTACGTTGTGCACAAACCCATGGTAGTTTCCTTTTTCACTCTATCCCACAGTTGCAAGGGAAAAAAAAAGAAAAAAAGAGATTCACTCAAAAGAGCATTTACAGGAGAAGGAAAAAAAAAAGTTAGTGATAGTTGGCGTTCTACAAAGCAGGTATCTTGCACACACAGCATAGAGGGAGAAGTTTCACAGCAGGTCAACTCGGCGGTAGTACAGGAGGTAGGCTGTGCGTTCTGCAGACGGCTTCACCACCTGGTACTGATTGATCACCTTCACTGCCTGGTCATCGATGCGTAACCAGCCGTTGAGCCCGATTTGGAAGACGTCCGTAGTGTAATGGCCACCAGTTGCGCTGTTTCCATGATGATAAACAACTGTGAAAAGAGAAATTGGTGATGCGCGTGTACGCGACACGTGAAATGGTTTTAATCTGAGACAAGGGAGGTTTAGGTTGGATATTATAAGGGGAAGAAGTTTTTCACACAGAGGGTGGTGAGGCACTGGAACAGGTTGCCCAAGGAGGCTGTGGATGCCCCATCCCTGGAGGCATTCAAGGCCAGGCTGGATGTGGCTCTGGGCAGCCTGGTCTGCTGGTTGGTGACTCTGCACATAGCAGGGGGTTGGAACTAGATGAGCACTGTGGTCCTTTTCCACCAAGTCTATGATTCTATGAATACCCATTGCCACAAAAAAGCACGGAACTAAAGTCACTTCCTGCTTTCTTCACAACATACTCATGATTCAACCAGGCAGTACTACGTAACGCCTCTCCACCATACCAAATCCAATGATTCTGAAGGACACCATAGTAAATTAAGAATGAAAAGCACCATAATGCATTAAGCATTATTAAAAACTTATTTAAAAACTTACTAAAAAAAATCTGAACAATCTACAGAACAGTCTATAAAGAAAACTAGAAAGTCTATAGACTGTAGTCTAAGAAAGCCTATAAACAAAGACTAAAGCACAGTCCATAAAGCAAACAATTGTAGAGCATTTTTATATGCCAACAAAATATTTAAAAATAAAAACCAGAGGGCATTAAGCCACACAGCAGAACAGGGCACTGTTCAAATCATGCCGATTATAAAGCCAATTATTCCAGCCATGATCATTCTTTCATTCTGTCTTAACTAGAATTTTATTCTGAAAACAGGTTCTGTTGAAGTACCAATCTATAAATTTCCCATGTATTAGTTCTCAGTAATCTGCTTCAAATTTTGAATGGAACACATCTAACTGCCGCTGCTCCCAAAAGAGCACCAAACTGTCTTCTTTCCTCAATTATCTCCACATCCAAAATGTTTTCAGAACAGGGGGCTCAGCAGTCGTTACAAAAACCAAACCCCAGTTTTAACACTGAGCTTTCAGCATTATGTGTGGACAGTGCCTCCAAATGGAAGAGGTCTTCTACGTATGTAAATCTAAGGATGCATGGAAGAAATTGCACTTAACTCTTTCTCAGAGCACGTGCCCATACTACACACTTAACAAGTCCACACAGAAAACACCGCCATACTCTACAACAGCAAAAGTATGTATTTACAAAACAATATTCAAACTGTCTTCCTGTCCTAAAAGACATTTCAAACTTACCCCAAGGTTTTCTTCACTTGTACAAAACCAAACATTTTACACTAGTATCAAAGAGACAAAGTTCTTAGAAATTTACAAAATAAATCTGGAATTATTCATGTTCTAAAATTTATTCCAATCACTGGATAGTTAGCAATACCTGAAATTTGTTCAGATCATCTAAGCTCAGTGTCTGTGGATGAGAACTCCTCGCTTGCCAGAAAACTCTATTGTACTTTTCCATAGGGGGAGTTAGAAATAATTAGAGTGCAAACACATTTCTTGAAGTCATTTTAAACATGGTCTCCAAATCTGCCCCATCAAAAACACTTCCAATAAAAAAAAAGAAACTGCCAGAAACAGTTCTGAGAGCCAGAGTACGTTTTTTTCCCTCTGTAAACTCAGTGGTCACAAAAGTGGATCCAAATCACCAAGTCACATAAGGCCACCACTACTGGCACAGATTTGGTGACATAGAAGTTAAAATCTCTGGATTCTCCAGTTTATTATGTTCTCCTATGTCAACAAAGAAGCAGGTGCAAATCGTAAACTGTGGAGGAGTGTTAAACCTCAGGAAATTCGTTACCGCCAGAGACTGTTTTGTTCAGTATGAAAATCCTGCTCCTGAATACTTATGTGAGCTTCCAACCTTAACTACCAATTTAAGGTATTTCACATACATTGCAGACTTAAAAACATCATTTCCTTACACAAATATCATCCTCTCCTCCAAGCTAAACTTCTCCACCCACAGCATGCTACTCACAGACTGCCAGCAACTCATCCTGAGGGTTCAATGGGACATGATGCCAGCATTCAAACAGCAATATCAATACACAGATGAAACATTATTCTGAAAACTTGGGCTATGTTTTAGGCACAGATATACTGCAGCTATATTTCAGCTGCTATTTTTCAGGGTGGATCTGCTACAGAACTTTTGTTGGAGTTTCAAGCTGGAACAGTCAGCATATAAATACAGATACAGCATTACAGGAGTATATGTGCATACACAAATCACTAAATAAGAGAATCTGACACTCATAAATTATTTCAGTTTTAAAATAATTTTGTAATTTATAAGAAAATACTATGTAATCCAGGTTTCTAGAACTCTACATGTACAACTTGTACATGCAATACAGGGACAAGAGGCACGTAGATAAAATACCTGCAAAGAGCCGGTAGGTTCTTTGGCCTTTAAAAATTTTACTTTTCACACCAGGAGATAGTAGCTCTGGAGGAGGAAAAAGAGTCACAAAGGCAACAGTTAGCAAATTCAGAAATTTAGTTTCAACAGAGATCAATTATTTCTAACAGAAATCAACATTAGTATAAACAGAGAAAGCTCATCTAAAATGTATGTAACAATCAATTTCAGGTCCCAAGTTATGTTGCAACTGTTGTTGTCAGTGATGGCAGAATAAACCAGTTCTACAAATATTCATTCTTTAAGACATTTTAATACTAAATAATAAGCATAATGACAAAGTATATATCTTGCTTGATATATCAAGTTATCATTAATTTTCCTTTTTCCTGAGCTGGTCGGCTAACAGTCAACTTGCCAGATGAAAAGAAAATGCATTTAACACTGCAAACTTCAGATGCTGGATATATGCAAGTTCTCACTCTCCATAAAACCAACAGCTCTTAAGATATTAAGACAGACCTTTATCCATCACTAGCCTGCTTTCAGGCTGTTCCCTCCATACAATGTCTATCTCCTTTCATCAGCACTGTTTGTTACAACAGTTTGCCACTTTCAGGTGGAATCTGACATACAAATACATAGCGTTGTTTGGCAACAGCCCTAAGAATGGACACGTCCTTCATTCAGGGGTCATTCCCAGCATTTGTTCTCATCAGTCTACAACCTTACTCCTTAGGTCTGCAGGAAGCTCTCGTGTGGCCAGCTCAATGTCTAGGATGTGACAAAGGTGGTAAGATCTTTCTCTGCACAGGAGTGGCCCAAACCAATATAAAGGCAACGTAAGATTCATCAAGACTTAATCTCAGATAGCTAAACATATTCTTTTTATGGAGGGAAAAAAAGCACAAAAGATATTCAGCAAAATTACTACATTTCTAGGTGGCAATACCCTCCAAGGAGAAAAAAGCACAAAGCTGGAAGCGAAGAAGAGAACTGAAACACACTAAGGAGTTAACATTATCCTTTCCAAAAACAGGAGAAACTTCTGTTAAAGAAGACATCTTCACCTTTACTAATTTCCAGATCAACAGGATACTCAATATTCTTGATAAGCTTCTGACATCCGCCAGTCTTCTCATACACAAACCTCTTGAGGTGTAAAACAAGGACAGGGGGGAGTTCTTCTAGTGTCACTCTTCGACTGATCTCCACCTAAAAATACAGAACAAAGATGAATTAAATATGATTTCTGTTGACTGCTCAGAAATACTACTCTAAAAGAGGAATAAGTATTTGACTTTAAATACACTCGCACAAAGAAAAAAGTCTGCATAAGGTAGTTTTTAAGACAGTTTACAACACATGACAGTAAGAGACTAGTGATGTAACAGTTTAAAAATTATTTAAAATCGATGAAATATCTGATATTCAAGAATTCCCTTGAAAAACAAAGTGAGCTGTTAAATAAGCTATCTAAAAACAAGCACCACCATGGTCAGGAGTTATGGAAGGTTTCAGTAATGAATGATATTTCTTTTTTTTAAAAGGTATACCAGGTTCTGTAAAGATCCTGAAGAAAATACAGAGAGAAAACTGAGTTACACATTATTTATTTATTAAATATTGACTTTTTTTTTATAGTTACAACCAAGTAACCCAAAAAGTTACTGTCTGGAAATGTAAAACTGGGCTCAGAACAGCAGAACAAAAATGCTTCCCCTTCCTAGAAATTCTGAAGTAAAAAAAACAAGAATTCTCCAAGTAACTGCTTTAGGCTTCTCTAAGTTTCCAGATGCGGAAAAAAGCACCTGTATCCTCTTTATGGTAAATCATCAGCATACTGTTCTCCAACAGAGGACCCAATTCTACTACCGAGCGTGGAACAGAAAATCATTAGGAAAAACCATCACTCTTCTAAGCTTGAATACTAAAACTTATGGCTCTCATGATACTGAAGCAAACAGGTTTTGCAGGGTGCAGGATTTCCTCTGGGATTTGAGCTGATACTTTTTACAAGAAATAATTTAACATTTCAAACAGAAATGGTCTCTACAAACTGTAAAATTTCACCTACATCTTAAGGGTTCAAAATATGCCTTTCTGCATCCAAAAAACATCTAACCACTGGCAACAGTGGCAGCTTCTCTGAGTCTTAGGAGAGGTTTTTTTTTGTGCTTTTTGTTGTTTTTTTTAAACCAGCAGGCCAAACAGGGCCCTGTTCTTTTCCACTCAATAAGTGCCTGCTGGCGCCCACCCATCCATCTTCCAGGAATAACACGCAGAAAAAGAAGCTCTAAGGCAGACTCTGAAAGAGAAGATGTGACAAGAGGTGCACACAGTTTTCCTACGAACTTAGGAGAGTTTGCATATTCCATGCATTCTAGCATGGAACAGCTGTTGTTTTTATGGAGCAAATCTGGAGAGGCCTTATATAGAGAGAAAATATTTTTGATTCAGAAAGTTATCACTATTTGAAGATTTTCCTGGAATTGAGTCTTCTCAATCTAAAATTTGAATTCAACTTTGTGCAGAACGAACCAACCAACCCCAAACACTTCACAGGTTCAAGCCCAGACCAAGACAGGAAGACACAGAAGAATACCAATGCAGTGGTTTAAGCAGCTGCTGTTCTCCTCTCTCAGTCACTGAGCTGGTCTTTGGGAACGCATGCCTGCACTTCAGCTGTGCCTCACCTAGAATCTCAGCTTAGATTGAAGATCACAGAAGCACTGTGCTCTGATGCCAGGCTGAGGAGCAGCAGCTGAGGACCCAACACATGTCCTGCTACCCTGACCACCAGGAGACCTGATTTCTGGTAGCAGTATCACCAGCAAAAAGTGCTCCAAACATTTGTTTAGTGAACACCGAGTCATTCTTGAGAAAATATTTGTGTAAGCCTCAAGAAGCAGTCAGAGAACTCCAGAGAATGTGAAGACTCCTTCCAAGGAGTTTGTGAAAGGCAAGCAGGAAAAGTAAACGAGAAAAGGCTAGCTTCTTACTCAAGCCTTCACTTCTGTTACAAAATTCTTATGATTAAAAAAAATAAACTAAGAAATCATTCACACATTTGGAAGATTATTCTTGCTGAAACTATGGTTTACGCCTACAACTTGACAAGAACACAATTCAGACTTGAAATAAATCAGAATAAAAAATAGAGTAATAAAATAATGGACTTCTTTTTTTTTTTTTTTAGCTTTGTCAACAGTTTGAGTTCCCCATACGGAAAATGAAGATGAAATGCTTCTTCACAACATACTTCGGCTTTCAGGACTTTGCAGACAGTAATTTTCAATGCATTCACTGTTTTAACTACAATTTGTAACATAAGAACAGCTCTTTTGACTTCTTTTGAAAAAAAAAGATCTAGAAGACATAGTGAATGCTTGCATTTCTATGCAGCCTCTAAAATCCATGCACACCAGAGATGACGTTTTTTACTAATACATGCTCTAAGCAGCAAGACAATAGCTCACACGGGAGATAAGTTTAATTTATTAACCTGCATCGCAAGTTCTCAAGATATATGCCAGAAGTATGTTTTTCTTCCCATGCAGTATTTCTCTTTTGCAATTATTACTTTTCTATACTATATTGTTTGCAAAATATAACAAGCCAGCAGCAGAGATGCATGAGGGTGCAAAACTGCTGCAAGATTTTTCTTTCAAAGCTAGTGTGCTTTCAAGCAATGCTCTGAAGAGCTGCTCCTTTTAGATTCCTGGCAATCCCCAGGAATCAGTATGTTAAGACTAGCTAAAGGCATTTTACTTATAATAGTACATATTATTATCACAATTTACCCCATTAATTTAATAATATACTCAAGTAAAATCTTCAGAAAACATAATTCACAGGCAGAGTTTTGTTTATAGTTGGTTCTCTTCCTTGAATGCCTTTCACTGTATGTATTCAAATGTATTATGTTTTACTGCTGCAAGACACCAAAAAGGTCAGCATCTTTTTTATTAACACAAGGAGCAAGAGTTCAAGAAACTATTTGTAAACCAAGAGCTGAGTAAAAACCCTTGAAAGAAGTTTTAATATTTGACTGTAAAAAGGGGTCAACAGAACACACCTCTTGCTTGGTTTTTGTGGTATAACCCTGGACAGACTCTCTTGCCACCAAACTTTCCAGTGCATCCTGGACGGTGCGTATCTTGTCAGACTGGATATCCAGTTGCAGGGTGAAGAAAGGTTGCAGCGTAGCAGATTCTTTAGAACTCTGCTGGTAAACAACAGATCTATGGAGAGAGCAAAAATTGAATGTAAAAAAGGAAAGTATTTTTCAACAGTACAGAATCTTCAAGTAAGAACAAGTTAGTGTCCACCATGCTAACTCAGTTGACAGTTAAACCTGAACAAAACATACAAATACTAGCTTCAATAGCTAGTATCCACTTTCAGTAGCTTGAATCTGCTTTAATCAAAGAAAGATCAGTTTCATAACTCCATACAGCACACTGAATGGAATTATATTTTAATTATTTTACTTATGCAAGGATTTAAACAATTCTGGATAAGCATCAGTCACTTAAAACTTCAAGCAAAGAAGCTCAGCCATGCCTTTACAAGTCTTCAGCTCGGGAGACACTAAAACATATTATGATCAACTTTACTGAATTCCACCTGAGCTTTCAGACAGTTCTAACTTTTTATTCCAAACTTAAAAAAATAAATAAATTATGTATTTCATGGCACAGTTAAAGTTGATTTATTTTAAAAAGTCTCAAAAATTGAGAAGTTTACATATATACGTTTCGTAAAAATTGTAAAAACAAAGCTTTAAAATCAAGATGAAGCTATACCTAACTGCATTTCTACCCTGGCCTCTATCTTTCGTTTCTATACTGCTAACCACAAAAATACCTCCGCTCTATGAATCATACATACTTCTGGCAAGTATGTTAAGAAAGCCAGCTCTTATTGCAGGGAGACTTTAAAATCATCAAATTTCTGAAATTATGCTTTATAAACACATGATCAGAAATGCAAAGTACTGATCCATCTCCAATTTATGTTTTGCTGTAAAAAATTACAACCAAATCCAGATTGTGCAATTAAAACACACTATTATTTCAGTCACTTCACCGTGTCCAGTTTCATAATCACTTTAAATAGTTTGGTTAGATCTTGCCATATGAAATACAAACTATCCTCTGTTGAGGATCAGCATTTCCTTCTCCTTCCAACGTTTTCCATGTCCAGACTTTGTCCACGCACTCCTCTGTACAGAAATGGGAGACTTTTGGAAAAACCATAATGTTAACAACATAGGGCATGAGATAATTTTTTTGTAGGGCATTCAGCTGCAGCCTTTCAGCAGCGTGGCTTGGTGAAGATTGTTTTGTGCAACGAGATAGCTCACTCTTCAACCACATCACTGCACTAAGTGCACTCTTCCTGTTTTCCCCGAAAACTATCAAACATGACTCAAGAATTTATTTTCTTTTGAAAGCAGTACTTGCATTTAAAAGTCCCAGCTGTTAAAAAATGTGATTTTAATTACACAGCTGAAGAAATAAATTGCTTATTATATTCTTAAGCTTATTCTTAATGATAGTGCCTCAAAAAGCTTGAAAGCAATCAGATAATTAACACGGCTGTAATTCCTGAAGGCACGCTGAAATTTGTCTCAATCATGTATGAAATGTTAACATATAGGTGTGATTACTGCCAACTCCTAACAAAAGAGCCCCTGCAATACAGGCAAAACCCCAAAGCAGCAACGCACAGTCAATGCATCTTTAGACTGGCAAATACATATTCTTCAGAGGAAAGACAGCATATGAAAAACAGTACCATGTTTATTTCACTTAACACTTCCTCCTTGGCTATATTTAAGGACAAAACCTTCAACACATGGCAAGAGCAGTGTTTCAATAAACAAACCCTGCACTGTGTAAGTCTTGCTGCTTTTGGACACATTTCCCAGCCCCTTTTGAAGCTAACCATTATTTAGTGCAACGATCACTAGAAAACTGCTACCAAGTCCACGTACTAAAGATTAAATTACTAATATGGATGATATTCTGAAAAGATAATACTAAGGAAAAGCTCTTTTTTCTTTTAGTTACTAGGACTGAAATGCCAAAGTTTCTTCAAAAAGTTATACAGAAATGGATTTGACAGCAAAACCTTTATTGGACTTTGGTTTTCCATAGCTTAATTGTGGATGCCCCATCCCTGGAGGCATTCAAGGCCAGGCTGGATGTGGTTCTGGGCAGCCTGGTCTGCTGGTTGGTGACCCTGCACA
>JAOWBP010004096.1:13535855-13558186 GCA_028571105.1 Tragopan temminckii | reverse complement strand
TGCCCCATCCCTGGAGGCATTCAAGGCCAGGCTGGATGTGGCTCTGGGCAGCCTGGTCTGCTGGTTGGTGACCCTGTGCATAGGAGGGAGTTTGAAACTAGATGGTCATTGTGGTCCTTTTCAACACAGGCCATTCCATGATTCTAAAGCCATCATGCTACACACCGCATGAACTTAAGAGCCGGCACCATTCACTAGAAGGCATAAAGCAATAACCAAGTAGAGCAGGTAGCAGAATCACAAAGCCCATGTCTTTCTGCTTCCGCTTTCTAAGACCTGCTAACGTCTAATGTCCCTGCTGACAGTACCAGTTCTGATTAAAACCAGAAGGCAAATCTCAGTGCTCTGTTATATGTGGAACCTGGCACCTGAAAGGGCACACAGCACAGCTACAGATGCAAACTCTTCCACATTGAAACACATCTGCCATGAAGTTATTAACACTCAAGTATTTCAGAATACATTACTAATGCAGCAAAGTTTCAAATGTGTTGTCTACACCATTCAATCTTAATATAATTAATCACTGATGAAAATTAGGATAAAGACAATAACTCTTACTTAACATCAACCAATACCTTTTCAGGTTAAATGTATTTTTCCTCATCTTCTGTCACACCGAATAAAAAATACTACTATGACTTTAGCATCCTCTTGTGGTCATAAAATCACTTTCTAAGTAATGTCTAAAGCAACTGCAGTGAGTTTTCTTTCAACACCAAGATTTTTGTTTTTCATGATTACATTCCATACCACATTTTCATACCACATCTAAAATTAGGCAGTAATATTTACAAGAGCATCACAAGAAGGCAAAATACACTTACAATCACAAGAAAAGTTTCTTAAAGTGTCAGGACTGACTAAAAAGCACACATCACTAACCAGAAGGAATTCACATCCCTTTTGTTGGTACGTAATTATGAAACATGGCTTTGGTTTGAAAACAAACCTAGAACAATGTTTCCATGTTTACTGAAGCACTGAATCTTTGTGACAAATGAAGCAATTCTTGCCTTATTTGTTACAGTCTTGGGAAAGCAATGAATCACTGCAGTCTTCATGAATTTCTTTCAGATATTTGATGTTAGAGCCATAGTCACTCCTACAGTCTCTTCTGAAACAAATAAATCCAAATTTTCCATGCTTGCTGAAACAACATGGCTTTTGAATGTTACTTCTCTCCACAGTTGCATCTCCCTACAGAACTAAAGCCTGAGGATGTGCCAACTTATTCATCAAGTCCCTAACAGTAACAACAGAGTTCTAAGAGCCATCTTCAATCTTTTCTACATAAACTGGTATTAACACAAACTGGAAATATAATTTAGCCTTCTTCAACTTTACTAGGGACATGTATGAACTCTCTAGAATTTACAGATCCTCTTATTCCCTACTACTATTACCAACTATTTTTCCTTCATACTGTCTGCATGCACTTGATTTCTGTTCTGGCACATTCTTCCACACTTATCTTTATTGGATTTTACCTTTTAATTTAAAAGCACTCCAGATTTATTCAAGTTTTAACTATTTGGTGTTCTTCGTGTGAAATTCTGCCTGAAGCAAAACAAACTTTATATGCACTGTTAATTCCATCACCTACACAACAGAAATGCTGCAAGGAAACAGAACTTAGAATATCTTATAGATTCCCTCACCGAAATTTTTCCTACTTACCAGAGCACACAGTTAAGTGATCATCCCTTGACTCCCTGCCAGATGCACAGAGCACATCTTAGCCACTTACTAAAACTAACTGTTCAGTAATTTTTCCCCAACAAAGAGTAACACTAAGTCTATTCAAGTGTTTTACCTACTATCCCTGATTCTCACCTCTTTATCCTGTGAGCTTTCATTCACATTTGAGGATTAAGAAGCCGCAGACTTCTGCGGGCTGAATCAAATAGCAGCAAATTAATTTCAAGGTGCCTGTGAACCATTAATCCCCGTGTAATCACTGGTGAAATTAATCTGTCTGTGGAAAAGACATTTGTGTTCTTGTGTCTCAAGCATCTCTTCTCAAATAAAAGCTGTACAGAAGGGCCTCCAGCAGAAGACTTGCTACTTTTGCTTGTTGAACTCAATTCATACCTGATTTGTACTTCTTTACGTTTAAGCAAAGCACTTGATGTACTTCCTTCCAAGCAAGACTAACATTAAAAAAAATAATAATAAAAAAAAAAGAAGAAATTCCCCTCTCCACAGAGCAAGGCACTGTATACATGGAATGCAGATCATCGAGGAAACATTTTATAGTGAAATCAGGTGCACGTGATCTAGAGTGTAACTCCTACCTAAATTAACTACAATGAGAAGATGGATTCCTTTCCACTGGAAAAGGATTGATAATCGTATTATTCCTCTTCAACAGTGAAGGTATAAAAGAAAACTGCATAGCAATATTGCTATATCAATATACTAGAGACAAAAGAAAAGGCACTGCTCCCACCTGGTGGCAAAAAACTGTACAGAAACAGTCAATGTCTAGAAAGTTAAAGCTGCAGCAACCCAGACAAGCCTACAACTGTGGTAAGCAGTTCTACTGTTACGGTTGCCACAAAACAGGTTTAGGATTCATCACCATCTGACAGCTGAAGTTTCTGAAAGCATGAAGTACTCTGCATGCACAGGTTCTTACAAACCACCATCTGTACGTACACATACTTTGATACAGTCAACTGTGTTTGTGACACCCAAGTGAAAGAGACACAGAATTAGCTTTCCTCCCAACAGACAGTCGTAAGCTGTGAAACCATTATCGACTGAACAAGTGGGATGAGAGGCAGGTACACGTTGCAGGTTGTTCTGAACAGAAATCTCCACATCAGCTTCCAGTTACAGTAGAAGAATGAGCTTCATCTTGATGTTGTCACACGTGAGCTGCTGCTGTGCTTGTAAATTAACTTCTGGCATAAATCAGTGGGATTTCACACAAGGTTTTCCACATGGACTATTTCACAATTTCTAAATAATTTTTTTTTGTGTAGTGACAAAATACAAATAACAGACTACTTTCCTTCATATTTTTGCAGTTTCAGTTGGAAAACAATCACATTCATGTTCTAGTATTTCTCATTACAACCACAGACAATACCAACAGTCCAAACCTTTATATTACACAATCTTTCTGAATGTACCCTTTGGACAATTTCTTATGATTACCCTTTTAACAGGCAATGATAGCACTGTTTCTGAATAAAATAATATACTTTCAAATGGTTAAAGATAATTCTTCAATATTTGGAAGACAGAGCATTCCAACAGCACATCAGTAAATCCAATGACTGTGTCCTGAATTGGAATTTTTGAAGCAGAACCTGTTTAGCCATCACACATGCTACTGTAAGCAATCAGGAATTTCAGCTACTTTGGTATAAATACATTAACACTTTTTGCTGCAAGGCATTACACACGATCTGTACTGGATAATATGACACAAGCTTTTCTAACATGCCTTCCCTGTTACAATATCACATAGCTAAATGCAACTAGTCCATTTTTTTTTTAGAAATCACAGATAATTTAAACACACTGTTTGAAAAGCAGCAGAATTTTTACTGCTCAAAGTATTTTTACCTGGCTCAAATGATAACATCTTGCAATATTTACTCAGGTAAACAGCTTATTTAAGTTACACCTTCCATAGCTGCATTCTAACAGCCATCCTAAGAACCTTCTCTAGCAATACTGTACACTCCTGTTTACAAGCAAAGTTAACAGTACTCCTCTAACTGTAACATCCACTCGTGTGTAATAACTATACCTGCAATCTTTATGGCTACAGGATCCTCTGAAACTGGAACAGGCCCCTCTTTGACTTCAACCTGTTTTTCAGGGACCAGAGTAGAGGTGGCAGGAGGGGTATACTTAGTCTCAACATAGACCACAGATGTGGAAGCAGAGGGCTTGGAATTGTGAAAAAGACTAGCCCACGATTTCGCAGGCTGATTAACAGGGACTGATCCTGCAACCGTGGCTGTTGCCTCAGTAGTAGGTGAAGCTTC
This sequence comes from Tragopan temminckii, assembly GCA_028571105.1. Lineage (NCBI taxonomy): Eukaryota > Metazoa > Chordata > Aves > Galliformes > Phasianidae > Tragopan > Tragopan temminckii. The sequence goes on along the minus strand of JAOWBP010004096.1, from coordinate 13,554,179 downwards.
CTCAGGCTTAGCTTGGTCTGAGTCAGTGCTTTCCACAGTGTGCAATTCTACCCCATTGGCAGCTGTGTCCTCACCAGAGGATTCAAGTGTTTGTCCATTAGTAACGCCATGACTTTCAGTAGTATCAGTACCAGCATAAGGCTGTACAACAGCTGTCCTTAAAGGGCTATCTCTGCCAGTCTCTGAGGGGATGCAAAACTGTTCAGAATTAGTAACCCTGCATACCTCAGGCTGCCCTGCAGTCCTGGTATTGTCTAGTGCGCTAGAAACAGAATCATCAGAAACAGCTTCATGAACGAAGTCCACAGAATTGTCCGGGCTGTTGCAAGTCCTTGGTGTGGCCAGAGAGGGGATGTCCCCCGTCAGTTCCGTATCCTCAGTGCCAATACTGTTAAGTCCCGAGGAATTTGCGTGGCCATTTACAAGAGCTTCTGTGGGAGCTATGCCATCACTGACATCTTCCAAATAACTGTAGTATCCAGGGGGTCTTTTTTTCTTCTTTTTACGCTCCCTCTGTCCAAGGCCTCCAGACAAGCCATCATTTTCAGCATTAGAACCACTATCCAGAGTGAGGGTTGGGTCAGAGAACTGGCAGTCAATTGAGTTGTAGTTTGTTTCACCGAGACTGTCATCAGGGGTTTTCTGAGCAGGTGCACAACTGAGAATGAATTCTGGAGCCTGAGGATTCAGAGTGCTTGAAATACTGTAGTCGGTGTTATTTAGTACAGAAGATTCCGTTTCAATAACTTCATTAACACCAAATTCAATTCTCTGATACTCCTCCCCTGAATAAAAGAAAGTAAACCTGAGTTACTGAATGACATCCATCAAAAAACACAAGAAAAAAAAATATTTTCCTGCAACTCAGAAAACAAGCGACCCTCCCTCAAACAACCACCATTCTTATTCTTTGCATCAAGCCTAAAGACCATTTCTAAAACATTTTCCTGAAATCTATGGAGCCTTTCTTAAGCTGAGTTTGTAATTATCAAAACTGCTGCACTGTTCGTGCAAGGAGCACCTGTTAAACTGCCCCACTAAGAGCAACTAAAACCCAATGACATTAGCAATATTCTGAATTAAATTAATTACTAAGCAAGTGCATACAGAATATGGTGCAATATTTAACCCCACATTTCTTGCAAAGCCAGCTTTTCCCACAGAAAACTAGAAAGCACAAGCCTTTAAAAACTATTTCACACTTTCTTTTCCCTGGCATGTAAAGATTTATTATAATCATCACTAACTGAAAAATATTTTTAATTGTATGGAAACAATGTGATTGCAGCTTTTTGAGCTCTCTGCTCATCAATAATTTATCACATTTTATGACAGCCAAGACAGCGTGATGTATTTCTCATCTTGAGTTCAGCCTCATATAACAGATAAACCCCAACGTAAGCCAACATGCAACTCATATGTAGTCAGTGCTGAAAAATCAGTAGGTTACGTTTTATAAATTCATCCTGAAATGAGACAAATACTCCCATTAAGCTGCAATATCACTATATATTATCAGTCACAAAGCATCACAATTTCATGGAACTCAGTTTTACAGTGCATGTGCTCCAACCATTCTGGCATCTCAGAATTGTTAAAGGTAAGCCCACATTGTAGTGTTTGCTGGTCATTTAGTTTTGCAGGTCTTTCTATGACACAGATGTCACTGTTTCAAGGACCTTTTTACACCCTATGTTCCCTCAAAAGATGGGAAACTAAAAAGCATATCTCAAACTTCTAAGACTGTTATCTAAGACTGTTATCTTCCTACAGAAGGACAGAGTCTGGAGAATATTTTGATACATAACTGTCAACAAAACTGTTCCAAAACCTTTCAAGTGCGATCTAGAGAAGTCAGCTGGGAAAAATATTAACTGAAAAAAAAACAATGGTGAAATGTACAGATTTATATAATACCAAATGAAGAGTAACACACACTCAATGTGTGCTGAGGTCTGATACACGCAGTAACAATACCACAAATTAACAAACAAAAAAATCAAGTAATAATATATCATTTTACATGATCAATATCTCACACAATTTCCAAATCTAATTTCATGCCAATATAAAAATGTAAATATAGATGTTAATTGCTTTTCTCTCAATGCTTTATTAACCAAATGAGAAGTAAACACATCTGATGTCTCAATCTTGCTGCCAGTTAGACTGAAGGAAACTTGGAAAAGAAAAAAGTCTCCCTGTACTAATTTGATCACTTTCCTAAACTGTGCTAACAAGAGCCTGAACTTCAGACCTGCTTAGCCCTCCCCACACACCTGAGTGAATGCATTTTCTAGCACCATGCCTGTTAAGCCACTGTTCAGCAATTAATTCTGCAATCACTGCCTGTCACCACGCAGAAGAGAGGGCTTAATTCTCTCTAAAATCAGCGGCTCAGAGGCAGGGAGGTGGAAAGATGCTGCTGATATCCACCTAAGAGGGAAGGGCTGGAAGATCTCAGGCGTCACCTCACTCTGCTCAGCAGCAGCACTAACAGGCTTACGAGGGCTATGCACAGGCTGACTCTGCTCACAACCAGTCACTGCTTTGTTTGCCTGCAAATGCAGGGAATGGATTTTAAGGGACACAGGACACTATTGCTGATTAGTTCACCTGCTTCTCTAGCAACTAGTTCACATACAAACTGAGAGCTAGTTCTCTACCACTGGTGACGTGTAATACTCAAGGACAGTAAGAATGAATGTGCACATTCCAAATTCCTACCAATTTCAAGTGATCTGGGACTTCTGTTTCTTCTTCAAAATCTCAGTTCTAAAAAATAACTATAATTGCTTTGAAAGAAAGATAGGGGTTTCCTTTGGTGAGTTAAGTCTACCACAGCCAAAAGTGAGAGGTCTCAGGTATACCCTTCTCGCCAGCTTCTCCTGTAAGCTTCCAGTACCTGCGCCGCCCAAAACTAACCTGGCAAAAAATAGTCCAAGAGAGTATTTTCTTCTGTTCTGGTGGACTAATCAGCTTACCATGCACTAGACAATCACAAGAGCCAACCCAGGGCAAGAAGAGAGCAGAAAACAAAACATCGCTTATCACTGCAGCAGAAGGTTAATTTAGCTGAAGGCGCAACATGAACTCTGTTGGACAAAATCTAGCCAAGAGCATAACTGATATTCCAGCATTAAATACAAATTAGGAGATCGCAAGCAAGGAATTTAACTTCACACCTTACAGCAGGAATTAAATAATAAGCAGCAATAGCTACCCTTTAGTTAGTCTACGGGCTGCCTGGCAGAAGCTCATTTGCCATAAGATTGTGCAAAGCTCCTCTGAAAAATGAGAGGTAGTTTTTTTCTATTTGTTTTGATTTTCCACTTGGCTTCTGGGCAATTTTGTTTCCATTTAGTTCACAGTACAATTGGTGAATGGACTGAAACAGATGCATCTGTCAGGAACAACATGACAGCATACTGAAACAAGTATCAACAAACGCTCCCCGGACAAAGTCTATGTACAATAACCAAAGCTGTGAACACTTAGTACTAATTAGTCTGAATATTAGAGCTTCAGCTGTGATTCGATTACTCCTAGTAAGTATTAGCAAGTCTTCTAATTATGTAATAAAATTAAATACTGAGATAAGTAGAAAAAATTAGGCTACGGGGTGACAACGTGGTCAGTACGTGTTGTCTCAATGTAATTACAAATATTCTGCAAAAGCACAGCATTCCATTTTAGTTGCCACAGTTTCTTCTGCAGCCACCACAGCGATAATATGCATGCACAGTACAGTGCAAGCCCGTTAAAGACACTACTCAGGCAAAACCTAGTTCACTGTCATTACCTAATCTCAGGGTTGGGAGGGATTCTCTCAGGATCTAGGAATGATCTGAAAAACATTTGTACAAACCAACTTTCTGTACAGCTTGTTAACATCAAAATCTATGGTTTAAATCCATAGTTAGACAAAGCAAGGTATGACTGGGCACCTCTGCCACCAGTACCAGTTTGTACCACCATAAAGCCCTTTTAAATGAACTTCTCAGATTCCCACTTAAAATTATTTGGGATCCTAAAAACTAGTCTTACACTACATATAAAGTAGAAAATCATGCCTGATTTTCAACAGTGTTTCACATACGCTTTCAAGCAGGGCCACTTGTCCCTTTTATAACTTATTTACTTTTAAATGCAAGGCCAAAGTTGCTAAGCATAATAACTCATTCTTAAACATGTGCATTTGGGTCTTTGTAAGTACTTCTGAGAAATGTTCATTCAAACATTTGGATTAACTGGAAGATCTAGATGACATTTGTATCATTCTCATACATGTCTGGGCAAATCTCAGCTTCCTTTATGTTCCCTAAGGTTCACAAAAGAAACTCCACTATTTTCTTCTGTACAAGTTCACCAGCAAGCTCCAGCACTCCAGAGTTTTACAGTTACATTCTACACTATTTGAGCAGGATGTTAAGATTGTGGCAGCACAACTGAGAAGTACATCCACGCTGATCAGCTGATGTTTAACACAACATCTTCAAATAGTCCCATGCAACATATGCGCTTAAAAAAAGCAACCTGATGATATATCTGATGAGTTCTAAAGAAAAAAGTTAAAGAGAACCTGTAGTAGTTTTAGGGAAAGTTTCAAAACTACGTTTTCAGAAATGGATGTTGAATTCTCACCATGATGAAACACTTACCTGTGGACTTAATGCCGCATGAAACTGTTTCATTGTAAGGGGGAAGCTGTATAAAGAAATGAAATAAATTCTCATTAATAACAATTTCATTTGAAACATCTGGATACTTTAAGAATAACCCCACTGTTAAGGTCTAATTTTCTGAGAGTGTGTCTTGAACTCATCATTCTATATTTAGAAAATCCTGTACTGTAGCTTCAAGTGTCCTTGCAGATTACCACCATTACTGAAAGATTATCTTGGTTACACATCATAGGCTCATCAACTTCTAAACCACTTCACCTCGCAGTATCAAGATCCTGCTTCATCAACTAACTCGCTACGATTTTAAAAACAAGAAACAAATCTTCTTTTCAAGTAAAAGCTGAAGCAAAGATAGACCATATTACTCAAGAAAGGATAAATCAGAGCTTTATACAAAAGGTGTAGGTGTGAATATCTTCTTACTCTCAACCTGGTCCAGCTACTAGCTGAAACTCTTCAAGGGTAACATTCTACCTAATGTTGAAGTAATTACATTTAACAAAAACAAGTACTTCTGATGATCAATCTAAGCGTAATATAATCCCAGCACACAGAAACCACCTGGATTGTAAACTACTCCAGTATAAAACACTGGCATCGTTTCATGGGCTCAAAGATTGATAGAATCTTTTCTATTGTATAATCAGAGGTGGGCAATTTCCAATCCCTCCACTGCCTCCCCCCAGACTTCCCAAGCAGCTGAACGCCTTCTCTTGTGCCTGCCATAAACTGGTTGCCACTGCTACATAGCAGCCCCACAGCTGCCTGGAGAACAGCTGAACTCTTTCTCCACTGGGACACATCGGGCAGTTTGATGGGGCTATAATATTGATCTAACAGCATAACAAGTTTCAAAGATACTCAGTGAGGTCTTTGCTTCCATAGAACTGAAAATCCTTACATACTACCTATTTAAAGCACTATGGACAATGGTGTATCAGAGGTAGCTAGAAAATACTTCTTTAACTGCATTATTAGCAAGTACGTAACAAGGACATATATCGTAAAATCCATCTGTAAACAACAGAACATCTTAGTACATCAAATTTCCACACCAAAAATCAAAATGGAAGAGAGGCTCCAAGCTGTTAATAACATATTATCTAAATTAGCACTGAACACAGATCATATGTATTTTTACAGTTAAGAAAAAGAACTACCATCTAAATCTACACTCATCAGTCCACAATGAAACTTGTAAGCCACTGGAATCAGAAAAAGGATTGAATTACTAAAATAGCAAGTGAGAAAAAAGATTAAAAAATACAGTAGCCCACCTACTGGTCACTTTATGTATCTGGTTAATAACCACCATGTGTACAGAAGAGATTTCAGAGTTCACTTGTTTCATGCAACTGGGTCATCTGAATAAATTCAGCCAACTGATAGCTGAGAGAACATATGTTCAAAATGTCACTCCAGAAGAGAATTATAGACAACTTTTAGCTTTAATTAGTCTCTTGCCTCCGACAATAGGTAAGTAAGGGACTTCAGAAGGACACCAACACCAACAGGTGCTGGGACTCCCAGGGCTGCCACTGTCCTCAAACAGAATGTATGTCAAATACCACTTCAGTTTTATAATCTAGCTCTTCTTTTCCATCATGCAGATAATTAAAACATTGAAGCGAACCAGATCAAGGACAAATTTAAGGAACATCGTTTATCAGCTTTTGTTTTTGACAGCCAACCAGCAAGCAGTACTCTTGAGACAGGTATTTGAAGCAGTCTTGCTTCATTTTACACTAAGGTTCATGCTTCCTCAACATACTTTGTGAGAATATCTTTAAAGAAGCCAAAATCTGACATTTTCATGTTAGGATACCTGCTATGTGACACAAACATCACGCTGCTGCTACTGCATTTAATGGTGGAGAAACAATAATAAAAAACAGAAGAAACATTTTACCTGAAGATCTGTTCTACACTGCTCCCCACCTCCCAGAGAAGACACAAAACTATCCCTAAAGGCAAGTAGAAGTTATCTTTCAATTTCTCACCCACTGCCCACAGCCTCTAAGCACTTTTATTGCTGCTAGAGGTGTACTACACTAGTTATACATTCTCATTTCTCAGATCTCATGCACAGCCCTTTCGTTTTTAGAGTAGGTTTGGTAATTAGAGTTTCATTTGAAAATACTTTAAAAAAACCCAAACACACAAAAAAGAGTTTCAAAAGGCTCAAAAGATTTAGAAGTTCACCTTACTCACAACTAAGAACACTGCTGAAAGTTATCTACATTCACCTCTTAAGAAATAGGAAAGAAAAAGGCAATTAAATGAAGGTAATAGGGATGAATAACTCATTTTCCACATCTTATCGCTACAATGTCAGCTACTGCAGCTCTGAAAGATGACAGGAAGAAGGCAGAATAATCCATTTCTTATTTCTAAAAATTGACTTAACATCCACATACATGAAAAGAAGACTCCTGTTCAATATCTTCAGTTTGTAAATTAGCAAGCTAAGAGAATGATAAAAATTATATAGTTGTATTTCAAATATATGCCAAGAGGTGCAGCTTTAAAATGTTGATAAGGAAAAGTAGATCTTACCTCAACAGAGCAACGTGGAGTCACAAAGAACTGATTAAACTCATCAGGGCTGAACTCCCCAAAAATATACTACAAATAAAAGAGAAAAAAAGATTTTTGTTAAAGAAGGACTTACATTCTGAGCAATTCATATATTCATAGTAAAGTGCCTTGTATTTTAAGATACTGGCAAACAGAATGGCTCAAGCGTTGACAGCCAGAAACTTACCTGTTTGCATCCCAGCCCTCACTCTCCCTAAGTCTTTAGCAAACTATTTCAACCACCAAAACTCTACACAATGCATTTTCCTTCCCACAAGAGAGGTATCCACAGCATGAGCTCCAGCACAACCCATGACCAATTCTAAACCAGCAAACAAAGTGAGACACCGGAGTTGTGTCAGCTCATATAAGCCCCACACACGATCAGTTTTACCTTCTAGAACAGCACAGATACCTACACATCATGCCACTTCCCTGAGCAATACTATTACTGAGAAAAGTTTAGATGACAAAGTCACGTGGAGATGAGACGGGATCTTGCTTTCTTATCCATGTAGATTACCATGGATACTACATAAACCAAAATGCGTGTGGCAATGTAAAAATACTCCCAAAATTACAAGATTACAGTAGTGAAAAGCTAAACTTCATTACTCCAAGAAATTCACAAAATTTCTTTTTAAGACAAAAATTAAGCTTGCTTCTGGGCAGAATCACACAGAATCACAGAATGGCCCAGGTTGGAAGGGACCTCAAGGATCATAAATATCCAACCACAGGCAGGGCCACCAACCTCCCCATTTAATACCAGACCAGGTTGCCCAGGGCCCCATCCAACCTGGCCCTGAACAGACAGCAATCAGTGATGTCAATGACAACTCACAAGGTAGAGCAGGAATAATGCTTGGAGGAGAGCTTGGTCTTCTACGAACACCAGATTTGGGAATAAAGCTCTGTCGTGACATCACAGAGTTGTGAAAATTTCCTATTGTAACGTTGGCCCTAGACCTACATTTAAAGATACATAATCCCCAAGAGGCTTAATGCAGAGTTAAATCTGATCTATCTTCCAACTACCCTGCAGCCTACGCACAAGCTTCCTGCTTCAGCTCCCAAGAAGCAATCCTCTCTTTCCAGCAGTACGTATTTTGCATTGCATTTTCTCCTGCTGCTCCCCAGATTATCTACCTTTAAAGAATAACCATCAACTTGGCATTAAGAGCACTCAAGGATCCTTCAAATAACTCGAAAGCCTGGTGGCGAACTCCACTTCTGCCACAGATGAAGAACAGTGTGAAAATACTCTCAAATGATGAATTTCAACTATCTTCCACCTGTAGCTAATATTAGAAAAGCAGATGGAAAACGACAGTCTCTCCTGCAAGGGGCTGAAGAGGAGGAGACTTTGTGGAACTCTTGGGAGAAACAAATCCACCTCTACCACCTTTCCACTTTCCCACCACTGCTTCCAGACCTCTGCCTAGAATGGAAAAACAAGGCAGTAAACCTGGGGAGTACTGATGGATCTGTTCCATTTTGCAATTCACAACTGCAACCAAATCTGACCATATGCCAGACACATATAATATGTTATTAAATCTATCAAAATGTTGTAATTAAAAGTTCCGAGACTAAACTCAAAACATTCTTATTTAATATAAAAAAGCTGCTACACACCAGAATCAGATACAACTGGAGTTCTGAGCTCCTGTTATCACAACATAAAGAGACCCTTCCATTTGCCTCCCTCTAATCTAAAATTGTGACGCATTAGAACATTATACAAACACTCTGCAGATGTAGTTTCTTTTAAAAATGTCTACCGCTTTTCCAGTGTATTTTTTCCTTTCCTACAAGCTAAGAGTACTGGATGAGCCCACTGAAGCTGGCAGGGATTGAATTCCACTGTGTCAAGTACATGCCTCCCAAAGTTGTGTCAAACACCTCTTTTAGAGCAACTCCCCCAGGATTTCTTAACAGTCATTTGAAACACCAATAAAATCGACAATAAAACTGAAATGCCTTTTTAAATTAAGCCCTGTAATTTGATTACAATAGTGTGAAATACGTCTGCATTCCAGCAAATTTTATGCCATTTTGAACAAAGAGTTCCATCAATGACCATCATCTTTAAATCCTCGATGCTAACTGCATCTGTTTGTACCACAAATTACAGAATGACAATTAACCAAATAAATCCTCACAAAAAAAAAACTGTTTTCCATAGCACAGTAATAAAAGCAGAAGCACTTTTCCAGCTCTGTAAATGATTGCTATAACCAATCAAGCAACATCTTAACTAAGCAAACAAAAGCAACAGCAACACAACTCATTCAAAAACAGGGGAAAAATATTCTCTGAGGACCCCAAAGGATCACAATGCCTGACCTGCAAGCTCTCTCCATGTGGACTGTTGGGTTTTTTTGCTGTGCTCTCCCTTAAGCACTTCCAAAACATTACCCCCTGCCTGGAATGCAATCTCTGCTGCTGTTCCAGTGCAGCCACACGAACCCTCTCCAGAGGAGCACAAGGAAGAGGAATACACATTACACAGCGCTTGTCCTAGAAAAGTGGGTAGAAATAGCACTGCTCATGCATCATTATCTTGGCATCACCTGTGCAATGAGAAAGCTAGGAAAATGAAGTGTCAACTCTTGCTTTCAAGCAGCATTAAATTGGCTTTCATCTGATAACCAACAGCTTCAGATCTCGCAGTCAAATTAGTTTCAATTGCAAACGCTCCCACTTCAACTGCTTCTCCACAGGAGTAAAAAAAAATGCAGTTTTTACTTGCTGGTGGCAAGAAATAATTCAACTCTATCTAAGCAGAAGGCATAACAAGTAAAAACTAGTTCACATATACATAAACTATTTAATTATTTCACTTATACCATAAACTTCACAATCTTGCTCACGGAGATGTCTTTAATACTAAGTATGCTTTGTGGAAGTTCTCAGGATAAGGTGAGTAGAGGAAGGAATTGACCCCTGCAAACAGCGGTGGCAACAGAAAGCTGTGTGTATGAGCACACCTGGGTGTCATCAGTAGAGAAAATGCTCTTAAATCAGCCATCCCAGCAGTACATAAAGTGCTTCTCTCACACCCTTTTCTTCACCCACACACTTGGTCAAGTTTTCATGAAAAGGAAAGGACAACCTTTCTTCAGCTCTCTTTCCTTTTGAGGCTGAAATCCACTAAGTCTTATCTTAGTACACGGACCATCACTTGTTTGATACAAGGCCTTCTGATCGTTCAAACCCCATGAAAGACATTGCTAAGGTGCTTAAAAAACACAACACAAAATGGGCAAGCTCCCATATCTAGGAGCTAAGATCAACCACTGGCCGTCTTCACAGCTGTATCACAGCCAAAACAGCAGTATTTTAGGCAAATAAGTTTCTGGAAAGAAAAATGCTATGCCAATATATCCTCTAGAAAGACTGAACAAAAAACCCTCAAAACTATTAAATATTAAATTGTCCATTTTTGTAAAAAAGAACTACAGAAATAAGGTTTTTTGGGGGGAGGGGGGGGGGAATGAAGCACGTAAATGCTTTTAACAGTTGAAAACCCAATGAATTGTGAGCAAACTTAGCCCAGCTTTGAGACCTTTATCACTAGCCTGGAGCTTGGAACTAGAACATGAACAAATGCAGGCAGTGCCTGGAGAAAGATCTGAGCTAGGTAAATGTAGGTCAGCAGAGACCATGAGTCAGTGCAACTCTGCCTTCCTACCATTTAAGCAATCACAGGCTTAAGAAAATAAATAAATAAGAATGCCAACGCTGCATGACTGTGCTCTCCCTTTTTTGTCAGTTAGCATTCCTTGGACCTTATTACAGAACTCCTACAGCTAAAGGAAGTTGGGCATTTTTCACACATCTGACTAGTACGAACACAAGCTGACCAATTTATCACGAAGACTCTACTTCAAATATTCACAAAAGCAGAGCAGGCTGTGCCCTTCCATTAATGTAACATTTTAAGTAAGAACAATGCACTGACCAGTAATCATAAAGGTATCTGCCAAAACTCTGTCTTCTTATACCCAAACCAATTCTGTTCATGTACTCTCCTCTTTTTGTTACCAAAAATAAGGTACTTACTGGAGTTCTTCCATTTCAAACAAACAGCAGCTGCCACAAAGAGTAAGTAGCTTGAAGAAGCTGGCTATAGTTAGGGAGGAAAAGGTGGAGTAGAATAAAAATCATCCCATCACCCTACATAGACATCATTTACTTTATGAGAGCAGCATACCCTCCACACCCATGGGAAGACTCATTATCTTCCATCCTCCAAAGCAGGGCAGTTTCAGCAATGCCACCTCCATATTTCTCATTCACAGCTTCTCCCTCTGGAGATTTTTCTTCTGCAAAAAAGAAAGAGGCTCCAAAACACCAGCCACTACTTTACTTTTTAAGTAATGTTAGAACAGAGGTGAAGATTTTGTTTTTAAGGAGAGCAATGCACTTCTATCATTTACTTGGGAACCCAAAGCAATCACCCAGTGACAGGAGAGCTATAGCTTCACTTCACAGAGCTCTTACTTCTTTGCTAACACCAGCTTCAAGCTGGTTGCTAGCAATTAGCAGACACTGAGTCCAATGCTCTGCTTGCACTGAACTTGTTACTGCATGAGTGTGCAAATTCTGAACTTTTCCAATAATGAAAACAAAAAATAATCTGATTTACTATAGCACAACAAGCACTGCAGAGTGAAGTTGGAACACCAAGCTGTTCTAGAATACAGCCAGTCTAACTACTATTTTGTTGTGAGACAGTCAAAACAACCTCTTACTAATTTTATCTAACACTTCTCAGCAGAAATACCTCAGTGTTAGCCCTTGTTCTTCTCCGCCAGACTGTAATCACTAGGGCTGTAACCTTTGTGCAAGATACCTACAGCAGAACGATGCTCTGAGAGCACAGTAAAATTGGTTTTACATCTGGAGAACGATGTTTTGGCCACATTAAATAGCAAATTGTCTTTGAACAGCTCACACAAGCCCACCCAAATTCCAGACGTATGATATAAATTGGTATTTCCCTGAAGTTTACAAAAGCTTTATTCAGCAGGTATTTTAGCAACTGAGATTTTGGAAGGATTGTTTCCAGCAAGCTTCTTTCCACTCGTGGAAGAACAAGCAGCACATGTGCTCTCCCTCCTACCAGCTTAAGTTTGTAGCGTGGAGGAAGCAGCACATTCCAAGCCAGGCAAGGCAGGATGCCCGTGGCTACCAGAACAAAGGCAGGCTACCCTGGAAGGGCTGCTAGCCAGCCAGCATCAAAGGTGCTTGACAACACCCAGGCAGCAGAAAGTTTTCCTTCTTCTGTGCTTATTATACCTGCTCTAACCTCATATGCAACTCTTATCCTTCAAACTTGCAATTTAAAACAAGAACAACAAAAAACCAAACACTTGATACCTCTAAACTTGGCCAAGGTTGTTAAGGTTACTAAAGAATTTTAAAAGAACATAGAGATATGGGAGGAAAATCTCCCTAGTTTTAAGAAATTAAACATGATTGAATATAAGCACATTTTAAAGTGGTTTAAGGAGATTACAATTGGCTTGATGAGGCCAAGGAGGAGGAAACAAGTGTTAAATGGATCACAGGATCAGAAGTTATCAGTGGGGACAGCACAGAAGAAAAATGGAAAGAACTCATCTGTGTCTGTCAGACCACTCTCCTCTCCAAAAGCTGAAGTATCACTCAAAACTCTGGAACTGCACAAGTGCACAATTGTCAGAAGTGTCTGTAACCCAACCACAGCAACCCGCATCTCAGCTCATGCTTCCTCCTCTTGTGAATTGCTCTATGAGCTCAAACAGCTGACGTCCTTTACAATGCAGTTACAAGTGCTAACCTTGCAGACACTGCCAATGGGACTCCAGTGGCACACTATTATTTAAGGTAAGGAAATTACACCAAAAGGTTACGCTTCTCAAATAGAGTACTCAAATGCAAAGCTGCATAAAAACGAAGACAGCTTGTATCTTGAGTCCCATTCATTTGTGTGCATTCGATACATTCTTTGCTCATTTCTACTGTTCACATCTTCTCAAAGGAATAATACTTCACAGGATCGATACAGACCCATCCCAGGGGATGATGTTACACCAGGCACTGTTCTTCCAATTTGTCAAGCAAGCTGAAAAACACACTGGGAAATAAAGAAATGTGGGAAAAGAATGGACAGCTTCTTCATAACTGTTGTGGTGGAAAACTACAATCTATCCTTAACAGCAGCAGAGCTGAACGAGTCACCCACACAACGCTTTTCACAAGCAATTACTCAAGGTAGGATTTAAGGTGGCTAAGATTAGGCGAGGTAAAAATTAGCTGTCTGGACTCTAACCTGACAAGGAACACAGATTAGCAGTTCAGAAGACAACTGAGCCCACCCAGCAGGGCTGCTAGGACTCCTCTGAAGGCCTGACATAGAATTCAGTGATGGAGGCTGTGATGCTGAGCACTTACAACTGTGGTTGTGTGAGACTTCACCTGGGAAGTTTAATATGAACCTACACACACCATGCAAAGTCCTATCAAAACCACACTGACCACCAAAAATAAGACAGTAAGACAATGATACTCTGAGCCTACATAAGGATAACTACGTGGCAAGGCACCACGCATTCAACAGTGGCAGTAAGAGAAAGCACTGCCTGACCATCAAAACCAAGTACCATCTGCTGCACTGCATTCTCCACAGGCACAGCTTTTGCTCTCCTCTTCCTCTTGCCACAATCCCAACCCAACCTTTTCTCCTGAGCCAGCCCTGGCACACACTGAACAGATCAGCAAGATGATTCTCCTCAGCCAGAGAAAGCTATCCAAGCTGCTTCTTCGTGCTGGGGGTGGGGATCAGAGGTGAGGAGCCTGTACAAAGTAAAAGATCCAAGAGGTTGGAAGCAAGGAGTGACACTTTGCCCTCTGCAGCTGCACACTGCCAAAAACAGGTTATAACCTCACAGAGAAACAGCTGAAAATGAAACAGCAATGTGGAGAAAAAAAAAACAAAGATCAGTAAATGACACAAGGTGTCCATTAAAGTAAAACATGCCTAAACACATTAAAAACGTTACCTCTCCAATATTTTTAAGCTCTCTAACTGTTGTCATTTGACAGTAATTGAGCAGAGAGGTTCTTACTCTGTTGTCTCTCTGCAGGAGCTCAGGTCCCTTCCATCAGCTCATCGGATGACAAATGTGCTGCTGGCAGACAGAAACCGAAGACACTACCATTGTTTTGATTCTCAGTACACACGCAGCCATCCATCTCCTCTCCCATCCTGACATGTGAGAAGTGGCAGGCAGAAACCTGAGAGAATGCAGCACTGCCCATGGCAGCGACTTCTTGCTATTTTGCAGGGGTACTGAAGTTAAAAAGAAAACTGGGACACCATGAGTGTGCCACCTCCTTCAGGGACAGTTTAACTGCTTAAGTACTTGCAACACAATTTTATGTACAAGACAGTTGTTAAAACAAATTCACAGACTAATGTAACACTACAACTAAATCACGGATTGCAAGGATGTGAAACATCCTTATTTTTAAATGGCAGCCTTAAAAACTGGATGCGATTATGGTAGCAGTTTTACTGAGTGATAATAACACTGTTGATATTAAAACCATTTTTAGGTAGCTTGTATCAAAGGAACATCACTGGCAGTGATGTAGCAGCATGTCTTTCCTTAAATGAGGTTTCCTTACATGAGGAGGGCCCAGCTTTCCTGTTGCATAAATGAACAGAACACCAACCCAGCACTCCCACAGCCCTGCTCAGGCCCTCACCTCTGCAACCTCGGCACCTCCATCCTCTCCCCAGAACTGCAAAGGAGGTGAAACACTTTCAGGAACCCCACAAAAAGAGCAGTGGCTGCCACCTGATCTGCAGTGCTGGAGCAGCCCAGCGGCACGCTGAAACCCAACCCTCACACTTCAACCTGCACACTGTGCATTTATCGTACTTTCTGCTTCCCAGCAGCACCAATTTAAGCAGTTTTAGAACGAATGCACTAACATGAGTTGACTTCCTCAGTCCCAAATGCAGTAAAAAATAATGCTTGGAAATCATAAAAGCATTCAGTAAATACAATCAGGCACTCACTCTATTGTCTGAATGGGCTGTTTTGTAAATACAGACAGAAAATACAAACCAAGTTTCCAATTACTGGTCTGCCATTATCAAATATTGCAATTTGGTTTCTCAGTGAGCAGATCAGTGTGTTGGTTTCTGAAACTCGAAGGCAGCCTTCAAAGATAACATAATAAGCCTTTGTGCACTAATCACAGGCATTTTTTAAGGGCCGTCATAAAACGAATTTGAAGCACAAACAGTAATAAAAAAAATTGGCACGCAAAGCAAACTGCTATAAAACACCTCAGTTCTCAGTTAAGCCTGAAGATTTTAAGCTACAAAACCTCAGAATTCAGACTAACTGAAGTCACGCTACCGTGAGAATCCCACATGCCCACACTGCAGGCAGCCCAGCATACATCCACAGCTGCTTAGGGCAGCAATGGGATCTCCCCAGCCCAGCACACTCCAAGCACAGTACCAGCCATTACCAGCAGCACCACAGAGCAGGCTAAAAACATCATGCACAACTGCCCTCGTCATTCCAGGAGTCAATGCTGATGAAAAATCTGAGAGAGCTCTATTTTAAGGACGCAATTACAGCAAATAATGGCCTTAACATGACAATCATTAGCTCTAAGTGTAATACACACCCATCACCCTCATCCTCTCCATTTGAGACAACGTTGAAACACCAGCTCTGCCCTTTGCAGTCCCTTTTGACACACAGCAACAAGAGTGACTACCTCAATCCAGTGTGATGCTGATGCTGGGACATGGATAAAATTCAAAAGCCTGAGAATGCCAACTTGTCAAAGTGGGCAAAGCCAACAGCTTTATTTCTGCTCTGAAAGCTGACAATTCCTCTTTCACCCTTTTTAGGATTCTGCTGTGCCAACATTCTTTGCCAGTTGCAAATGCAGGATGATAATTTTATGTATCTCACTGTTAAAGTATATTAACAGTGCAAACAGTTTTACAAACGCATTCTTGTTGTCTCGTTTTCGTGAGGACCTTTCGTTATCTGCAATTCACAGAAGCTTAACCTGTGAAGAGACCACAGCCTGTGATCACAGCTTACAGCCAAGAAAATGAATACAGAGAATTGCCTAAATAAGTTGTCATTGACTCTGTTTTTTTATAACCATTAACTACAGTGTTCTATAGAACCTTTTGAACAGTGGCAGCTTTGGTTTTGTATCCTGAAGGCAGCAAAGGAACAGCAAGTGAGGTTTTCCATATTTTATGGACAGTTACAGCAGTTCTTTCTTTAGTAACAACTGGCTATTATTAGAGACCATATGATTCAATGGATAGACCAAGGTTGACTGAACTCAAGAGAAATAGACTGTTCTTACAATTCAGCCGTTAACTTGTGCTGACCATGACTCTTTCTCCCTCTCTGCTCTATTTTCCCTCACCTTTTATCACACCATGGTCCAAAAACATCGAGTATGATCAATCTGTCTATTGCTACCATTAAGCCATGCAGTGTTTTCCATTTGCCTCTTCACCCATCCCAATTCTTGCAGCAAGATAAAAGGAGAAGGTCAGTATCTCACCTCCACCTCCCCTTTATTCCTGCCAGCAGTTTCCCTACTCCCACTCTGTGAAGAGAGTCAGCATTAAATTCATTTCTCCCTTTAAAACTAATGTGATCCTGACCAACCACGCAGCAGGTGCTGCAGAAACTTCAGCAGAAAACCAGGAGAGAGAATCCCACATTTGGCACCGCAGCACTGAGCACTGCCTTTGCACAGAGGTCAGAGTGACTGAAGGGCTCCCTCCTGCCATGTGACAGCAGGGATCCACTCTGCATCTCAGGGCTCTTTGCTGCTAATATCAGCTGGTTTTAAGCCAACCTCAAACACGTGTGTTTTTGCAACAGTCTAAAGAGCAAACTATATAGAGGTCTCCACTGTGATAGCTATGTGCATATGGCAAAGCTGTTGAGCACCCACAACACTGCTAACATTACCTTGACACCGTAAAATCACTATAGGGAACACGTAGCTACACTACCTATGAAGGAATCCCAACTCCAACAAGACAAAACATTTTCATGACAAAAGCCTCGGCCTCTTTGCACGAAGGATATATGATTTCTGGGTTTTAAATTACACTTGTAAGTCTGCCAGCCTGCAAATTTGGTAGGGAGAAGCGATGCAGGCAGCCCGTGAATCACTGCAGCAGGCTCTGAATGTACAAAAAAACATGCCTGCTGCACTGAGGGAATGCAGCACTGCTATTTCTGCTGCTACGCTCAGTTCAGTTCAAACAAAGAGGGAAAAAAAGTCTTCCATACGCAGAATTCTTTGAGAAAAGACTTTTTAAAATGCATCTTTTCTCAAAGCCTTTAGAGATGTTCCTCTATCTAGCTCTTCACAGATAGGACATTCTCCTCTTCCATCTCCAAGCCAAACCCCAATCATTGTATCAAACTGTTACCCAACCCTTAAGCGATTTTCCACTTTGTGCTAAGGTTACATGCAGTGAAGCTGACCCACGTGCCTTTCTTCCCAAACCTAATCCCAAGACAAACAACACACAACGCTTCTTTAAAACTACCATGCATTAATTCAAATACAATACTGCAAACAGCCAAATTCCCAAAAGCACTTTTGTACGTTTCAGTTTATACCATGTTAACTCTTGTGACCTAAGAATGCTTTTCTTCAGTTTCTGTCAACCTCTGTTACGCTTTTCCATAAGGTGTATGCTGTCAGTGAGCCTCACACAATCACTCGGTCAGCACTACTGTGATTTAAGCCACCTCCTGCCCAGCTATAGGTGAAAGAACCTGACCTCCTGATGTGTGCTGAGGATTAATAGATCACAGAATGACCTGGGTTGAAAAGGACCACAATGATCATCTAGTTTCAACCTCCCTGCTATATGCAGGGTCGTCAACCACCAGACCAGGCTGCCCAGAGCTACTTCCAGCCTGGCCTTGAATGCCTCCAGGGATGGGGCATCCACAGCCTCCTTGGGCAACCTGTTCCAGTGCCTCACCAC
>JAOWBP010004096.1:13510110-13524835 GCA_028571105.1 Tragopan temminckii | reverse complement strand
CATCCTGGTTAGTCTGCTGTTTGACAGAAGACAAATCTGGCCCCTGCTCACAGCTATTGGCCGTGACCACTGCGAGCTCCATTCAAACGAAGCAAATCCCAGCTATACAGCCTGGTAGGGCTGGGGAAGGACATGCTCCTGCTCTGTGCTCGCCTACAGAATCCTTCTGTCATTTCCCCACTCCCTGCAACCCTATTCAAGAATCCCCAAACTCGTGGTGAACTCTTCCAGTTCCAACTGCTTTAAAGCTCAATAAAAACACAGCAGTTTCCACCCAAATCCTCAAATATTTTTTCTACTACTTTAGTAGTTCTTTTTCCTCATTGCAGGGCATGTTTTAAAGACTAAGAAAAACTAGCTCTTGTACCTAGATAGGGAAAATGTTGCAACAAGGCATGCAAAATTCACATCACCTTCCCCAGATTTCAAAGTTCACAACGCTATCAATCCAAGCCCAAGTCAGCCTCCATCTATTCTTTGGCCACAGAATAAGGCCTTCTTAATCTAAAGAGTACAGTGGAGTTACTTGCTGTTCAAGCTGATCTGACCTGCATTCACCTAAAGAAATGCTTTCTTTGAATGCTCAAGTGTTCCAGAAATCTGATACTTAAAACTCAAAAATGTACTGTAAATGGAATCTAATGTTACAGAAAGAAATAATAAAAAACCCAAGATTTACAACATTGAAGACCCATTTCATTTTCTTCTTAGCAGTAACTTCTGAGCTCCTTTGAATTGCTCTGTAACTTCAAACTCAACACTTTCTACTCCGCCTCTCACCTTTGTCATTATAATCTCAGCCAAAGATTCAACCTTATTTTTAAAATGTCAGCATAATACAATATGTGTGAAAATGCCAAAAACCACAGGTGACAAAGATTAATCCTCAACATTCAGGAGATTAGCATAACCTCTCTTGCCATATCACCCCTTATAGAGTAGGAGAGATTTTTTGGGTTTTTCTTCTTGTTTTTTACCTTAAATGTGAGCTTAATCCAAAATACACATTCAACTGTACGTTTGTGAGGCTTCAGAAGATACCTTTTTCCCCCTATTTAAAAAGAAAAATAAAGGACCAAGGTTGGAAAGAAATGATAAATACAAGGGTCTTTGGGAGTCCACCATTAAAGGGTGGTTATCCAAAAGCAGTCATCTTCCTCGATCTTGATGTTTTTTTGTTTTTGTCTTTTTCTTTTTGTCCTCTGTTTTGGGTTTCAATGCACAGACGCATGCAGACACACCAGCAATCGCTTTGGGTAAATCAGTTCCTTTGTACCACTTATTTTTCTCCTTATCATAAACTTGGACTGTTTTGGAGAAGACCGTTTCTTCCCAACTGTAGCCTCCAAGTATATAAATTTTGCCTTCCCAGACAGCCACCCCTGACTCACTGTTAGCTTGCAGCAGAGGAGCAACTCTGGTCCACTGGTTACATTGAGGGCTGTACGACTCCACGCTCAGAATGTCAAAACGAGCCATGGTTTCTATGTTGTCGTCGCTGCCGCCAATAGAATAGATATTGTCCTGTAAGGTACACATGCTGTGCCACCCCCGGGCAGTGATCATTGGTCTTTTCTCCTCCCAGACATCCGTGCGGTAATCGTAACACAGCAGGTTTTTTCTGTACGGGCCAATTTGGTAATCATGGCCACCTGAAATGTACACAAATTCCTTGTAGACCGTTCCAGCGTGGCCATAAGTAAACCTAGGACAGGCAAACAGAAACAATCCAACTTAGTACTTAAGGATTCAACAAGAACCAGTACTGAAGAAAACAGACAGTAACTAAAGACAGAAGAATTCCTTCTATTCACAGTCATGATACATGCAGTGCCCTTTCCATGAGCTATCTACCTGCTGCTCTACCACTTCTGCTAAACAGGTAATAACTTCTTTGGTCGCCCCAAGACAAGGCAACAAGCTTCAATCAATCACAGACCACCTTTCAAGTAAGACAAAACAGAATGATAGAAACCAACTTCATACATGCTGTTTCCACAGGGCACAGAGAAAACCTCTTTGATCAGCTGTAATAAAGCTGCTACAAAATCAATTTTTGAGGCTTTTCTTAACTTCACACTCAGATATTTCTAACCAAACCCTTCTGAGCCCTTAGAAGAGGAATGCTAAGGTGAGGGACAGCCTTGGCTTCCTTGAGCATACCCTTCCTGCACATGCCTTTTTTCCCTCTTTTCTTTCCAAAAGAAGTAGCTGCAGCACCAGCCATGGCAAACTGGAAGACACATTGACAAGAAGAGCCCAAACAATTTAATACTCACAAGGCTGCAGAACAATATATACTTCACGCTGCACTCACGAGCCTCTGCTACCATCCTTTGTAGTCATGGTCTCAACAACTCAACCTCTATGGCAGACAAACCTATGTTAGCATTACTTTAGCCAGGAATGCTTTTGAACTGTGCCTCAACACGCTTAAAATTCAGTGTGGATAGAACCTGAAGGTGTTTTTATTTTGTAATGTTAAGAGTTTGTCTCAGCTTCGCAAACTTCTTCCACATATAAATGCCAAGTGCTGTTATGCCAGGAGAATAGGTGGAATAGAAAGAAAACCCACATTTACCCTGAAAGCATGATACTTTGGAGAAAAGCTACAAGATGCTTATTATTCTATATGTCTACCAAAGCTTCTGATCCCTGACCAGCATCTGAATCAGACATATTAGCAAGCTCCTACTTCAAGAAACAGAACAATCATTGACATACTTGACTTAAGAATGCTGAGTGGCCAGGACAGACACCACAGCTAACAAGGGCTGATCACCTTCAGAATGATACTGCCTCTTAGCCACCCAGAAAAAAAGGACAGGACTAAGGTGTTATGCAAAAAGACAACTCAGAAATGCCACAGCTCACAATCTGCCTAACTCTGAAAGAATAACACTCATGCTTGGTATGTCTATTTGACATGAAGTTCCCTGCGCACACACATTCCTGCTTTTGCACCTGCCAGAAATGCTGTGGCAGGTGTAATGTAGATAGATGCATCTCTACCTTGTGTGTGGTCTCTTAGGGACAAGAACTGGGAGCATAAGTCTCCGGTGGCATAGAATCAGGTTCATTTGATGCTTCTCTATATGCACAAGGATGGGTCTTAAAAGGTAGAGCATCTATCTAGGAAGTAAGGATGGATAACATTTGGGAAAAAAAATATAAGACCATAAGTGAACAAAATATTCAGTGACATTTAGAGAAGTAGGATAAATGTTTTTCTACAGTACCAAGAAAGAGGAATTCTATGCAAATAAGAAACAGGCACTCCACTCTCAAGCACATGAAAGCAGTCTAGCATAGACAGCTATAAAAAAAGCACTTCTGCTTTCCTTTTTGCCTCCATCAACAGGCACGTTCAGTGAACTGCAATAGCTACAAGAGTAATTTGAAAAAGGCTATCACATCTGAAGCATAAAATTGGCCATCAACTTGTTGTTTTCCAGTATAGAGAAATTACCTGTTGAAACAGCTTAGAGGTGTTTCACTTAGCCTGACGTATGAAAAGATCGTTCAAAGTTGTACATACACAGCTTTACATTAATAGAAACTGCATGAAACCTAATGCACAAATTGAAAACAATCAATAAGAATCCTTTCTAAAAGCCGTGTGGTTTCAACAGCAGTATTTCTAAGCATGCAGCAGAACAGGACACTTCAATACCGTGGGTCCAAACATCCCCTGACAGAAAGCAGTGAGTGTTTTGGCAGCACCATCTGTAAGAGCGGCCAGAAAAAGATAAAGGCATTAAGGAGAAAGAAGTTTCAATTCAGAACATCTATTAGAGCCAACTGCCAATTTTGAATCTTTCCCAGACATAATGCTGCAAAAATTATAGCTTCTGTCACAGTAACACCATTTGGTGAGCACTATCTACAATTTATGTTCTTAAGCAGAAGAAACCCCACGCACTTGGCCTAAGCTGATACAGCTCTGGGAATCCCCTAGTCCAAGCAAAGCCCTGGTGAGCTGTGGTTGCTCAGAATCTTGATGTCCACCTGTTGCAACCATGCAAGATTATTCACGACACAACTAGCAGAACAGACACCATCGTTTATTAACCTGTTCCAACACATTTCCTCACACAACCGCTTTCAGTTGTTCTGCCAGACTTTAACCTGAAGCCACTCAATTAATTACACTGATGTCTACAGCAGACTTTTTCAAAGTCTATTCAAAATGAGAACACGTTGCACAAACCTCTGCTCTGCCAAACTCGTCAGTCACTGCTGTTCCCTCGTGGGCTAGAAACTATGTCAGCAACTGCTTCCAAAGAGCTTGGGAAAGTGGATAAAAAATAGAGGATCTCTCCTAAGAATGGGAAAGATATCCCACAGCCCAGGGGCCTAATGAGATTCAGGCAACATTCACTTGAAACAGACTTAGGGCTCACTTGTAGCAGACTTGGACAAGGTCCATCATTTAGGTAGTGTAGCTGATGTTTTCTGTCAAGCATCTGCCTCAAGATGCTGTGCTTTCTTCTCCAGTAAGACAGCATTACTTCAGTCAAAACAACTTCGCTCCTTCCAAGGACGTGGTTAGGGAAAACAACCTGTTGTTTTGACCATGTTGGGATGGGAAGGGGGTGGGGAGGAATATGGAGAAAAAAAGAGTCTGAAAAGGTCTTCCTTAGAGAAGCGTTGCAGTTCCTGGACACAGTAACATGGATGTAGAACTTGGAAATGGAGACCTGTGTACCAAAGATGCAACCTCTGCCATGGCAAGCTATAACCCTTCCAAGAAGAAAAAATAATCACAAAAACAAACAAACAAAAAACCCTACATTTTATGTACGTTCAGAGTAGAATCTTTGACAAATATATCTTACGAGAGTCCAACATCACACAGCTCAAAGCAAACTATGTAAGCCAATACCCTAGAATGGTTTAACACGAGCCCTTCACTCCAGCAACTGCCTGGAAGACAATTCCTCTTCTGAGAGCAGAGACAACACCAGAGCCATGGGCAGGGTGCCTGCTTCTGCTGGCCATGTGCCTAAGAGGACAAAAACCTGCAGATTTTTTCTTCGAAGAGAAGATGACAGAAGAACACAGGAAACAAAAGGCTGGGCAGAGACAAGTCTCTCATCCCTCCAGTGCTGTCAGCAAAACACATCTGAAGCACATCAGCAAAGGATTGTCCAGAACCCTTCCTGCAGCCCTCTATTACTGCCAGTCACACCTCTCCTCGAGCTCCAGCAATATTTTTGTCCCTCCATTAAGAAATGCATCTTTGTGTTGCTCACCTCTATACTGACTTTCCCATCTGCAACCTGCATGAAGGAACAGGACAGAGCAGGCAGGAGAAAACACAGAACTTCTTCGGGATGCAGCAATAACTTAAAATATTTGCAGTACTACAGTCTAACTCTGCAGTTTATCAACCAGCTAAGTCAACATCAGTGGGATCTCTCCCATGAGGGGAACTTTTGCTTAGGCAATCTAATTAAAAAAAACAAAAAACAAAAAAAATCTCCCCAAACCAAAGTTCACTTTTAAATGCTGCAGCTGCAAAATTCTCAAAGCCAACACAGAGGTACTGGTAGGAACACACAGACAAGACTGCCTCTTTTCAGACAGCTTACAGCCTGCTTGCCTTAAACCAACCATGCAAGCTTCCCTGAGACCATCTAAATGCTGGGAAAAACAGAGCCACATCTGTTCCAAACTAAGTGTTTTTCCAGCAACATAAAATGCATTCAGGGCACGTCCACATTTCATTGAAAATGTTACAAAAAAAGCTGTGCTACAATTTCTATGAGATGTTACTGCGATCTCCCAGGTCATCCCAATTACCAGAAGGGTTTTCTCATGTGAAGCCTCTCAGGAAAGGCTGTGGTGTTTAGCCTCAACTGCTAGATCTGCCTATGTGAGCAGAAGAAAACAGAAAAAGCATCCTGCTTCCTTTAGCGCTCAAGCCCAGCTGTTAGCTTGGATCAGACTTGCTTTGCAGCATCTGCCCAAAACAGAACTGGGCAGCAGGCTTCTGTGCCTCCAGTGGCACAGTGCTGCTCCAATGGCTCTGCAACAAGGGGAATAAGGGAAAAAAATGAACTCTAAATTCAAATGATTCTAAGTGATTCTAAGAAAGCAAGTGCTGCAGGTTGCAGACATCATGAAAATACCATCCATACAGCCAACACCCTTGTAACTTTGATGACTGAAATATGACAAAACCTGAATAGCTGTTTGCAAATGAAACGCTATCCTATCACACAAACGTTGATTCAATATCCTGAGCTGGTGTTACTTACGATAAGAGCTGCAGTACTAAAGCCTCCCAAAAGCGAAACAGCTAAGTTTGTAACTCTGCACACATGGGGGAAGGGTCACATCTGCCAGAGTTATCCGGTATTTGAAATATAGGTAAATGTGGTTCGTTTGCAACAGCCAATCTAAGCAGGCAGAGGGAAACATCTTACAGGACAACCACCACTCCAAAGTGACAAAGTAAGGCCAAAGAAACTATAAAAGGCTTCAATCAACATCTAATCAGTGCCTCTGAAATGAACTCAACTCCAGGAGACCTCGGGAAAAATGTTTCAAGAACATTAGAGCAAAATTACAAGATCTCTTCTGTCCTTCAGATGTTCCGCAGGACAGAAATTGAAAGCACACATTGCCTGGAAGAGATGGTTGCTCAAATAACACGTGCTGATAGGGTTTGTTACTTGCAATAACATGCTGATCATATTGCCCCTTGCTTCCCTTCTAAGGATAGCCGTTCATCATGTCAAATCATGTAAGCTCCCTCTATTCTTCAAACACAGGACAGCTTTCAAAAATACCTCTGTTACCTTGGCAAGCCTGCTATATAGGACCATGAATCCTTCTGAGGACTATAGGTCTCCACTGAAGAAAGAGCCCCGTTTTCATTCCTGCCACCAACAGCTACCAGCATGTCAGTTATAGCTCCTAGGTAGAAATCCACACGACGTTGTCTCATGGAGGCAACCTGCCAAGAAATAACATGTTGACATCTTCGAGCACCTGGTAAGCAAGCTGACAGTGTACATTCCTGCCTGAGGATAATTGCTTCTTCCCTTTCATTTGAGAAGCTACTATTTTTTATCCATTATATTCATAAAACACTTGTGTTTCTTCCTGCAGGAGCACGCTACATTGCACTTCTTTACAAAACAGGAGACAACAGGAGGTTGTCTGTAAATGTTTCAGTTTCACATGGATGACCTGCCCAAATTCTACAAGTAGTGTACATTGGAAGCACTCAAAAAAACCCAACTGAACCTCACAGGATGACTGCTTTAAAAGGTAGGAACAATATAATATTTTACAGATCCTGCACTGGTTTCAGGGTTTTATGGCAGTGAATAAGTCATTCTAAAGCAGGACAGAAACATTTGGCAAATACCAGAGATGTTTTCCCTTTGCATCGGACCCATCTCTTGTTTAGTTATATGTGCTGCTGCTCAGAATAGATGAGCTGTGCAATCACCTCTAAGTCTATTTTAGCACTGTTCCCAAAGGTTACCTAAAGAGTTGCAGGTGGATACTGACCAGGAATTCTACTGCTTAGATGCCCAGATCCCAAGTGAAGTTGAAAATATGCATGCAGCTAAAGAGTTCAGGGCAGAATTTAAACATTCCCACCAAAGATTCCACTAAAATAACTCATTTTTTTCCATTTCCAAGTGTTGGCACATTAGCTATTTTAACACGTCCTTTCCTTCCACCAAAAAGATGAAAACACTCTGAACATTAAGAACTTCATACAGAGAAATAATACAGCTTAAGCCTCACCTTTATCCACTGGTTACAGCGGGGATCATACCTATATAGGAGATTTGAAGCCGCATCCCCTCCGTTGTCTCTTGAAAAGCTGCCTCCGGCTATGAAGATGAAGCCTCCCAACACTGCAACACAGTGGTGACTTCGTCTGGCTGGGAGAGGGGTCTCTGCTACCCACTGCCCCTTTCTGACATCCAAGAAACAAGTATCATCACTCAGTTCTAGGCACCGTTCGGAAACCTCCCCCCCAACAAAGAGGAGCCTTTCCTCACAGGTTCGCAGAGCTGTCCGCTTGTTTTGCAGCACTGGCTGAGCAGTGACGTTGTTATGGTAGTTTACTGCTTCTTCTATGAAGCCCTCACAGTTTGCTTCTTTGGGAAGAAGAGAGCACACAGCAGGCTTGACTCGATGGAGGAGATCGCTTTTAGGTATCAGGGGAAAGTGAATGTTATCCAGAACCTGGTAAGCCTCGTTCTCCCTTTCTGGGTACTGGGTAAGCCACTGCAAGGCAGCCTGCAGCAAATCATGCTCACACTCCTGCTGCACATTGCTGCTGTCCAGATACTGGCACAGCTTCTGCAAGGAAATGTTCTGCAGGAAGTCTGGAGTGAAAGACAGCGTGCCAAAGTTCTGCAGGATGAAAGAATCAATGTAGGAGTCAAGGCGCTTCAGGTTGTAGATAGAGGCTAGCTCTTGCAGGTACAAATAGTTCTCCTCGCTGACTTCATTCTCAAGATACTCACAACAGAAGTCCACAACCTTCCAGATCTGCAGCAGGTGAGCTGTTTCGAGCACGTAATCAATATTGCCTCCATCCAAAGACAGCTCACTTCCGTAAAGAAAGTCCACCACAGCCTTGAGACCAATGTAAGAGGCTCCAAAAAGTTCAACTTCTTTTTGATGAGCTTCTCTCATACCAATGGTGAACATAGAGTTGAAGTAGTCGCTGCAAACAGCCAGGAGGTTCCGATGGGCAGGGACTCTCTGCTCATCCACAACAAGGACAATATCACAGAAGAGGCCTCGGTGCCTCTGTTCATTCAGACTTTGAAGAACCAGACTAGAGTGGTCATCCCATCTGTACACCTGGAATAAAAAAAACTACACATAGTATCAGGTGCGTTATCCTCATGAAGAAGAATTTCAGCATTCATAAAGCATTTTCCCAGTAGATGTATTCACACAAAAGGAAAAGTTACTTCTGTTGTACATTTATAGCAAATTCTGATTTGAAACTGTTGGCACACAGCACACGATAAGCCCAGGTGCCTCACCTCACTTGGAATGGCCTATGCAGGCTCTTACCACTTCCTGCTATCCATTTGAGTTAAAATTCACTCCTACTTCCTCCACAAGGCTGCATCCGAACTCCCTCCCTGATGATTTACACAGGCATAATTTTCTGAAACTCTTCCACTCATTGTCTTCAAGATACGTTGCTGACATTTCCTTTCTTTCCTGTCCTCCAAATGACTTCTTACAGAGCTCTTCACAACTAAGCTACTGGCTAAAGAAGACACACATACAGCACTATGCCTAATTTTCATTCAACCCATGTATTGTTTGGGTTAGTGCTCACTTGACAGCTACTCCTTCCCAAACCTTCTCAGGACTGTGCACTGATAAGCTCGTTAGGGTAAAATTCCTCTCTTTCTTTCCATATTATTCCAGACACACACATTGCATTTTTGAATAGCTGTTTATTTATGTGCAAAGATGCACACATGGATAACTTATTCCCATAAGACTATTACATGCTTCCAGAAGCCAGGTAGTTTTTGTTGTAAGGAGCAAGGCTAAATATTTCTCTTTTAAAGAAAGTGGAAAATGCCCTCAGAACAGGCCTGTTAAGTGCCCTTCTGGGAATGTTCTGCCCCAGGCATTCTTCCCACTGCTCTGTACCTGCCACAGAGCTTTGGAGGCAACCAGCGTTCCCCTCCTTCTCGCATGCTCACCAGTCTTCAGAAGATCCAAAACAGAGTTATTTTGTCACCCCTTGAATGTCCTGCCTAATATAGAAACCTTTCTACAGAACCTGTAGAAAGAGCTAGTCCAGTGTACCAAGTGATACCACTTTGGGATTCTTCCTTCTGAAGGAGTGGAATGCCTTATGGTACAGTCAGTTACCTTATGATCTCTCTTAATAAAAGCCAGGTTAATTTAAAAGCAAATTCACAACTTTAATTACCAAATCCAAAACAGACAGTTGTAGAGCCTGTAACAACATGTAAAATAAATGAAAGGAGGTAGACAGGAAGCATGTCTTTACATTGTACCTACATGAGTTCTAAACAGCACTGGCTGTAAGGCTGGATCTCGCCCCGTTCTTCAGCATGCATTTATGGACATGACACCTTGAAAAGGTGCCTCAGCCTTTATCTACATTGGAAGTGGTCACACATAGCCTGAGGTCTCTTCAAGCCGCCCAGGCATTCAGCCTTTCCTTTCCTAGGCTATGGATTCTCACTTTCTGCTCTGGAAATCCTATATATCCTTGGCAATCCCTGGTTCCTAAGCAGAAATCACATGATTATTTCCATCAGGCTAAGCCATTAATGGGTTGGTTAAATCGCAGTGAAACAACTTCTCTACCCACCTGGATGAGAAAAGTTCAAGTCCTAGAGCCAAGTTCTTTCCCCTATAGTCAAACCTTACTCTAGATCCTCAGTCTGTGTATGTAATTTGGTAATCATACTTCTATACAAGATAACCAGGATTAACATGCATAGCTCACCACTGTCCAGACACGATGGCAGCCAATCGTCCAAAGCTAATGCCAATTTTGGGAGCCTGCCCTCCCACATCTGCCTTTTAGCAGCTGTGGTACAGCAGCAGGCAGGCTGCCAAAGATCAAACCCAAATTAATAACCAAATGTGTTGCAACAGAGAATGTTTAGCCATGCAGCAGCATTTCCAAGCTAAACAGCAAGCTTGCTTCCCTAACATAACACACACAGAAGCAGGCATACGTAGCAAAACTGACCCTGGTCATTTACTTTCAAATTCAGGTCCTGAATGTACAGAACAGCCATCCACACGCAGCTGGCAGCCTCAGCAAGAACCTGCAAGGGACACGACTGTTCCCTGAGAGCTTCCACTTTCTCACCTCAAAGCTGATCCAAAGATCCAAGCTGGAGTATTTCACTTTTATACAAGAATTTGCTTTTCACATCCCCACCAAATGTCAAAACTTGAGGGTTTCTCAGTAATCACACTGTGATTGCTGACACTCAGGGGCAGAGGGAAGTTTGTCTGCTTCTCTATTTAGACTTCGACTACAAGGAAGTTTTATCAGACGTCTTAGAGTGACAGCCAAGTGGTTTCCCTTGGGTTTTGCTTATGTTCTTGTCTAAATAATGGTGGCTAAGCTCCCACAAAGCTTCTGTTGGAGTAACTTTCTACACACAAACACACAGAGTTAAACCAACCCAAGTGATGAGGCTTCAATAACTCTAACTTTTCTGGGCCTGAACTTTTCAGTTTTCTCATACTCTGCCTCATCACATTCTCTGAACTTATGATGGTAACTTTGAGGGAACAGTAACACTGCCCGAGAGCTGCAGAAAAAAATATACAGGGTTTAAGCTTTAGAAAGTTTTATCTTCATGTTTCTTAGCTTGAGAAATGAAGATGCTCAAGCAGAGTTCAGGGAGTAGAGAAGGGGTGAAAAAGAACAGAAGTAGTAAAGCACAAACCACACATTTGCAGCAGTTACGGTGAAGGACAGAGGACAAGAGGCAATAAACAACATCACCCTGTTCTGAGTCTGACGCGTAGGATAAAGTTATCGGATTAAACCCAAAACATATTTGTATGTTTTTATAAGTCTTTGTAAGTGGCTGATCTCTAATATTCCCTAATAGCACCGTTGTGCATAACAAGATTACACCGGGCTGCAAGAGTTGCCAGAGATTCCTATTGCCTTAACCAGCTGTACAGGCAGCAGCATAATCCTGACCACAGACACACATCACAGCTCGCACTGCCGCTACTTCAGAAACCAGGCATAAAATTACGTGTGGCTCCGGAGGGACTCAATATATTACCATATTGCAGCTACTTCACGCTTCCATTCGTACAGTGAGCAAAGAACATCAGCTGATAGCTGCACTCTTCTAAAGCAAGACAAATTTTATGATAAATACAAACAGCTTTCTCAAGCTATTTATATCCCCAGGACAGCTTCAGCATCATCCATAATGCCAAGTTTAACAGAGTGACAGCTGCTGTCTAAGCAAGAAAACAAAACAATGCTGTCAAGTTAATTGATTTTTAATAAGATGAATTATTAGTACATTCAGAATAAACCACGAAAACGGCAGGCAGGTCCAGCACTCAGGAAAAGATGACATTGCTAGGGATGCATTTAAAGATCCGTTCTCTTTATCTCTTATCTTTAGTTATTATAGCTTTCAGAATGTTAACTTTTTGGATTCAAAGATCGAATTGGTTTCAGATTCAAAGATCTAATTAACTTCCTCCAGACTGTTAAAGCAGCACCAGGACTCCTGAGGGATGCAGAAGGACATGAGATCTGTCTCATTCTAATTTGATAACACAGATCTGGCCACTGAAAATTGTAGCAAGTGTTGGCGGTGAAAGGTTCGTTGCCTGCAGCACCTGTAACCCAGTGCTCACACCAGAACCAAACGTCACTGGTATGACACAAAGTGAACGCAGTAATTAGTGCTGATGTTAACAGCTTACAAAGCCGAGGTCATCGTCTTCAGCTCACCTGAAAGGGCCTTCTGCAAATTCCCAACTGGGGCCAATGGATTATTTCAGACAGAGATCCCACACAAAAAAAATTACCTTTGCAAACCTAAGGGAACCCCGAGTTCGGCAGAAGAGCTGCCTGTGGGATCGAGGCTCTCATCTTCTACAAAATGAAGGTGACATCTGAAAAGTAATCCTAGCTTTGCCCCTAGCTTTGATTTTGTGAGATGGATCAATACGCCAAATTCCCAAAATAAATCTCATTTAAGGAGTGAAGCTTTGGTGCAGAGCAAACGCTGCCGTGACGGTGTGGGTTTCTTTTTTAAGTTATGAGTCACGATGAGCAGATCCCCATTTGCTGCTGCTGCTTTTTGTCTTTAAAAAAACCCATGAGAGAGCAACTTGTTTCTGAAATCAGAGACTCGTGCGCAGGCACACCGCCGCTCTCACCCATCCTTCTAAAAGCTCAGAATATTCACTTTCCATCCAAGCGGGGCACGGAAAGGAGATCCCGTCACGCTTCTTTCCGTGCCTCACTTATTGGCACCCAGCGGGGAACGCAAACCAACCTTCGAGGATTCGCTGATTTTGTGCGGGCGGCAAATCCTGCTCTGCCTGGTGCCCTCCATGGCGGGCTGAGCCGCGGAGCTTCTGGAACAAAGGCGGAAAGAAACGGTCAGCAGTGCACCTCGAAGCGCTACAACAACGTCATACGCCCGTATAACCCGTCTGCGGCGGATGTTCCTTCCCCTCTGTGTCAACGCTCGTCGTGTCAACAAGTTGGGTGCTATAGGGCACGACCGAAGAGCGGTGCGCCAAATACTGATGACACAGCGCTTACCCGCACTGCCCGTCCCCGCTACAGCTGCCCGCGGTGAGGACCGCTCCCAGGCTCCGGACCCCGACCCCGCAGGTGGGGCAGCCCCAGCGGCCGACCCCGGCCCGAGGAACCGCGAAGGAGCCGGCGGAGGACCGGCACCAGGGAGGAGCAGCCGCGCCTCCCCGCTCCCACGGCCCGCAGAGGGGAGGAGAGCGGCGCCGGGTAAAAAGTTGGGGGCAGCGGCACCGGGGGAGGATGCCCCGGCGCTGCCCCGACTGCCGCCCGCCGCCTCCCTGAGCCTCCCGCAGCCCCGGGGCCGCGCTCCTCCCGCACGTCGAACCCCGGGGCTGCCCCGGAGGGGAGCACAGCCCGCCCGGCGGGTACGGCCGTGCCGAGCGCCTCTCCCGGCCGCGGCAGCCCCGGCGAGCCCCGGGCGAGGGCGGGCAGCGGAGATCGGAGCCGAGCGCAGCGGGCAGGGTGTTCCCTTTCCGCGCTCACCTCCCTTTCCGTCGGTGACCCGCGGTTGAACCTGCATCGGGAGGCCGAGACGGAGCGCTGCCCGCCGCTCCTTCTTCCGCGGCCGGGCAGAAACACGAGCCGGGCCTTCCGAGGTGAGCCAGGGGACGGCGGAGCCACCTCCGCCGACGCGGCTCTGCCCGGGGAGCCACAGGGCGCCCCCGGTGAGGGGCAGAGCGCTCAGCCCGGCTACCAAGGGGTCCCGATCGGCGACGAGAGGGCCGGCGACGGAGCCCCGCGGCGGCTAGGAGCGGCCCTCGGGTGGGTGCCTCTCGGCGGCCGGCTCCGTGCCGCCGCGACGGGGCACGTCTCCCCCTCGTGCTGCCGGTCCCCGAGGAGCGCGGTGGTAAATCCGAGGGGGCGGTGGGTTCCGCAGCACCCCGTCCGTCTGCCCGGCGGCCGTCTGCAGCGGGCGGGATGCGCCGCGCAAAGCAAACGGTTAAAGATTTCGGGGGGAGGAGCCAGGCCGCAATCCGCAATTAAAGATGAACTTTGGGTGAACTAATTTATCGGATGGTAAGGTAGGGTGGGCAGCAACCTGGGAAGGGTATAAAAGGCGGCCCGCGGAGAGCCCGGCCCGCGCACTCGGAGCTCCCGGGGGGCCGAGCCGGACCGGACTCGCTGCCCCGCCATGGGCTTCTCCGCCCTGGTCGCCAGCGCCCTGTGCACCTTCCTGCTGCCCCTGCTGCTCTTCCTGGCTGCCGTTCGGCTATGGGACCTGTACTGCGCCAGCGGCCGCGACCCCAGCTGCCCGCTGCCGTTGCCCCCGGGTACCATGGGGCTCCCCTTCTTCGGGGAGACGCTGCAAATGGTGCTGCAGGTAAGGCAGGCAGCTCCCCCTCCCTCCACAAGGGACGAGGCTGAGCGGGGCTGTGCCGGGCTTCTGAGCCCAGGTGTGGATGAGCTCATTCTTCT
>JAOWBP010004096.1:13463999-13508032 GCA_028571105.1 Tragopan temminckii | reverse complement strand
GCTCGGCTCGGCTCGGCTCGGCTCGGCTCGGCTCGGCGCTGCGCGGTGCGGTGCGGCTGCAGCAGCGGCGGAGGTCCCCATCTCCGCGCCGCTCCGCGGCCGCCGGCCCGCTCCCCGAACGTCCCCATGGCCACCAAAATCGACAAGGAGGCGTGCAGGGAGGCGTACAACCTCGTCAGGGACGATGCCACCGAGGTGAACTGGTAGGTGCACCGCGGTGCCGGCATCTCCTGGACGGGCACCGATGCTCCTCTGTTCCCCGGCTCCTCATACCCTTTTCCCGGGATGTTTTTTGGAATACGTTCCTCCCCTTCTCCTCTTTTGCCTTCCCGAAGGCTGACTTTTAAATACCATCTCCCTTCTCTTTTCCCAAAGGGTGACGTTTAAATACAACGGCTCTACGATCGTCCCCGGAGACCAAGGGGTAGACTATGAAACCTTTAAGAGGAAGTGCACAGGTAAGCTCCTTCCCGATGGCTTTGGCACATAACAGAGGGAGAGGTGGGAGAAAACTTGGGGGAATTGGAATTGGTGCTGCTTCCCCTGTCCTGCACGGTTGGGTTTCCTGCTGCCATGAAGCACAACTCCCTGGAGTCCATAGTCCAACCACTCCTTTGTTTCGCCCCCAGACTTAAGATCCTTGGGGCTTTTTCCACCCTTTTGCACAATTTCTCATTGCTTCTCCACCGCCACCAAGACAAAAGGTTTGATTAGCAGGAGTCCCATTGTTTGGCACCGCGTTTTCAAAGCGTGACCTCTTGCCGACGAGCAAAAAAGCGTCCCGTTTTGGTGCCTAAAAATGAACTCAGACAGCTTATTTTGCAATAAATGTATCCTGCAAATCGCATTCGTGGTGCTAATGTAGCCTCACGTAGAAAGCCTGCTCAGATTTTTTAAGGAGATGAAATCTGAGCTGTGGTTCTGCCCCAAACAATGCACTGGGAACAGACGGCTGTGGCACTGCACGACCCACCCGTGGGGCTCCGGGTTGAAATGTGGCAGCTGATTGTTCCACTGTCGGATGTGGATTATCGACGGGAGAAACAAAGCCCAGGGAAAACCAAAGATAAACAGATATTTCACTTCATCTGATCGCAACTTTCGACGCCTTTTACAAAAGCGAGCTTTGATTTTGCTCCAAATAACTTCTGGGGGATATGGGACAGCTTCTCCCCCAGCTTGGCCGCTGTTTAACGACACCGGTGTGAAGCATTTGTAATGAACTGTAGATAATGCTGCTGTGCTGCTGGCAAAGCTTCCTCCCTTCCCTAGTTATAGAGCAAGTATTAGTCTGTGATTTTATGTTATATTTGCACTGCCGAGGAGTTGGGTGCTGAACAATCTCTCCCTCCTCCAGGTAGGCAGAGCCCCACCTTCATAGGAATGCCAGTGCCTATTCCACGGGTCTTCCCTGCCCCGGGGCTTGGCTGCATTCACTGGGTCAGAGAGAAGGATTTCCAGTGACTTAAATGTAGGCAGGGTTTGGTCAGTCAAAAAATATCAAAGGAGAAAATATGCTGTAGCCTTTGCATTGCAGTTGCTGATCAGAAGGGTTCAGAATGCTCTGCTCTGACGTTTGCGTTGGGGTCTCACCAGGATTAATACAGCTACTCAGTTCCAGCTGTTCTTGGGAGCTCTGCAGGGAAGATTCTCAAAACCAAAAATCATCCTTTAGATGATGTCGGAAGAGCTGATGATGTCGGAAGAGCTGATGATGTATGTGGCTAAAACTCCTTCCCGCCTACCTCTTCATGTGCAATATTAGGATAAAAAAGAGCAGTCAGCATGCAGGGGGACCCAGGGCTCAGTGCTTCTGAAGTTCAGCCCAATGTTATCTCAGCATTGTTTTCCTGGAAGGTCAGCAGCACCAGCATCAGTGCTGCGTTCTATGTCTCCTCCTGTGGCTGAGATAACCGAGTGTCTCCAATGTCTCTGCACATCTGAGGCTTGCAGAGGAACCTTCCCCATTTATTTCCCCTCCTTGTTTTTCAGGAGCTCATATCTTTATTTTGTCTGGACTGATTTTTGATGTTTTGTCTGGAGTGGTACCCTCTACAGGAATGGTTCTCATTGTCTCTGCCATAGCATGGGAATACTTACATCGTGTGGATAAGCAGGAGGAGGGGCTTTGGCAGGGAGCAGTTGCTGGCCGGGCTGAGTTGGATGTGAAGAACAACTAATGGAGGCATACATTACACTTTGGAATATGGCCAGTTTTGTTTTCTTGCCATTGCTTGCATGTGACAAACCTTTAAAAAAACAAGGTATTAAAATAGAGTTTATGGAAGCTTTGATTTATATCAGCAAAGTGGCAAGCTGGCCCCACTACTGGAGTGTTTTTACAAAAAGGAATTTGCACATGTTTTAGGCATAAGCATGATATGGGAAGAGCTAAGTGAAAGGCATCAGTGGGGCTGAGCTGGCCCATTAGCCTTTGATGTGCAGCTCAGCCCCTTACAGCAGCTGAGTTCTCTTCCTTTCGCTCTTTTCTCATGCACCTGGCAGGGCTGCTCCTTGGCAGATGAGAGGCAAGGGGTTATTTCCAAACCTTTTCTGGAGCACAATCGCTGCAGGCCAGGAGAAGCAGGCAGGCTCAGGTCCCCGGCTCCTGGCTGAGCACCCAAAAGGATCTTCCTCCACCCACAAGTTAAGTGCAGCACTTGCAGAGGGTGAGACCAGGTTTTGGTGCCTCCATCTGTGCAGCCTCCCTTTGCCTGGACCACTAGATTGAGAACAGGGCTCGTGCCAGCAGTTGTAGTTTCCTTCCCATCTGGAAGAAAGGTGCCAAATGTTACTATGAAGAAGAGCTGGTTGGAATATTTTTACTGGAACAAAGTCACTAAGAAAGAGTAGGGAAGAGCTGCTAGATATGATTTCCTCCTACTGCTGCATCTTTTCCCTCCTGGTGCTACCTCAGCTCCTTCTATGCTTTGCTGGAGGGGAGAAGAGCTGCCACTGATGCAAACAGCTTCAGAAAACATGATTAAAGGATTAAAAAAACCCTGACATTAGAATGAACTTCCTTCCTTGTTTCAAATTCCTGTTTTGTGAAGAACACTGCCCCCAAAGCCACAAAGTGCTGCAGCTGCCTTGGGTAGAAGCTGAGCATAATTTGGTGGTTGAAGGTGAGAGCGTGAGCTGGAAACGCTCAGCATGCAAAATGTCACCAAGTGTGCTAATTCATGTGGCACTGAGACCAGGGTGGCCTTTTGTTCCGGTTTGGAGGACATTTGTCCATGGGGGATGTCTGTCTTGTGTGGTGGCAGAAGCTGGGAGGTGCCGGAGGGGTTTGTTGGTAGCAGTGCTTCTTCCCACTTTTCTTTTCACGCAGACCATGGCCCAGCGCATGACTGAGTCTGTAAACCTCCTCAGGGAATTAGAGAGGCTGAGGACAAAGGAAAAAGTAAGAATTTGCTTGAAATTGCTTCTTTTAAATAGAGTAGCAGCTGAAAATGACCACGTTAGGAGCCAGCCCTGCAGAGCCCCCTGTTTTGCTGCTGAAGGAAAGCGGTGCAGGTGGGGTTGATCAGCCACGGGGCTCATCCTGCTCTACTCTCAGATATGTGTTGCACGTGGGAACCGTGCTACATGTCCTGGGGCGGGGGCTGTATCTTCCTAAGCTTTTTGTACTGGCAGAAAACTTTAAAGTACTGCGTACTTAAAGTATTTTCATACTTGAAGCATTTTCAGTGCCTTTCTGTTCAAGATCCCAATGTGACACCTGTGCTGCAAGCACAGCCTCATCCTTGGACTTTTGCGTATCAGTCACTGCCATGCTGTTGTTGGCAAGCTCTGTATGAGGCCACAAGATGACAGAGACACTTGAGCTGTGAGGCTGTAGGCGCTGCTTTAGTCTTCTCTGTCCTCCAAAGGCAGTCCAAGAGGTGTGAACACCTCTCCAGCCTTTTCTGAACTAAAGCCATCAGGCTGGTTTAAACCACTGACACAGTCAAGTCCTTATTAGGAGATTAGAGGTGGCTGCTGATGGCACTTCCTCCTGCAGTCCTGTGTAATGACCAGCCTACGTGACTGCACTGGCCTTTGGCTGACCCAGAGAGTCTGGAGACCATAAGTTAAGGGCATTAATTGCGTCAGGGTCATTAAACGCAGTGTAGACACCCCCTGTGTCTTCTGGCTGAGAACTGTTTTGGTTGGGTTTAGCAGCACAGATTACCTCGGCACTAAACAAGGACTTAATTCAGGGCTTTCGATCCATTTTACTTCACAGTTGCAGCTTTTCCCTTTGCAGATGGCTTGGGTCCAGGCATAGCTTTAATTTGGTGTTCAGTAGTACATGGACATGAGTTCACTTAGGCAAAACGCTGAGCTGGTGAATTTGAAGCCAGAAAGCCAGATCAGAGTTGAAGGTTATTGTACAGAAGGATGTTAAGGCTTCTGGGTTTTGTTGTTTCTTAAGTTTCATCATTGGGCTGCTGTTGCTGTTGCTGAGAACAGCAGGATGACTTATAACTGAGGTACCAACGTAAACCACCAGGCAGAAACATCCGCTTCAACTTTCGGGTGCATCAGTGTTACCTGACTGCATGGACAGCTGGGTTCACTTCCCACACCACAGAGCAGCAGAGCATTGCATGGCCTCTGTCTGCAGTTTATTTTAATTTCTTTTTTTTCATCCTGTCATTAAGTAGTAGAGAGATGGGAAGACTGTTTCCTCCGTGCCACATGTGAGCACTTGTTTCTCAATGCATCTCTGACAAAAGAAATAATGAGCCTTTTCTTTGGAAAGCCCCAGCGCAGATAAATAATTGCGATGACAGCATGAAATGGGATCGTTATTCATGTGTCTGAAAAGATCAGACCAAAAACACACTGTGCATTCAGCGCGAGGAAGAACTGGAAATCTTTGGGCTGAAATAAATACTCTATAAAATCGTTCCTGGTCGACACAGAGAATTAGGAAGGAAATAGTAATGGAACTAGCTCCTGGTACAAATGTGGGCTTATGACAGCTGCCTATAAACATTGGCCTGTATATAAAATTTAGGAGTTAAGATCTGAGAGAGAGATCACCAAGATTGCATTGGCACCTTAGGTTGGAGGAAAGACCTGTAAAAATGCACAAGGGGTGACGAATTAATGCACCCCTTCCTTCTTTCAGGAAGGAGACAAAGCTTAGTGCAAGCCAGTGCCAGCATCCTGCCCCCACATGGCAGCAGGGCAGAGAAGGGCTGGCACTGTCCCTGGGCAGCAGTGGCTTATCCACCAGGATGCTGCACAGCAGAGGAAGCAAGAGGAGCTTCTTCTTCACACATGTGTGTCTGGGTGCCCCGCTCAGCCCCTGTGGATGCCATGGACATGGGTTGATGCCCCAGCTGTGGTTCTGTGGTCAAACCTGATGTATTTGTCTTGGATGGCTTAATGAATGTACTTGCGTGGTGCAAGGCAGTATTGCAACAGAGATGCACAGGCTTCAGTACAGGGACAAAACCAGCGTGCTGAGAGGTTGGGATGGGTTCTGTCTGCACCTCCAGCCACGTGGCTGAAAGGGTGGCCAGAGAGGTGGAAAATTGACAGGTTAATCTCACATAAACTCAACAAAATAAATCCTTCACACAGCCTGTTGTACACTGTCAGTAACTCACTGTGGGGAGAGCACACAAGCAGCTCTTCCCGTGGGCTGTGTGCTCTGTGTCACCCTGATGGAGCAGGCAGGTGAAGCCAAGAGTGTGGCCGTTCAGCGCTGCAGGATGCATTCAGTGCCAGGCTGGATGTGGCTCTGGGCAGCCTGGTCTGCTGGTTGGTGACCCTGCACATAGCAGGGGGTTGAAACTAGATGATCGTTGTGGTCCTTTTCAACCCAGGCCATTCTATGATTCTATGATGATGTGACAGTGGATTTCTTTTTTGCAGCTGATAGCTTTGAGTGATGAGTCAGTGCATTCTAACCCAGTGGGGAATTTCTGTGTAGAGCTGAAACAAAGGGTTTGAGCAGATAAAAAAGAGGAGAATGCCATCAAGGAAATCTCTGCAGCTCCACATCGAGCTTTGTTTACAGCCAAAGGCAGTTTAATCAGTGTATTTGGGAAATCCAGCCTCGTAAGGGGCTTGGAGAGAAACAATAACTGAAGTTCATTAAGGCATTTGTTGTACTTCCAATTGTTTGTATAGCCCTCTTGCCTTGCTGTGCAACTGCACTTAAGGGAATAGTGATATCAGTAGGAATTAAGGTTAATTTCTGCTGTGTGTAACTTGTGAGATCTTCTCAAATAAAGCTGCTATTTCCATTCTACCCAGATCTATTAATAATATCCTTTAATTGCTTCTCTCTGCCCTGAAATTCATGGCTGAGCGATGAGGAAGGTGGTTGTGTAGAGCCAGGCAGGATTTCCTCTTGCAGAGGAAACCTTCTGTCGGTGATTTGTTGGATTCCCTCCACATCCAGCAAAATTCCTTTTTTTTGTTTTTTTTTTTTGGTGAGGAGGGGGTGGGGAGGAGGAATATTAACGCCTTGAGATTCTGAGCAGAGCCAGCACTGATGGCACCAATGGCTCCCAGCGCAGCGGGGTGATCTGGCAGGGCAGAACCCATTAACTGTGAAAGAGAAAATCTGGGAGCATAAAAGAAGTCCTGCTTTGATCCCGTTATCACTCGGAACAAGCTTCAGACTCATTGTGAAACTCAACTGCTTCTGCTCAGGGATTTTCATCAGGAGGGTCACATAACCAGGCTGAGCCAGTGCTAAGACAGCCCGCATCTGTCCTTGTTGTCCTCTTGGGAAAGGAGACAGGCTGATTGCTAAGGGCTCTGATTCACTTTCCCTCTTGGCTTCATCTGCATCTGCTGAAGAGCTCCTCAGCCACTGCAGTCACAGACTGGCACGCTAAGTTAAAGCATCGTGTATTACAAGTCTGTACTGAATACACTGGAAACCTCCTCAGGCAGGGCAGTGACTCAGAGCCCACATCTAATCTGCAGTTGCTCATTAAACTTACTGGGACCAGGAGGTTGTTCAGCCACCGAGTCCAGGTGTTCTGATAGCCCCCATGGAACTGCTGGGTTTGGCTCTGGGTGCTGCCACTGATCGAGCTGCTTTCAGACAGGATGGGAAACTCCATTGAGAATCCTGCTGCTTCCAGTGATCCCTGGGTTCATACTGACAGATAGATCCCTACTTTGGATTCTTCGCGTTCATTCTACTTTTGTATTATCTTTATTATAAAGGAGTAGATTCCAAAGCGGGTTTCAGGTTCTGTAACAGCCTTTGGTAGAAGAACAGGGATCAAAAACCTCCACACTCAGAGTGGAAAGTGAATATCCACGAGGAGGGCTGTGACACAGTTACAGAGCTGTAGGGGACAGGACTTGGTGACATTAAAGTGCCTTCCAGCGCTGGGTTCCCATAGGAACCCCAGTACAATTCTTAGCAAAGCGTGGCCTCTTTTCCCGTCAGATCTGGGAAAGCAAAGTCTTTTTTCTGTAGAACTGTTAATAGTAACGTTTGGGGATTTGCTGTCTCTCTTCACCTTGGGTATTTCCTGGCTGTCGGTTCATTTACGGCTCTAATCAATCTTGGCAAGAGGATTTACTGTCAGGAGCAGGAGTCTCACCGTAGGTTTGGTGCACTTGCCAGTAATTGGGCTTCTGAGAGGGAAGTTTAGTTTGCCTGCTCTATTTGTGCACATGGCTCTTCTAGTCTGCCAGAAGATCCATCTGAGCAAGAGCTCTCTTCTTCATTTCAAATCTGAGATCTTTAGAGGAGTTTGTTTGAAACGCTCCAGCAGGCTCCCACGCCCCTATGTACATTTTCCAGCTTTCCCCAGTAGTCCTCTGTCAGTAGCAAAGAACAGAGAGAGAACAAAACAGGAGAACACAGGTGTTTGGGTCCTTTTGGACTTTAAAATTTGACAACATTCATTAAATGACATTACTGACACTTTGGAAAAACACGGTGTTTAAGAATCTGAGATCTGTCAGCTTTCAGAGAATATTCCCTTTTTTTTTTTTTTTTTTTTCCCTAGCAGCGTATTTTCTGGGGATGAGCAATTCCCAGCTACTTTTCCCCATTCCCTGGGGCTCCTGAGGCTCTCATGACTCTTCCTGGAGCATGCTGACCCAAGGGATGGGATTTTGGCACATGTCACTGCACCTGGAGTCCATGTTCTCACCTGGCAGTAGTCGAGACAGCAAGTACCTACAAAACACATGGAACTGGTCACAACAAGTGTAACCAGAATGAGCACGATTCTTCTCAAACAGCAAGTCTGTTCTTCTATTTTGAGTCATCTCACTTCATTAAAAAGGCCTTGAGCGCCCTGTAACAGATGCAGTAGATATGATTAGATATATTCCACGATTGCACAACTGTCCATCTGCTCTGCTTCTCTGCACAGTCCTGGATAAGGCTCCAGCATCCTGTGTGCCACTGAGGCTGGGATAGGATGGATGGTGTCACATGCTTACCAAGTGTCTGTTATCGTGCAGGAGTCCAGCAGTCTCAGTGGGTGAGCTGCTATGCAGTGAAAGTACAAACTCCTCCAAACAAAGAGTGTACAAGATTTTTACGCATAGAGCCAGACTAAATAACTCTCATCTGGTCTGATATGGCAGAAACTGGCTGGAAAGCAAAGATCAGAACATTTTTTAAATCCAAGGCCTTTCTCTGCTGGGCTTGGGAAAGACTAGAAAAGCACATCTGGGGAAGCAGCTCCAGATTTGCTTTAGCTCCTTCTTCTACCCTCCTCTTTTTCGTGCAATCTTGTACTCCAAGTGAGCCAGAAATGTTGCTGAAGGGAAAGCAGGAAAAGGGTCAGATTAGCACAGTGGCCAGTTTCTGGGTGTATTTTATAAAATATGATCTTAATCTGGCTATCCTCGAAGAGACGGGCTGGGAAATCACTTTCTTCTCTTCTTGACCAGTGACTTAGAGATGAATGATCAGGCTGAATGTGTAACTTGGGTTAGCTCTGGGCTGAATGTGTAACCAGGCTGAGCTCTGTGCTCTCAAACTGCCTGTTGACTGTATGTTAGCCATTTCCAAACTCATTAGCAGGGCACTAGTGAGGCATGGGCCTTGTTGGCAAAACCAGATTCTTGTCAGTCCTGCTTAGCCAGCAAAGGACACGTGAACAGAGCCCCTGTATTGCCCCTGTGAGGGGGAGATGTTTCTGGTTTTAATCACCCTATTTCTGTTGCTTTGTCCCTCCAGATGATGTTCGATTGTTTGGCTTTGTCCGATTCACCACCGGTGACGCCATGAGCAAGCGAGTCAAGTTTGCTCTCATCACCTGGATTGGAGAGGATGTCAGCGGCCTGCAGAGAGCCAAAACTGGGACCGACAAGACTCTGGTTAAAGAAGTAGTACAGGTAACCCTTCTCAGCCAGTTCTCATTGCTTTTAGCTTTGCCAATGTCAGCAGGAGGTGAGAGAGGGGGAAGCGTTGGGTCATCCTTCATCTTTTTGATTAACCCTTTAAAAAAAAGACAGTTTCTTATTGCCTGTCTTCTTACTAAGAGGACTTGACATCTGCCCTTCGAGAACTCAGGCATAAAGAAGCACCTTTGAACTTAAGTACATCGTAATTATTACCAGAGGAGGGAACACGTGCTTCCCCCTGTATTGCCATTAAGAAGTTTCCTATCTCTTTCCTTGATAAGAAAATGACATACTATCAAATGGTAGAGAACAAAGCATTATTAACTTAAGCAAGTAAAGCTAAACAGAAAGATCTATGTCCGTTTTTAACCTTTTCTCTCGAGGCCTTTTGTCTCTGCACAATGAATTCATGGACACAATCAAATGGAGTCTAAGGTCCCTAGCAGTACCAATTAACCAACAGCTTTTAATAGCTAACTAGGTTTGAATAGTGATCTGTTTGACTGTGGGCATATCAGAGAAGAAGAGAAATGTGCTTGGTGCACACCTCAGGACTGTGCTTGAATTGGATGCCCCAGCAATGTGCCCAAGCTCTGTCAAAGTGAGGGAAAGCAAACACCTACCAGAGAGAAGTGAAGGGTGGAAGGTTGCAGAGAGCTGCTGCTGGAAAGGCAGAGAAGATGCTCATGTTTAGCACGTGTATTCTGAAGAAGTGTTTAAAATAAGATTAGCTCTGTCAATGAGACCTAAGGCCAGCTGCTCAATTCCTTATAAACTGGTCATTTTTGCTGCTCCAGGAGAACAAGCTGAATATTGGAATAATTTCCCTTAATTATTTTGCTCTTGATGATGTAAAGATATCTTCCAGTAGGACCATATGGAGGATGAGAACAAAGCCCTCTCAGTTCATTGGTGTTTTGTGTGATAAAGAGGATGTTCAGATAGGAAGCATGAACAATATAACAAGCTTCTGAAAGAACAACTATGCAGAGGGGCTCATTCTGTAAAGAAACTTCCATACTGATACCTGTGAGACAGGACAGCAAATCCCTGCTTATGTGAAGCAGCTGAAACTGTGTTATTGCAACCGGGGAGGAAATTATAGAGTACTAATGAATGACTCATATTAGAGTCGCTAAGACCAAGATTTTTAAAAGATGTTTAGACAATTTATTTCTGTTGGGCTGAGTAGCATTCCCAAATTCTGTTCTAAGATCTGTCCCTTAGGTCTGCTATGTATTATTTGCAATTCCACTTGTTTCATGTTTGATTAGTAACTTGTGTGAGTTAAGAATCCAGTGCAACATGAACCATCCCTCGCTGCTCGTGAGGAGACTTCTTTGTACAGCAGATAAAAGCTTCCAGTTCAGTGATCTATGGGAGAGACTGACTGGGCTTACAGAACAACGCATCTCCAGTTTGAGAAGTGAAACCTGAAGGGCGTTTGCCATCTTGTAATATTTGCAAAAGCTAACTGCGGCTTTTTATCCACGAGCAAAGCACCACTGTGAGAGGAGCCTGCTTTATATTCTCTGATATGTTGTAGACGTATTGATGAGCTGCGGCTGGGCTGTGCTCAAAGCTGAACGAAAGCCAGCAAACATTGTTCTTCCACCAAGAGGCTCAAAGGGAGAGTGTCAGCTCAAATACCTCCCAGCAAGCAAAACCCACAGTGCTGCATCTGTAGGACAAGGAGAATTCACACATGGTGATTATTAACCATCTCCCAGAAGCACCTGCTG
Organism: Tragopan temminckii; assembly: GCA_028571105.1. NCBI lineage: Eukaryota > Metazoa > Chordata > Aves > Galliformes > Phasianidae > Tragopan > Tragopan temminckii. The sequence goes on along the minus strand of JAOWBP010004096.1, from coordinate 13,496,957 downwards.
TAAGGAAAACCTGAGGGATATTAACCATTGAAGAGTAGATTAGGGGCCCGTGAGCAAAAGGATGCAATGTTACAAAGCGAGGAGAGGAACTGCGTTGCCCTTGCTTTTGTATTCCTCCCTTGGATGGGGGAGCAGCTGCTGGGAAGCCTGTGGGAGGTGGCTGGGGAGCAGTGCTGCTGGTCAATGGAGGAGGCTGCCAGGAGATCTCTCAGGAAGAAAGGACAATTGATTTTTAGCTGTAATAACCATAAAATTATAGGGATGGATCTCATCAGACGCAAATAACTGTATTTCCCTTGAACAGTACTAGCTGAAAATGAGATCTTACTTATTTGGAGGTGTCCTTATTACCTCTTTGATGTTGTTGGAAAGAAGGCTATGCATTTACTGCATTTATTTTGAATTGCAGAAAAAAAAATGCATTTTTCATTTAAGGAACACCAAGTAGCACTTTTCACAGCCGTTTGTTTTCTCAGATCCAGCCTGTGACTTAGTCCAAGCAGTTCAGCAGTGAGAAGGTTAGAAGTAAGGGCAGCAGGGAGCAAAACTTCCAGCTAAGGAACTTATTGACAAAACAGTAATCCCAGGATGACTCCAGCTAAAGGGCTTCATTTGTTTGAGTACACAGAGCCACTAGCTGTCATGCCAAGGCTGCATACAGATGCCAGCAGATACCAGCTGAACAGAAGGACTTTGGGCATATTTTCTGCTTGGCTACAAAAGAGATCATCCAAAGCTGGTCTTAAACTCACCTTTTATGTTCCTGGCAGCAAGGACATCTCTGCCTTTTGCCTTCTTTATGTGCACAAGTCATGGCACACTCAGCATTAGCACAGGAGACTTCCTCTGCTCCGGCTGTTGTTCTGACCTCCTTTATCCCAGAAGCTCAGGAGACACGGACAGGCTGGCCTGAGCCCAGAATTCAAGGCTGTTGTGAGCTGCTCAGTGTGGTTATCAACGCCTGCTAGCATGAGGTGCAATTCAGTCATAAAAATTCCTGCAAAGTCCAACCTGGCAACTGTGGGTTTAAGTACAGGAGAGTCAGGCCTCCCAATAAACGGCCTCATTCGCTCTGGGGAGAGGCAGAGGCATGAGATTACGGTGCTTTCCTTTGAGTAAGGACAAGCCCAGACCCCATGGTTGCAGGGCTGGGAGTGGCAGTGCTGCCGTGGAAGGGCTGGGATGGAAAGGCTGAAGAACTGAAATCAAGACTTTGTTTCTCTGAGTATTGCTTCCTCTCCACAAACTTGTTTCCCTTCATGACTGACTTTCTACCAGGTGATTTTAACCCTTCATTAGGCAGTGTGGAGCTCTTTTTCCCAATGGGACTGACTTCCCCTGCAGAGCTGTTTGAGCAAAGGGGCTGACCAACCTTTGTCAGTTTGCCTTCCATAACTTTTTATTCCTCTCTGTTTTCTCCAGCACTCCTGCCCCCGCAAAATCATGTGCTCTATTATTTGCATAAATCATAGTCAAAGTAAAACAGTTCCATTTCTGTGAGCAAATATTCATGGCATTTTATTCATTATTATTTTTGGTGAGGAATTTGCCCGACTTTAGTGATGTCAACAAGTTTGCTGAATTCCTGCTCTGGAGCTCATGGTCAGACCTTTCTTGCCGGTTTCTCTTTCTTCCTGGGCTCCTCACTGCACTGATACTGCTCTGCCATGATGAAGGACCCACTTACAGGGTTATTGTCTTTGCACTAAGGGCAAATAGACCATATCTAATGGTCTATCCATGTATGTGTACTGGGTTTCTTAACTTATGGTGACTTAAACAGAAAATGATTTAATAGTTTCTTTTTTTTTTTACAATCAGAAAATCAAATTCATATGTGGTACTGCTTGTAAGGCAAGCAGAATTGTACTTTTTGACAGTTTTCCTCTTCTGGTTTATTGTAATGACCATACCGAGTGGATATGGATGCATATGAACTCCTACTCCTGGTCTAGAGAAGGTTGTGACTTTATAAGTAACAGAAGTAACTTCTTTAAGCAGCCTCCCATCATCCCACATCTGAAACACAGCCCTGTGACTTTCCCAGTAGGATGCAGAACAGGTAGGAAGAATTTGCAGATCAGCTGAAATGCAGTTTCCATTGCTGTGAGATGTGTTTGCCAGAGGTTAGAGCTGGCTTCTCCCAGTGGCTGGAAATGATGTGTGTAAAAGTTGGCAAGGCATAAAATGGAAGAGAGGAGTTTTGCTGATGGCTTGGACTCCCTTATCTGATTGCAGCACCAGGTTGGGTGCAGCCAGAGTGGAGGGCAGTGGTGCTGTATTGCAGCATGTGTAACCTTGTGGCTCTCCTTGCACTGAGGGAAGCCCTGCTAGAACATACCTTTGCTGCAGCCATAGCACATTTCTCATTTTCCTGCATGACCTCAAGTCTAGGACTCACACCATGCTGGAAAAGAAGCTTCGACCATGGACTATGTCAGTTCCTCTGAAGCAGTACCTCATGCATGGAAATCAAGATATCCAATGGACGGGAGCAGTGACATTAAGCAGAGTGGATCTGAGGATTTTGAACATCAGTGGAGGCCACAGCAAGGCCCAATGTAAATAAAAACAGCAGGTAGCTGCTTGACTACCTGGCACCATCACTCATTGCTAAGAACCCCTGTGTCTATAGACGATACAAGGATTTTCCTCCTGGCTGCAGGCCTACCCATGCTGGGATTTATAATGGCCTCCACAGATCTTTTTGGTACAGCATCTGCACCAGACAGATTTTCCCTTGGCCAGCTCAGGGAAATTTTATGACCCCAGATGCTAAACATTGAGAGCCTGGATTAGGCAGAAAATCTACTCCACCCTTTTGTTTTCCTCCTTAAAGTTGTCTGGAAAAGAAAGTCTGGACCGACCTTGCTGCACAAATTTCACACCTCCCAGGGAGGGATGCAGGCTCTGCTTTTGTGACCTGGCCTGCATGGTCAGAGCCTCTTCTCTCCATAGTGGCACATGTGGATGTCACAGCAGACTGCATTGCTTAGCTGTAACCCTCTGCTACTCAGGCACAAAGGGAAGCAAGTGCTAGGTTGGTATATTGAAGAGCCATGTGTAAATCGCACTTTTTATGTCGCGTTCAATGATTTAAGAGGCAAAGCATAGCACTGTGGTTACTGGCATGTTGTGCGAGTGATAAATGGTGTCATTGTTTCAGTTATCTGCAGGCTGCTGGTGACTGGTGTGAACACAAAGGCTGGGATTCACTTGCAGGGCTTGCTGTGGTTCTAAAAAGCTTGGGGGTAGGGAAAGGAGAAAAGGAAGTAGAGGAGGTGAAATGAAGATGCTTGTCAGCATAGCGAGGGCTCAAGCATCAGAGTTATGCACCATGCCTTAGGCAGCTACAAGTATTCTGCAATTCACTTGAGAGGCATTAGGTAATGGCATGGGTGAGGGAAGAAACACCACGGACTTTCCCCACCCCTAAGAGAAAGAAGCTCTTAAGGGCATAAGGAAAATCTGGTGGCAGAGCAGAAAGCTGACTGAATCAATGCTGGCATTGCTACTAGCTACTCAAAACTCCACTCTTTCCTTGTGCTTTGTTGGAGCCAGTTTGCTGTGATCAGTTATTTATAACTGCAGATGACAGTCACGACAAATAGGGACCATTGCCTGGTTCAGCTAACATCAGACCTGATTAAATCAGCCAGGAATTGTTTTTTATGCTGGCATTTTCAGCAGGAACAAAAAAAAAAAAGAGTGAACTCTGGGTAACATGGCCCTTGGCTGGAAAGTGCTGCTGTTGACCCTAAGTGTTTGGTCTCCAATCTGAGAGCCACAGTCTTCTTGCCCTGACGGTACAGGAGTCATCAGATGCTTTCAACAGTCTTAGAACACTTACATGCTTCCCTTCATCTTATGATGAGTGCCCTGAACAAATCTTCACAAAGCTTAGCCCCAGAGAACTCAGACAGTTCAGAGCAATGAGAGAGGCTGTGGCTGGAGAAAGGTCAAGCACGATACCAGAATCAGGAGTGCTAGGCAGTAAACTCACCCCAAGCACCTTCTCCCTTGGGGCCAGGCTGGATGGGGCGCCGTGGTGGAGGAGAGCCAGTGTGAAGTACCAAAGGAGCCCCTACAGCACCTGCCAACAGAAAGGAATAAACTTCTGTTATTTATAGCAGTGACCCAGATTGCTCTGTGAGGGCACAAATCTGGCACAAGAGGTGGCCCCGTCAGCTAAGAGGATATTGAAGAGTGGCTGGGAACATAACCCATCTGGCCAACTGCTGGGGGGAAACTATTCCAATCTGGTGTGGTGTCCCGGTGGTTCTGACATGAAATGGTGACTGACACCCATAGGGCATCACCCAGGAATCATCTGGGTAAGTGTCCAATTGAGAAGTGTCCAGTGTTTGAGTAATTATAACTGCTGGTGCCTGTAACATAGCTTCCCTCCGGCCATACATGAATGGACTTGCAGCCTAATTTCAGATACAGCTTAATTCTGCAGACCGAGCATTAAAGGAAACCCTCCCTGCTTTATAAAATATATTTTTCATTGAACCCTTCTCAGAAAGGTTATGGGCCTGACTCAGTTGTCTCTGAAGTCAAGCGAGCACTGAAGCCACGTAGTCGCATATGTGATTTTTTTTCCTAAATAAACACTTTATTTCCCATTTTCCCTGAACTCTAAGACATGGATGAGTGCCTGTAACATCTGTCCATCCTCACACCAGAAAAGCTGAACATAGGCTGAAGCAGAGCAGACAAGGCTCCTCCTAGCTGCAATAAGCCTTTTTTTTTTTAATCAACCCTTCAGCAGTGAGGATTTCCTATAGTGTGAAACAGGATCAGTGCAGCATGGGGTCTAATGGGAAGCGAGCTGTTCTGCTCTCCCTTCCATTCTTCCACTGCATGAAAGAGGTGCTGGGGCTCTTTCAAGCTGCATCCTTCTCCACCCCCTCCTTTACCCAACTGCAATCCCAAACAGAGACCCTCGAGACAATACCAAATAAAGACCTCTCTCATGGCTGAGAGTCTGAAACCAATTAGAAACTCTCCCTGCTATAGGCACTGTGCAGTTCTGGTCATAGAGATCCGTTCTGAGAAAGGTTTTCTCTGTTCCCAGCCTCACGTAGCAGCATGCTGCCTAGGGCTTGCCTGGCTCACATTGTTACAAAGAGCCTTCAAGCAGCCAGCGAGCTGCCCTGCAGTACATGGTGCATTAACAGAGCATGTCCTTAAAGGTCACCTGGGATCATTAGACCACAGAGCACTCTGGAGCCTATTAACAAAGCCTTTCTAGGACAATATCTTGGTTTTGGCCATGATGTGAATTAGATAGTTCAAAGGAGAGGTCAGTAAATCTACCGAAGTAGACTTATGTACTCTTGGTACCATCTGCATGCTGCTCTGCCTTTAATCAAAGCATCCTTCCTCCATCCGGGGGTATGGCACTGCAGTGTGCTGTAGAGCTGGCTTTATTTTTAGGAGAAGGGCTCCCAGAAAGCACTGGGGCACCAGTAGGACTGGTGTCATGGCCGAGACCATGCTGAAGGTTTGTGGCAGCTGTCAGCTCGTTAGTTTCCACACTACTTAGGGAACTTGACCTAACCTTGCTGTGCACTTCTCACTAGGACAAGCTACTGCACAGGGCTGGATTAGCTCTTGCAGCCAGTGCCTGTAGAAGCAGACACATAAAATTGCTCAGTGTTGAGTCATAGAATTGTAGAATGGCTTAGGTTGGAAGGGACCTTACAGATCATTGAGCTCCAAGCCCCTGCTGTGGGCTGGCTGCCCAGGGCCCAAGCAGCCCATCCTCCAACACCTCCAGGCATGGGACATCTTTACACAAGCCCTTGGACAAGCATCCTCTATTTAACAGGCTTTTTCTTTACCTCTTGCAGAACTTTGCCAAAGAATTTGTGATCAGCGACCACAAAGAGCTGGATGAGGACTACATCAAGAACGAGCTGAAGAAGGCCGGGGGGGCTAATTATGATGCACAGACTGAGTAACCACAGGAACCTCCTGGCACCAACACCCGGATCTCCAAGGGAGGGGAAGGCACAGCAAACTAACACAGCTGAGAGATGAGGCAGCTGAGCCCCCAGCTTTCTGTGTGCACTCCTCAGAACTCCCTTTCTTTGAACCCAGCGGACTTCTATTTTCCATTCCATCTCATAAAACATTCCTCTCTGGGGTTCTGTTTCTCCACCCCCCTTTCCCCCCATTTTTTTTTAACTCATAACTCTTTCCATGTTCTCGCATCTGTGGAATTTAGGTTTTGCTCTGCTTTGGTCCATATTCAGCGCTGTGTTTGTAGCAGCTTGCCACCCTGTCCTTCTTCGTCTGCATGCGTGTGTGTATGTATTATTTAGTTGGGCTCAACCTCTGAAGGAAGAAAGTTCTGGGGGAGTTGTGATCATAGATTCTTTTCTTTGTTTTTTCTAATTGGTTCTCACGGATACTTTTGGGAATGATATTTTTGTCTGATCTAGGCTCAGGTCAACATGAGTTGAGTGCACTCCAACTTTGATTAAATTGTCTAAGCTTCAACATCCAGCTCAGAAGTGATCTAGCAGCTTAAAGAACAAAGCGAACAAACAGCAAACCTTCATCTCTTAATAAATGGGAATAAATTTGCCTTAAACACTGCTTGACAGTTGCTATGCTACGTGCTACATCTCTACCCCTCCCTCTTAAAAATACGATCCAACGCGATCCGAATGTGGGGGTTTTGTTCTTTTTTGGAGGTATCATGGCACAGTAAACTGGGGGGGCTTAGAAATGTCTGGACATTTGTTCACTATTTTGTGTACTTTGGTCTCTGGGTTTGTATTTGACTTTCCAAACGCTGGGGCTCAGGAGGTGAAACTGAAACGCGTAGATTTCCTTTTGAACGTCTGCATAAATGGCAGCCGCTGAATCCTCGCAGCCTTCTCTGCCCGTGAGCCCATCTTTGCAGCTCAACCCAACAGCCTCAGCAGTGTGGGGCCGCAGGCAGTGCCTCCTGCACTGTGACCGAGGGATGGAGCCTGGAGCTCTGTCCCAGCCAGGCTGGGACGCCCAACAGCTCAGGCTCAGAGATGACCTGGGCACAGTTTGTTTGGTACCAAACTGTCGGTTTGGGGGCTTCTCTGTATGGCTTTCTTTCTTTTATTCCATCAAAGGTAATGGTCCCCAGAATCATGTGTAGGGGAAAACTGTTGTACTGAGGCTTGGAAGTCAGCGCTATAAACCCATTATGGAAATAAATGTTTTTCAAGAACAATTCTCAGAGGCTCTGTTGTTACTCTACCTTCCCTGCAACAACAACCCTGTATTTCGGAGCTCTCTTAATCCTCGGTGTAAGGCTCTGAGCTCTTGCAATCTCAGTGCTATTGGGAGAATTAAACACTGGCTTAAATGTAAAACAATCCTGGTGCCTACAGCCCTTGCATGCTCTGAAAACAAAGAGGTAACCACAGCACATCTGACACACTTCTGTTCAGCAGCTCTGTGCCTATGTTTCCAGCACCAAAATGCCAAGTGGGAATTGTAATTAGGTCAAAGAGAATTTCACACCCATGTAAAATAACCATAGAGAGCTTGGGAGCAGATTTGGGAGCAAGAATGACACTTTTGGAGTGAAGTTGGGAAGTTTCCTGCACAGGCTTCCATGGGGCATTACCATTCTGGGACCAACCTTACTGAGCATTGCACTGAAAAGAGGGAAATAATGGTTATTTTAACAGAGCTGACAGCAAAGAGAAGCATAACGAAAGGGAAAGAGCTTTGCAGAGAGCCTGAGACACTCTGGGGCTTTGCCTCACTGCTTCAGTGGCCATAAAAAACTTTTAGGTGACAGACTGTGGGGTACAACTGAGAATTTCTACAGATTATCAAAGATTTGTTTTCTCTGCTGGGGCCATTCAACTGCACGCCCAGGGCTGACAGCCCAATGCTGATACAGCTGGGAGGGGAGGCACACCAGTTGCCCCTGCCTTGGGTTTTCTCCTCACTGCATTGGGTGTTCAGAGCATTCCTGTATGATAACCATCCCATTTACCTTAGTCAGTCAAGCTCACAGATCCCACACTGCTCTTTGGATTGTCTCTGGGGTGTTCTCATGCACATGGTCCCATTGTGACCACAGGAAGATCGAGATCACACTGTGAGCTCAGTAACTGCATGAAGAATATTAGATACCTCAGAGAAAAATGAGGAAGACAAGGAGCTACTCATCTGTGATAGGTCACCAGGACAAATCCTTATGGAAAAAACAAGCCCAGTGAGTGACACTCATAACAAACAACTAGTGATTTTTCTGTTGTCTTTAGCCTCAATTTCGTCTTCTTGGGTGGGTCCCCAACCACACCATCCTGCAAATGCTCTGAAGAACAGCAGCACAGTGATAGCCAAGGGAACCATGGCCACACTTGTCAAACCTGCAGTCAAATGCAAGATTAGCTGTGTCATTAAGAATGCTATGGGTGCATGCCCAGCCCCAGCCCTGCTCAGAGCACGTGAGCATGCACCCCATGTGGCTGCTTTGGAGTACCTGGGGCAAAATCTCATTCAAGAATCTGCTATTCCCTTCCCTCTCTGTGAGTGATTTCTCTAAGAGCAATCTAAACTACAGAAATTAAATGGCTATGCTTATAAAATGCTGCTGATACTTTACCAATACCAAAAAAATTTTTACTTTCCTCAAGAGAGTGATTATTGGTAGGAAGTCAAACCCTTCCCAAGTCTGCAACGGGAGCAGCTCAGCGAGCACAGGGTGATGGGCCTGGGGAACTCACAGCCTCCTCTGCAGCCTGAAACCTTCCTCTGGTCTCTGCTCTTCTTGGCTACAAATGCTCCTTCCCCACAGTGCCTGCATGCATCATCCTTCCCTGTTAATAATTAAGAATGCAAGAAAGAATTCATGGCCCTTATCAGAACTGTGCTGATAACGCTGCATCCTGGAAGTTATGAGACATGGATTTGCCTTTTCATTTTTAAGGTGAAGTGCCCTGCTTTGCCTCCAGTTAGCATGTGCAACCTGTTTTTGCCTTAGCAAACCATTGGGTTTTAAAGACCCTCTGCCACACAAAGGCTTTGGGGCCACGTTCCAGGAGCCTGCAGTGCCATATGTGCCATATGCCAGGGCTTGGGGCCAGGGGTGCCTCCAGCAGCAGCTGGGGCTGTGCCTGGAGGGGAGCAGCCTGAGACAGCACAGACTGCTTTAGATTTGGCATCGCCAAAGGATTTTCTATTCCTCCCCCCAGGTTATGGATACCAGGCAGCACCCACTTTTAGCAGTGAGCTGAGCACAATATCCTCAAGCACCTCCTTGATGAACACAGAGGTAGATAACTATTTCAGCAAGCCCTGGTGGGAGGTTTTTATGCAGTATGGGCAGATAATGGGAGGGGATGGGGGTCAATGTTTGGCCCCCAGAGGCGGTTGGCAGATTGTGGAGGCCACTGGATAGAAAAAAGGGCAATATTATGGCTTGAACATGGGGGACAAGGAGGGCTGCTGTCAATCAGGGTGGCTGCAGCACACTGGGGGGCAAATTCTGCCCCTGAGGAGTAGTGGGGTTGGGACAGAGAACAGCAGAATCAGGCAACCCCATGGAAACTGGCCTGTGGAAATGGCTGGCGTGCTCTGCCTGGGTTTTTATAGTGCTGTCCCAAAGAGAGCATAATGCCAGATTACTGGCTGGTGTTAATCAGGCTCTACGGCCTCCTGGGGTGAGCTAATCTCTCCAGTTTGAGCCCTCGTGGTTCTTTAGCATCCCTGGAGGGGCTGCAGAGACGGGTGAAGAGGAGCTGTGAGACATTTTGTGTGTTCCAACACACAGCACAGAGGGCCACATTGTTTAGTGGCTGTCGGTGCAGGGGCTGTGCTCCAGGTGTGATAAGGTGGCTGTGGTTCTGCTTGCTGCTGGCACACTGCTGTCCCTGCGCACAGAGCTGGGAGCAGCCAGGAGATCTCTCTGATTTCCCCACGTTGCACCCATGGGCTTGTGGAAGAGCAATATAACTCCTCTCTATTGAGCTACTAAATTAGAACCCCTCCAGCCCAAAATGTCACACTTTGGGGAACTTGCTGGCATATGATGGGGGCAAGGTGCTAACACAGTCCTAAACTAAGGCTATGGGCAAGTGAGGAAAAACACAAAAAGAGGTGTTTTAATTACAGCATGATGAACTTGGTAGGAATAAATGCTATAGAAGACCATTTACAACTCACGGTGGCCTTAGTCCCTATAGGGTATGGTCTTTGTTAGTGTGATTTGCACCTCTGCTGGCAATCCATATGCTAAAAACAGAACCTCTCCAGCTTTCCCCACATCTGTTTCTGGTCTGGAGTAGCTCACTTTGCTCACAAGGACCAACAGATTTGCGTGAGTTTGTCCGTGCTGGGAAACGAAGAGAAACCTTCTCATATATTTCACCTTTCCTCCCTCCACCATCAAAATGTCCAATAAGGTTTTTCATTAACCTTAAGACATCTCCAGAATGAAACCGTGTTTCCATGTAAATACAGCTGAAGGGGAACAAACAGCATCTGTTCTGCAAATATTAAATGCGGGCAGTGGATGAATAGACTTATCTCCTTTATCGTGATTAGCCACATTTCTGCCTTGTAATTTTGGCTTATCACTCAGCAGAAACTGTAATCAGGATGTGATACATCCTATTGGCAAATTACAGCCAGGCAGCTGTTGGAGGCAGCAGCTGAACCCTTCGGCAATTTCAGCAAGGTTTTATTGCAGCCAGGGCAAGGCTCCAGTCAGTATATTAGCACCGTGCTTTAAAAATAATAAGGGTTGGAACTCGTCCCACTGAAGTTAATTCTGACGTTGGTTTCCATGGGAAGATGTACAGCCAAAGTCAGAAATCCAGCAGGTCTCAGGGGTGTCTGCAGCGAAGGTAGAGACTGAGAGAAGCATTGTACTCTTGCACATTAAAAGCGATTTTGTAATGGAATGGCTTCAGATTTTTTGAATGATGTATCATCATTCCCTGCAGTACCCCCAAAAGCCGCTGTTTCCAATGTCCTCGTGCTGGGTGTCATCAGATATCATATTCTATGTGGAACTGTTTTGACTTTTCGACAACACTGTGACATTTTTACAGTTTTGATGGAATCACATGGCTGATGGAAAACATCCCAAATAGTCATAAAAAACACATGAAGCCAGAAGTAAGCACTTCCTTTTCCTTTCAGCTCTGTGTTTGGCAGGAAGCATCTTGCATCTAGCTGTGCCATCTTTCTGAGACACTTAGGCAAACCTAATGGAGAATCCTTACGCCTCCAGAATTGCATTGCTGCTGGGATAAAATGGATGCAGATGTGGAGTGATCTGATAGAGGATCTCGATTGTGACCTGTACAGAGTAGCACACCTTACATTCAAAGCATAAGAAAATGCATTACCCTCATCTTGCTTTTTTAAAAGTGACAACCTGTCAGATGAAACAATAAATCTGCTAGCTGGCCTCTCCTGCCCCAAACCTCTTAAGGCTCCAGCTCGTGTTTGTTTCTGAACACTCTCAGCCAACATTTCATTTTCCTCTCGTACTGATACTTAATGCCTTAAGTGCTTGGAAAGATAAACACTGTCTTTAAGCAGCACAATCTCTTGATCAGTTTATCTGAGGATTATTACACGAGTGCACAGAGGAGTGAGTCATAAATTGAGCACATTTTTGCCCCAGCTGGTGATTTCATTGGGACCAGTGAGATCGTGTATTCCAAAAGAACCATGAAAATGGGACACGGAGGAGATTCAACTAAAAGTTTTGTTCAGTTAACAAAACCCACTGTGATAGGGCAGCAAACTATGGAAGTGTGACCCACGCTTCCCGCTGCTGGGGGGTGAAGAGAGAAGATGCTTTCCTGGGATCAGATAAAGATACACAAGCCTTTGTTAGCAACAGTGCTCTTTTTCCCTTTCAGTGCCATTTTGATAGATTAAGTTGTCTGAAGAAGGGTTTATGACCTTTGCCAAATGCTACTTTCAGAACAGCCAGAAAAGCTGATGTGTCCCAATGGGAAAAGAATATAAGAAATGAAGTGGAATTAACTTAAACCAGCACAAGTTCATCCTCTTAAATTGGAACCAGACAAGAAACAATGAAAGTTTGGTTTTGGTGCATGTTGGACCAAAATGTAAGAGTCTGAATGATGTGCTGGGGAAAAGCTCCAATAGAAACACCAGGGCAGATTAAAACAAGGGATGGGATGCACTGCCAAGAGCTGCCCCGAATCAGCTTGCAGAGCACTGTGAGAAATGACAGTGATTAGAACTTAAAGTTTGAAGAGTCCAGTTAGGGCAATTGCCAATCAACTGATGTTATGTTCCATTAATGCAGCTGTCCCTGATATCCATTGATGCTCCATTCTGCAAGGGTATTTTTCTGGTGAGTTTTAAAATCTGGTGAGTGAAGAAAGTCCATGTTCTGCATTCGCCAGCTCACAAACACCGCACACAGGCCAAAGTTCTCCCAGAATTTAGCTTTACTGGTCATATAAACCACAACAACAAAACAACTCTGATTTCAAACTTCTTTTCCAAGCTTAACCAGTCCCAAGGTTGCTCCCTGCTGACACACTTCCATGCCAGTCTGCAATTTCTCTCTTATATCTGCTTGCAGCTTGTAAAACTGATCTGCAGCTGTGATCCAGCAACCCATGTTCCCATGTGAAGAGTATTGGTATTTGAACTGAGTACAGCTCTGCATTTATAAGAAGGTTGACAAAATTACTACCCAGTAATGAGTCATCTTCTCAGATATTCACAAATACTCTCCCAAATTCACATTTTACTACATTATTTACACCAACAGATGTCGAGGCAAGAACACACTTCAGTTCTTCCTGAAAACTGGCACTAATTTTAGGTTGGGAATGCATCTTCCTAATGAAAAACATGTCAGAGGCAAGGATGTTTTCAAAGCAATGGATTCTGGCATCTTACTCTTTGAAACTAAAGCCATTTCTTTTCTGAAAGGATTCCATAAGACTCACACATACTTAGGACAACAAAAGATCTTTTTGTGTCTGTGTGAAAGTTGACCCATCACTGGACCAAGAAATCCAAGCTAACAAACAAAAGTGCAATGATGGTAGATCATTTGGGCACTTCTCTACAATGTAGGTTCTTGGACCATTCATAGCAGGCATTTTTGAAATTCTTTCCTTTTGAAAGGTTCTTTGTGAGGGAAATGTTGCTTAGGTTGAACCAGAGATATGGGAGCTGGAATGGGAACAGAGTCCATTTTCTTATTAAACAGAGTACTTTTCATGTTATAAGCATGACAGAGAGTATACATCACAGCCTGAAGTTTGATATTTGAATCCACAGCTAGACTTGACTTCCCACTTTTATTTCAAGACATGAGTAAGGACACATCTGCAGTTTACATTCTGACCCCATTCAGAGGCCACTGACCAGTTCAGAAAGGACCTGAGAGCTCCAGATTCAGCAGCTTGGCTGTGAACTGGTATATGAAATGGGCTCAAGAAGACCTGGAAAGATCTGGGAGAGCTGAGAGCACTCAGATCCACCCAGGGAGCTCTCAGATTTTCCAGGAACAGAAGTAGTGAGCAATGGAGACCTGTCACATATCTGCAGCCTTCTTGGGACCAGACATCATTAGGTTGCTGCAAGCAGAAACTAACACATTTCCACAATTCCTTCATACAATGCCTCCTATCCCTCTGTCATCTGATAGATACAAGCTCTGTTTGTTACCCCAGCACTGAGATGGTGCCTTGCTATTCTCTTTGACAGAACAAGAAGCTTTTCCACTTCACCAGGATTTCCGATCCAGATAATGTTCCAGCAGTTACAAATGGGGTGTTATAAGAGCATCACCAAAGAAAATGTCTTACAAATAGTGATCAGGTTCTGTGTTGCTTCCCACCCTTTCAGAGCTAAAGATAATGTTCTTCATTTCAGCAATGAAGTACAGAAGAAACAATAAAGACCTTTTGTTACAGGTCATCTGGTCCTACTTTCTGTTCCTTTGGATTAAGTGGAAAAGAACAAAACGGACTCAGAGCTGTGATTTCTTTTTCATTGTGCATTCACAGTTTTATGTTAGATTCAACGATGTGAATTATTACTGAGCTGCATCTGTTAAAGAACATTGCCCAGGTAAGATCAGCACCTACTGGCTCCAGCTTAGCTGCAATCCATGGGCTTTTTACCATCAATATTTATATGATCAGACATGAGAGCTCTCTGTAATGGGCAGGCAGACAGACACAATGTGTCTGTAAACGAAGCCAACACTTTTCAGCCTCTAGCAAGACTGTGTTCTTAATTAAGTATGAAAAGGAAGGATAATTTGATTCAGAAGTAACATTACCTCTCCTCTACCTGGGCTTGCACCAGAAGGTACATTTGGTTTTGCCATTATAAATCAACCACTCAGTGCATTAAGCACACATTTGTGATGCTCAGAGCTTCCTTTCTATGCCAGCCTAAAACAAGAGCAGATGAATCTAGAGTACGGGGCCAGGTGTCCTGAACTAGATTTCAAGCAGAGAGTGCTACAAAGAGATCGTTGGAGGTTGGGCATCACGCTGGGTGTCTATTAAATTTAAATGGTGTTTCTCAGCAAGATCAGCAAGTCAAGATGCTCTACTTGATGAGCTCAGGAAGAAACAATCACTAAAAGGGATGGATTGCCATGCTCTGAGTTTGACAGCTTCATAGCTGCCATGTGGCTGCATGTTGGCACTTTCCTTGCAGTGCTATGGCTTCACACTGACTCAAGGAGCAGCTTAATGCCAGCAGTGGGCTGTCCCCACTGATGTGATTTCCTCAGCAGCTGTAACCAACTCCTTGATGCTGCCCTTTGAAAAGTATCCCACGCGCAGAAGCATTTTTAGGCTAACTTAGGAATATACAAGTGATTAAATGATTATTTTCTTCCTTCATAGATCTTTGCAATGCACTTGAGAAAGGCTTTAAAGGAGACCAGTATCACAGAATCACAGAATGGCTTAAGTTGGAAGAATCTTAAAGATCACTGAGCTCCAACCCCTCTTCCACGGGCAGGGTTGCCCCTGACCAGGTTCTCCATACTTCTTTGCTATTCAGTGATAAAAGAGAAGACATACAGAATTCCTGTACCTCCTTATCTCCTGTCTCATTTTCCATCTTAGATTACATGGTTCGGATTAGGGCAGATAGAGCAGAGCGAGGGTCGAGCTGCTAGATTGGATCACAGACTCCTGGATGGGAGAATTACTTTTCTATGGGTCCATGATGCTCCCACAACGATAGGTATTTTCAGTGAAAGGCACAGCGATGTGAGCCAGCCTGACAAAGGAATGACATGTGCTGAGAAAAAATAACTGACTCCAAAAGGCATCACCACAGGTGATCGAGCAGATGATGGCAGGAAGCCTGGTATCACAGAGAAAATATCCAGAAGGCCCTGAGAAACAGATGCATGGGGAGGCTATTTAGAGTTATCAAGAAAATTGCTAGTGAGAAAATTAATTCACCAGCCACAATTGTCAGTGTGTCCAACATTCAAGGAAAATTAATATTAACATTTATTAACAGGCATGCATTTTCTCCCTCATTTAAGCTTTTTCTTCTATTTTCAGCACTCTGGCGTGCTCAGATAGCCCAACTCTGACTGAATCCCAGTAGGAGGCCATTTAATAAGAATCTCTTTAAGATAAAATATTTCTACAAACATGGAAATAAAGCAATACTCCATGGTCCTTTCCAAAAGAAACAGCATCAGAGAAGTTCAGTGTGGAAAACCTCTTTTGATCATCACAGTCCCTTTCTCATTACTGAAGGAGGTAGGGCTCCAGACCGTCTGCCCAAAACACAACCGACGAAGGTGCAGCTGTGGTGTGTGATATATGATGATGGCAATCACTGAGACTCATCTGGGGAGCCTGAGTTTCATTATTCTGTTCCACATCCTTGCTACTGACCCCACCATGTGGGTAGTTTCAACGTATTTTGTCTGCTAAAGGGCTACACGAAGAACTGGGGCTTAAGCTTCAGTTATTACATCTGCTTTCCTGCATTCCTTGAAGGTAACAGAGGAACCTGCTTTGTCTGCACTAGTTTAACAAAAAATCCCCTCTGTTCATGTATTCTCAATCAGTCCAAAAATAATTATCCTTTGACTGGGTTTGACTGTAATACAACCTGCCCATCTGACTCAAGAGTTCAGGTTATTCACAGAATCATATAGACCATAAAGAGAAGACCACCACGGTCTAGTCCAACCGTCAACCCATCACCACCATGCCCCCTAAACCATGTCCCATGGTGCTGGATCCTAAAAAGGCACAGGTATAACAAGATGTAAAAATTGTGTCTTTCCAGTGACAGTTCTATTACTGTTATTTCTTCAAGAAATAAATAAGAAATCAAATAAATGCAAACCATTCCACTTATCCTTTGTTTTGTTTTCTTCAATGCTAAATGGAATTGACACAATGCAGGGTGGTGGGGGATTGGTTTTGTAGAATCAGCATGTTCCAGGGAACTTGTATCCCATAGGAAAATTCATCTACTCGCATTGTGTTCTATTCTTCAGTTTGAAAATGCCTCAATTTTGATCAGTTCAGCTTTCCCATTCTGGATTATGTTTCTCTCCAACAGGAAAAAACATCTGTCAACATCTGAACACTCTGCTTGTAATTGGAAATTTAATCCAACACACAATATTTTTTCTTTTTCTAGAACAATGGAAGAAAAGGCATTTGGGTCATATTAATGGTACTAATATGAATGTGTTTCACATGCTAGGCATTGTTGAATTGCCATAGCAATTATCTCCATGGAGATTTCTAAAATATTGATTCCTGGGTGCAATTGTAAACGTTTTTCCTATTGAACAGAGACTTGTCTGGAAATCCCCAAATCTGTTGATAATAGTGTATCTGTGTGGCGCTGGGTTTCAAAGGAATTAGAACCAACTTGGATGCAGTTCTGATTCTACATTCCTGAGCTGTTGTAGGAGCCCTGCATAGTCCATTTTAATTCACTTTCACAGTTTTCACTCACCATTAAAATTACAATTATTCCATTTAATGTAGTTAAAAGACGATGACAAGAAATGGGGTGGCTCAGAATTTCTGCAGCTGTTAGTATTTAAAGTAAATAGCCAACAATTACTGAAGACCAAGACTGAATAAAGAGCCTTATAAGACACAGGCTTTCACACTGTAATTTGCAGACAATGAGGATTCCACGGACTACTTTTAAGGGATCTGTGATGCACTAATAAGAAAAGCAACTGTGGGTTTTAATTCACTATTCAGGGACCATGCTTCTTATAGAAAACCCACAGCTCAGAAATGACTGAAAACCTTTGCCATGGGATTGACTTGCAGCTGTATACGTGAGTAGCAGGTCTCACTTTTGCAAGCGATCATTTATTTCACAACAATGAATCAAAGAGGGAGTGAGATCCCATCACAGCAGTGTGGGAAGAAGCAGGCTCCAGTTTTATTCTTGCTTCTGCTGTTCAGCTATTGCCTAACCTGGGGCACGCTGCTTTTCCTCTCCTTGCCTCTGTTGCTCCCCATCCTCCTTAAGTCTTGGTTTTTATAATGGAATTTCTTCAGAAGAGAGGCTGCATCCCATTATGTATTTACCCAAGACTGAGCACAGCAGAGCTTCACTCCTGATTAGAACCTCCACCAGCAGAACATTTTATATGGCTCTGGGCAGCCTGGTCTGCTGGTTGGTGGCCCTGACCACAGCAGGAGGGCTGAAACTAGATGATCTTTGAGGTCCTTTTCAACCCAGGTCATTCTATGATTCTATGAATAGTTCCACCCAGTCATATTGCCTATACACAGCGGTCAGAGTTCCATAACAAAGAAACAGATCTTAACTGTGATCACTGTACATGCCTGAGCATCAATCTTTCTTCTGTCTCCCTTCAGCTTTGCAAACCCCACAAATGCCCATGTTAACTCTCCATCTGCAGGAGCACTAGAACAAACCGCCCATACAGCCCTGGGCTCCCTCTGAAATTACCTTCCCTGGGAAACCTCTCCCTTGTTTCCACTGATTCCATGACAGAGCTGCAAAATAGTCCTGGCTATTGCGGATGTGATGTGAGATTCATGGTTATTATTATTTCTATCATCATGAGGATTTAGCAGCATGGTCTGGGGCCCACACAGAAATGTCCCTGGTTAGTGAGGCACCTGTGTCACACAGTGAAATGGGCAATAAAATTACAGAGTTTAAAACATGTCTCAGAGAAAAGCTTTCTTGCTCAACTACTGGAAACAAAAAGCACGGACTCTTTTGGGCCACAAAAATATCCAGAAAAAAACAAGAAAATTTGCAATCAAGTATACACTCTTGTTCTCATTAGTAAACCAGTTTGGAACAGCTATGTGCTTTACATGGAAGTATAATTTATTTCCTTAAAACCAGATGCTATTATTCAAACGAATGAGTTCATTACATCAACCACCTCAATTTGCTAATCTTCTTGCTGTGAGAAGGCACTTGAACTATTCAAACCCTGGCTGTTTCAGCCATTTGTGTAAATTTTTATGCTACCAGCAAATGTTGGGATGGGGCCATCTTAGGAAATATCTTCACATGATGGAGTGAAGATGAATAGTTCTCTATTACAGCTACTAAGCTGATGGTTCACAGCTGCTTTCTTGTTTGGCAGTATCTCCTTAGAGTCCTCAATCTTTCCAGAACTTAAAGAAGAATTCTTTAGAGGGGTTTGCCTGTGCAGCTTTGCTCAGTTCCCTGTTGAAAGGACCTGGAGAACTGACTACCTGGACAGCCTCCCAGAAAGCACTGGTTCTTTTCTCAAGCATCTTCCCATGCTTCTGGCCCGATGTCCTGCTTCTGTGATTGTTAATACCAGAGCTCTGCACTGCTGATCTGCCAGGATTACACATTTGATGTGGATCAGGCATTGGCATGTGACTGTATTTCTGTTGAATTAGCTGGAGTGCAGAATGCTACTTTCCCGTAGCCTAGAAGGACAATTTCTGATGGAGTGAAGGAGTTAGAGCAGCAGTAGCAGGAGATGCTTCACCTATAAGTGAGGCTTCTGGTCCAGTGTAAAAATTACTTTTTAATACTTCTGAACAGGCAGGTTTGCTTACTTTGCATCAGTGCTGTGTGACATGACTCTTCTGATCTGACACAAGGAGCCCTTAAGCTGGATTTATTGTACTGCTGAATCCTGACCTCAGGGATTTGCAAGGGAAATGAGCCACAGCCAAGCGCCAAAGATTTAAAGGCAACTTAGAAGTGGAATCTTGGCCATACTGAAGTCAATACTCTTTCTTGGAAGAAAACACTTGATTTCTGAAACATGAACTCCCTGTAGGAATATGTGGGCTGGGTTCAGAGAGGCTTAAATTTCTGTTCTGAATAGTCAAGGAGAAGAAAACTCACTCCTGGAGTGATGAAGAGCCCATTTCACTCTACATGTAGGAAGGGGGTGGGAGCAGACTCATGGGGATCCTGGGCATCCTAAACACGTTCCTACCTTGCCTCTTCACTGACAGAGCCACTGCAGCATTTATGCCCACCTACTGTAATTTGCATCCTGCATTTGCAGTGTTCAGGCATTAGATGGGAAACACTAACACAACATAGCACAGGTGTCCTTCCAGCCAGCGGAGAAGCAGCCTGAGCTGAGTCAAAGCCATTCCTACCTGTCTCTCCCTCACATTCTTTTTCTATATAGACTGAAAGTCCCAAACTCTATTCCGCTGTGGAAAGAAAATATTTTGGAAGAGAGAATATAATGTGGCTTATAACTACTACTCACATATGTAACTGCTATATATAACTACTATATAACTACAGGAAGTGCAAAGCACCCCTCTGAGATGCAGTCAAATCTTTCATTTGGTTTACATACCAATTTCTGCCTCTAAATGCCCACGGGTAACATCCTGGACCTGCAGCCCTGCACAGTGCTTTGTGGTTAGGGCCACTCTGCAGAAGTGGATCTTTCCACACACTCCACCCTGATTTATTCTAACAGGACTTCTTTTCTACTTTGTGCTGCAGATTCAAGCAAGTACGATTTTCATTTTGAATTTCAAGCAAGTTCAGATTATAAGAAAATGAGTGTTGCCATTCTTAGCAAATTCTCCATTGCCAAATTTTGTGAACCACTAAACCAGCTGAGTTACTTTTTAATCTTACTTTGCTTACAATCGAATTGTCTTTCAAACAATAAATGATCTTAGCTAGGAAATGATTTGCATTAGTAGAGTGCACTAGTTGACTCAGAGACAAGTTAATTACGGAATACAATACAGAAAATCTTTGCCTACATGAAAGAGACTGCTACTAGAAGAAAAAGAATAGGTGTTATCTCTTTTAAAACTAAATTGCCTGTTACAGAGGTTGGTTCTTTACTCAACATAAGATGGACTTTAAATGAAATGAGGAAGGAAAAGAGGAAACAAGACTGAGAAGAAATTGGGAGAAATAGAAGAAAAAACATATTAAACAAAATGAGAAGTCTAAAGGAGAAAGGGTATTTTTTTCTATAGTGTTCCAAAGACTCCAGGGGAGGCTGTGGTAACAGTGACAGATGCAAGGAGGGAGGACAGAACTGAATTGTGCTCTGTCCAGTACTCTGCTGGCTTAAGGGAACTTCTGCTGTGGTTGCAGTCATTAAGTCAGAGCAGGGCTCTAACTTATGCCAAGAAGAGGAAGTTCTGAATCAAAACAATTTCTATGCAGCTACCAGAGATGCTCTTGTAATTGTGTTTGGGAGCAAGGAAAAATCAAAGCCTCAGCCTAAGCAGACCAGGCTGAGCCTTGCTTTCAACTTTGAATATCTACATGCAGAACGTGTAATTGCCAAAAATAGCTTTAAACACTAGGTGGATATAATTCTGCCTTTGTGTTTATCCCTTCCAGATTACACATGCGGATATTAATTATGGAAGTATATTTATCTTGGGTACAATTAATTACATCAATTACACATGCTTATGGATATAAAAGTGTGTCATGCCAAAGGTGAGGGAGAGACCCCAATGAAATCCTCGATGTGAGCTCCTGGCCCTGTGTTGGGATGGCAGCAGCCTCTTTGACAAGACCTCTGGAGAACCTTGCTGCAGATCGTAACACTTGATCCAGTATGGGACCATTCAGAACTGGGAAGTACTCCCAGACTTCACTTCTTGGGTCCAAAAACTTTGTATCACCATGGGAATTCACTCAGAGAAAGAAAAGAAAAAATAAAAATTATGTGACACCTTTCCCATAGCTGTGTGTGCAGTGCACGCTTACAAAGACTGCAGTCATTGTAGGGGTCATTCTGTTTAATCTCATGTGTAAAAGGCCTAAAAAATGCTCTGGGATCTGAAAAACTCATGCATTAATTCATATCAATATAATGAACATTGGGTTGTCATCTGTGTTGCCTGACATGTACAGGATAGAAAAGTATAACATTACAGTTATAATTATGCTATCAAAAGCATAGGATATTATGTGCTAGATGGGTGCCTGTGCTTTCTTTTATTATTCGTTCCTCATTCAACCCTTCATTTATTCAATATCTGGGAAATGAATTGCATATGAACCATGCAACACTTCATCTGCTATTCCCCCAAAGCTCAGGATGGTTTGATTCATTTTTGAACACGCATTTAGTTCTAGGTCAGAAAAACTGGTAATGACAATTTTTTAGAATCATTTCAGCATCTCACATAAAAACAGATTTAAGTCCCTGCATCTCACAGTACATCACTTTTATTGTCTGTACAGCAGATCTGGGCATTCTCAAATTCTCTGCCTATCAACCAGCCCTATTCTAAACCATTACTCCGATCATAAGTAAAAGGAAAGCTGTTCATGTAAGTATCCAGAGATTTATGGGGGTCTAGGAGTGAAGCAGACTTTGTTTTAGAGTGAATCACTAAATGTTTTATGGTCAAGTTATTACACAGACACAACATTTTCCAAACCTTTCCAAGCTGCATGCAGTGTTTGTACTGGGGAAGTCCTATGCTCTGTAATGCTCACCTCTAAGAGAACCACTGAAAACTAATTTTTTATGGATGCAAAAGACTCATCTATAATCCCATAATTCAAGCAATGGACAAGATCAGATGATGCCAGAAACCAGGAACGTCTCCATAATTAATTCTCTGAAAACAATAAAATAGATTGAAAGATGTCATTAAAGGTGCAATTTAACCTAATGAGCCATCATTTCAACATAAAACATAGCTTGGCTCAGAAATTATTGCCAGTTTGCATCTGAGTCTAGACTTCCCTTACATCTGTATTGGCAAGGTGATAAATGGGTACAGGCTTGAGGCAACGTGTGGAAATTTCCCTGATGAAGGATAGGCCCGCTCTGTGTGAAACTGCTCTTAAAAGGATCCTGATGTGTCCCAGAACAATAGAGAGAGCTTTTAGACAGATAAACCTCAAGGAGCAATGGAAGAAAAAAATATTTTTCTTCTCAAGATACAGTTAATTGCAAAGGAGTTTCGAGCAAGAGCAAAATACCCAGCATATATGGGCCCTAGCTTAAAGCAAGTCTCTCAGCTAAACAGCGCCCTGACATCTGAGAGCTGACCTACTAAAAATTTACCAAGGGATGGAAAACTTTGTCCAAGAGCTTTATCCCAATTTGGAAATTGGGGTTTCAAAGCCACTCTGGTACATGGCCTGGGTGCCCAAGCCAGCCGGATATAAAGCCATCCATGCTGTGACTGGTGCCAGTGTTGACATCGCTATGTGGGATACTGCAGCAAATATAATGCTGACCATGTTTACATACACTTGTCATTGCTTTAACACTGCCTAATTAACAGTGTACAGAATGCCTTTGGGACATTCTTCTGTCTGAGCAGCACCACGGAAAGGGTAAGTCTTGTATAGGATCAAAGCTGGAGTAGAGCTGAGGAAGGACAAGAAAAAACATCCCAGTGAAAGGAGACCATGAGGAGTGTTTTTAATCCCTAACCTGCCAGCAGTAAATCAGTATTCAGCAGACTGAAGGAGGAATGGTTTTCTTGTGCTGAACCACTTCAAAACCAGTTCTTGAGAAAGTGTTTCTAAGCATGCAGAGAATGGCTGAAGATCTTGAAAGAAAGGACTGCATTCACTCCAGCTCTTGGCTCTCGCAAAGATTTTAGCTTTCTATGACCTCATGTCCTCCTACTCTTCTATTACTACCATCCAAAAAGAAATATTTTCATCCAACTGGCATCCCATGTAACAAAACAAGCCAAGATCTTTGTGAGGGGTACTGTATTAACTGGTAAACTGGGCATTTTTCTGGGCTTCAAATGCTCCCAGCTCTGATTTATTCCCTCATGTGACGTTTATTCCCAGCATAGCAGCACTAGCAGTCACAAAGGGCTGCACCAGGGAAGGTTGGGTGGTTACCAGGGAGAGCAGGATCCTGGTGAGGTAAGACTGGGGCAGAACATCCAGAGCTCCCCAGTCCCGTGGAAAGCCTCACATGGTGACTGTCAGAGGCTTTGGGGAGGGTGGTTTTCCTGCACCAGCAATCACAGCCCCACCACCCTGCTGGCAATGAAACGTGAGCTCTGTTTCCCACGATGGCAGTTCAGCAGTTTGTGCAGTTTCTTCCCTTTTACCTGGCAAAAGCATTCTGGACCGTATACGAAGAGTGGCACAATTAATTTCGTCTGTTAGAAACCTTGGATAGATTCAGGACCCAGCTCATTTCCTTCACTTTGATTTAGCTCACCACAGAGTCTATAATTCCCTTAAGCCTTGAGCTCTTTCAAAAAATTAAATCTTTTAGTTATGTTACTGATCATTTTCTTGTTTTTCCTTCCTAGATTAAGTGGGATACTACCTGTACAGCACTTTGCAGATGTGAAACTGCCTATTACTATGGTCTGAAAATAAACAGACTCATAAAGTTGAAGTGTGCAATCACTAAAATAAAACACCCGGACAACACCAGGGAGGTGATGGTGGAGTCACCATCCCTGGGGGTATTCAAGAAGCATAGAGATGGGGCACTAAGAGACACGGTTAGTACGCATGGTAGGATGGGATGGGGTTGGACTACATGATCTTACAGGTCTTTTCCAACCTTAATGATTCTACATCCCCCTGACCAGTTTGATTTCATACATTATTGTGAGAGGTACTTAACAACACTACTTGACAACAAATGGCCTCCACCTGGTGACCCCCAACGCCCTCAAACTGGGCAAGAAGTTTAACACAGCATTACATGCTTTCAGGTGATTTCCAGGCAGTTGTTGCCATCACTTTCCCCAGCCGTCAACTTCACACTCAGCCCATCAAGCTCCTGAATCACCAGGTTCTGCTCTTGCATATCTAAATAAATAGTTCCGATTTCACAATCTGAATATCAGGGTCTACAAATGACTGTGATTCAGGACGCTGCTTCATGTACATTTCAGCTGTCTCTTCTGCAGGACTACTAATTACTGCAAGCTAGACAGGCAGGCTGCTGGCACTTGCTTGCTGGTGCTCCATTTAATCCATTGGTATGTGGGAGTCAACACCCCAAGGGAGTGGAAAGAAGTGGCAAGGTGGAGTTCTTCCAAATCTGGGTCAGGAAGAATCATAAGGACACAGAACATCTGACAGATAGATTTCCCTGTTCTCCAGTAATTGAAGAATTATTGTGCACTTAGTGACAACACAATATAGAGCAGAAAATACATTCAGGTCAGATGTCACAGTTGAGGAAGGGATACTGAAGGTGAGAAGATGGTGCACCACAATGGCACTTGTTTATCTACTTTTATCTCGTGGACATAATCTAGTTTGGGGAAGGAATATACTGTGAGACAGGAGTCTTACCTTCACTATGAAGCTGTTGAGGGCTCCTGGGACTGAACCTGAACTATGCTGCCTTCCCTACAGGTTTTAAAAACTTGTCTGCTCCTTGGAGGTCTCCCTTTTGGCTCTTAGGAGGAAAGTGCTAATTGCTCTGTAACCAGCCCCACAAAGACCAAATTAACAGCTATGCCTGGCAGCTAGGAACTCTGCTCTGCCCAGAGCTGCAGACCCTGAGGATGGGTCTCATGATTGTGACTAAATTTAGTAAAAATGTTGTAACTTGGGTCCTGTTTTCTCTCTTCCTGCGGAACATCCCGAGTCACTTCTGTGACACTTGTCCTTTTGGAAAGATTTCAGTCAAACCAACCAGAACAGCAGAGTAGCCTCAATTAGAATTGTTTTTAATTGCTTATATGTCTTGCTGACCTTTTACTGAATCCATTAACACTGGTCACTGTGACACTTCAATTTCCCCAAGCAGCAACAAATCAGCAAGCCAAGGGCCCCAGCTGCAGCTCTCCAGCACTGCACAGTGAGGGTGCATCTGGGCTGCTTGTGTGTAACTGAGTGCACACTGCCTCCCCAAACCACGACATGACAGCACCCACCGTGCATCGCTTCACCTCTGAACTCAGCTTAACAACTTCACTTTAAACTGTGCTTTTCTAAAGCCCCGAGGAGCTCAGAGAGTAGGAACAGCAATGTAGGCAGAACTTTGATTCAGGTGTCTTGCACCTTCTTTATAAAGAGCTTTTCCAGAGTATTAACTGTGTCTGGAGCACTCTGTGCTTCTCTGACACAAAACCAGGTCTGCTCAACCAATGCTTTTATAATCCTAAGAACCTTTTGATCGGATTATTTTTTGTCCATTTGAAATTAGGTTTTGAAACCTCTTACAAATGAGCCATCTGAACTGATAAGAATGAAAAATTAGCTCAAGTGCTTATCAGAGAAATACCCAGACAGCTGACTGCTGCTGTGCAAGGAGCAACGGCACTGAGCCTGGAAGAAGAAACACCAACATCTCTTCAGTCCCCTTCCTGCATCTGTACAGGAAATTGTGTGAGCACAATTCAAAGAACGTATCGCAGAGCTTGAGATCTGAACTCTGCTCAACCCCAGAAACAGAGAGGCTGACTCTGTGTTCCTGTTTTTCAGCAGGCTGGGGGAATGTGTGCAAAACAGGTTGTTTGTAGCTCCTAAACCTAAGGATAGGAACAGAAATTCAGCTCCTTCCTTGTGCAACATAAAAAAGGAGCCAATAAGAGTAGAAATGGTGTTGGTTTCAAGTCTAGAACAGTGATAAGGAATAAGGAACACTGTTATTTTAATTTCCTATCTCTAGGGTAACTGACAAGGCACTCACTGCACTGCTCACTGCTTTAGGCATTACAAATACCTTCTACATGAACTCCAACATACATTGAGTTTACTGTGTAATCACACAAAAGCCAAGAAAACGTGGAAGAAATGGAAACAAATGTTCTAATTTCAGATGTCAGTTTTAGAGCTAAACAGACCAAAGAACAAAAATCTGTTTTCACTGACTGGTTTTTTGTCAGCAGGAAAGCAGTGAGTGGGAGGAAAATATTCCCTCCAGTGACAAAGGAGCTCTTCTGGCCTTTTGTTCTGCGCCAGAGCTGCGCCTACTCTCTTTTACCTGTACCAACTCCGTTTCATGCATGGATATAAGAAAAAACTGTAGATTTTGTTTCTCTAAAAACTGACTTCTTCCTGACAGTACCGGAAGGCAGAGTGTCTTTTGCTGGATCTGTTGTGCATGGATCACACCATGAAGCGAAGCATCCAGGCAGCGGATGGGATGACTTTGGAAGGCATTCCTCTTGGAGCTGTCATGGGGCTCATCTTGACTTCCACATTTGGCCCCAAGGGAGAAGTTTTAATGTGCAGACGTATACGAGCTCTTCAGTTCATCTTCCTAATACAAATGTGGTATTTTGCATCGTTTCAGTAACAGAGATGGAAGAAAAGATGAAAATGAAATCAAACTAGATGAAAGCAGTGTTACAGATGGACATGCCTACAAGGATGAAAGGAAGGAAATGGCTCAGGATGATGAGAGCCTCTTTGGTTGTGTCTAACCTTTGGGGACAAAGCGTATGACCTGGGATGGCTCCAGAAAAGCCTCTTCAGTCTAAAATTCTGATGCTTTCTTGCTCTATTAATGTGAGAAAATTGGCTGAGGCCACTCCAGTGTAAGTAAAGTCTCGCCAGATAAAAATGTTATTTTAAATTGTTTGTTCTTTTTTCCTTCAGAATGATGCTGTGAGACGAATCCAGGCAAGCACTGAATGATTCCAATTCCACTAACCACACTCCCTACACTGCTATTTACTCCAAGGCAGCGTGGTAAATTTAACACTGAACATGTACGTGACATGCTTTCATTCATTAAAGATAAAAGGCTGGAGAAAGACAACATCACTATGCTTATCATCATCAACTGTTTCATGATGATGCAGTTATGAAAACAGCACCATAACACTTTCCTCCTGTTCAACACTCAACAGTGGCAGCAATGCTGTAGGTTTTTAATCGTGTTTTTCTTATATGCGTTTCCCATTAAAGAAAGTCTTCTTGCAGCGTTGCTTCTTTCTCAGTCCCTCTCAGAAAACATGGATGTGTTATTTCCAGTCAGTGCTTACATAAAGAAGGGCTTTACTTAACATTTGGACCAGGGAGACCAAAGGTCTTTGATAGCTCCTTAGTTTCTCAAGGCTGAAGCATGAACCTAGTGCAGTGAAACAAAAGCAAAAATGATAATGCCAAGAACAGGCAGAGTTCAAGGCAGATTAATTTGCAAGGGGGTTTTCCACTTTTCTATCCACTGACGTACAGAGGAAATAAAAAACAACCTACTTAGATTACTCATGACTTGAAACCAGTAACAAAGGCATTCTGGAAGCCAACTGAAAGTGACAGCACAATCTCTTCTCAGTTCTCATAATCATGGCTGTCTCCGGAAAACACCACAGTGGGCTCTGCTTGGGATGGGATAGATGTTCAGATGAGTCCTTCTCAGAATCACAGGAGTACTTTATTCAAGATATTAAGCCATAGAGTACAATGATTCTTGCACAGATTGCAAGTAGTTTTAAATATATTATGTTCTTATTTCAAGGAATCAGTGACCCTAGTTGGCATTCACAACTCACACTTTTGCTAGCGACAAAGAAAAAGACGTATGATTTTAAAAGATGTTGGGTCAAGTTTGTCCACAACCAAAGCATCAGGGAATGATCTGTCCCATTTTGTGCATCATCTCTGAGTTTGACTGTTTAAAACAGCAATTGCACCTATATCTGAGCAAAGAACAAGACCCGTGTAGTCAAACATATATAATTCATGGTGGCTTTTACTACACTAATGAAAGCACAACGTCTGAATGCCTGTGATCTGACACAAAACAGGAAGTTTTTACTGTCAATGATTGCAGCTCTACTTCAGGCACTATAGTTTAGGCACTATAAGGAAAGAAGAGAGGGAATCTCAGCATAGCTGGGGCATTGATGAGACTGCATTTTTTCTTTTACGCACTCACTCACTTTTCCACTCTCCTCCCATAGTGCTTTGGCATACTCTACTGCTACATTTTTTGCCTGCAGCAGCTTTTCTCTTCCTCTTCAATCACCCTCCCACTTCCCATCCCATCCTTCTTCAAATCATGAGTTTTGACATCCATTTCCCTTCCGACCCTTTCCCACATCCATTTCTTTGTTTCCTGTACTTATCCCTGGAATGTTGGTCCCACCTTGCTCTTTTCCTGTGCTTCCCTGCCTGGTGCAGGGAGCCTGCCAGGAGCACAGGTCATAGAATGAGCCATCAATGTGTGAAAAAGGGCAGGTAAGTACTGGGTGAAGGATGAGATTTAGTAAAATAAGTGAATAATACAGCAGTGCAAGTAAGTACGTACTTCACACTCAGAGAAGACATCAAGATGTGGAAGGAAGCCTGGTTAATTTAGCTAATGTCTGATTCAGCTGATAACCCTAGGCTGATCCACCAGATCTGCTCCATCTCTCTGCAATCTCCTCAGGCCTCTGCCTCGTCTGGGGATCTTCATAAAAAATCAAACAGGGTTAATCTCACGTTTTGCTTCGTGCTGGGTGTGCTGGTCTGTCTGCGCTGAGTCCTCCTGGAGGACACACAGTTCCAGGACCCACTGGTGTGCTGCAGGTACTGGCTGACCAGCTGGAACCAGGAACAAGCTGTAAATGCTCAGCTGAAGTGTTCATTACCCAGTATTTGGCAGAACTACCAGCACTCTCCAAAGTCAGTGGTGAATGCCAAGTGCTGATGTGCTGTGACCACATCACAGAGTATGCATCTATGCTAAGTAGCAGATTTTATCTAATACATATCTCATATATGTCAACCAAAAAAAAAAATTCAAGTAGATGCTGTAAAATGTGGGCTAGATTTACTAGCTCCCTTCCCACTTTACCCTATGAAAGGGATTGTTAAGTTTATAAACATGCCACAACATACTCAAGATATGCTGCATCTCCAGTGACAGCTAACTCAGATGAAACGCAAAGTCTCGAAGAGTGCACATAGCAGAAATTGCTCCTTTAGGATATCAGACCAAAAATAGCATCCATTTGAAACAACAAGAAGAAATTAGGCCAGGAGAACATAATTACCCACGCTGGAGTTTGTCCAGGTTACTTGGATTACTGCTGCTAAAGAAAGCAGGAAGGGACCATCAGTGAGCAGAAGTGATTAGAATCTGTGTTTAGAAAAAGCTTTTAAAGGTACTAATGTGAATTAAGCATCCCATTTCAACCAACTTTTGGTACAAGTTGGGCATCTGTTTCATTAAAATCTCCATTTTAGGCTGTAGCATTCAGCTGCTGCTTTCTTGTTACAGCAGTAAATGCAATTCAGTTTTTGCCTAAGGTTTAAATGCAAAAAATTATATATCATAGAGGTCTTCCTGAGTGAAGAAAAATGCTATTAAATATAAGTGAAGAAAAATGCTATAAATAACTGTCAGCTAGACATTTCTTTTTGCCCTTTGTTTTTGGGCCCTCTGTGGTCTCAGTCTTGCAAGGAACCTCCAGACTGAACAGGATTAAGGGCCCTCATTCTTATGAGCTCTAAATTGGTATCTCCAGCTGTAAACCTATCAGAAAGTCAGCCAGTCCCCTCAAATCCACTACAATATGCATCTGTAAAATACAATATATTTCCAAATGTAGGTGAAAAGGGTAAATGGGTGATTTGGTAGAATATCCCAGTGCATAGTTCTCTGCATTCCAGCCTACTTGGTCAGCCCGACCTGCTCTATTATAATCTGTCACAAACCAACACTTCTCTTTGCCTTCTACGCACTGAGCTTTCAAAGAAATTAAAACTAGTGGACCTCTCATTCCCAGAACAATGTTTATAGCTAATGGAAGCTGAAACAGACTCAGGCATGCTCAGTGTTGAATAATCCCTGTCAATTTCCCTCTCTGCGTTGCCTGTCCCTTGCAGATCTATCTGCTGTGTTTGCTGACTCACAAATCTTTCCACGTAGCAGACTTAAAAGACTTTATTATAAATACACCAATAATCTGAGCTGTTGCTGGTGCTATCTGCTAAGCTCCTGCATGGGGCTCTGTAATAATGAGCTCTTATATTTCTTTATTTTCCATGAGGGAGATCTAAACTGAATGGATTTTACTACTTTTTTTAATCAGCCATCTGCCCTGTAGGATTCTACAGCTATTTATTCCTGCTTTCTGGGGAAGAGATGAATTGCCTTGTTTATTTTGCCTGCAGACAGAAAAAAGGCAGTATGAGCAGGACGGTACAGCTACCTCGACTCCTGGTGAGACCATGCCTTCAGCTCAGGAAGGAGACACTGACTTAAGCATGAGCTTAAGCATAAGCAGAGGAAAGGGAAGTCATGCCAAGCCTCTGGCTAGCGAAAGTTCATTACCAACTGTTCTATCTGCAAGGCTTCATTGCCCACCCTGCAACCCAGCACAGTACCCCACCCCATTCATACTTTTATTCAGTGGTGCTAATCAAGAAAGTTAATTATATGTAAGCCAGGGTTCACAGTGGCAGGAATCACAAAATTAGAACCACCTCCCACCCCCTCACACTTCTCTTCTGCTCAGCCCCAGAGTATTACTAATCCCCAAACACCTATTCATTTTAATTGAGCTCTTATAGTCATGGCAAACATGCAAATTAGACTTTTGGCCCCTGATTTGTACATGCTCCTGGGTCTTGAACATTAAAAGCCTTTACAGAGAAAATGTGTCAAAACTCAGTGCCAATTTGTGATGCCACTGCAAAGGACAGTTAGTGCAAAACCTGTGCTTTCCTTGGGAACGCGTTGATTTTCACGTTAGTGTGTGAAAGAGCCACCAGAACATGAAACACTTTGATGTGGTTAAAACATTCTACCTTGGATTTATGCCCAGAAAACGTAGACATTTTTGTACATGTAGTTCCTTGTGCATTTTAATGCAAAATTAATAGGATTAATACTAGAATTTTTGCAGGACTGTTCTGCCCTGCAAACACGTACTGGGTTGCGTGCTTGAGGTGGAAGGGTCTTCATTCATACTCTGCAATGTTCACTGCCAGAAATATGATGTGAGAGCTGCTCAAACCCAGCGTCCACACAAAAGATCTTCCCACAGCAGGCACTGAGGGCACTGCTGAACCAACCTCTTTATTTAGCAATCATCCAAGGGCATGACTAAGTACTGTACATTCTGTTCTTTAAAGCTCAATCAGGCAATAACAATGTAATACCTCACACCATCTTAATTTTCTTTTTGTTGGTAATTCCTCAGATTGTCCCCATTTGCTTTTGGCCTGAACTGCTACTTCTGTTCAAAAATAAAAGAAAGAATTAAAATCTCTTTCCATCTGATCCAACCAGTACAAGATAATCAAAGCCAGATATGCCTGGAAGCTCACCGAGGCATGTTTTCTAGTGAATTGAAAAAGTCTTTTTGCCTGAATAGTGCCTATTTCCTGTTTGAGCTGCTATGATGCAGGAAATCCCCCCACCCATACAGCTGGCTACAATTTCAGCCAAAGGATGTAAGTGCAAATGTGTCGTTCCATAAAATGTGCACACCACACCCATTTATGTAAAGCACTGGACAAACTTAGAGGGATTTGTTTCAACAAATGGACAAAATCAACTGAGATAAAGCAGGAAAAATCAGGAGCATAGCAATAAAGAAAGCTCCGCTTTCGGTCAGTTGATAATCTCATGATAAATTCTGGTAGCAGAAAGGTGAACTGAAAAGCCACAGATCCACTTATAGCACCGAGTTTGACTCACTGCAAATACAGGAGATATTCTTCCTCATGGCACAGAAAATGTTATCTGTGTAGGAACTCATCCTGTCCATCAGGGACATGAAGGCCAGTGAGTTGAAGAAAAATGCATGGAGGGCAAGCAAAGGATCTGAATCTCCTGCTCACCACAAAGATCATCAGATGGACAGAGCTTTGTTTGAACACCCTATCTGCATAAGTAGGACAAGGATAGAAAAACTAGAAGTCCAATTACGCCACCATTAAAAGATATCCACAGTAGGACCAAGCAAGCAGCCAGATGGCCAAAACCAGCCCAACCCAAGGAGTCAAATAAGTTCCCACCCATGGAAGTTCACAGTACTCCTGCAGCCTGTGTCAATACATGAGCGTGGAGCCAATGAGCTGTTGTTTCTGCAATCAGGTCAGTAACCTTTGGAAGCAGGCTGTAAGGAACAGAAACATGAAATAGCTTGGGTTGCAATGGACATCAAAGATTATCAAGTTCCAACCCTCTGCTGTGGGCAGGGTTGCCAACCACTAAATCAGGCATCAGATCACATTGCCCAGACTCCCACCCAACCCAGCTTTGAACACCTCCAAGGATGGAGCACCCACAACTACTCTGGGCAATGTAGGCAAGACAAAGTTCTTCTAAATCACTCCCTCCTTCAAGATTTAACAGAGCTCATCTCTCAGAGCCCTAAAATTTTACCACGGAGATTTCCTGCCGTAGTGAGAGTGCCTTTCCAAGGGTAAGGCAAGACTGGCAGCTATAGATCTGAGCCCAGCAAGACATTCTGGAAGTGAGCAGAGCCATCCAGCTGGGTAATTTCATTGCAAAGATCCTGCTGATTTAAGTAATTGGAAAGCAAACACCTGATATTCCCACCGACTCCAGGAGCAGCTGCATTTGCTCAG
>JAOWBP010004096.1:13433762-13446368 GCA_028571105.1 Tragopan temminckii | reverse complement strand
AACTTCGTATCATCAGCAAACTTGCTGAGGGTGGCCAATATCCCCTCATCAAGGTCACTGATGAAGATGTTGAACAAAACCGGACCCAGCACCGCCCCCTGAGGAACACCGAATTTACGACCAGAGCTTTTGTTTCTACATACGTGCAGCCAACCAACGTTGAGAATCTCGACTCGACCCTGCCGAAGGGAGCAAGCAGCAGATAGCTTTAACCCACATCGCCACCGCGCGGCTGTGAGGCGGCACCTGCTGTTCCCACAGGGGAGGAGCCGCGCGCTGAGGGGCGGCCCCGCTCGGCGCCATTCCCGCGCGCCGCCGCAACGCGTTGCCGGGCGGGCGGCCGTCGCTGAGCGGGGCTGTGTGGAAAGGTGCGGGGCGAGGCGGGCGGGGGCGGTGAGCGGGGTGCGAGGGGACGCCGAGGGGCTGCTGTGGGTTGGGTAGGAGGACGGACTCGGCGTAACGCTTTTTTTTCGAACAAGATCAGTGTGGAAGTAGCAGCCCTGAGCCGAAAGCGAAGTGCCGGAAGCGGTGTGGAAATGGAAAGCGAACCACGAAAAGGGTGGATGGTGCAGTTTCTCTTCCGCGTGCGGCTGTGCCCACAAGTCGGGTACACGGGAGGCCGTGTGCTGCCATCGCTGCCCTAGTGCAGCTCGGGATTCCGGGCACGCTGCTGGGTCTGTGCTGCTCTGAAACCCGGTGTGTGCGGCCCAGCAAACCCCCACACGTTGATTTAGTCTCTGTAATGAACCCCCACACGTTGATTTAGTCTCTGTAATGCGTGCGAAGCCTGAGACACTGAGAGAGGTTATAAGTGTAACGTCAGACATTTAAACACACGAAGAAACCAAGCCCAGCACCTTAATGCCGTGAGTGGCAGCTCCCAGCAGCGTACCGAACTCATGTGGAGCCGTGTGGTGTTGGTGTGTCTCCAGTCTTGCCCTAACTCTGTTCGTTCCCCTTGTTTCCTCACAGATTTCTGAGTCAGCTCATGAGGAGAAGCTTCTCGTGCGACCTTCAGAGTGATGGTGCTGTAGTGCTGTGTAATATTGGCAGGCGCAGCTTCAGTCTGTTGATGCAGCATCATCTGGCATCAACAATCCATAATTAGGCTGTTACCTTCGCCTTACTGATGTATTCCGGCTGACAGACTCACCGTCACTTTGTGCGAGCTAATTTAATCATTAAATCATACTAGTTTTTCCATTTGATAAGACCTCGATGACGTTCGTGTTGGTAGACAGGGTGGTCTAAGCAGAGAGCTGACTGTCCTTTTATAAATCACAGTTACTGCCTCACAGTTAACAGTAGTTTCAGTAGTTTCTCATCGAACTCATTAATTTGCTCCTCTTGTAAAACTTGCACTGGTATGTCAGGCTGCTCTGTATGTCTCTTGGGACTGTTGTGATACCGTTCTATGTTTATTTTCCTTTCCCTTTGCTTCAGGTTGAAAAGATGGGAAATGCAGAAAGCAACGCCTATCGGAACCACCTTTCCAGGTTTCTTCCTGAGGAGCAGTCTGATGTTGATGGCGTATTTGATACCTTATCAGGATCAAGCAGCTCAGCAGCAGCCAAAAATGGAAAAGCTATGAAGAAAACTGTGACTCTGGAAGCACTGAAGGCAAGAAAATAAATTATTCTTGATATATCTGGAACAGTGTATTGAATGCAGTTCTAGAAAGGAATTAAAGACATGGCAATAATTATTTTTAAGGGTACTTGTCTTAATTTAATAACTAATATTTTGGGGTAGAGCATGTATTTAATATTTTCTTACAGTTTAACCCGAGTAATGACTTCTGAGTTGGTATTTCTCTCCTGAATAGCACTGTTGCAATTTGCAGCATTCCTGATCCTGAGATATGCTGGGAGGTATGAAAATACTTTTACAGAATCTAGAAAAGTGGGGAGGAATGCTCTTCCCCCAGGAGTCTGTACGTGTAATTTATTTACACAAGAAGCTGTCACATCTCAGTTTGTTTTTGACTGTATCTTTCTCCCTCAATTGCGTCACTATCTAATGTTCTCACTTGCATCAGGAGTGAATTCAATTTTGCTTGATTAAGCTGTAGCTCCGTATTTTATCTAATTAGTATATATTATGCTCTCTGATTAACTTCGCATTCATTTTCTAATCAAGAAAGAAGTAGAAAATGATTCGTTGTAATAATTCATAACTTCAGTTGGATAGGAATCAAGTGGCCAAATGAATGTAGTATTAAAGTGCATTGGTACATATGCTACACAATTAATGGAATCAAATTAGAACCACGTGAGAGAGAGAGAGGATATTTTAAGGTACTTAACAATGTATCTGCATACAGACCAGCTTCAACTTCCTTCCAGCCTGGCTGTTTATCAGCTCTCACCAGTTTGGAAGCAGCGTTGCTGCTGCCCAGTCTTTGAGTTCTAATACCTCCTTCCATGAGTCTGGTCCTTAGTGACCTGGAGGAAGTTTCTGTTTCTAACTTTGCCCTTCTCTCAATGGGATATTTGATGAACTTTTGCCTATTCCCTTCCCTTTCCCTTTTGTTTGCCAACTTAAATCTTTGGAGAGACTGCGTGTAGGTGCCTAATTCCTCAGTACAGGGGTGATTGCAGTGGTGTGCCTGCATTGTAGGCTCCTGAGCTTGACTGATACATGGCATATTTAATCTAGCAAATCTGATAACATTGGCTGGGCCCCACTTACAAACCCTGGTGAATACATGCATAAGCTTTAGTAGAAAGAAGCTGCGTGGCTTCTGGACCAGAGCAGGTGCACTACACAGTTGGAAAGCAGGAAAAGTAGGTATCTCTAGATAATTACTTGAAGCCCTTTACAACAGGAATTCTAAGGTGTCAGAGATGTGTGTTTGTTAAATGTTTTCTAAAGCTTCCCTTTTTACCATTCTACTTTTCTTCACTTGCCCTGTTCCCCTAGATTCTGCTCTTGGAATAACTGTAAGCATAACAAAATAGTGCAGCTCAGTGGTGGGTGGAAAGGATATGGAGTGGGTGGGTAATACTGCAGTGTGTCGAGTATCATGTTTTTAATGTTCCCTGCTGCTTGTGTTACTTCCAGCTCATGCAGTGCTGCTAGAAAACCTCTTGAAGGCAGCTGTACCCCCTGTGACTGTCCCTCCCTCTACATAAAGCTTTCTAGTGTGTGTGACTGTGGCTTTACTAATTCTGCTTCTGCTGAAATCAATGGGAGTTGTACCACTGACGTCAGCAGAAGGAGGGTAGAGCTCAGCACATTAGATCTCACCCTATAGGCACAGCAACAGCCATTAACATCAAATAGGAACATCCCTGGTGGCTTTGATAGGGGTGGTATTGAGCCAGCAATAGATGGGTAATAGCAGCTCTGCTGAATTGATCGGGAGTGCTTTTATGGAGGTGGGGCTCTGTGGATTTCAGTGTAGTCCCCACTGGGCTATGCCTCAGGTCATGTGTTCAGCATGTTCTGCACAGTGCTTCACACAATGAAGACACTGTAATAATATCCTAGCATACAGATGTATTTTAGATGACTTATTTTTAAACCCTGTCATTAACTTGAACACTGTGAATATTTCTTGAACATGAATTCAGGTCTTTTTGTGGTGTTGTAATGTGTGCACATAAATTGAAGTCTAACTTCAATTCAGTGGGCCAGTCATGCAACTTAGGTGACCAATCCCTGAGTTCAACTGTCTTAGCATTAAGGATGCCTTATGAAACTCAGATGATCTCAGTTCTGTTCCACGTGAATTGAGGTAAAAACATTGCCCACTGCCTGCATTGTCATGAGATCCAAACTGAAGATACATAAAAAAACCTTTCTTCTGCTTGTGATTTCTACTCATCTGTTAGTAAAAAACCTTTGTTCGTAGCAGTATATCTCAGTGCACATTAGCTGTGTTCTTCATTTAAAAAGTATGTGTTATTCATTAAAAAATATATATTCTTTGCTATTTTCCTCCTTGTAGGCATATGTGAGGGAACCACTGCCAGAGCAAATGACTGTTCGGTTGTACAACGGAATGAGAAGTATTGACCTGACTGGAAAATCGTCTGCGCCGAGTGACCACATTGCTAAGGAGCA
Source organism: Tragopan temminckii (assembly GCA_028571105.1). Classification (NCBI taxonomy): domain Eukaryota; kingdom Metazoa; phylum Chordata; class Aves; order Galliformes; family Phasianidae; genus Tragopan; species Tragopan temminckii. The sequence goes on along the minus strand of JAOWBP010004096.1, from coordinate 13,442,300 downwards.
GTTTGTAATTTTTATGTCCAACCTCTTAAAAGGAAATGCAGATGAGAAGATTACCATAATAATGAGAATGATCTCCACCACAGAAGGGCCTGTGAAAGGCAAGGAAATCCAAGAGGTACACCAAAAAGTGAAATGCATGTTTTGGGGGACAGTAAGAGAGCACAGACTTTGGTAGGTAATCTGAAGGTAACCCTTAGGATGCAAGATGATTCAGAACAGGATTCATGGCTGTTTTTCACTCTGCTGCTGACTTGCTGATATTGGACAGACAGCATTGGCTAGAGTCAGCAAAGAGCGAGGTGTGGCTGGTGCTTCTGGGAACTGAGCTAAATGCAGCGTTAGCCACAGGATAGATCAAGTAAATATCTTTTGCAAAGTAGAATTCATCAGTGGCTCCTACCCTGCAAACTTTCAACCCCTACCCATCTTTTGTATCCTATTTTACAAGGATGATTTGGGAAGTGATATTTAAAAATATGCTTTTCAAGCCTTATGACACTGATAAAGTAATTACAGAATCACAGAATTACAGAGGTTGGAAAGGACCTCTGGGATCATCAAATCCAACCCCCCTGCTAAAGCAGGTCCCTTGGGTAGGTTATTTCTGAGTTCACGAGAGGAGATGCTTCTATCATTGGGATTACAGCATCAGTACTGCTTGCCTTTGCCCTTAGAAAGTCTTTGGGGCACTGTACAACGTTATTTAAGAAATGATGGCATGGTGATGTTTTAACCTTTTAAGTTCACAGAGGATCTGATCAAGTCTGTAGTCCACGTACTGAGCTACAGAAAGGAACTGAAAGGTTGGAATTTGGAGAATACTAGGGATTCTGCAGGTGGAATAAAAGCTCTGTCTTCTCAGCTTCTATCAGAATTGAAACTTGCAGGTAAGCAATACTGATGTGGTACATCCCAAAACATCACAGAGCTTGCATAATCACCGATCTCAACAGAAATTTGCGCTCTCTGCCATATTTCTGTGAATTTAAATGATGAGACCAGTTTCTAAACCTAGTGCTTTGAGAATAACTTGGGAACTTTTTCTAGCTTTCTCCAAAAATTCAGGATTGAAGTCACAGTTTAAGTGGACATGCAAAACTATTTGTCATAGAACATACCTGTTTTACAAGTACCTGACCTGCAGGTGACATTTTGATGCATCTGCAAATGTTTTCTGATTGTATGTCATTTTGCAAAGCCCAGATTTACCTTTGCACTGTTGTAGTAATAGATTTTGCTGTTTTCCAAAGAACATCTCATCTGTTGTTATGCTATGAGTCCATGTATTTTAATTATTACAACCCAACCAGTGTCACAGGCTGATGTTCCTCAGTTCTGTGCGTGCATCTACTTGATGCAGTTGACAGCTACATGAGTCTCTGACTCTTTTTGTACGTGATTTTATGTCTAAGTAAATGAATATCGTTTTTACACTTAAAAATGAACTGATTGTTTTTCTAAAGGAAAGTACAGTGCAGCTTACTACTGTTTCCATGTCTTATTATTTAGATGGGACAAAAGCTGTGAGTCCTCAGCTGATGGAGATGAACTTTGATAGAAGTGTCATTGAGGACTGGGTGTACCGAGTTCCACAAATCTCAGCTTTCCTCAGCGTTGTTATCAGGCAGGGCCTCCATGTTCTGCATTCTCTCCCAGACCAAACCAAAGACATAGTCAACTTGGTTCCAGGATGCAAAGGCATCAAAGGAAGAATTGTCAGCCTCTTTGACATCCCATCCGTCATATACATCAACTCCCATTTGCCTGCAGAGCTGCAGCATAAGTGGAGGCTTTTATTTTCTTCTAAACTTCATGGAGAAAGCTTCTCCCAGCTGTGTGCACACATAGTGAACAAAGGTCCCTGCATTGTGATCCTGAAGGACGTAGATGGCTTTATCTTTGGTGGCTTTGCATCTCAATCCTGGGAGGTGAAACCACAGTTTCAAGGTAAAACTCACTTTTTTTTTTTTTTTTTCTTGTTAATATCTTACGGTTTGGGAAAACATTCCTTATTCTGCACAGGTACAAGGATCCAGTCTGCTTAATGGATATTGTCATTTTATTTTCGTAACAGACAGCATTTCCAATAGTTCAAGTGTATTTTCCTGTGCCAAAAATAACATTCATTTTGAAAGTGTGTTAAACTGCATACTTGTGCCTGGCCAGGCGTATTACTGATGAATGCTTATCGTTTGTCCGTCATTTGATAAGACTTTTAACACTGCAGGACGTATTGATCATGGTCTCCTTGTCAGTGAAATCTGTCAATTCCTGTAGCTCCATAGGTGAGAGTGAAAGCAATACAGCATAAAAGTTGAAACGGCGTTTAAATAACGCGTCCAGCAGATGGCAGTCTTTCATTTCAGAGCTGCTAAGCCAGTGCTCTGACCTCAGATGTTTTTCTCTTCGCAGGTGACAATAGATGCTTTCTGTTTTCTGTTTTTCCCTCTCTTGCTGTGTACACATACACAGGATATAATGACCACTACATGTATTTGAACCACGGCCAACAGACAATGCCAAATGGACTTGTAAGTACTGAGAAATAACAGTTTAGAAATTGGACTCATGGCTGAGGTTTGGAAGTGTTTTGTTTTTTGCTTCTGTTACTTTGAGCTCATTTGTTTTACTTCCTTTTTCTCTGAGGATGTTTCCATTCTTTCTCTATGCTATTTGTCTCACTAGGAGATTATTATTTGCTGCCTGAAATCATCAGTGTAAGGCATGAACTGTGGATACCAATGAAGAACTGTCTACAGTATTAATTGAGTTTTTACTTTTCTTTATAGTTGGCATGTATACTGAAGTACCACATAACTAGGATAGGCTTTGATCGTGTCTGGCCCAAGCAGGTGGGCTTCGTGCAGGTTTGGGTTCTGGAGATTATGGCAACAGTGTGTGTTGGGTTTTTTTTTTCCCCAACTTTTCTGGGAGAACTGGCAGCATGTGTCCACATTATTGAAAAAGCAGGAGCTGGCTGAGCTGCGGAACGGAAGAGCTTTGTATGGCTGTTCTCATTGCCACAGTAATTGTTTTTTAAATGATGGAATTAGAGATCAAGAGTTTTCTGTAGGCTGCTGCTGTGTGAGTCCAGCAATGGAAACTCCCTTTACTCAAATCCATGAATGAGCTCCCCAGATGCAGAGAAGTTTCTGCAGAACCACAGAACAACTTCTATTTGAAACAGTGTCTTACAGATTCATTGTGTTATGTGCCCTAACTTTGGGAATTGCAGGAGACCGAGATAAATTTGCAACACAGAAAACAAACAACATCAAATTACGTTACCCATTTCTGTGGTTACTTTTCTAGATGGAAGAGACGCAGCTAAACCCAACGCTTTCAATCTGTTTAAAATGGAACTGTCAATCAATAAACAAAAAGCCAGTGAGCTGCATTTCTGGCACAAGGCAGAGCTGAAGTCCTTGCAGATCCTGATATTCTGTAAAGCATACAGGGAGGGCAGCATCACGCGGGTAAATTCTTATTTGTCTTCAGGAATGCTGGATCCGTGTACAGATCAGGTTCACTTAGAATATGTTTCCACCTACCCACTGAGCGTGGCATAAATACTGAACTTGGCAGTGTAGTCTTGGTTTCATAACTTGTCTGCTCTGTTTTACACGTGTGGCAAATGCTCAACGTGCTGCTTTGGTTTACAGGGCATGGGTGGTCAGCACGACTACTTTGGACTCTGGGTGGACAGTGATTATGGGAAGGGACACAGTAAAGCAAAACCTCGATGTACCACCTACAACAGTCCTCAGCTGTCAGCTAAAGAGAACTTTACACTGGATGCCTTGGAAGTCTGGGCAGTGGGAGACATGCCTGAAAGTGCAGAGGTTGGTGAACAGGGCTGACAGCTGTGAAACGGTGTCCGAATTGGAATGGGAGGTGATGCGAATGAAAAACTTGCAGTTTCAGTTTTCTCATTAACACTGGTTCTCTACTGTAATGAATAATGTTTTCTTTAACTCAACATTTTGTTCCAAGAAAACTGCAAAACAGTGAAACGATTGGAACTTCTAATAAGAAAAAGTATCAGGAGCTGTGAGGTGATAGAAGAACAATACTTGGTTCAGAATTTCTAGAGGCCTTTCTGATACTGAAGAATGGCCTCAAGGGAGGAACCTTCTTGGAGGGGTTGAGTAAAACCCAGTGTTTGTAAAACAGAAACAAAGCCCTAGAAATGCAAAAAGAAGTCTCAGCTGTAGCTCAGGAAGAGAACTGAAAGAAGCAAAACGTTTCTTTATCAGTGAGTTGCAATTTATTGTTGTTTTGCAGTAGATTAGCCATTTATAATCCTTGCAGCTCCAATCTCAGCACTTCCTTATCTAACAGAGACTAATAAAAAAGCAGCAGGAGCTGCATTTAAACAGCTGATACTCTGTATAGAGCAGTGATATTTGAAGTGCCTAGGAAACCTGCTTTCAGCAGGGATACAAAGAGAGAGCTTTGTTGCTTAAATAGTTTGTGATTAGATTTATGTCAGTCTTTCTGCACCTGGCTTATCCCTGGCAGTGAGTATGGGACCTCTTTCCTGTCTCCTCTGTCCCTGCAGTTTGTTCTCTTATTAAACTATCTGTTCTGCACAGTTGCTTGGTTTTTTTTTAATGGTTGTTTTTGTTTTAATTTTATATTTCTTTTCATACTAAATTAATGTATCCTGTTTGTTCACTGGACACGTAGAATTTCTGAATAGAAACGGAACAAATTGTTTACAACAACTGTTGAATTGTACTTGAAGCTATTCCTTAAAAATGAATTCACATCTGTGCTGGAAATTGAGGTCAGGCTCATAACCTGAATGAACTTGAAACGGTCCAGTGTCCTATCAGACATTTTGTTCTTACTATTTTGTTTAGCCATAGGAATCAGTCACCTGCTGTATCCCAGTGAATCTTAGATGCCTTACTTGGAAAGAATGCTTGCTTCATTGTGACAAACTTGCAAACCACATTTCGTGCGCTTTTTAGCATGTCTCTTTCTTGTAGCTGAATACTGATGAACTCATAGTGACTACGTAAATTGACTTTATTTTATTATGCTTTACAGACTAAAGGTAAGAAGAGTATCCTGGATGTAGACCCTGAAGCTCAGGCCTTATTAGAAATGACTGGAAAAAGTCGGCACAGCGAAGGTTTACGAGAACCCCTTGAAGATGAAGATGATGATAACTGAAAGAATTTGCTCCTCCATGTTAATATTCCTCTTTTTTTCCCCCCTTATACTTCCCTAATTATCTAGAGCTACCCTTCAGCCTCACACTTACGCATTTGGGATTCAGGGCAATATTCTGCCTGAAGGGTTTTACTTGGGGAGGACAGAAAAATTAACTACGTACTTCAGAGATACCTAATAATTAAGTTAATAATTAAGTTCCAGCTGAGTACGAAGAGCATTCCTAGTAGATCCTGCCTGCATACTGAATTTAAAAACAAAAGAAGTTACTGATAGTACTGCATTTTGACTTGGGGAACTGATGCGTAGTTACATGAAAAAGTGTAGACAAGACATCGATTAAGGCACTTATACCTCAACTACATGTATTTATTTGTATGCAATGAAATTAGTGCAAATTTTATTATATCTCATGCTGGTAAGCACAGAATAGTCCTCATAGATTCCATATGAAGAATGTTATTAATTTGCTTTGCTCCAGTTAAATCAAGTGACTCTAGGGGCTGTAAGAGGGGCAGAACACTTAAGTATTCAGAATCCAGTTTTATGGTAATACACTACGCTTTAATGAATTTCACTAAATATGTTTTCTGCAGAGACCTATTGTTTTTTAAACATAGTAAAATGAAGCCAATGGAGTCAGTCAGTCATATTTATCCTAAGAATGAGCAAACCCTGGGCTCCTGGAACAAACATACCTCCAGCAGAAATTCCCTAGGGAAGGTGCCTTCTTTAGTGGCCTCAAGTGGTGTAAAAGATGAAACTGTGAAATGGATTAAGCAAGAAACATCCACAGGTAATTGTGAATAATAGCTGCATATAGCTGTAAATAAATAAATGAATGGAAGTCAGGCTTATGCCTTTAATTCATGTAAAGAAGACTACCCCACATTTTATTTCCACATACTTAATCAGCATTGCTGTATCACAAAAAAGATGACAGAAGCATGAAACGTCACTTGCAGGTTGGGATTCTGATCATGTGGCGTTCATTCATTTTCTTCTATGTGGTCTTTTCCTCCCTCTGATGCTTTTCATAGAGAACCGGATTTGAAATTCCAGGTAATCTGCAACTGTGTCTTAATGTAGATCCCACTTCTTTTAATTAAGGTGTACATGCATTTGTCCTTGAGAGGACAGCACAAGTAATCAGCCATACATCCTGCAATTCAGCTGCGCATTTAGTGTGCCACTTCTAAGTGGTGTGCAGTAGAAAATGCTGTGCAGACAGCAGCACACTACATGGTGCTTTCTGTAAGCGTGGCAGTGCTGACTTCTGTTTTAACACATTATTGTCAAACTCCCACCAACCACCTCAGAAGTATTCTTTGCTCAGGCCCCATCAACACGTACTAAATACTGCCGAAGCAGAGAGCATACAGACATAGTTGAATTTCTGCAGTTACACATTAAGTAAACTACTCAACTTACCTTTTTCCCCCCATAATGAGGCAGAGACTTTTTCTTGAAGACAAAAATCACTTGTGAGGACATTTTTAAAACAGCAAGCAGGGGAGGGTGAGTTGCGCAATGCTGTTCTTCACTGAAAATTATTACAGTTGCTGAGTTTTCTTCAAATTAAACTGTGTCAGTCGAGCTGGTTCTTTCTAGGCTATGAATTGAAGGTGTAATCCTGTTTAAGTATCAGCTTGTGGAGATTGGCATAGCATTTTGAGCTCCAAAATTGTGTTTTATGACAAGTTTAAGTCTGAGACTCTTCACTTTATAGTGTTAAGCTGGAGAAGGAAGAAGACTGATACTGTGGCACTTGTAGCAGATGTCAGTGAAACACTACTTACCCAACCCAAGCAGTTGGGATTGTTCAAGATGGGCACGGAATAATCTCAGCTTTTGTTTGATTGAGCAATCTGTGTTTAACACATCAGTAAATGTCCAGAAAATGGTTCTCAGCAGCAGCTTGATCTAAACATCTCACTTTTATGCAGCTGTTGATCCAACTTCAAAGCTCAACATCCCACGCTTTTGTGAGAGAGTGTCCCTTCCCCATTGAATCCATCCACCACTGTGCACCAGCTCAGCCAACCACTTTGCTCCTTCTAGTTACAGAGGGACAAAAAGCCACTGCAGTGTTCAGTGGAGGCTGACAGGAGTGCTGCACTTCAACTTTCAACTCTTTGTTTGAAAACTCATCCCAGATTCCTTTAGAGTCTTGTTGGATCAAAGCTAGGGATCACGGGATCTGGAAACACTATAGATTGGTGATAGAAGTGCTCACAAAGGCAGTTCTTTTCAGCTAATTTAAAATGAAAAGATGGGTCTAAATCAAGAATCTTCTTCAGATACTTCTGTGCATCATTTTAAAACATAGAATTTTATTAATAAAAATCATTGTGATTTAAATAAATAAAACTTCAATTTCTGCACAAGAGATTTTTCTGTACAGGTGTGAAACTGTGTTACTCTGTTTGGGGGCTATCAGCATTCTCAACACAAAGATCAATGTTATAAAAATATACCTGATCTTGGTTTAAAACAGGAGCCATTCCAGAGATGTCTGCAGACAGCTCACGTAGCTTATGTACACTGCACAAAAGGAACAGACTGGAGTGGGAAGAACTGTTGGTACAGATTCACTGGGGTATCTTCAGAAAAGATGCGATCGTTAGACCGGTGCACTGAGTTTCCCAGCATCACAGCTCTGCTCCGGGCATCCCTTTTGTATCAGTTACTGCATTCCTTGGTGTGCTTCTGCTGGCAGCAGCGTTTTTCACAGAGTTTGACCAACTCAGACACGATGAAAACTGAGGAAGCCAGTCCAGTAAGAAAGAGCAAGTCTGTTGAGAGGAAACAGCATGGGCAAACACAGTGGGCAGCTGGGTTGTGTGTTGGGCTGAGGGTCATCCTGCAGTGCATACCTGTTCTGGTGCATCATACAGAGGTACAGCCTAGCTATGCTCATGGCAGTTGTTGAATTGGAATAGACTTGTCTACTGTCTTGTCCACAGTAGACAAGAAACATGCAGTCACAGCTGGTACAGCCTACGTGATGGCTGAGCATCACTGATCATTTAGAATCATTGAACCTCACTTCCAACAAACTGCCTAATATAAATATGATCTAATTTAACAAGGTAGAGTTTGCTTGGTCTGATTCAGATGGTAAAATACACATTGCATTTCAACTCAGCAACATTTACCGAGCTTTTTGCAAAATGAAGCGACTGCATAATGATCCCGGATAGATTTATTTAACGAAAAATCATCAGACAGAGCTCATGGAAAATCTCAATCTGCCTGCATTTATGTACAGTAAATCAAAATTGAAAACCTACCCTGGAATATCGTTAACTACAAGCATTTTTGTGTAACTGCTTCTATGTATTTAGGTATATGTGC
>JAOWBP010004096.1:13420138-13433662 GCA_028571105.1 Tragopan temminckii | reverse complement strand
AGCATCACTGATCATTTAGAATCATTGAACCTCACTTCCAACAAACTGCCTAATATAAATATGATCTAATTTAACAACGTAGAGTTTGCTTGGTCTGATTCAGATGGTAAAATATACATTGCATTTCAACTCAGCAACATTTACCGAGCTTTTTGCAAAATGAAGCGACTGCATAATGATCCTGGATAGATTTATTTAACGAAAAATCATCAGACAGAGCTCATGGAAAATCTCAATCTGGCTGCATTTATGTACAGTAAATCAAAATTGAAAACCTACCCTGCAATATCGTTAACTACAAGCATTTCTGTGTAACTGCTTCTATGTATTTAGGTATATGTGCTGCTGCCTGATTTCTCCTACCAGCAATCTCATGGGAACCATCACGTAGCAACTCTGCAATTCCATCTGCTTTTTAAAGTAGCTTAGAAGAAGATCTACACGTATTTTGTAACTTACCTAGCACTCCTAAGTTCTCTGTCTGGAAGATCTTTTGTAATGGAGGGACGTATATAACAGCCAGCTGTCCCAGAAATGACCCGAGCACAGAATACAAGAACATGCGGTTTCGAAAGAAGCCTATTTCCAGTATCAGCTTTGTCTAGAAAAGAGGGAAAAAAAAATAAAAGGAAACATAGCATTTCCCAGTCTCTGTTGGTATTTGAACGTCAGGCTGCTTCTTTGCACATAAACTCTACCACTATTGGGAATATTGAAGTTATATGAATGCTAACTCGGGCAGAGCTGGCTAGCTGAAAGCATTACGATTGAACAACGACGAATAGCAAAGATGATAAAAACCACACAGCTCTAAAGGACTGTTAAAAAAATGCCTTCCTATGCAAAATGTTTGCATTCTAGTGGGTTTTCTTCAGACCAGAAATTATCGCTGACACAACGATCTCACCTGAGAACGACACGTCAGAGCATTGAAGAGGTCAAAAAACACAAAACACGTAAAAGTCATGGTTGTGGTGCGGGGGGTTATGCCACCTTTAGGATTCTGAAAGCACACACACAGTTCCAGGGGTTAGTTAAGCCTTACAACAATAAGTCCATGCAATAGATGAACTAAATATTCCCTGTAACGATCCCAGACAGTTCAAAGAACAGTCAAGCAAAGGAATAAATCCACTCCTAGCTAGTATAGGCAGCACTGATTTCTCCCTGCTGATTGCTGGGTTTATGATCTTATCAACCCTATTATTAACTGATGCAGATTTTGAATGAAGCATATTCTAAACTGAATTATCTACACTGTTAGAGCACTAATAATTTTAACTAAACAAAACGTGTAGTACTTACATGCTTGATATTCTCTACATCTATGGAACTCTAGAGGCAAAAAGTACCTTGGAGTGTTGGAATTGTTTCAAGTCATAGTTTTCTCATTCTAGATAGGAAGGGCCAAATAAGAGGCAAGACAGGAAGGCAGAAACAGAGCAAGGACTCTGGCTTCCCAACACTCTGCCCTTACTAATCCTTCCCCACTGGATGTATTTCAGGAAGTTAACGTGTACTGCCTTCAGAAATTGCCCTTCACTTCATTCTGCACCCTGATGAAAACAAGATACGATTGCAGATTTTCCTCACCTCCTTCCAGAAGACAAAGAGGGTTCCACTAATGATAATTAGAGCTGACATGAAGATTTTCAGGATCAGTGATTTGCTGAGTATAGTGTCCGTAATACATCGGGGTGGCTGTTTGATTGTATCCTTATCAACAGGTTCAACTCCCAAGCTGCCTCAAATAGAAAGGAATGCTGCATTTAGTTAACACAGGTTGTCCTGAGATAATACTGCTGGTAAGAGAAGATGGATCTGGAAGATTAAATTCTTTTAAATAAAGCATGAGAGATGCCAGTATTCTAGCAGTGTTAATAAGGCTGTATTATCTGTGAGAGCAAGATAGAGGCTCTTTTTTGTTTTGCTAAACAAACTGCTACAGTGACATAATATTAAACTATCATAGTGCATCATAGCCATACATCATCATAGAGAGAAAGCTAGGGGTGAGAGTTCAGCCAACATCCCTTCCATAATGAAGATGCTGTAATTAGCAGTTCAATAAGGTTCTTGTATCTAGTGATTTTGGTTCCACCCCAAAACAGGAGGATGTCAAACCTCAAGTACAGAAGCAGTAAAATAGCTTTAGGAGAGACCAGAAGGGAATGCAAGTACAGCTTGTCTTATTTAACCATCAAGTGATTGGCACAGCGATAAGAAATCATAACAGCTTGTGCTCCTAAGCCAACACAAACTGTTATGTTGCTCATTTGTCTCTTTTATACCTTTGGGCTGGGGGCCCATCCATGATGATGTTGATCCATAAGATCTGCATAGCATTGAGTGGATTTGGTAGGTTGAGCACTGTTGACAGAGTAATTAAGCTCAAAGCTGAAATGCTCCTGCAAAACACAAAAGGAGGTTTAGCCTGCATGGCCTTGCTTCCACGGCAGTTAAAGCAAACAAGAACTTACGTGCTCAGCTGGAACCGGACAAAGTTTTTTATGTTGTAAAATATTCCTTTTCCCTCTTCTATTGCATTCCTGGAAGAGAAGGGAGAATTTATTAAATAACTAACATTAACAGTGTTTCACACTGAGCTCCTACTGTGACACTTGAAGACAAGTTACCTTCTCTAGCTCTCATCTCAGCTGAAATAAAGGCCTCAGCTTAGAAAAAGGAGAACAATGTATCTTCTCAGTTAGAATGATTTTATCAGGACTAATCAATCTGAAAACTGTGGTTCACGTGGCCAGGTCTTGGTTCATAGAGCAAACATGTGACCTATTATATCCTCACTCTACTCTACCTTCTGAGCCTGTTGAAACAAACCAACAGAGCGTTGCAAATTATGCATCTTTCCTCTGAGCTTCTTGCACAAGGCAGAGGGAACAAGTTAAGATTACCCAGACCTGTAGGCACTTTTAAATCTCCAGGTAGCTACAGTAACTGAGGAATCTCTATAGCTACAGCAACCAGAAGCCAGGGCTTTCAGGTCAAAGCTAGCTTTGTCACCACCACCTGAAACAAAAGTTACTGCAGTACATGCAAGTGAAAGTGAGCCAGGCCCCACTGAGGAATTCATCTCCACTTACACGTCCTGCGTCTTGTGATTTTTCCAGGGCTAGACACATAATAGCCTCATTGCAATGGATAGCCAGAAAGCATCTGAAGTAAGAAAGGGTTAGATACTAAGGAAGTCTCTGAACCTACATTACTGTTGAGAAGTCATCGTCCACGAGGATCATGTTGGCAGCCTCTTTGCTGACATCCGTACCCGCCTGCCCCATTGCAATCCCAATATCGGCAGATTTAAGAGCCACAGCATCATTAACACCATCTCCTGTCATCGACACAATGGCACCAGCTCTCTGCAAAGCCTGTGGGGGAGAAAAGAGGAGGGACTCTGAAGCCAGGAGAAGAGAAGTCCTGTTGGCAATCACAGGATGGGCACTGAACAGAACTGCTGCACAGTTCTGAATGCGGATTGCTTGTTAATATCAAGCATAACATTACTTGCATCTCTCAAATGACCCAGCAGAGGTGTGCAGCAAAAACACTAACATACTGTTGTAAGTAGTGCCAATGCTTTAGCTTTGGTTTTCTGGTCTTCTAGTTTGAGCTGATCTTGTCCTGGGAGACCAGGTCATTGACAGAACTCCTGAGGCCCACCCTGTGCCTTATTTTTGCCAGGTCTATGATGGATTTGAGAAGCTTTTAGTACCTTTATGATTTTTAGCTTGTGCTTTGGACTTGTTCTAAAGAAAATGGAAATCTGAAAAACAAAACCACACGATGGTATGAGATGGATGCTAGTGGAGATGGAACAAGGCCTTGATACTGTGTTCAAAACCATTACATTTTTGACAGTGGATGAGAGTTCTGACTCTTCCACTTGATCCAGCTCTTCTCCAGACATGGCTTTCAGTTTCCCATTGCAGAGACCAATATTCTGCCCTGCAAAGAAAAGCCCAGAATAAGATAATCTCATCAGCTCCGGAAAAAGGCAACTATTTCCTGACTTGAGGGGCAGGGGCAGCAATTTAAGAGCTGGTGAAGGCAGTCATGCTGGCAGTGTGGAAGCAATGCAATACTCAGCACTGGAGCTGGCACTGTGTCCAGCCCTCTGCTCTCTGCTGCTTGCACAGTGTACTTCTAAAGGCAGAAGGCAAAAATGGGAAGCACAGATGCTCACACTTGGAACATTAGCAGAGTCCATAATCCCAGCAAGGCCATTTATCTCATTTAAGGACATTAGACTGAGATTTTGCCATTTCTTTCTATTTCTAAAATAGCGCAATCTACTGGAATTTGGCCCATAGTGCATAGCTGTTTTATTACTGCATTTAATACTTGTTTCAGTGGAAAAGGCAGGAAGTCAGTGATATTTAGAGCCTCTATTACACAAACAAAAAGAACAATAAAGATGATCATTGATAGGTAATGTAACAACACTGGACTGATCTGACAGAGCGCAGGCCCACAGGAAGGAAACCAGGTTCATTACCTATAGCCACAGCAGTTTCCAGGGCATCTCCAGTTATCATCTTTACTGAGACACCAGACTCAACAAGGACCTGCACAGCTTCTTTCACTCCAGCCCTGGGGGGATCAATTATTCCAACCAGGCCCAAAAAGGTCAGTTTGCCAAGTTCTGAACCTGAAGCCAAAGCGAGTACTGGAAACAGGAGGGGAAAAAAAAGACAACAAAGCAAAATTACTTATAATTCATTTCCATACATCAAAATGAACACTTAGGGGAGATCTTAACTTTTCAGTTTTCCAACTGAAAAACTCATTCAAGTCAGATATTCAGATCTTTTTGTATAGAGGCTCAAAAAATTGCTCTGCTTGAATAGCATTTCTGTTTCCTAGATTTCCCTTACAATTTATTTCTAGCTAATTTGAATGCCTACTAAGTCTTCCCTAAAAGCAAGCAGATTGAGACAGTGCAACATTAGAGCAGACACTAATTGAAGTGTTATGTAAAACAATAGTGCCTCCGTGAAAACAGAAGTGTTGAGGTTTTGTTTTTTTTAATTTTAATCTACGATTTGAGAAATAAATCCAGTTAAACTAGCGAAGCTTCCACCACGTGAAGCAAGGCTCTGAGCACGCTGTTTTTGTTCTCACTACCTAACCATGTTGTCCAATTGGTCCTGAATAACTCCAGGATATTTTGCGAGGTGCTCAGGGCAGCATCACTCTGATGACTGAATCACAAGCTCACAGCAGTTGCCTCAGCTAATTGCTTTTCTTTTTTTCTTTGCCATTCACAAGCCAGATTTAGATATTGCCAAGCAAGCCCCATACACCAGTTACTAACCACAAGACATAGGACTGAGAACACATACATTAACTACATCTTCCAGGCCTCGCTGCCAAGGCATGTTCTCATTTACTTACATCCTGGGAACACGCAAAGGAGATGATATGTCTTTGTTACTGTGTGAAAGTCTAAGATATTTCTGATGTCATCTTTCAGCAGTGAAGGAAATGCCACATTTATAACAAATTCTCCAGTTCGTGCACTGACATGAAGTCAGGATCAAAAGGAGATCGTTACGTTTGGTCCTAATAAAGAATTGAACTAAACATCAAATGAAAATGTCAGCGCCCAAATCCATGCTCTGATCCCCCTTCACAGTTGCTTTTTGTTGCTCTTGAAACAGCTCTTTAAAGCAAAACTTGGCAGAGCACTGACTAGATCAGGTGAAGCTTTTCAATACAACTTTCAGACTGTAACTCAGATGATCACAATGCTTCAGGGAAGAGAAACATTCACTGGTACTAGTGCTTATTTTCAGCTCCTTTCAAGCTCACTAATTTAAATCCAGCAGGAAAAAGAAGGGGGGAAAAAAAAAGGAGAAAAAAAGAAAAGATTAATGCTAAGCAACATCCAGCAGACTAAAACCCTTGCTAGACTCTGACACGTACTATGAAGAGATCATGGAAGTGATGCTAAGGGTTAAGCCTCTGCCCACCCTAACCAAAACAGAGCAGGAAGGTATCGGGGTACAACAAGGGACACAGACAGCAAGGGCTGACCTCGTAGACCTGAGGAGCCCATTCTTTTCTCTTCCTGCTGGTAGGAGGCTTTCTGTTGAGGTGTGAGCATTAATGAGATGCCACTGCTGTTATACATAGTGCAATATCGAATCACTTCTTCAAATGCTCCTTTCATGAAGTAAATATCTTCCTGATCCTTTAAAGGAAGAAGATAATGTATTTTATCAAAGGAAAAAAAAAAAAAAAAAGAGGACATCATTAAAAAATACTGGCAACGCATAAAGCTTTTCATCTGATATAGAGGAAGTCTTTTTCTTTGCTCTTTTGCCTGTTTCATAACATGCCCACCTGCACGTGTTATTTATAGGATGCAATGGCTTTGCTTGGGCCATTTTTCATGCTCAGCCACTGCAGACACAGCCTGATGAAATGGTATGAGTTGTTCACCCAGAGAACGATATCAGCTAAAACAAGGTCCTTATCAAGCAGGGAGGGAAGAATGGCCAACATTTTCTTCCAAACATCACTTCTCCCTTCTCCTGCCAGTTTTCACCAACAGCTCTTGTTTTCCTGATCAAACCACTACACAAAAAGAATTCTCCTATTCGAGCACAGCACTACCAACTAAAATTACACCCAAGTCTGGAATTCTGAGGTTTGCTCAGTTTCTCCTCCTGATACAGTTAACTTCTGAAAGCACTGTTTGCTGAAGAGATACCATTTCATGCCCATTGTTGAGGTGTACAGTTAGAAACACGAAACCAGCCCACGGGGCTGCCTGCTTTACCTGATTTTTCAGTGTGCATTTCACAGCCATCCACTTTTGTTCGGAGCTAAATGGAATTTCCTTTTTTCTTGCATAAATATCTTTTATGTCAGCTAATTCCATCTGAAGTACAGTAAAATAAGAAGAGCACTGTAATGCTGAACAATGCCAAAGCTTGTCTTTATTTTTTACGACACAGCATACGTCAAGAACTGACCATGTACTTCAAAGGCAGTTGTATTTTATAGAGCTCAAGAGAAAGCATCGGGAAGAGTAGAATCTCTGTTTCAAAAAGATCTTTCCCCCTTGGTGCCTGATGTGGAATAAACTAACCCATAGTTTGAAGCAAGAGCACTAACCATGGAGCTGCACTGCTGTCCAGGCCCTCGGTGGGGCTTTGGATCAACTTTGTTAGAGTTACAGGCTTTAACATAAGGAGCTAAACCAGATGTTTGCATCGCTTCATCAGCCACCTGCTGTAACTTACAGCCCACCTGAGCTCAGAGGGCCACAAGTTGTGTAGGGCTGATCTGGTGATTCCTTGAGGTGAGGCTTATGGCCTTCTGTCTCTGAGTACGAGTACAATATTCATTCAAAATTCTTATTTTATATAATCATGTTCAGAACAATGTAAACAGCTATCAAATGATCCAAACCCAGGGTGGCCCTGTGCTATGCTTTCTGGCATGGCCAGTTCTTGCTTGTTTTTCACACTCATCTTCCTCCTGAACTCTTAACTGGAATCCAGAGGAAACGTAAACAGACATTTTGGTTTGAGCTCAGAAGAAATCTATGCAGAATAACTGCACTAATTAACCAAGCAAAACAATTACTGCTGTTAGCACAGAAGCTCAGGGAAGGTGTTTGTCCATGACAAGAGACTTACATGGGAGAGGTGTACATCTACAACCCTGGGGAGAAGAGAAAAGGAAAGAAAGGATAAAAGCAGCTGCAGACTTTAAAGCAGTCTGATCACTGCTGTCAGACTTAACAGGTCCAGCTTTTCTTTTTTTATTATGATTTTTTAAATTCTGGAATATTTCAAATCTCAACAATCTTACCTTCATTGCAAGAGCAAGAAGAGCTCCTTCCGTGGGCTGTCCTATCACACTGTTTTTCCTGATAATGGCATTATTGACCACGCAGCCAGCCTAGAAAAAGGGAAGTACCCACATGGTTCATTTCTTCCATCACTAAATTAATAGCTTTTTCCATCTCTTTAATGAAATAGAGAGAAATTGGAGAATGAAAGCAACCACATCCCTAAAGATGTACTACTCACTATAACTGCATCTCCTGAGATTAATTCTTGTGCTTCCTAAACCTGCTTAATCCACAGAATGTACCTTTTTTTTGGGTAAATTTTACATTTTGGACAAATTAACCTGAAGCAAAATGCTATATATATCAAAGTAATTTCAGAAGTCATGAAAACTCAGACCTTGCTACCATTGCTGCTAATGTGCAGTATGGGTACAGTAAAGCCTAACCTCCATTTGAGGCTCCAGCTCAGATCATTTCACTATTCAAACACTCCACCTCAGCATACACTCAAATGCCCAAGATTATATTTAATGCTAACATGAAATCCGGAGACCATGGCAGTGCATTTACATATTGATTGCACAGCTGGCTCAAGTCTAGAGTCTGTCTACATTAAAAACCTGAACATGGTAATATTAATTGCCCTCTCCTCTGCCAGAATCGTAGTTTGTTCCAAAACATCAATGACACTCAACTTGATGACTCTGGCCCTTCCCCACACATCTTGATTGCTGCCTTTCACCAATTAGCTTCATGTTTCATATCATGACTACTTGGAGAATTTCTCCCTGATTGCACTCACCAGGCAGTTTGTTTAAGTTATGAAAGAGGTATTTTCACACTCTTTAACCAAAATGATCTATGCCAATTAAAACTGAATGCAAATAGGACAAGCTGATTCATAATTTATACTCACCTCCACTAGTTTCCCAACTGAGACGTTGGAAAATTCTTTAAGAATTTCCTTTGATGGCAGAAGATAAACATTTCCTTCTCCATTATAGCCCACCCCACTGACCTGAGGAAAGGAAGGAGAGAGAAGAACTTTCTCAGTGCCAGACAACACTAAACCACGTCTCCATACAATGAGGCGCACTGGAGATCTGATCTTGAAGGGATTTTTCTTTCTAGCTCAAGGCAATGCTGCTGGTAATGAATGCATATTAAGAAAACAGAAGGACAAAAAGAATCAGCTCAGCTTGTCTTCCGACTCAAGTTCTGTGGAAGTGCCATGCTCAGTCAAGAGATCTTGCTCTTTGGTTGCAGTGGGTTCGCTGGTATTGCTAAAGCCCTGATCATGCCTGCATTTATCAACTCTGCGAGCAGGTAAATGAGCCAAGTATTAACGCACTCATAATAAATATTCCTATAATAGATAGATCCATGAGCCTCAACAGCAGATTTCAGTGTTTACATTGCAGAGAACAGCAGATGAAGTCAATTTGTTTATGGCATCTGAGTGGCTTTTGTACAGGCAGAGCTGGGGCTGCGTGTCTCTCCAGCACTGCAAAAGTCCCTTCTCTTTGACCAAACCAGTGATGTGCAATGACATGCTTTTTTAAGACTGACTCAACACTCCATATTTGGGCTTCACAGAACTAAAAGCAAGTCAGTCCCACTGAGCTGGAATAGGAAAGCCCATATCACATCACCACCTCCATACCTCCGCCTGGAAGCCATCCGAGGTCACAAGTCGAGTCACTGTCATCTCATTGGCAGTCAGAGTGCCCGTCTTGTCTGAGCAGATGACGTTGCAGCAGCCTGATGCAAGGAAGTTTTTAAATCAGAACTCATTAAGTTGTAAGGAATGGATGAGAGGAAAAGAATTTGATTATGCTTCATGGTATTGTGCAAGTAATTTGGTTGTGAGATGCAGTAGGAGACATCTGAAATGTCTGCATTGTCTTGAGCACCAGGTCACGAGCAGCCAAAGAAGACCATGATCTCCAGGAGGTGACCAGCATATCCAGGCACTGCATGCCAACAGAACAGCTATTATTATTATGTTCCAATAAGAAGTATCAAATTCTCACTCTGCCACATGCTTCCTCAGAAGCATCATGGGCCATTTAATTAACCTTTGCTTCCCTATCTCTAAGTCAGGAACAGCACTTCCCCACCTCCCCAGAGGGTTGCGATGCTAGAACTGTTGAAAACTGCTGCAAAAAGCACTTTAAAATCCAGCTACGAGTGGGAGCTGCCCCACTCATGCTTTGCTTTGTGACAATAAAGCACGTTTATGCCAGGGCCCATTTACAGCAGAATACAGCAAAGAATAAGAATACTTAACACCTTTCTGGCTATTTTCCATTCTCAAAAAGGGAAAAAAGATGACTTCAGCTCCTTTTGAAGTCTGAATATCTGCCCTGGCTCTGGAGGTGACCATACAGTTTAGCAAAGACTCACCAACATGATGATTTCTAGGTAAGAGCCTGGACAGAATAAAACAGATTGGACTGTGAGTAAATTAACTGCAGTTTTGACTTGACTAGCTTTTCTGTGCTATCATCCCTAATATTTCATTTTCAATTATTTACAGTTACAGAACCAGGTAAAGCTGGAGGATCATGGCCTCAAGTTGCACTAGGGGAGATTCAGGTTGGACATTAGGAAAAATTTATTCTCTGAAAGAGTGGTCAGGCACTGGAATGGACTGCCCAGGGAGTGGTGGAATCACCACTGGAGGTGTTCAAGGATAATTTAGATGTTGTATTGAGGGACACGATCTAGTAGGGAAATATTGGTGGTAGGTGGATGGTTGGACTGGATGATCTTGGAGGTCTTTTTCAACCTTTGTGATTCAATGATTATTTTTCTCCCTTTGAGAAGTTTACCAGGCACTGTACAATTTATGTATGGAGAGTACAGCTTTTTCCACTTCCAGGTCATCTGGCAGAGTACCTGGACACCTTGCAGTTATGCCTATTTTGGCGCAGCCCTTCCAGAACAAAATCCTTATTGAGATAAGACAGTCTCAGATGTCTGGGTCAGGGCAGGTACAATAAAATCAGGGTGATAAGATTCTTTAACTGCAGAACAAACAAGGGCAGTTCAAACAATAGCAGCATTTCAAAGTCAGACAAATCTTAGCTGAAGATCCAGCTGCACAGCAGATATCTTGAACTACCTGGGCCCGGCTTGGCATTTGGTGCACATTTTAATGAGTGGTCCTAAATGCACAATACGTCTTCCCCTTCATATAACTGCCATACTGACCAAGCTCAGAATAGCAAAGCCTGGAATACAGTGACCTGGGGATGAGGGCCAGTTTGAAGATAAGGAATACTTTCAAAAGAGTTTATTCTGCCCCGTGCTGCGAGAGTGAGCTGGATGCCTTCTCAACATCCTCTCTTAACCCTACTTTCCACAGCTCTTTGGACATGAGGGAGATGGCCACATACACTACAGGAAAGCAGATAGTTTTGTCTATGCCACCAGCCTCGACTTGAGGGGCTGCAAGGCTTTTTAGCCAGACAGCAAAGAAGTGGATAGCAGGGACCTGCAGGACGGTCTTATGGAATGGGGAAAAGGGAAAACCCAGCCTTTCAACCCAAACAGAGCAGGCAAGGCTGCAGAGGAGTATTGCTCCCCATGTGCCACTGCCATGGGTTGGGTTGCAGCAGGAGGAAGATGCCACAATTGATTTCTCTCTGCACCACTCCTAAAAGACAACAGCACCAGATCACATTACTGTCATTAAAGTAAGGGAAAAAGGTGAGGAACATGAAGTGGCATTTAAGTTTGAGTGGGTTGCTCAGGCCCAGTAAGCATATTCCAAGATAAAATACATATATTTTTATATTAAAATAATAAATAATAAAGCAATTAAATAAAGTGATAAAATAAAATGATAGAATAAAAATCAAACTGAGGCTCACTTGGCCTCAGCTGAATTTGTACGAATGACCAAAACCTGTGGTTCCTTTGCAAACTCACCTAAGGTTTCTACGATGGGCAGCTTCTTCACAATCACTCTTTTCTTGGCCATACGAAGAACACCCAGCACCAGTGTCACGGTGACCACGATGGGAAGGCCCTCTGGGATGGCAGCCACTGCCAGGCTGGGGACAACAGAGAGAAAATGGTTTCAATGTACGGGTCAGACTGCAAGGGCTGACCAACCATTCCAAAGGGACATCTCTGTGGGGTGAGTCTTCCTGCCTATATGGGCACACATGAGTGGAAGCGTGCACTGCTAACCACTGGGAGAAAAAAAATAAAAAGCAAGATATCTATCCAGCCCTTCAACATTTTTCTGGGTAATTTTGACAAAGCGATCACTCTTCTTTTTCACGTCATTAAAGAGCATTAACTTCTGGCTCAGCAGGGATTTAGAGGTTGGATTTCATTCATTTGGATGGAACATGAATACTCCCTGACATCACATCTCATGCGATAGCTACTGACTCCCGTCCCATACACAGCCCCACATCTCCTACATGTGGGTACAAACTACATCAGGAGAGAATGAGCTGCCCAGATATCCCTATGCTGTGCACACTGAATGGGGCCAACATTAAAGCCCACAACAGCTGGCATGCTAGGAAAACTCAGACGCTGTCCTTTGGTTATTTCCTTGGGTAATCGAGCACTTCCACATATATCTCCAAAGTGTAACCAGGAGGGACTTCCAAAGCCATGGGCTGCTCCCCAGCATTCAGACTTAACTGCTTTTCTTTGCCACCACATCTCATTCCCTGTTGCTCTGTTGTCCCCTCATCTGCAGTATTGTTTTTATTTTTTTATTTTATTTCCATGGAAAGCTTTTCTAAAGGACTCATTTGAGAGTCATGACAACATCAAACGACAGATTTTATGGGTGCTACTAAAAACACATGGTTTATTATGTTTGATTAAGAGCTTGCACATGCATTTCATGTCCATAAAACACACATTCCTGTCATTATGTGTAAATCTAGAAAGTACAGCAAAGGCTAATATTTGCTGTTGTTACACTCCCACTAAATTCATAGTACAGACAGCAAAGGACATTCCTGGCAGGATGAGCTGGGAAGCGCCAGTGAAGATTTCCAAAATACTTCATTCAGAAAAAATAAGGAAAAATATATTTGAATGTAATTGATTTCCAAAGACATCCACGCTTCTTTTTCTGTTAAACTCAATTATAAAGCCAACATTAATCACACCAGGTGCAAGATCAGCATGTACTTCAGAAGGGTCTTATGCAAGCTCTCTTCTGTGAAGTGCCCATTGTTTTGAACAGGAAACTCCCTGGGACATATTTCAGTACAAATCTAAGAGAAAGGAGCTTTCAAATCCTTACCTAACTCCAATGGTGAACATGCTAAGAAGATGCTTTCCTTGTAACCAGCCAATGAGCATTATTAAACCTGGTGGGGGGAAAACATCAAATTAAAAACACTGAGAAAAGTATACCTCTCCAATCTGCTTTAGCTGCTGTTGGAGAAGGAATTATGCAATGAAGCCCCCTGATCTCTCCTTCCCCATAATCTCTGCTTACACCTCCCAAAATCCCAGTAATTCCTATCAAGTACTTTTGAAAGCAGCAGCCCTGGAGCACAGAGGGCTCTCCCAGCTCCACACACAACGGTGAGCATTGCGTTCAACTCACCAATTATGCCAAAGGAGAAAAGGGTGAGTTGCTTCCCCAGTCTGTCCATGCTTTTTTGGAGAGGGGTTTTGGGAGTCTGGAAACATGAGAGAACAGCTGTTTTTCT
>JAOWBP010004096.1:13396559-13414295 GCA_028571105.1 Tragopan temminckii | reverse complement strand
GTGATCAGCTTGTGCCTGGCCATGACTGCCCATCAGCATGGCATGGCTTTTACTCCCAGGACAGCTCCAGTGATGTATAAATTGGGAGTACGTTTTGCATCGTTCTCCATTTATGTTTTAAACCAGATGTGGGCTATCAATATTAACAATTCACATTTCCAGCCCTTTGTCCCTTATACATAACTGAAGCACAATAGAGTGACACCATACAGCTGGGCAGCAAGACACAACAAAGCCAAAATCAGGATGTACCAGTTACTTTGCAAGCTCAGGGGATGCTGGGGGACAGGAGAGCTCTGTGGCAGAGCTGTGCAGCTGCCTGCCCCATCACCTCCATCCCTGCCCCCAAAACAAGCCATCAATTGTTATGCAGCAAGGGGAAAAGCATGGGGCTCCTGGACCAGTTTGTATGTTGTAATCTGGTCATAAGTGGGCTAAGTTATTTAGTCTAACAAGAGGTCCTTTGAAGCCTTAAGCAGAAGCCTTCTTCTTGTGTGTTCTTCACGCTTATTGAATGAAATAAGCCCACCTCAGCTCTGAATGGAGGACAGGGCTGGGCAGTGTCTGTGCTCCAGGCTTTGGCTCCTGAGACTCGAGTGGATTCAGTGCCACAAGGGAAAGGACAGAAAGAGTTCTGCAGATGCGATGTGCCTGGGGTGTCAGGGAAATGTGAGTCATTTACCAGGCTAAATCACAGCCTGGGAATATGCTCCTGATACATCAAGTTGTTCAAACCATGGCAGCTACTGGGATGCTTACAAAATACACAGAATTGTTGGGTGAACTTAAATAGAACAGCTTGGAAACTTTCTTTTTGACGGTGTAATAACTGTGCTATTCACTACTCCACCCCACAGACTAGCAGTGACCCCACAGGCCTTGAAGCGGTTTCTATTTGTGACAGCATTATTAGAAGCTTAGGGTGCGCCCCTAAATAACATCTATGAAGGCTCTGGAATGAGACCCCTCCTGACATCCTCCAGCCTCTGCAGAGCTGTGCTGCAACGGCTGCCTTGTGTTCACCTGTGATGGGTCCTCCAAGGAGCTGCCTGAAGCCGCCGGGCTTTCGCATCTCTGCCTACTCGCTTTGCCCACAGCAGAAACTGGTCACTCCTGCCATGCTATGAGCGTGTCACACTCTGCAGGACCAGAGCTATAATTCAAGCAGGGCGTACGTCCTGCAGTAAATATGTATCACTGTTTATTTTGGCACAGCAGCAGAACGAGCCGGCCTAATTGCTGGAGGCACTCTGACTGCACAGTGTTAGGAACCTCAGCCTCCCATCGAAACAAGACTGCAGACACTCGCAGCCTCAGCCGCATCGCCCTCTCCTTGGGGCCTGGGGCTGTGCTTGAGGAGCACGGAGCAGCACCACACACCGTGCTGCTATGGGGAAGGGCTCAATGCCTTGCTTTCTTCGCTCTGTCACGCTGATCAGCCCCTCTGCTGGAAAGATAAGGCTCTGAAAGGCTCAGAGGATTAGCAGAAGTGATATCTGAGAACAGGCCTCAGTCAGGTGATCGCAGGAAAGAACCTGAGGATCTGGAAGTGTATGGATGGTTTTGTTGGGACAGGACTCAGGGCGAACCCTGCGTGCTGAGGATCGGGTTCACGTGGGAGGGCACTGCATCGCTCTGATGTGTGGGAGAAAAGTGTGTCTTGAGCAATGGAAATCCCTGTGCTGAGCAAGTGTGGCAACAAAAGAATCCCAGCCTGCAAGTTTTAGTGGAGAAAAACCAACAGTAGCAACACCTGAACCACTGTGCTTTGACCCATCGGTGACGGTAGCAATAAGAGGTAGTAAAAACCAGCATCCACACATCAGCATCTTTCAGGGAAAGCGAGCATTGTGAAGCAGGCTCAGACTGAGCCCTGCAGCCCAGCTCAGTGCAGCAATGCCCAGGAACAGCACAGGGAACCCATGAGGTGGGTGCACTGCCCAGCAACCCGCAGACCCTGAGCGGTGTGCACTGCATGCAGCCCACAGAAACAAGCCCCCTCCTCACCCCGCTGCCTGGCAGACATCGTTACCCCCATCCCAGCTCGCAGAGCACAGCCACATCACACTCCCACAGCACAGAGCAGACCGGCAGGCAGAGGCGACAGACTCAACCCCAAGCACACAAAGTATTTTGGCAGGTCCCGGCAAGGGCTTCGGGAAATCCTCACCTCCTCTTCTGGCTCGGTGCTCCCAAGGGGCTGATATTTCTGCATGAAGCGAGCAGATGGCCGTTTGGGGAAGAGTTTGGCGAGCACTCCTTCCACCATCTCTGCCGGGGCGGTGGGAGCACCCGGTGCCACGGGCGCTGCTTGGATTGCCCTGCAAGCTCAGGGCTGTGGTTACAGGCAGGGAGAGGCAGTGTCACCTGCTGCCAAGTCACGCCTTCGGCTGCAGGTGCCGGAGGGAGGCTGCACACCCTTCGCCCATAAAGCCAGAGGAAGCCTGTCTGTGTTTAAGAGAGGTTGTGGCGATATGAGAGCGTGGTGTGTGTGTGCACAGCACCTGGAGATCACACTGAGGGCTCAGCAGTTTGGGTTTTCTTCTGCTTGGGCACCGATGCACGGCGTGTGTGTAAGGTGAGCCCCCACTCTGCTCAGGGGGAACCCACTGTGAGTCTGTGGTGCTGATTTATTAAACAGCGCGGTCGTTCACGTGCCAGAGGGGAGTGTTTTCTTGGTGGATCTCAGCATATGGATGAGGTTAACCAGCTGCATCCTTTTGGAGATTAATAGCTGCCTGTCAGGGAGCATCATGCTTGGGTCTGCACCAGGAAACCTACACACTCCCCCAGGCAGCGTGACTGCAGGGCTCACGGAGGCTTAAACTGTCCCTCTGGGGTAGGCAAACTGTGGGATTAAATCCTACCTCTCCAGGGAAAGCTGTGGTTAGGGAACAAAGGTCATTCCTAATCAAAGAAAAAAAATTGTGTCGCTATCTGCAGAAGAACAGTTTTCTCCCAGCACCCCAATCTCTCCTGTGGTGCCCAAAGCCTGGCCAGCTTCCAACTGCTGAGCATTTCAGTGCAGCCTTACTTGCATCTTCCAGGTACCAGCTCCAGCAAAAGCGGAGGAGCCCCAGGGACACCCCACATGATGCTGTAAGATGCAGGGAACACTTGTTCCCAACACACCGTGCTCCACTGCAGCAGTCTGGATTGAGGATTCCTTTCCAAAGGCTGAGGGAAGAGCAAAATGATTGGGAAACACTCTGCAAACAGCCAGTCTCTTGTAAAACAAGGCTGGGACTTCCTACCTCTCTCAGCTCCCGATTGAGAAATGCTTTCTTAATGACCCGAAGCGGATGCGTCAGGCAGATGAAGGAAGTTCCTGCATCACTGCAACAAAGCTCCTTCCCAGCGGAAAACAGCCACAATCATGCTGGGCACTGATTTTCAGGCAGTTCACATCCAGGTCTTCAGGGCCTTAGTCAGGGCTTGAAGGCAGCCAGGGCTCTCAGAGGCACTGGGAAGGTTCAAAACTTACCAAAATCTATGGGAATGAGGTGGCAAACTATCCCAGCATTCAACATGCATTTGACTATTTTCTCTCCTTCTGTAGCTTTTGCAAAGAGCAGGAGTGCATCCAGCTGGCTCTACCATGGTCCTGATAAAAAGAGAAGGCACTACCTGACAAGAAAATGCATCCCTCTCGTCATCTGAGCACATTTGTCATGGGCACAGCCTTGGGGTCCTGTTGAATCATCCCTCATGTCCTGATAGAAAAAACGTGAAAAACATTTCCTCCCTGTCTGTGCTTGTAAGAAACATTTGCCTGAGCTTGTCCTTGCTTTTCTGACCCCCAAACCTCTCCCACCACCTATACAGCCAGCACATGGTAGAGGAGCAACCAATAGGCAAAACCCCAGCTCCTCCTGGGGCCAGCTTTGTGCAACGTGTGTGCGTTGTACAATCCCAAGTGCGGCTCTCGTTAGCCAAGCGCTGCTGACAACGCAGCTAATTGAGCAACAGGCTCTTGTTGCTGGTTTCTTCCTGTAACTTCCTCCTCTTGGCACAGAGCTGCCGCTTGTGGAGACACACGTAGCTCAGTATTGAACAAACAACCCAGAGAAGAACAAAATCCTGAGTGTATGTAGGGTACAGAGGCCAACATGCCCCGGCCCCAGTGAACATGGGGGCACCCACTGGGTGCTAAGCACTGAGGTCAGGCAGAGACGTGACACAGGATTGTAGAATATCCCATGCTGGAGGGGACCCACAAAGATCATCAAGTCCAACTGCTGGCCAGGAATAAACTGAATCAAGACCATAATGTAAAGAAAACAACACTGATACAAGCTGTTTTTCTTCATTCTGGACTAACACATTTTTCACACTACAGAAAAAAAAACCACCATAGAAATTATAGTTTTTTCTATTATTTCCTATTTTCCTATTATTTCTTATTACCGTGAGGAGGAAATGTTTCGCTCAGAGGGTGGGGAGGCACAGGCACAGGTTGCTCAGAGAAGCTGTGGATGCCCCATCCCTGGAGGTGGGGCCCTGGAAAACCTGATGGCAACCTTTGCCCATGGAAACTGGATGATCTTTAAGGTCCCTTCCAACCCAAGCCATTCTATGATTCTATGTGTGAGCTCAAAAAGTTACCTCTGGATGCTGCTTTCTGTCCAAAACTGAGCATTTTGGGCTCTGGCTTGTGTGAGACAAGCACAGCCTCCTTGTGAGCCCCTTGTGAGCACAGAACATTATCTCACTCCAGCTTTGGCAGCACAGAGGCTTGATCCAGAGGAAGATTTGTCAGCAAAGCAGCCTAGACAGAAAGCTGGCTAAGTACCACAGAGGGCTGCTTCCTTCCCAGAGGCCCCATGGATGGGTGCAAGATCTCTGCAGCAAGTGGGTGGCTCAGTCTCCTTCACCTGCTTCTCTCTCCATATTCTGGGCTGGTCACACTTTTGCTCCTCTTCTGCCACCTTGAGGGAAAGAAACTCTGCTGCATAGGACTGATGGAGTTTGCTGCTGCTGAGGTGTCCAAATATCCTCTTTCAGATCGAGTTTTTCCCATGCCCCTGAGCAGAATAACCACTGCTGCCTGTGGGAACAGCGACCTGCCCACATGGGTCCTTCTTGGCACATCCTTCAAATAAAAAATCTCTTCTGATGAGAAAAAGAGAGCAGTGTGTTGTGCAGCCTAGTGTGCACAGCGAGGGGTGGCAGAGGAGTTTTTGACTTGAAAGCTCACAACCTGTTATAAAAGCAAGAAACTAAGATATAGGCAATGGTTCCTTTCCATGTTTTCCAGTGCTGTTGATACAGGGCAGATAATAACCTGGCTCCGTTATTACTCAAGATCTGCCCCTAGTTATGTCACCGGAAAGGGGAATTTTTCTAAAATCTCTTGGTTTCTGCTTGCACAGCCTCTGCTGCTTCAGTTGGGAGACTTGCCTGGTGGGGTGGCCCTGGGCAGGTGCAATGAGCTCCATCATTCCTGCCTCCAGCATGGAAAATGCCAAAAGGCCTTGTTCCTTCTGTGCAGCTTTTCCCATAAGGTTCTTGATACTTCGTTTACACAAGCTAACAACAAGGAGAAAATGATGGGAAGAAATTGGACTTAACCTCTATAGACTCATCAAGAAAAGGTGTCTTTAAAAGTGGCTTTAAACAATGCTAAGATCCTTTTAGGTTCTCCTTGCTGTACCCTGTGAGTCCAGCAAAGAGATCTCCTCTGTGATTAGAAAAAAATGGAATAACTTTTAAAACACAAAGTGCTTCACAACCACATTGTCAGGACTCTCTGCCATTAGGGAAATGAAAGGCAGGGGTATGCGACCTGTTGCACCTTTTTTTGTTCTTGCACAGTTTACCAGAGGGAATTGATGCTCACCTGACACCACCTCCAGAGAAAAGTCCAGCTTGAGTACACAGTGTCAGATGGCGGAGCAAACAACCCCCATGAGCAAGTCCTGCTATGTGTGCCAAGGCTTGAAAGATTCTTCCATAGGTTGTCTCAACCTTGCAGACTTCTTCACATTGCATGGAACTGTGGAACAGCTTCCTGAAAGTAGCCAAGCCCCTTCTGCACCATCGTCCTTAACAGTGTTCTGAACTAGGCATGTAAAAATTACAACATTTTGTTGTAGTTATTCTCATATTTACAACTTCTGCGGATTATTGACCTAGTGATGCACTCTGCAGTTTTACTGCGGATCTCTGACTTGCTAGATATCTGTTGTAATGTTCATCCTTCTGTGGGCTCCAGCTGCTGGGCTTTTGGATGTGCTGCTAGCACTTCAGTGTCATTCACAGACCAGCATCAGCCTCTCATTTTGTTTGCTTTTCCACTAATAGAGGAAGCCTTGGCCTCCCACAAAGCTGCCTGAGCAGCTGCCCATGCAGTGCAAAGCACCTGAGCTGACAGCTCAAGGCCATCTGGCAGTGAATGACATCTCAGAATTGACACGGATGTTGCTGGGATAAATGCCCAGTCCATTGAAAAGGTCACCTTTTATCAGCCTCATCAGCCCTGTTCTCCTCATAGCACTTTCCACCAGCCTGAGCAGAAGAAAAGAAGATTCTAAGAACTTCTGCCCCACAGAGGTGGTCCCTCCGGAAGGGGACACTGATGGTGGTGGATGTATTTTTGGATCTGACACCTTCCTTCCCTTGGACAAAACTGTCTTCCTGTGTTTCCTCAGCTTCCTTAAGCTTTTTTCTTTCTTTTCAGAATTTAAAGCAAAGCACCTGTCAAGAACACACAACCAAAACTAGGCAGAGCTGGAAAATATCCTGGTCATGTTTTTATTGAGCACCAAAGTGGCAGAACCTGCACCCATCAAGCATAGGATGCATGTATGGGGAAGGGTCTACCCGGCTCTGCTGCTGGTCCTCAGCTCCCATGGGGCAGAACAGCTCCAGCAATGTCAGCAGTGATGCGTGAGGATCCAATGGGCTGCAGGCATTGCCAGCACACAGTGATACTTGTGAAGTTGATCATAGCACCAAACATGCTTCAAGGTGTACATGGGGACAAGGAAAACAACCTACATTCGCTATTTCCTACTGAGCTGCGTGAAACTGTTGCTAAGCCATTTGTCTTTGGAGAGAAGATGAAGACAACTCATTTGGTGTTGCTTCCTTTCCAACAGGATGGACAGCGCTGCTGAAAACACAGCATTTATACAAGCTGCTTCTGGAGCTTCTGCTGCCAGGTCTGACAGCTGATAACTTGAAAAGAACTAACTTGAAGAAGCAAACACAATAGCACCACGAGGAAGGGCGATGTCTTTGATAACATCCAGTAAACAGAAGTTCATTAGGAACACTCTGAAATTAGAAAAATGTCTTTACCAACTCATCAGCAACATGGTCAGGTTTGCGCTTTCTCCTGCTACAAAATAACAACCATTGCAGTGAATGCATCCACTAAAATCAAGTGTATTCTTGGATAAAATTATAGAAGCAGATCTGTCTGAATGTGGTGTTGTATTTAATAGCTAGAGCTTGGAGCAAAGGAATGGAGAGTGGAAGGCAATTCAACAAACGAAGAGATTTAGGAAAGCGTGGAGCCTT
Organism: Tragopan temminckii; assembly: GCA_028571105.1. Taxonomy (NCBI): domain Eukaryota; kingdom Metazoa; phylum Chordata; class Aves; order Galliformes; family Phasianidae; genus Tragopan; species Tragopan temminckii. The sequence continues at coordinate 13,406,771 of JAOWBP010004096.1, read as the reverse complement.
TCATCTGCTCTTCTGCTCCATAAAGCACTGAGGAACACGTCTGTTTACAAAAGGAAACGAAGAGCAGTTTGGAAACTTTCATCTCTCCAGCTGCAAATGTCATATGCAAAGTATCAAGTGTTTTATAAGCATCTGAGCTTTAGCTTAAACCATTCTGTGAATGGAAAAAATCTCAGAGTTTGTGGGAGGAAGCAAGCACTTGTATTTGTGAATTGGGTATTTATAAACACCGCTACTATTCTGCATACCCAATGCTAATTTTATGCGTGCAGATGGGGACGTGTACTAAGCAAGGCAGCCAAAATACCTTCCTTTGCCTAGCAATTTTGACTGATTTGTCAGAATGAAGTGTTATGATCCCTTTAGGAGCATCTGTAGAAATGGAAAACATTCACAGAAAATGTGTTTTCCATTTCATAGTGCTAAACAGCTATAAAAAGCTGTAAGGCCAAAACACAAATAACGTGACCCTAAGGACTCACGGATTTGACATAAAGGTCCAGGACATCCAGAGAGCAGCAGCCCATCTGCCAGACAATCCTTTTGAACGCACGTATTTATCCTGATTTTGCTTTTCTAAGATGTGCACAAATAATCCAGACTTCAGCCCCACTGCTGAGGTTTTGCAGGTACAAAAGGACAGACACAGTATTTGGGAGTATTAACTCAGGTGGCTAAAACAACAACTTTAAAAGGTTGGCACATGTGTCTCTAACAGCTTAGATATTGCAGAAAGAAATCTATTCATTAGCTCACAGCCTACAATTCACCAGACTGAGAAGCTTAAGGAAAGTAACTTAAAAAAATATTTAAAAAACCTGTTTTTCTCCTGCCTCCCCACATCCTTAAGATTTCTGCTATAAATAGGAAAAGAGGAATCCTGCAGGTTTCTTGATGCTTGTGAGAAGACTCGTGTGAAGTAATTGTCTGAGATAGGCAGGGACTGGACTTGATGCAGAGAGCTCCTTTAGTCTTCATCTTGATTTTGTCATGTTACTTTATATTTTTATACTATCAAGTTGTGTTGGTAGTGAAATCTGAATTGGTCACCTAAGACACACGTAGAGAGCAGGCTGTGTGCCAGCAGCCTGACAAGGGCACTGTGGTTTGCAGGTGTTCTCTCCGTGGTATTTACATTTCTTCAGTGGAAAGGCAGCTCATAAACGGTGTGGTTTCTCTCAGGGATCACATTCCTCCCCATGCTGACAGGCTTAAAATCTAGGCTCATCCTGTTTCTTGAAAAATCAAAGTCTTTATCATTGATGAGTGGGGATCAGGGTAATGCTGGAGAAGGCCTCATGGAGATTTGGGACTAGAATTCTTCCAAAACATAACTGTTGAGTAAATCATTCCTTGAAAGCTGCTTAATAGAGTAGTCCAGCTGGGTGAAAATTCAAACAAAAAAAAGGAATTAAAATATTTATCCTTATGAGGATGTTTGTATAGAACTTGTCCTTACGTAGCCAAGGAATCTTAATAGTCATCCTGACGTAGGTACAAGAAAGACACAATTAGCTGCTTTGTTTTCATAACTGCCCATTAAACTCAGTTTTAAAGTGAAGCTAACAGTGTTAAGGATACCAACTTGGAACAGAATCTTTGCTATAATAAATATTTTCAGTCTTGCCCAATTCAAAGGCTGATAAAACACAATGGAGCGCTTTCAGCTGGCTTTGGTCTGTCCAGACACAGTTCATTTGCCTGAACTGGTCACACTGTTGCGGACAACTGTTCATGCACATGAAGTTACTCCTTTAAGTCATCCACATACGTAAGCATTTGCAAGACTGACCCTTACTTATAAACTACCTGGAATAAAGCTTTTACTTTCTTGCAGTATCAGTCATACCTATATTAAAAGAAGCCCCTAAATAAAAAGTTTGAGGTCTTAAACCTCACAAATTTTTGCAGCACTTTTCACCCTGAAGATCACCCCATCCTCTAAATGCCTTGAAAGCAAGGGGTTCTCAAAAAAATCAGGTTCGCCTTGTTAAATTAGAAGAAAAAGTGAGAGGAAGAGAGTAGAAGTTGGGAAAGACATTAACTTCTCCATGAACATTTTGCAGAGTTCTCTCCACAATGCCTCAGGTTCTCAGGACAATTCTACAGCACCATCTGTTTGTCTGCAGAAGTGTTTGAGCTCTATTCTTAGAGCCTGAGGTATGCAACTGTGCAAAGGATGAAGGTGTTGTCCTTACAGTGGTGTTTTGATGAAAGGTAATTTCAGCCTCAAGCAACTTTTTCTTTAAATAAGTGCTTACTAAGCACCAACTATTTCCACCCAGCTCTCCCTTTTCTCACAGCACACTTACCCAGTCATACTTTTGATTAACCCAAATGCTTCTGCTGGTTTTTCACGTAGCCGACCACATTGTTGGAATTGCTGCCTGTAAAACAAAACTCTGTAAGGTCAGATTGCAGATTAGTCTGCAGCAAAAAATAAAGATTAAAAAAAAAAGCTAACTTGCTTGGAAAAAAGACTCTTTTTGACTGAGTTCTGTATCCATCTGCAATGAATCCAGAGCCATGACCAAAGCTCCAAAAATATACTTCCAGATAACAAAAGGTTGTAGGACTGGGTGTTTCTCAGCCCTTGGGTGGGAACCCCTAGCAGAAGGCTGTATCATTCAACAGTGTGTCACAGCTGGCAATACTGGTTCCCAAGAGTCCCACAGTCAAGGCAATGCAGATCTGAAAACAAAACCTTTTTGACCAAGGCACGGAACCTTGAGATTAAAGAATATCTTTTTGCTATTTGCAGACCTTCATTTCATAAGCAGCAAATTCACCATAAACAATGCAATAACTATAAGGCTTTCATGCCAATTGCTTACCAAAATATTCCTTGTAATACTTATGCCTCAGGTTGCGTCCATCTGAAAAAGAAAGTACATAATGACAACACCCAGCCAGCCTTCATCCTTTGAGTGGGCCATTTATAATGTTCTGTCCTTTTCAGTAGCTATGAGTCAAGGAATCATAGATTTCCACAAATAAAAGAAAATCTGGATAAATTTCAAACTAGCTATTAGTGATCTACAAAGTTCAAGTTCCAGATGACTTATCTTTGTTTACTATTTATATTGTTTTTTAATCTCCTAGAAGGAGTCAATGTTTAAGAACCACACAGCTATACATTATATTAGGGAGGTTAATAAAGAAAAAGATATGAAATAATAAAACCAAAGCCCAAACCCCACATCTCACTGGTGCTTGCTTGACAGAAGAAGAAAGGAAGGAAGGTTTCCAGTCAACTGACCTGGGTTTCCACGGAGCTTGATGCACTGGCCCCTGTTAGGGATTCCTTCAGCTGTGTTGCCAGGGTTGATGATATGGCACTCATACCCTGTGGGGCAATGCAGAGGCTCATCGCCATCCTCAGTGGTGCTGCAGGCCTCAGCTGCAAAAGAAGCCTGAAGGTCATAAATTGTGGCTTTATCACCCACAGGTAAACAAAATAGGACAGCACAGCCACTTTCTTCTGTGCCTCCTCCCAGACAGGATGCTTCCCAAAACTGCTTCAGACTACTTCCCAAGCAAGACTACCACGGAGCTAACACCTCCAAAGACGTCTGGCGCAGTGGAAGATCAAGTTCACACCTTACACAAAACCTGATGTGTCCAACTCAACATGGGCAGTACAGACAGCCCAACTATTGGTAACACCACCCTACCCACAGCCTGTTGTGTGGGGTCTGTGCTGGACAGCAGTGGAAATAAACCACCATTGGTGGTCTCTCGTGGGTGGTCTCACCATGCTGCTCTTGCCTTCAAGCAGCCATACCTCTGTTCCAGTGTTTTGGGCTGGGTGAGGAATTTGGGGAAATACGAGAAGGAAGCTGGCAGTTTGCTGCTTTGTTCTTTGCTCCACACCCAGTACGGTACTGATGAATCTGAACCTCAGATGTAACTCATTGTAGAGTAAGGCAGCACCACCCCCTGCTGCCAACAGAGGCCTCAAGCACCTTGACCTTGGATATCCAGCAAGTGTGAAGCAGAATAAGAAAGTAAAGCAGGCCTCACAGGCTGTACTTGCACACATGAAGTGTACAGGCTAAGCCAGGACACTCCACCTTTTCATTTGCTAGGGTTTTAATTTTAAGAACTTCTGCTGTAATTCCCATGCCATGACTGTGGGTCTTACTTCAACAATTACTCCCTCAAGCTGAGATAAGGTAATAAAATAAGAACAAATAATGCAAGCATGACGAGGATGGATGAGGAGAGACTCATTTAATCTTATTTCTAGAAGTGCAACTCCTACGAGCTGGAGGCAGAATTTTCTCTTGAAGAACTGGGTGTTTCCATAATGGATGAGAATCAAGGTTCAGTGAGTCTGATACCATCTGTGTAGGACCAAAGAGGGTAATTTACTGGCACTACCTGAGTCTGACTAAAGCTGATCAAAAGCCAGAACAGAATTTCCATCATGAAATTGAGAACTTCAGGCATCCATACATTTCAAGATGCTCACAGAAGAAAATTTCCTGCCTCCCCACTGTCTCTCATTGCTTCATTTTGAAATATGTTTCATATTTAAAAAGTGTAATTAAAAGAAGTCCTTTCTCTATGGAACTAACTGAGAAGCCCAATGTCATTAGCAGTCCCCAAGCATTGATGGTCCCAGCAATGTCAGCCTCACTCAGCTCTGCAGCACTTTGCCAAAGCTCTTGTTTAATGCATTGCCCTGACACAAGAGCTGGGGTTGAACCCCCATCCCAGGGCAGCAGTGTGAGGAGGCCACTGCAGGCTATGGCATCTCCTAACCTATGTCTGCCCACAATTCATCAGGCAGCTGGTGGAAAAATCTGTGTATGCCAACAAAGTTTTTTCTAAAAAATATAAATATATATTTCTACTTATTCCAAGAATGGATAAAAATCCCATTCCCAGGAGTAGTCCTAGTGCTCTGCTGCCTCCATGGTCTCCCCTGTGTGTTGCACTTGGTTTTGGAAGGATCAGACTCTCCTAGCACAGGATTTCCGGCCAAACCCATAAAAAACAACTGATTTACTGCACCAGAAACTATTTCCCTGCACAACACAGTATTATTTGAACAGAAACCCTAGACAAATACCAGCAGCCCCAGCATGTCAACAACACTGGCAAGCTCTATGACAAATATATTATTTACTGCCTTTTGCATAATCACTCATCTCATGGAGAAGACAGTGAAACGTACTGTACCTTGTAAGACTTCCTCTGGGCCATCCAAAAGCCACCCATTTCCTCCCAGCCAGCGGGGTTTGGGCTGAACCAACCAGTCCAAAACTGTAAAAGAAACAAGAAACCACAGAGTCAAGGCAGGCACACTGCTATGGAAAAAATCACAACTGGCAGTGATGAAGCTGCTGGTATCCTGAAGGACAGATTTGAATGGATCCTCCATGCCCACTGCATGGAACAGACGAGTTGGTTGCCTGGCTCCTGCAAGCACTAACTCAGATTGAGATTGTACTTTTAAAAATTTTTGAATATATAATCCCAGCAAAATAACTGGCTTCATTTGCACTGGTGGACATTGTGCAGCACCAGCTGGTGGATCTTAGCTCATTTCTGACTCAACAATCACCCCAAATTCACCTCCTAGAAATCAGAAGTGTGGAACCAAAGTTTTATCCTTGACTCCCACTCAATGCACACTTCAAACCAGCAACCTGTGATGCTTGGGGATGCCCACCAGAATTTGTACACGTTTCTCTCTACCACACTTGACTGGCAGTACCTGGTGGGGGCTGCACAGACTCCAGGCAGGCGTAGATGCAGCCGTTGTAGCAGCAGCGCTTGTGCCTCTCACACTCGGAGTCGGAGCGGCAGCTAGGCACCTCGCAGGCTCTGTCTGGCAAGGTCTGGGGCGGCGGTGGGCAGCGGTCGTTCTTCTGGTAGTGGGCACTGTGAGAATGAAGAGGGTACTCATAATCCTTGCAAAGAAAAGAAAAGGAAACAAAGGTTTGGCATGAGGTAGATACCAAACATCCCATCGGTTGAAACAGAAGGATTTTCAGTGTTGGTCTCAGGTACTTTCTAGGCAGGAAAAGTAACTGTTCTGTTTCCCCAGCACTTCAGCGTGCTGGAGACAGACATATGTGACCACATTAACACATTCCTTTGGAAACACCAAGCCATCAGACTGCTGTGTGGAGTTCATTAGTAATTAAGGTGACTGCAGTGACAACGAGGAGGTAAAAATCCTTAGAGTGGGCATCATCATGACAAGCATCCCAAAATGCTGCTCTGGTAAAGCAGCTGAAATGATGACATTGCCTTGTTATGAGATTACATCCCCAAAGGGACCTGGAGCTAATCGCCAGGTAGTGCCTGTCTCCCAGATAGGCTCCTTCTCCCCTTATCCCATCCTTCTGGACCAGAACATGGAAGGGAGAGGTTCAAAGTCTTTCAGGCCTATCCTCTTTGGGGTCTCAAGTTGTTAAATTGGAAACCATTCTTAAAACCAGAGGTGATGTGGGTGAGATCTGTGGGGGCAATGGCAGTTCATCACAAAGCAAATGAGGCTGTGCTGAGCTACAGCAGAGAGGAGCCCCACTGCTCACTGCACACAAAAAGGACAGGGAGATGTAAAGAGGATTAACAGGCACAGGATTTTACCAGAAACATTTGTAAGAGGCAGCATTCAGATATTATCCGTGCTGGTGGCATTTAGCAAGAAGCCAGCTCCCCTTCCAGAGGTCAATCAGCCAAGCCCGTTCCTTTCTCACCCTTGGCTAAACTGCTGAGCTTGGGCTTAGCTCTCCAGAGCATCACACAGTGCTCATAAAGGGCAAAAATCAGATCTATTAATGCACATTAATAAGCTCTAGTCAAATCAAAAGACAAGTTCTGGATTTGCCCTTTTAACAGAGACCAACGTCTAGCAAAAGGAAGAACACAGAGCTGTCACCTGCTCACTGGGTTAAGAGCCCTGTATGTACTGGGCCCCATCATCCCTGTGTTTCAAAATCAGTGACAAACCACTGGGGCTGTTATTCCAAGAAACAATGTGGTGCAACTGTCCTCAAGGGAGTCTCCAGAAAATTTCAACAGCAGGCTGTGGAGAAATCTGATGAGACTAACATCTTCCTTTAGCTATTCTGCATTCCAACTGCCAAAAGCTCCACACGGCTTCTGTGGAGCATGCGTGTCTCTGCAAAACAGCATGTCACCACATGTACTGCCCAAAAATATGTCCGGGGAGAGGCTCCAGGAGGCAGCCTGCACTCATCCCACATCCACAGGCTGAACACTCCCTTGGTAGGTTGAATACATCCAGTATGGTGTAGAGCTCAGAGGAATAAACATTGACTGTCACTCGCATCTCATAGGATTGCTTGCAGAACTTCTGCATTCCCTGATGGATCTCTAAAGGGGCTCACTGCCCCGGGGACAGACTGCTGGCCCACGGCTCTGTGCTGAGCACCAAAAGAAATAACAGCGCATATTATTTCTGCTAACAATGGGAGAAGTTTTACTGCCATGCTCTGCCATGTATCGTATGTAGGACAATACGGTATCACTAACGTGGTTGCTTTTCCATCAGAGCTGGTCCCATTTCTTTGAGTGATAGCTAGGGGGAAATGGAGAGCAGCACATTTCTCAGCTCACTGCTTTGCAGTGTCTGAGTCAGGAAATGCACAAGTACAGAGCAGAGTCAGGACGAATAAAAGTTTTAAGTTATGGAAGAAGGTGTACACAAGGAAAATCCATATCTTGGTTACATCTGTACCTGGTTAGACAATGTGTGTGAGTCTGCATGTGAGAGACAGAACTGCCGATGTTTCCATAAACCACAGCCTCCTACCCTGTGCCCACTATCAGCCAGCTCCTACTGCCAATACATTTTTTTCCTTCTGTTTTTGCCTTCATTGCTTACACACAGTGAACACAAAATTGCCCCCAAAGGATATAAGATAGCATTTAACAGTAAATCTATGCAGTTCCAAACATTTCATAGGTCTCCTTGTCTGAGGGAGCATGCATCCCAAAAGGTCACAGCTTACCACTCTATTACTGAAATGTCAGCTGCAGGCTCAGATGCAGCTATCAAAATAATACTGGGAAATAATGGATACACAGAAGGAAAAAAACCAGAGTTACGGCAGTGGCTTTACAAATGATTCAGAAACCAAGAAGCCAAAATCACAGTGAACAGTCAGCTTAATGAATGAGATTTCCATTGGGGAACAATGCGAAAGTTTCAGCCAAATTCCTCTGTACTTATGACCTTGTTGCCCATTTCCTCTGATGTGCTACTGCTCTTAATCCCTCTCCTTCTAAAACTCATGGCCAATAAATTATTTCTGTGGACTTGGTCTAATGAAACTATTGCCATCGGTTTATGCCTGCTGAACTCTCAGTGGGAAACAGGATTCCCTCACTCACAAAACACCCAGCTGCAGACGGCTCCAGGTAGGGGCTGCAAGGTCTCTTTAAAAGCTCTCCTAAGCCCCTGGGTTTGTTTGGAGCACAGCTTGGATTTATCATTTTTACAGATTGTGACAACTGTCAAAATTTTTCCCTCAAGGAATATTTTTCCATTCAGGAGGCAAATTGTTTCCTATGGTGTTTCCCATTAATGCTTCCCATTAAATCATTTTTATGGGAAGATCTGCATTAGAGCTATACAAACAGAAGGTAAGGAGGAAAGTTCAGGGTTCAGCTAAGAATGCTGGAAGTCAGCATACACGATCAGGAAAAATCTGAATGCAACCACTCACTTTCAACTTGTATTTTCAACAGTGACTGTGAGATGCAGCCTGCCTCCAAAAAATCCCACATCTCTTCTGTTATGTGCACCTGAAACTGGACGCTGGGTTTGTGTCAAAGCCCAGTTCTCTGCTCACACGTTACTCCTAGGCACATGATAAGTATGCTAAGCTGGTAGACAAAGAGCCCATCTCCATGCAGATGTGTGATGGCTAGCTGGAGGGTAAGTAAATTGTTGGAGGAACATTACAGCAGCTGCAAGGAATCTTTCATTACTGGAAATCTTTAAAAGAAGGCTGGATTTTTTCCTAAAATGTTTGATGTAGCTGACACTGGAATAAATTCAAGACTGCCCCAGGTTTTCCCAGTAGACATGTGGGTGCCTTGATAACAAAGTAAAGCCCATTCCCACCTAGCTCCCTTCTCTGCTTTCCAGGAGCATTCCCCGGACTGTGCAGGGAGCTGCAGAACCCCAGTCACTGTGCTTAGTGAGGCCTCTCTGGCTGTAAAATGGACAAGTTTGCTAACAGCTGGAAGCCCAACTCCTCCATCACACTCTGACTGCCATCTTTCCTTCTCATTGCATTCCCTCTCCTTCCCCTGTCTCCATTCCCACCCAACTCCTCGTCACCAAGTAAACCCTTCCCCAGAGCCCATAACGAACAACTCCAAGCCAGTTCCTGACCACAACACCTGCTCGTTGTTCTGCAGCCACTGGTTCAGTAAACACACTCCTCCTGCTGTGGACTTGGATGTTTTCATGGAATCAGAATTATCAAGGTTGGAAAAAACAATTAAGATCATCAAGCTCAACTACTGACCCATCACCACCATGCCCACTAAACCATATGCATTCAAACACCACTTCCTCTCAGCTCCTCCTTTTTCCCCTTCAGCCCATCTGGGTGTCTCCATTTGTTATCCCCCTACACTGACTCACAATCAGCTGTTCCACCTGCAGCCTCTGCTGTCTTAACTGTAGGGAACACGGAGCATTTGGTAGAAAAGAAAGCCTCTCTCAGATGCACAGGGGCTGCCAAAAAAGGCTCTCAGTGGAGAGAAGGATAGAGGGAGGACAGCCTTCCTCCTTACAGTGGAGGAGAAGGGAACAGAAAGGCATTTGCTGTTTTCCCTAGATAAAACGTTTCTGTCAATATGAGCCACTCTAGCGAGCTTGCCAGATCAGTAGCACCTGGATTCATGGCTGCCAGAAAAAACAGCCCTTTGAAGAAGCACGGACTGAAAGAGGAGGATATATCCTCAGGGGAGCGGGCTCTGTGCCTCTACACAGCACATTATCTGAAGATCAACATGTAAATACGTGTTCTGCTCCTGTCCTGTCTCTCTGGGTCACTGACATTGTGATCTTACCGAATTTGAGCTTCACGTTGAAATGACAGAGGAACATACTAATAAATATGCTTTCCAATGAGCAATTTTGGATGGAACACAGTTTTTTGCTTCGCCATTTTCTGAATAAACTGCAGAACAGACAGTCCGTCCCAAGGGAGG
>JAOWBP010004096.1:13369280-13396459 GCA_028571105.1 Tragopan temminckii | reverse complement strand
ATTTTGGATGGAACACAGTTTTTTGCTTCGCCATTTTCTGAATAAACTGCAGAACAGACAGTCCGTCCCAAGGGAGGCTGCAGTGAAACAAAGTTCTGACTGGAAAATAATGGGGTACCTTTTAAAACATTAGCATAATTTTCCTGTAAAATTTTGAGGAAAAGTGTCATTTCATCCAACGTGGGCAGATGATGTACGTCACACTTCTGAGCCAGCAGTCACACAAACTAAAGGTACTTATTCCCAGACACTGCTCCAGATGTAATGGGCCAAAAACATCCACTCTAAACACAAAGCTGCTGTGTGTGGCTGCAGAAGACAGGTGGAGGAACCTCCTGTGACACAAGGAGCTGTTTATGCACATGCAATGGCTGTAAAATGAATTAAAGGAGAGAACACAGACAGACTGGGATATGTCCCCATGCCACTCAAGTGGCAGGAGCTTTGGGTCAGTGTTGGCTTCTAAGGGAGTAAGTCGGATTTTCAAATTACTTTTTCCTTTTTTTTCTTTTTAAGCAGCAGGTCCTGAAAGTCAGATAGCAAATCATCTGATTTCTTTTTTCCTTTCCTCCATGGCCATCTCTTGCAGTCATTTGGCCTAGACACAGCACAATGACACTCAGCACACTTGTTTCCTCTATTCTCAGTAACTTGCTGCTGCTCCAGTTTCAATTCCAGCGCTACCACTCCATGGCAGATTTGGAAGAAGTGGTGGTTGTGAGTAACACAGGGCTCTTGCTCCCCTCTGACACACTGGGCAGGCACTGAGGCGCTCCAGTTGAAGATATTTCCCCAAAGTTACCCCAAAAGGCAGTGGAAGAACAGGGCAGGGAACCCTTCTGAAGATCATGACATTATCCCCTTCGCACTAAACCTGTTCCCAGACACATCAATTTTGCATTCCCCATTCCCTCCCTTGCTGCCCTGTGATGTTTCTAGGAAAAGCAGCAATGACTGCAGCACACCAATGTGTTTTCGGCACGCTGCACAAGTTTCCTATCACAGCAGCTAGGTGGCAAAAGTTTCGTACAGCTTGGGAAACTTCATGCAGCCCTTTTATAAAGAGATGGGGTGTGGATTCAAACGCTCCTTATTCTAAAACACACACGTAAAGAAAAATTCCATCTCACGGTGAGCACACCCAGCCCCCCAAACCGCCCCACCGCAGCCTACTCACATCGTATTTCTCTGTCATTTTCAGCTGCAGAGCCCGTTTCCAGAGATTCCTTGCACAGCCTGAGTCTGCCAGCAGAACTAAGACACACAAAGCCGCAGCAATGGTCTTTTTACAGAAATGCAGGTCTGACAGCATCCTGGAATCCATTTTCCCAATGAGAGATCAAGTAGGGAGCTCGGCTTCCCAGGATCCGGGCGATTCAGAGCGCTGGCAAGGAGGGAGGGAGAGGAGAGGGAGGGAGCGTGAGAGCTGCTCGCTGGAGAGCTCTGTGCTGCACGGCTTCTGGGAAGGGAAAGGGGGGAAAAAAAAAAAGGAGCCTGCAAGCAGAAGCCAGGAGCTGCTGTTGAACTTCTTTCCACAAAGTTAGATCAGGTTCTCGGCTCACATGTTCACACAAAGTACACGCTCTCCTTGAATGATAGATGGGAAGATTACTTGGAAAGATTATTTTTAGACCTTTGTTCCCAACATCTGGCATCCTCAGAGAGCCCCATTCAAAGCCAAAGCGTGGGATCAGATGACAGCTGCCGCAGGGGGAAATAAAGGTCTTGGAGGGGTGGGCTCACAGCAAACAGCTCACCCAAACTTCCCTACTACTCAGCTCTCCCTTTGTGGGCTTCCCACTGTGCCCCAAGCTGTGGTTTTGGGTCGTGTTTTGACAAAGTGAGAACTTCGTATGAAGACTGCTTGAAGGAAATGACTTAAAGACATGATAAACATGCAGAGGCTTTAATTAAACCAAGTTGACATTAGCTTTCCACAAATGATTTTGAAGAAGAGGAAGATGCGGTCGATGGGTAAAAATAAATCCATGTGCATGGGTGGGGAATTGGGAAGGAAGGCGCTTTAGAAATGACCACATGGAAAGTGAGGAAGGGGCCATGAGTCAGACCATGCCTGACCATGGGAGGGACAGCCAGCCTGGTTGTCGGGTGTGAGACACGTATATGGACACTGAGCTGCCTGGGTGTCCAAAGGACAGGGGCAACCCTAAGGAATAGGCTGAAAGCATCATGCCTGGGGCAGGGACAAAGGTAGGTGCCAAAGAGCAAGAGAGCAGGGTACCTGGTACACAGATACAAGCACATACATAAACATCAGCTGAGATCAGGAGCTGTGCTGAGTTACTGAAAGGCATGCTCAGTACATCCACAGAGGAATGTATCGGAACCATCAGTCTTCTATTTGTGGCTTTATTTGTTATCGCTCAGAGGGCTTTGTCTCATGCAACAGGATGCCTCCAATTCTTCTTAAAAACAAATCTCCCTTGTTCCCTGCAATGTTAATATCTGCAGCTTGACAAAGCACCTTTCGAGCACAACCAGGAGCTCCCACCAGCGTTCTGACTGCCATGTTGTAAAGAGACAAATGACATAGCTAGGTCAGAAGAATAAACAAGGCTTTTTCTTACAGTATTGCTACTTAATTTTAGTCTTTGTGCTATTTCACTTGTCTGATCTCTTGCTGAAACCTAAACCAGCGTGAAATAACTGCTCACAATAAATCTCCCTAATTTCATTGTTGTTGTTCGTTTCATAGACTTGCAATCTGAACTCGGAACAACTAATTCTAAAGATTAATAGCTACTACAGACAACATTTACTGGCCCTTATTTTGGCTGATAAGAAGCTTTGCCATTTATGCAGGAGAAAGTACGGTCTGTGAATTACAGTTTTGGATTGTATGCTGAAGAAGTGTGGATTCTCCTTGGAAGAACATATTCCAGCAGATAGTCATGATCTTCATATAGAAATCAAAGCTAGCGTGCTATGTATGTCTCCCACACATCACACTTTTCATCTTTACCTCCCAAGGCACCACACACAATGCCTGGATTGGATTATTCCAACTACCAGCTGGGGAAACTGAGGCATGGGTAAGGGATTGGCTGAAAATAAACTTCCTATCTTTGTGGCCAGAATCCTAAGAGTTACAAACAGTGCAGGCTGAGCTGGAGCCTTATGCTTCAATGTTCAACCCTTACATCTAACAGAGAATTCTTCACACCACCCATTTCCACTCCTCTCACACTATTACCCCCATCCTGCCTTGGAAAGTGGGCAAGGGATTTCAATTTTTTATAGCATTAAGAAAAACTGCTTTAGCTGGAAAAGCTGGAAAGAATATATGTCTTGGCTTGTCTGAAAATTTTTCTCCCTGGTGGTCCCTGGCAAGGCTTTCTTCCCAAGTCCTGACAGCTGGAATAAAAGAGATAAGTATAAAGGTGTATAGGTCAGTATATTAGTGCTATGGTAGTATATTAGTGCTGAGCAATTAGCCCAGTGAAGGTGTTAAAATGAAAATCTATGCTCCCAACCAGCCTGACTGACCAGCTGCAAACAAGTGCGAGCCCAGTGGAAAGCACATTTTGTGCTAGTGGAAGTTTTCAGAGTGCTCAGCTGTGCCATTTATCATAAAACCGTTTATTCTTATACCTTCCAGGGAACACATATATATTGCCAAGTTATCTCTGCTTCAAGATTTGTGGTGTAGTTCCTCACACAAAATTCCCGCTGTCTTCAAGGATGTTAAATGAGATAGCTTCATTCATCACTAAGAAAAGAGTCATCTTCCACGTAAGGATCTGTGCAAATCTCCATTCTACAACAGGCTTCAATGAGGAAGATTCTGCAGTCACATGAACTGCAGTCCGATGATGATGTGGGAACGTGGCTGAGGCTTGAGCGTCTCCCCAGGACCTGAGAAACCTTCAGCATCATATGTTACAGCAAGGAGGAGCTGAGGGAGATGTATGTGTGTTGAAGGGCTGGTGTTTTATCCAGCTTGGAAAATAAAGGCACTTCTGGAATCGCTTCTGCTGCCTGGTTGGAATGAATTAATAATGGTTTTTAAAAATGTTCTCTGGGAGGTTCTGAGTGAAAGTCACGGGGTGTTTGTACAGCCAGGAAAAATGCCTTTGTCCAGCCAAAAAGCAAGGCAGGTCAGCCCAAGCCAAGACTTCCCCTTTCCCAGAAGAAAGATCTGACTTTTAAGGAACAATTATGTCAAAGAGAGTTTCCTCAAAGCACACAGCTCCGGCAGCACAGGGTGACTCATTTCTGCATGACACAATCACCATACCTTCATGCCAGGGGCTGCTGCAGTTCTTAATCTGTGGATTTTACAGGCCTGCTGCTTCCTCACCACTCTTGCACCAGTCCTGCTGCCAAAAGCACAGGGCAACGCTCTCCTAGGGGTTAATCAGGCTCAAGGCTGTTGATATTACCAGGTCCTGTGCAAAGGGAAGCTCAGCATGCTCTGCCTCTCCCCATGCCCTTCAAAAACAGATTGCAAACCCTACAGGTGCGCACCCAGGTGTTTGGATGGGCTTAGCTGTGAGAAGATTACAATATTCCTGAGAGGTAACACTGGAGATGCTGCTGCCCCTCACAACCCCAGAGGGTTATTTTAGGGCCAGCTCCACAGGAAAACACCAGATCTGGGTTTTCAGTGTGGGTTTGCTCCTTCTGTGAGCAGGAAGAGCTGGCCATTGTGTCTGTGCCAGATGTGTGCTACCAGTGAGGTCCCACAGGAATTCACAGGATGAAATACAAGATCAAAAGCAATACAGAACACAGGCAGGTGATTCTCCTTAAGCATCTTGCCTAAAGTCCTCACAAAAAGGTCAATGTTATGTGGCCTCAGTCCATTTGGAAAGGCTTATAAGGAGCAATAAAAAGCGTTTCTAGTTTTAACTAGTTTTATTGCATATAAGCAGAGAAGCACTCTCCTGAATGCTACATCCCACTAACTAAATTAGCAGGAAGTCTTAAAATGTATAATACAAACATTGCATTCATTATGAAGGGGAAAGGTACCTTGCTGGGAGAAGGCTGGCCTCTGCAGTGCAGTGTGCTGAAAGCTGTGTGCGAGGGGAAAGCTGTACTGAATCCGAAGAGTTCCTCTGGGTGGGACTCTGAACCATAGTTCTGATCCACAGCAGCTGAGTCACGGACTGGAAATCTCAGCAAAATGCCCCAGGAGGACAGATTGCATCCTGAAATGAAAGATGTGGAGTGTTAATGTCTCTCTATGGGTTCAGAGGGATTTGACAACGGATTCACAGTCCCCTGCTGTGCTCTGAGTAGCAGCCAGGCTGGGGTTCCCAGGGGCAGAAAGGCTGAACCCTGGCAGCCTAAGACATCAGGTCTGCACTCTAGCGATTCAAATCAGGAAGACCACGGGGGACCATGGTAAGGCACAAGTCAGAGCCAGGGACCATGCAATACTGCAAGCACATATAAATCTTATAAACCCAGCTAAGAGACATGCACCATTGGGAAAATAGGGATGTTACACGAGACACTGAAGCAGGGGTTATTTGATGGCTGGAGCTGTCTGATTCCCTGCACTGACACCTGATGGCTTGCTCAGGGCCAGACAGTTTGGTTTGGGGGCTCCATCTCTGCAAGTCTGAAATTTGCCTGCCTGTAACCCTTAGACAGATAGTTTTCCATTACAAAAGTGTCCTGCCTACATCCAGAAATAGCAACTTAATACACAACGTGCTTGTCAGTGGCACCTGCAAACACTGAACCAGGCAGATGTCATATACATATCATCGTGGTGCTTGCAGAGGATTTTCATAGAGGAAATCTTTAACCTCAGCTTCCCACACACCATCATAGGTGAACTCCCTTGTACTTTACTGTGGCTGCTCAGAGGCAATGAGCACTTTGGCGAAGGCAGCAAATGATTTTCCATGTCCAACTACAAGGCAAGTGACTCAAGAGCTCTGAAAAAACTCTGTCTCATTATGTCAGCTCTGGGGGTGCACCAAATCTCTCCAGAATAGCTAATGGTGGTGTGCACCTCGGGCTGTGCTTCCATCACACCACAATTTCTGTGCTCAGGGAGCATTGCTGCAGCTCTACAGCCATACAGGGACGCTAAGACTTGAAGCTGGTAACATTGCTTTCAAATTTCTTACATGAGATCCAAGGATTTTGGAGTCTGAGAGTCACATTTGATGTATTATCCCATTGCTCTTAAGGAGTTTGCTATGAGAAGGCAGACAGTTTTTCTTGTCTTCTCTCCCAAGGAGAAGGGTTAAATAAGTTATAGAAAATCCCACTTGCCTTTGACCTCCTGATAAAGGTCTTATCTAAAGCTGGCTGAAGATGAACAACTGTGTTTTGAACCACTGCAGGCTGAACTTATCTGGGAGTGTTCCCTTTCATGTCCTTCAGCAGATTGTCTGGAATGCAGCACACGTTTCCATAATCCACCTGGTCTGAGGGCACTTGCAGGCTTTCTCCTGTCCAACAGCTGTGCTAAGTGGGCTGGATCTCATTCACTACCAGCTCCTGGTGCCTGGACAGAGATCAGACTCTGCATCCCATCCCTGTGCTTGCTCTCCCTAGGCAATGTTTTGAATCCTCTCTTGGCTTGGGCTGTGAATAAAATTAGGTGCCATCCCAAAATCAGAAATCAAGTGACAAAAAACTAGCACTGCAAAGCAAAACCTTCCACGAACTGCTTCTGCCACCCACACATGCCCTCAAATGCCTGGGGATCAGCTCTCTCCAAAAGCCTTCTGGGCAGTCAGGAAGCTCCTACAAGCTTTGGTGTGGCAGGAAAAACCCAGGAAACATCAGAGAGTGTCCTTTTTTTGATCTACGTGCCTCTAACTAACAGAAGGTATCTCAGAGCTTGCATCTTGGCTTATATCATTTCCTTGCAAAGCAAGGCACTTTTTTAGCAGTCAGACAGCTTAATTTTTTGAAGGTTCTGGAAGAAGCATAATAAAAGGGGTTCCTTCCCCTCTGGTCTCTGTGTGAGGTCTCTGCGTGATGGACCTGAACAGAAAGGTTTAGTATTCCAGCTGAATTCCTTCCGAATAGCTCAGCAGACGGGGAGAGATACAAGATTTTCCATCTTTTATCTCAGCACAAAACTTTTCATCTGAATAGAGTCTCTTTAATGAGAAAGTCATTGTCCTCCAGTGAGCTGCTCATTTTTAGGATGACAGCAACTTGCATTTTCCACAGATGTTGCCTGTTATGATGTTTCCCATTCCTGACATAAAGGGGAAACATGAAGGTACTTCAGATACACTGTGTCTCAGCTGCAGTCAGTTGGTGCCATGCATTCACTGTCACACTCACTGTGCTTCCAGGCTCTGCTCTAGTGCAGCTGCAGTAAACTATCTGGGCAGGGCAGAGACAGAGAGGAGAGAAGGATGAGTGGTGTTTAGATTAAGGAGAACAGCAGCATGAGAAATGGTGACATCTCACTTACAAAGTCAATGTTATGAATATTGCACGGAGACTTTGGCAGGGGTGTCTCTATTTCTGTAGCAAAACAAATTGTTTGGAAATTGTTAGCTAAGCACAAAGCAAAAAACTCTCTAAACACCCAATTAGCACCAGGCAGAGAATAGAAGCAGTGCTAAAAACCTGACTGTAGTAGAGACCTGGGTTCTGTCATTACTTGGAACTGCACGAAGATGGCCACATCTCTAACCCCCATGAGAGTTCACAGCCAACTCTGCATAAGACAGCTTATATACGCTGGAAATGTTTTGTTCAGTTTTCATTCAATGTTCTAGTTAAATGTTATATGTTACATAATTACATGTGTTATACAATAATGGAATTATATATCAATTTTAAAATAGAATTTCATCTCCAACATGTTTCTGGTTTGTTCGTAACTCCCAGCCTGCCCTCCTCCACTCCCCCAAAGTAATGCAGCAACATCATCACATCAATTTTAGCTACAGCCTCTTGGTACATGATAGATCCTTCTACTGCAGACTACTTCATATTTGCAAAGCGGGTACACAGCTTGCCAGAGTTTGAGTTTAGATTTACACTCATGTTTTGCCCCCTCAGCACAGTTTTGGCTTCCTTAGGGTTCATTTTTCAGAGATTTCCAATGTGCAGCAGTTCTGGACATGTTCCAATGGAAATAATTTCTACCAAGCAAGTCATCATATTTTTTATCCAGCCTAGCTCCAGACATGGCAGCTTAAGCCCTCTGTGAAAAGGTATTTAATTAGGAGGAGAAGGAGAATGTGCTCAAAGTATCTTAGAGACCATTAAGCACATTAGTCCTATTAGACTTTGGTGGACTTTGTGCTTTGGTGACTTCGTGACTTTGGTGGATTTTGTCTGTGGAATCACAAATGTTTTACCAGTCTACACTGAGTGGTGTGACACAGGTGTCAAAGTGAGGGGCTGCCCCTGCATGAGGCTGTGAGACTTGTCTTCACTTGGTGTCCCTAGAGCCCCAGCACCATTCAGGCATTATACAGGTCAAGGTTTCTCTCTGATCTCTCTTTTTAGCTGAAGTTCCCAGTGTCAGGCCTTGAAATAGGGAGCAATGGAAAATGCTGTACCTTAGGCAAAAGAGAGGAAAAGACAAGACTCTCCAAACTATTATCAGGACAACTCAAGAAGGGCACAAACCAAAGAACATCTGGTTTATTTGGACCATTCTTTTAGCACCTTTCCACAGTATGGGACAACATTTGCAGTTGATTGGAGACGAGCTCCAGATCCCCTTCCAAGTCTACCTGTCTTCCAAAGCCATTAAGCTGTTCTTGAGTGTAACCAGCCCCATTAAATCACTTTTTGTTTTTCTCAGCCTTCTCAAACAAGCTGCATTATTCTATCACTTGCATTTTATTCAATCTGAGAGTGTTAAGGAGATTGGAGGAAGCAAGCAGTTAAAAATTCAATAACTTTTTCATAGTATCTCTCTATCTTTTCTCTGAAGGCTTCAACTTTTTCTCCCAACTTACATCCAACAAGTTCTTTGGCATGAGAAAGCTCAGATGAGGCTTGGCTCCTTAATTACATTATTGGCAAACTGTGGCATTCCTTTGTTACTTTCTTGATATAAATCCCTCAAAGAGCTGAGAAAAGGAGAATGCTGGATTAATTTAATCATCACTTCTAGCATGGTTAAATCCCAACTCCTTTATTGTCCACATACATTCTGGTGCTCTGAACTTCATCTTTCCTACCTGGAGTGAAAGCCTCTTCCACCGTTCTATTTTTCCCCCTTTATGTCAAAGGAGCGATGCAAACCGAAGTTTATGTGTTGAGAGTAGATGAAGACTCAGTAGCTTGGAGAAGAAAATTCAGAGCTTTCCTTACCCCATGAAGTCCTTCAGAGTCTTCAGCTGATGGCTGGAGGCCACCTCCCATAGCTCCAGAAGCAGCTATAGATACTTTGCAAGGAGGACGCACAGCACTGTCAAAAGTCAGTGCTGGAGCAATGAGTTGCCCAGAGATTTTGGGGGGCAATGAATCTTGCAAGTCCCGTATTCAACATTTACTGAGTATGTATGTATATGTAGAGCAAAGATCCTTCTCATGACAGGTAATGGAGACAAATGCTGTACAGTGTGTTTCATCTGGGGCCTCAGCTCAGCAGAACCTACAGTTATTACAAACTTTCTGTCTCAATTAACTCAGTGCTTCTGCCAAAGAAAGCCAGGACATGCTGTTTGCAGCAGGGCAGATTTACTGTTCTGTGCAGACTTAACCAGCTGTTTCAGACTGTGACTGAAAAGTGATGGCATTTACAGTTGAACTTTTCCAGACTCTTTATTGAAATGTAATAGCGGAAGTGTTGGTTGTGTCTCTTCATCTCTGGATACGTCTTCCTCAAATTTGAAGCCTTCTCTCTTTGTCTCAAGGGATGAAATTGCAGTTACCAAGTAAGCTTTGCAGAAATCCTGTCTAGCTCCATTTAGGTTCTCACTCCTTTAGCTCTCTTCCTAGTTGGGGTCAGAGTCCAAGGCAGCCTTTGCAAATTGAAGCATTTGAACATGAGGCTCCAAGGGTGGAGTCCACGGGATGGACCCAAGGATCCTCACGGGTCTCTTCAATTTGGGATGTTCTATTATTCTATGAAGCAATCTGCATCCTCTGCACGGCTCTTTATTGGACAGTCACCAGCTGGATGAGTGGTTAGTCCTGCTCCTAGAAACTCCACAGAAGGTCTCTGACTCTCTAAAACATAGAATCACATAATGGTTTGGGTTGGAAGGGACCTTAAATATCATCCTCCCTTCTCTGCAGTCATCTCTGTGTCAACACTGACAAAGTAAAAAATGTGCCTTGAGCTGGATCTTCCTAACTAGCAGCCTAGGATTTGTTGCTTGAGAGTAGGTCTTGTTTGGAGCTGTGGTCTTGAATTCCCAAACAGGCAGTTTTTCATACTGCTGTTACTAACCTAAATATCTCAATAATCAGCTCATATACAATAACTGTGAATTATTACAAAGCACTCACCATCTTCAAAGGTCTATTAATGAAAACAGATTTAAACTTTGAATCAATAGAAGGAAGTTATTCAAATTAAGAGATAGTGAAGACTAATTATCCACTCCTGCAGTCTATGCTATAGAATGGCACCATTATACTCATGAGAAAACACTGGAATTTGGGTCAGAAATGCCATAACTTACACACAAGTCACACATGACCTGGCACAGCAGCCAAGCTCCTGCAGTCTTTCCCTCTCTGTTAGGAAGAAAACATGCTGCTCTCCCTCCTCTATACATAGGTTTATGGTTACTTGTAACACGCTGTTATCCCAATTGATCTGAAAGTGATTATTTCCTAAGAGATTACAACAGATACTAAGTGGGAATACAAACAACTTCCTTCAAGTGAATTTTTGCAGGATTGGTGAGAGTCTCAGCCAGCAATTTCCAAGCTGGCTGCTGGGACAAATGCAAAGTCTCAGGAATGCATAAGCAAATGCATTAGGCACAATGCATCCATTGGAGCAATGATTCATTAAACAAAGCAGCCGCTGGAAACATGGAGAAAGCATGTTCAACACAGGAATAGATAATGGCTTTACCACTCCAAAAAAGGAAAGTAATTATTTTAAGTTCACAGAATCACAGAGTTTCACTACTTACAAATTGGCCACCTGAAAATGTGTACTTTAGATAGCAATACTCACTCTGTATACCACAAACCTGAATGCCAACATATTTCATCAGTTTTCTAGTTTTCAGGAAAAAAAAAAAATCCTATCAACTTCAGTTCTCCTTACTTGGACTGGGAATTTCAAACAATCACAGAATAGCAGAACCACAGAATGGCTTAGGTTGGAAAGGACCTTAAAGATTACTGAATTCCAGCTCTACTGCTGTTGAGAGGTTGAGTTTGCTGACCAGTTTCAAGAGACAGTTTCACCTTCTCCTTGTTAAATACTAGCCTCAAATGGTTTACATTTCCATACTCAGCGGAGAACAGAAGTATAAAATAAATTCTGGTTTCTTTGAAACATGAGCAGTGTATTTTTGAATCATGGCTCTGAAAACTAGCTGCCTGTGGCCACCCTGCAAAGCAGGACTTGCTGCTCAGACCTGAGGCAGTGCCCTGAAGCTGAGGGGTTACTGGCAAAACCAACGAGACAAGGAAAGGGTTCCAGCAAGCCTCAGCGAGCCTGCAGATCTACAAGAAATCTTGGCCATAGCCCTGCATATCTTGGGGCATGAGTAATGTCTGCACTTCTGCTGCTGCTCTGGTCTAACAAATGCCAGGCTAAATGGCTAGATCATTACCCTGCCCGCTATGGATGGATCCAGCTCCCACTGGAGCCAGCTGGAGCCTCTCCATCAGGAGAAGTGGGGAGAGGTTGGCCCCAGGGTTGCTGCTGTTTGTCCTTCTATGGTGCTCACTGCCTCCCTCCCACTGTGCAGGGAGGCAGCAGGAGCCCAAGGTCAGGAGATGAGGGCAAACCCTGGAATCTGCAGCAATTCCTTGCAAGGGACAGAACTCCTATTTAAGGAAAGGAGAGAAACTGAGAGAGGGTTTTATGACTAGGTCCAGAAAGAGGCAAAGAAAAACAGCCATGTAGGCAGTTCAAATCAAAGCAGATGGTCTTTGAGTTACAGTCAGCCTGCCCCTGGAGAAGTGCTGGATGGCAGTGCCAAGGTGCACCCCAAAACATGTCTGTTTGTGAAGGTTTCATCCACTGACACTGCAAGTAGGAGGGTAATACTGGGAGGTCTCACTGCAGAGCAAGGCTTTTTTCCTCCAGCTACTGTACTGAATCAACACAGTGACGGTCCCCACCCGAAAGCATAATTAACACTTGGAATCTCTGTTCCCCAGTCTGTAAGTTTGACCCTCTTTGGGATGAAGGGCTGGTAGAAAGGAAACATTGGAAGCCTAGAGGAGCAGTGATGGTTGACAGCAGACCAGTGTTGACAGCAGATGAATGTTTCCAAGACGCAGGGATGAGCAGAGGTTTTGTTTACAGACTCTTAGGGCTTCTCTGGTTCAGAGCACTGAAATGTAATACAATCCCACTCCCTTCCCACCCAGGATAGGGGTAAGGGTTTCCAGTGCAGAAGGAATCAAATTCTAGTTTACAGACTCCAAAGATTATCTGAGGGCTCCACATTCAGCTCTCTGTACTTGGCCTTCCACTTTGTGCACAGGGAATGTTTTGGGATTGATTCTCATTTATGATCAACTTTCCCTGCTGTTTGGATACATGCTACAGAAAACAGCAAATAAGAGAGAAACCCCAGCCATGCAAAACAGGAATGGGGGAGAGTGAAGTTAGAAAACTGACAACAATGAGAGAAAAATCTAAAACTATTTCTAATTCATTTTTTCAAGTGTCACGGTTTCAAGTTATGTCTTTTCTGATTTAATTTTCCCAATTAGTGGCAGATCCTCAGCTGGGCAAACTGCTCTGGTACCACTGTATTTTAGGATGTATTTTGTTCCCACTGCAAATGAAACTGCTATTGAATCTCATGGCTTGGAGTTTCCAGCATCTGTGCTGAAATCTGTGGGTTTCACACTCTGCAGGGGAGCAAATATTGGCTTCAGACACAGTCTTCATTGAGGTTTTTATGCAAGGAAACATTCCAATTGCTCAAAGGCTTCATTAAAAAAAAATGCTGGTTCTGCAGCAGATTTAAGTTAAGACTTACTCTTTCCTCACGCCAGTACCAGCAATATGAAATAAGAATGGCAAAAGGTTCCTTATTAAATTCAGAGAGGTGAGGTCAGAGGTTAAGAAGCTCTGGAAAACAGGAATTCTGAGGATGCACGTCTGGTTCATGTCTGATTTGGAAAGTTCCTTTGTTTGAGCCCTTTTATGATGGGGTTCACAGAATGGAAACAATGGCTGCTGATGGATATGAAGAAAAGCCCTACATCTGAGAAGAGAAAGGGAACTGAGATTCCCTCCCTGGGCAGTGGAGATTCTGCCTGCCTTTTGGTGGGAGGAGCTGCTCCCTAGGGATCCCAAAGTCAAATACGTCACAACAACAACCAAACAGGGAGATTTGATATTATTATTTCAAATTACTGCGGATATAAGGATGACAAATAAGGATGCAGATTCTCGTGGCTTTCTCGATGAAGAGACGCAGTAGTCTGCCTACTGATGCCCTGCAAAAATCTGACAGGCCACTCAGTGTCAGTGCCAACAGATGCTGAGGACTGGAAACAAAGTGTTTGGAAACGTGGGAGTGAGAGAAAACACCTCCCCTGCCTCGAAAGGGTGATGCCATTATGTTCAAGACTGTGTCTCTGCATTCTTCTCTCCCCTCCCTAGAGAAAACAGCTTTCTTATTTCCACCTTCACAGCCCTGCGCTGCTCTGATTGCTGGTACGTGCAGATGGATGGAGCTCCAAAGGCAGGAGCCTCTTGGTGCTGATCCTGCAGAGATGCTGGCACCTGGTCTGCTGCAAAGAGTTCCTCCAGCTCTTCCCCAGGTCAGGGACAGGCACTCACAGGCTGTTCCATTTAAAGAAAGAGCCAGTGTGCATTCCTCTTGGATTACAAGTTAAAATATCTTCCGAGAAAAAAAAGAAATAGGTGTTACTTTCTCTCAGATATGTTGTGTAGGAGTATAATAGGAATATAATTACCTTAAATCAGACATAGACCACATAAGAAACAGATGTTTGTTCCTTTTAGAGATTAGGGAATCTTGCAGACTGCCTAATAGGAAAACGGGCAATGTATCTTACAAGTATAAAGCACATTAGAACATTGCTCAGGAAATAAGTAGATTTTATGACTTTTAGGAACAAAAAATATAAAGGTGTGTTTTTTGTTTTTTTTTTTTTAATTAATCGTAGGCTATAGCAGCATATCATTAATTTTCAAAATTTCTAGCCTCCAGTATTTGTATTCTGGCCAGCTACACCTTCAAGGCTAGATGTGGCTCTGGGCAGCCTGGTCTGGTGGTTGGCGACCCTGCCCGTGGCAGGGGAGTTGAAGCTTTGAAGTCCTTTTCAACCCAGGCCATTCTATGATTCTACGATTCTAGTTTTGCCTGGTGGTTTGAAAGAACAGAGATTTACACTCAGCGCCCACTGCCACAGCCATCAGCAGCCGTCCCTGAGCGGCCACCTGAGGGTTTCTAGTTCAGCACTTCTGAAGAGCTGCTGAGCATCTCTTTGCACAGACTTCAAAGCTGAAACACCTCAGGATCAGGGGCTGCTCCCCAGATGAGATCAGTCCCAGGAGAACCATTTTGCTTTTGGATTTGACCGTCTGTCCTAAAGCCGGCTCAGGAGAGGCAGGAACCTTAAAGCATCCTTCTGGCCTCTGCTTAGGAGAGATTTTCTGGTTCGTTAAAGCCTTGATGCATTAATGGCCTGTGTGTGATTTCAGAGACTGGTGCGCCGAGCTCCTGCAGCTCAGACCTGGAGCTTGTTAGTGTAATTTTCTAAAGATTAGCAAGCATTGATTCCACTGGGCAGCTGTGGGGAAATGCTGTTAATCTCTCCTGACCGCTGAGGCCGTGCATGTTGGTGGAGGGCACCTGCTGGGGTCTGCACTGCTGCAGGGAGGTGCAATTCTCAAGGAAAGCTTTTCCTTCAGAAAGAGTGCATCAAAGCACTCGAGAATCATTAGGTAACAGCAGCTTCTTTGAGTCAGATGCTTCATTTTGCTTCCCTCAAGTTGTCTGAGCTCTGGAGCCTTTCCCCAGAAGATAGATATTGGCTTCAGGTTCACTTCTGGTAACTCCACAGGCTCAGACAGGCAAGAATCAGGTGGAATTTTATGTGGTGGAAGGATAGCATCTATATTTTAACACAGATAAGTTGTGTATTATTGCACAGCAGAACAAGAAAACCAACCTGGATAATTAAATTTCCTAGCCAGAAGGTAGAAAGTACTAAAGCTAAGCAGAGGCGGTAATTCAAATTTCTGGTTACAAAACAAGACATCCTTGGTAGAAATAAGGAATGAGTGCTGACTCCTGGGCCAGTGTTTACAAACCAAATCTCACAGCATACATGTGTGTACAGTATTCTGTAACACACAGGGCAACAAAGTGCCAAATTCTACATTAGGGCCACCAAAGGTGGATCTTGGATGCTGGCTGGGCATATTTTTAATAGCTTTTTATCAATGCTATATGAGCCATGGAGAAAAGGATGTGAGCACTGCCCTTCAGTTCCCCTTTCCCAGCACACGATGACTGTGCCTGACCTACAGTTTTACATGGGTTAAAGGCCAGTGGAGCCTAACCACAAAATGCTATCAGCTGTACGTCAGCCACCTCCAAAATAGGGAAACAAGGAAACCTAGAAAGAGAAAAGCAAAGTGCATCAGAAAGGACAAATTGTTTGGACAGCCCAGGCATTGTTTTTCTATCTTCAGTTAAACTGGGGAAATGGATTTGTTGGTCCTTTGTAGGCTGCAGAAGAGACCCTGGGGGCTGGAGAACAATGGGCTTCCCATGACACAGGGATGGATTGCCTTCAGGAAGCGTGTGTGCATTGCTCCAAGTGATTGAATTCCAGAATTGCTTTTTCAGGATCATCCAGTTATATTACAGACTCTATCATGGGCCTTTAAGTGGCCACAATCTCTTTTACTGCAGTAATGAAATAACCACTGCTTAAAACGATGATTATTTTTTTAATATGGGCTCAGCAGCCAGCACTGGCGTCGTTTCCTCTTCGACAGCAAAGTCAGAACACTGGTTTGCTGAGCAGGGCAGCCCAAGTGCTGCCCAAATGTGCAAGAACAGAGGCAGGATCAAGTGTAAATCAATTCCTCCTTTTCAAACTGGCCTTTTGCTAGGGTGGATTAAAATCTCTTTATTTACAAACATCAGCTCACTGAATAAACGACTGAGGGCTGTAACTGTTGATCTATGTTAAGGCCATCTGAAACATCAAAGCAAAGGCTGGTGGTGAGGAAGGGCTGACAAACCATGGCAACTTGCCTCTCTTCCTTCCCAGCCTGGAACAGCAGCGACGGCTCAACCAATTCAGCTTCTGTGAGCATATCTTAGCAGCATAGTTTGCAACTTTTATGGACTGAAGATTAAATACCAAAGGCAGTCATGACGGCAGCAAGCACAAATCTCCTGAATTCCTCAGCTCCACAGTGCTGTTTGCTTCTATGCAGTGAATAAATATGGAAGGGCAGACATAGGAGATGAAGGGGAGGGGAGACCTGGGTTTTGGAGATCGATGCTGAAGGCACTGCACTATCTTGGCCCTCTGGGCTGTCTGAATTTAGCAATTAAAGCCACTGATGCAGGAAGTCAAAATGGCTTTATCAATATCATCACAGTGATATAAAATTCCTGCTCATTCCTCACTTTATGTTAGTAAAGAGATTCCTATATCCCCCCAGTCTTGGGACACAATTGAAGATGCCCCCTTCAGGTTCACCCTCAGATTTCCCAGGCTGCAGATCCCCCAGACACCACTCAGCCATTTTTCCCCATCAGTTTTGATCTTCCTCCATCATATTTGAATTAAGACAATTGTTGGTTTTCATTTTATTTTCTCTTCCCCCTCCCCCCCTCCCATTTCCGCCAGGTTAAAAACATTGACAGGAGTAATTCATATTTTCAGATGAAGTTTTCCACCAAACACCTCCAACTCCAGAACTGGGGCACTTGCAATAGATTTCAGATTCACACAAGAAATTACTCTCTTTTTTTCCTTCAAAAAATTAATAAATATGCAAATCAAAGCTATCAGTGACTTAGATTCTCATCAGAAACCATAAATAACTACACAAGCTATTGACAGAAATACATCTTGAAAACAAGTTTCATGTCCCCTAAAAGCCATAAAACAGACCAAAAGGAGGGGAAAAGTTGACAGGTTCCTCTTGTCCCCACTCCTTTCATAATTCTACCTATTCCATTCTCCTATTCTACCTCGAAATTTACCATCTGCACCTAAATGGGAATATTTCCACCAATGGGAGAGGATAGGCACAATCCAGAAGAATACCTTTCTTTCCTTCTGTGTCTGGCTACCGACATCAGCTGTGAATGACACTTGAATAGCGTTTGCAGAACATACTTGCCTAAATATAGCCACCCAAGATTTTCATAAAACTGTATCAAGGCATCAGTTTAACCTGGCATGACAGATTTGTTTTGCAGTCATGAAAAACTGTGGACTAACTAACAATCACATTCTTATGTGTTGACCACTGGACAATAATGTGACATGGTCTCAGTAGTCCTTTCCCTTTGCTACGTGGGCAAATACTCTGCCACAAAGTAAGTGATACGACTTTCTCAAGACCTCTTAGCTCTACTCTTTCTTTGCCTTTTGAATCAATGTCCTGTCTTAAGTCCTTGCATCTCTATCATACACACACACCAAAGGGCCACCACCTGTTCCTGTGAAGTGCTGCACACATTATTCACATTTTGAAAGCAATCCAAAGGAAAAAATCAAATTATGTGCACTGAGTGTTTCAGCAATCTTCAGGTGACGTTTGCTTACACGTATAAAAGCAGAGCAGTGTGTTTGCAGAAGGCTTCAGGCACACACTTAACCTCAAGTGGGTAAGTCTCACGGAAAGGGCTGCCACTAAAAATTGCCCATGTGCTTAAAATTACAGAAAGACTGTGGGGTGCTCCTGCTTTGAGATCCTGGACCACAAAATACAGAAAGGAGATCTGTCAGGCTTCAGATGAACACAAGGGCCAATTTAATCTCCTTAGAAATGTGCGGCTGACTTGATACAGATTTTCTGGTGCACAGATCAAAGAGTTATACGCTGGGCTAGCGTGTACTTCCACATGTGAAACAGGAGAAAAATGGAATAAATGTAAGAAAGGAAGGACTGGGATCTCAATCTCCATAAGATTGCCTACATTTTGTAGAGAGGCTCAGCTGCTGGCTAGCAGCAAGGAGTGGGGAGTGCAGGAATTTTGTTGCTGTCTTGTGACTGCCTCAAACGGCCCACAGAGAGCTGCTGTAACTCCTGCCATGAACATTTGCTGCCTACTTCTTTAACCTCCTTGGAAAAAATGGATTCCTTCAGCCTCCTGGGAGAAGTGGTTATGCAGAAGTGATTCCAGATGGAAGAGGGTGGCTTTTGTCTTCATTTCATCTGTATGGCACATATGGCATCAGCTTAGGGAATGAGGTGACAAGTTGTGTAGCTCTCTGAGGCCACTGCTGAAATCAAAGAGTAAGGAAAAGAGCTGGCTTTGAGGCTTCTGATTTGTTTGGATTATCTCTGCATGTAGGCATGTGGCATACTGCATGGGCCTTGCATGAAGGAGTCCCAGAGGTGTCCTCTCAGTAGTGTAAGATGGGACAGCGCAGCCCAACCAGCCAGACCCTTCCATCAGCCTGCCCTCTTGTCCCAGAGGAGACAGGAGATAGCCTTGTGCCTGCCTGGACTGCTGGGTCTGGGAAATAAAGTAATAGCGTCTGCGGGAGAATGTAAGTGGCAGGATAGAAATGTGCTCAGAGCAAGAATCTGAAGATTTGGTACTTTTGTGAGCTGTCATAAACCAGGAATCTGTATTCTTCCCCAGACAGGTCCCTGACAGCAATCAATAACAAGAAAAATGAAGTGAACTGTTGGCAGCAGGATTTAATATCCCCTCAATACGGTACTTTGTTTTATTTCTCTGTCTGGCTGTCATCTACTGGGACAAGACCTGGGAGAAGGGAAATAAAATCCAATTTTTGTTGCATCTTCCACAGTAGGAGCAAATCTATCTTACTCCATGAGGTTGCATCACTTCAACGAATAACTGCTCTGTCCACTGCTTGTCCCCACCCCCCAAATTCTTGAAAACCTCTAAAAGGTTACACATAGTTCTGCTTTGACCTGGAAAACAAGAGATGTCTAATGTACTGCTAAGGATTAACTTTTCCAAGGTGCATTATTTAACTCATTACTTCGGTGCTCAGCTGAACTGTCAGATTTGGTCTCTGTTGTGACACTTGGAATAATCTCCAATTAGACACAACAGATTGTGCTGGGAAACCAGACAGAAATCAGCACCGAAGCTGAATGGGCAGGCTGACCACAGCTTGGGTCGCCCTGCTTTGCATGACTAGCCATGACAAGATTTGCTGGGAGGTATGTGATGTGGGCCAGCAGAGAAGTGGAGGTGTCAAACTCTCGGCACACTTGCTGTGCAATGCGAGGAGACAACAGGCAAATTCCTCGGCTTAGTACAAAGGCAGGGGCTGTCTTAAGGGCAAATGCTGGCTTTCTGCTGACTCCGAGGAAAACAGCTGCCTCTTTCTGCGAAGTCACAACAGTTTCCTCGTGGCAGTGAGATACTGGCATTATCAGTGGTACTAAACGGCAACAAGTGGCACAGACGCATTTGTTTGTCCAAAACAAAATGAGATCTGAGAGCTGGATGCTCCCTGGCACAGCTAAGATTTATTCTGAGATCTGTTCTGACTGCAAAGGGGCTTCAAAGCAGTGCTTATCTCAGGGAGGGGTGGTGCACTCACAGCCAAGGCTGCTTTACAGAGCTGTGCAAGACCTTTCTGCTCCAAGTGTTTAATAGAACAATCCCCATTTCATCCTCGAATCTGCTCTAAGTACCAGTTGAGATGGCTTATGCTGAGATTTGCAGAGGTTTTGTTGCTGTAATTTTGTCTCAAACCCTCATTTAAGACATTGTGGATGTTTCCTTTACAGACTCTCCACTCCCTCTACCAGGAAAACATGTGTTTAGTAAATAGCTCTGATGACATGAAGCACTTTTTATTGTTTGAGTTAAATGAACGTAACAGACTTAATTAGTTACACATTTCCCAAGCAGGAAATGGGAAACCATTAAAACTACTGCACTGAAATATCCCTCAATTAGTGCTTCTTCACACACGATTTCAATTTTATTAATCTGCCTATTCCCATAGGCAGGGTGTGCATGCTCACAGTGCAAGCAAGGCACTGACCAGACCAACAGGGCTCCTGGTTCATGGTTCCACCACCACAGTTTGGGAAGGAAAACTGGAAACTGGCACGCTACCCAAATCATTGCTGACCCATCCACGAACCAAACCTACCACCGCTTTTGGTGCCTCACCTGTGGTCAGTACTAGCCAAGAAGAGAATGATCACGAACCAGAGCCCCTTGGATTAAAAGGGGAAACTGAAGCTACACAAAGCCTGGATCTCTGGTGTGCATCTGCTTTCCTGTCACCTACAGCTCAACAGGCAACATCTGGCCTTTCAGCCAGATTTTCTCCATAACAAGGAAAGAAATAAAAAAGGCACAAGGATAGAGGATGAGCACACAGAAATCCTTTTAATTTGTGTGAGTTCAAAGCAATATGGTCAGAGGATAACGAGTACGATGTACTGCTCATATCAGTTCAGGGCCACGTTGAAATAAGCATAGCCATTTAATTAATGAATGTACTTAGAACAGGGAATAAAGAGATAAAAATCACTGAGAGGTGTAATTATTTTGACAGATGCAGCAAATAAGGTCCTGTAATTCCTCATGGAAGGATCAAACCGAGCTCAGGGCAATGCAGCCATTCTAAAAACATGCTCTCTTTGGGGCTCTTGTGCCTTGGCCATAAGGGCTGGAATTTGTCCTTCATTACGACTTCATTCATGGAATATGGAGGGAGGTGACCTCATGCCACAAACACTGAGATGTAGGTTTGTAGGACAGTTCTCATAGATGTGCTTTTCTGGGACACTTAATTCACCCCTATGCTAGTGCAAGTATGTACAGCTGGCCACAGTCTCTGCTTCTAGCTGCTCTGTAAACATCATCTGGGATGACAGGTTTTGCAATTACTTAGCAAGATATAAGGAGGGGGGGGGAATATAGACTTACTATTATATACTCACTGTTTCAAATGGACAATGTTTTAGTTTCATGTCTTTTTCTTCCAGTGGCAGCCACTTGAACCAAGCCTCCAGCCAGGCCCGTGGCATTTTAATCTTAGAAGACATCAGGATTTAAATATTTAGATGTTTCTTTTACGTTACTGATTACTGCTCCAGGCTTCCCAAGTGACAGATCCACGCACTTTACTACATGGTGAGACACGCTGTGTCGGATGGCAGCATCACTGTGGGGCCAGGCTCTGCCCCAAAACAGCCAGCTGTTTCCGCACTGCCCCTGCTTTTGTAGCAGCTGGTTTGCAGTTCTTTAACTCTGCCATGGCACATTGTGAACAGCACATCTGGAGAATCTGAAGAATTTGTCCGAATGTAAGCTGGAAACTTCTGCGGTGAGGATTGAAAAGTCAGAGCTGAAACTTTCTGAAGATATCTGCCACTTGGGGATGAATATAGACAGAAGTACTATTTCTGAGTGAGGTCTGATTGTGTTTGGAAATTAAATCTATTTGCATAAGCTCTTTGCAGCTTAGCAGCTATGGTTAAACCTGCTGTAAACCCAAACAGCATTACTGCTTGTTTGATACTGAAAGCTGCAGACACACATTTTCTAATTTCAGGAAGATGTTTACTTTCCTATTTGATAGCATCCTGCCTTTTCTGATGCTTCATTTCTTCCATTTCCAGATACAATTGATTCTTCCATTACTTCAGTCATATCAAATATTGTGAAAGAGGAGTTACACAGAAATGCTTCGTTAATAGTACTCAGCAGTAACAATCCAAAAAGCATTCTAAAGACTCTAAAAGCCACTCAGAAAAATAGATAAGATTCATTTAATTTATTTTAGTGATGCTGCTATTGTCATCTTCAAATGTCATACCATTTTCTCTTCTTTAAAAGCCAATTGAGAATCTGACTGCAATTCTTTTAGCCATTTTGCTACAACTGTTGATCTAACTTGAAAGGATGAGTGTTTTTATTGCACAGAAGATGTCACAATAGAAACAGCCTTGCTCTAGAATACAAGGATCCTCCACCTTTTAAAAGCGTGACTTGGCGCAGCAAACTGAGATTGGCTTGGGGATTTGGAGCCATGTTACAGTATCACTGGGAGATGCTTTGGATTAGATATTTAAGAATGTTCTAGTAATTTCTTAAGAATCCAATTGTTCACATTAAAAAAAAAAAAAAGAGTTGTTTCTTTTTCTAAAACGAAGATACTGCAGTGTTCATGCATATAATGCTTTCTTAACAGCAGGAAGAAGATGCCTAGTCTTTGCTGCCCATGTAATGACTCATGAAAACATCTGCATATGCGAGCTGAGGTTCAGGAGGGCAAGTGATGATTGATACAGATCTCCCATGAAATAGAGACTGGGTCCTCAGCAACATCTGGGTGCCTAGCTGGTTCCTGGTTTGCTATACTGCTTACTAGTGTAGGTACTATGAGTTGCCTGGGATACCACCTATTTTTCTAACTTTTACAGCATTGATTAATGTCAGCTAAAGACTTTCCACTCACTTTCACATTCCATTGACAACTTCTGATTCAGATTGGTCTCCAGAGGCATAAAACACATGTTCTACAGAAGAAAATGGTGTAGAATAAAGACTGTGGGATTTTTAAATCTTTTTCCCATATTTGTTCTTCTACATGGATAACCTGACATTGATGCACTGCCTTTTTTTCCCGCTGAATATCCATCTGAGAATAGAAGACACAACACAGATACTAAAAGGCCTCTTAACATTGGCTGAACTGCTTAAGATGAAGGACTTTCTCCCAGAAACTTGTATGGCCTCTCCTACCTTAAAAGAAAGATCTATCCATGTTTCAGTGACAGCTAGAAGCAGTACAGCTGTAGCAGCTGCTGCTGCTGCATTAACACAATATCATGAAAAAGTTCTTAGGATAAATTTCTACAGTAGCCATTACCTGTCCTCAAAGCTGTCAGACTGCAGCTGAAATGA
The DNA here is from genome assembly GCA_028571105.1 of Tragopan temminckii. NCBI lineage: Eukaryota > Metazoa > Chordata > Aves > Galliformes > Phasianidae > Tragopan > Tragopan temminckii. The sequence goes on along the minus strand of JAOWBP010004096.1, from coordinate 13,373,249 downwards.
AGGGATTGTTCCTCTGATGCTCATGCAGAGATGCTCCATAGTTGAGCACTTCAGACATTGTCATGGAAGGCAATCTTTCTTTCTAGATGAAAACAGTAAGCAAAAATGGAAGGAAGTTACTGAACATGTTTGTCATTAGCCGTACTAAGCTTTACAGGAAAAGGGCACACATATCCCTTTACATGATGATGTGAAAAAGCACCCAGCTATATTAAAATCATGACTTCAAAGAAAAAAGTACACTAAGCACAGGGAAAGCATGTCAGACAGAGCTCATATGGAACAAAATATTTGCAGACCTACTACTGTGAGACCTCCACCATCACCAAGGAAATGCCCTCTTATGAGCTCGTTGGAAATGGTGGGGGCTTCTCAAGAATATTCTTAAGGTTCACCCTAGCCCAGCAAATCTGCTTTGCAGACACCTCCTTTTGGTTTCCACAGGCTCCCTCACCGCCCTACACAGCTAGCTAGGAGACCATGCCCTCCAAACACAACGTGGAAACAGCTGGTAGGGATATATTCAAACCTTCATACAAAAATAAAAGCAACACATAAAAAAAAAAAATGCCAATCACACTGCAGTGCTATAAAAAACACCTGATTATAATCTTTGTTCATCTTCAATTAAGCTCACAGACAAAACAAGAAGTCTAGCCCAGAAGTGCTGATGGAACGAAAGGCAAAACACAGCCAGAAAAATCTCCATTGCTGCAGTGCTACCATGAACAAAGTGGAAAAGAAACAAACCAAATCCGACACCTGTATCTGCCCTGTTAGCCTGATGTGTCACTCATGGCAAATTCCTTTTATAGCAGGCAGGCATTAATTTAAGCACACATCTTTGATCCACAGTGCAGTTTTAAGGATAAGTTTTAGCAGCTTAGTGGAGAGAGAAACAAAAAGAAGAAAAAGATGAGTTTCTTCGTATGCCGAGTGTTCGGAGAACTCTGCAATGAAGTGTGGAAATAAACAACTTCTTGCAGATACTGCCCTCATGCTGCCTTCTAATTGAACTACATAGATCAAGGAGTGCTGCAGGAAGAGGAAAACAATATGGTGAAGAATTTAAATGAGTCATAGGAAGAGATTAGCAAAGTTGCAATCAAGTCAGGATACCGCTGTAAATATCACTGGTAATAGATTTTGGCATATATTGCCTGCAGCAATTCATACAGGCATGGCCCCAAGCCTGGCTCCACATTCTTTACTCCTTTCTTGTATGTTAAGGATGTCACTGCAGATCACTCTTGTGTGACCCCTCACTCCTGGTGTAGCATTTGTACACACAGATAACACCTACATAGATAACCCCAGTGCAAGGCCTGGGATGCCATGTACAAGGCTCATTGGGTGTAAAGCCCTTACAACGTGCATTGAGGCCTGAGAAAGAAATCCTGTAAAACTTTGGTCTCCCAATCTCCTTGTGATGGGAACTTGTCCCATCAGCTCTTCCCTCTCCTAAGCAACAGAGGTTGCCACACATCCCTTCTTCTCACTAAACACAAGCACGTATTCCCAAAAAACTTTGTCTTCAAAGAGGGCAGGCTCTCCCCATCTGCCCACAGGCAAAGGAAAGCACTGTGTTGTGTTTTCTAATTAACTACTCCCTGTTGTGACACACTCCACCAGTCCCCAGCTCTGCTCCTACTCCCTGCTACTTCACCTCACCTGGCTGTTTCATCCCAAGGGGCCTTCTGCTCACCCCACACTGTCAGCATTATATGCAAATAACTGAAGATCCCCGGAGCTATCAGAAAATAAATAATTATATTGATTGTACCCAGAAGAGTCCCAAACCCCAAAGGCAAAATTAGAGTTCCATTGAAGTCAGTGGGAGTTTTGCCAGAAAGTTCAGTGCTGGCAGCTTTTCATCCAACATTTCTTTCACATTAGATTTAATTAGAGGCCAGTAATGAGGCACTTTTAAAATCTTCCACATCTGGAGAAAGAGAACCGTGATTAGAGTGTACAGCTATAATTCACAAATTGGATTGTTAGAACTAGTTTTCCTCTGCTTTTTTTCCCCTTCTTTGCCAGGAATAACACAATTAAAGTCAGCGTCTCGATGCGTAATCCAGTCAGGAATGACCACAGGATGGGGGTGCTGGAGAAACCTGCTGCAGACTGCTGAGGTGGAGGCCTGACTGAGGGTTCTCCTTTCAGTTTTGATGAAATTCTGATTACTTTACTTATGGTGCTTTACAAATTACATATTAACAACAAGTCATGCAAGAAGATGCCTTCAGATGGAAAAGAAAGTGAGGAGGCAGTTAGAGGAAAAGAGTAAACACCTCTTTTCTTCCATCAGGTTAATGAACACAGACATTTTTCTTGTCCTCAGCTCAATCAAACGAGGCTGTGCTCCTGGGAAACGAGCACCCTTCAGCATGCCAGAAGTGATGGGGCTCCGGTTCTGCTGCAGGATCTGCAGAAGCCCACGTGGTGACACAAGCCCTGTGATGCCATGCCTCACTGTGACGGCTTGCTGCCTTAGTTCTGATCATGCCTAATAGTGAGACTGGTTAAGCTTTACATTCAACTATTACAACATTTAATTCCCATCCAAATGACTGAGTCTGACAGATCTCTTCCCCGAGAACTGAATAGAGGAGAGCATTTCATTTATTTTATGACACTGAGCAGCAGTAAGAAGGTACAAACAAACACCCAGAACTGGCTGTTGTATCGGAGCAACAGCAGTGCTTGTTCCAGAAAATGGGTTCTGGGAAGAATCCACCCAATGGCTTTGCAATCCACGCAGTGATGTCTGCACATGGGGAGGAATGCACTGCAACAGGATGATGCTGCTGGTACCAAAGATGCTGATGGAAGATGCACAAGAGGAAGGTTGCCCTTGTTCAGAGAGTAGGGAAAACGGGCTGCTGATCAGAGGAAAAAATCAGGAATGTAATTTCATATTTCTTGAAAGCAAAACAGGAGTATTTATATATTCCATGGGAAGATTTTCGTTTGATTTCCTAAGCAAGTATTTACTTGTTCTTGTTCCTTCAACATTCCAGGTCAGAATGAAACTAAAGACTGGAAGTTGAGCTCAACATAATACTACAACACAAACCAAAGTCAGGCACTAGCTGCAATAGTAGCTGGAAATGTAGATTTCATTTCCATTTGTTTTCCTGAGTAAAAGCTCACTGGCTTTCATTAACATTTGGAAGAAATCACGCCGGCTCCAACCTGATTAGAAGGGGAAGCCAGTAAATTTAACACGGATTATGCGATCACTGTCTGGATTAAGCTGACCAGAGAATGGCTTCAACCTTCACTTTCACAAAATACAATAGTTTCCATTTATGGATGCAAACAAATGCACAGTGTAGTTATCCACAACCATTTTTTATCTCCCTTCCCCGAGGATTACTATATCCACTCAGAATAATAAGCAATTAAAAAGTGGGCTGTAAAATCTGGTGATCTGCACGGATTTAGCCACAAATTGCTTCCCAGCAGCAAATGTTTGCTGTTCCAGGTCACAAAATGTGGAAACAGGAGACTATGGCCAGAAGTGTGCTGCAGTCATGGGAGGGACAGACACACATCCAAAGGACACAGAAGGGCCTTCCTCAGATGCAATCCACACTTGAATCACAGAATCCTTAGAGTTGGAAAGGACCATTAAAGGTCATCTAGTTCAACTCACCTGCAATGAACAGGGACATGCACAGCTAGAAGATTGTTCTTCAAATGGTTTTTGCTGCTTCTGTGGGAGTGTGGAAAGGTGGCATTGTTTCATTATGCAGCTCAGAAGAAATATCAAGTTTCTAACCTGCTTTTGGTCACTTAACAACAAAAGGAGTGATGATATTCCGCATAACCGTAAGATGAAATGTTATCAGAGGCCAAGTGCAAAGTGTAGGCCCTCATTCTGCCTCGAAGGTATCATAATTTCATCCTTGTCAAGGCACAACTTGTGCATAACTACCAATGTCACATCCACTGGAAAAAAAA
>JAOWBP010004096.1:13338388-13355966 GCA_028571105.1 Tragopan temminckii | reverse complement strand
AATCTCCAGCTTTTACACAGCCAGTTCATCTGCCAGAGCTTTCCAAGCAGTTTCCAAAACCTTTCTACACTTTGCCCTGGAGATACTTAACACAGGAAAACATATGGGGTGAGAAACCTTATTACGCTACTCTCTTTCCTCACCTTCCCTAAGACAAAATGTTTAATATGAGCACAATCTGCCAGTGTCACCCACATGACAGTGCTCTGCATCTGTGTGGCCATTTGACTGCTTAATCTGCCCGTTTCATAAGATAATTACTGAATGAGAAATTAATATTAGCACAGTAAGCCATGGCGTGTCTATATTAGTCAAGTTCAGATATAATGTTGTATGGAACTTCGAGTGCTTCATTGAAGGCGTGTCCTCGCCAATGCAGGAAAAACACTTTTCTTCTTAACAAATTGCTTCTTCGCATGTTTTCTTTGGATATATTTCATGACTGCAACCAAAAACCAGTGCTACTGTCCTGCAAACCAAATGGATGTGACCTGACACCTTTTGATGCGGTGCTGACAAGGCGCGAAGGAAGCCCAGCCTCAGGTTTCGGTGTTCTTAGCTGGCAAGGACGGGCAGGAGGGACCCAAGGGCAAGGCAGGAGGGCAAGATAGCTGTTGGCAAACCACACCAAACAGGCTGATTTCAAACCAAACACGATACCATGGAACAGATGGGCTCTCTGATGATAGCCGTAACCTCCTTCTCCTGTAACAATTCTCTCCATGACTTAGTCACTAGTTTTAATGATGAACTTTCACTGCTTATGAGAGAAATTAGCTTAATCAAACCACTGCTGTTTGATTAAACCATTAATAAGACATTTGACACGAGCAGGACTGTATATTAAACGAGGAAAAACAGCCTCTGGGAAGAGAGAGATTTTCCTGCATTTAATGTCAAAGGAAAACCATTCCAGTAAGCAAGCAAAACCAAGACTTGCCAACACAAAACTATTCATCTGTCATGCAGCTCTATACATATAAAAATAATGAAACATAATAATAACAATAACCTACTTTGGAATTTTTAACGACTAACGTCTTGGAAATAATAAGACAGTTGGAATGTTGAGTTTTTTTCCATGAATACAGTATCTTGAATGAGTTAGTAATGAGATAGTACTTTCAGAGTTCTCATTCATAATAATACAAGATACAACTCTTAATAAAATAAGAATGATGAATAGATTCTATTTTTGTCTTTAAGACAGACTAAACAAACTTCAGTGTAGCCAAGTGCACCTGGAGAAAAGAAGGAAAACATCTGCTGGTGTTGTAACACGTCCCCCAGGGCCTTGCCTTGTGAAGGGCATGGCGAAGGACAGCCTTGAATTCAGGAGCAGGCAGGGTGCTGGGGCTGGGTGAGGTGGTCACAGTTGCTTCACTACGCTCAAAATAACTCTAAAACAGCCATTAGTAAACCAGCAGTCTGTATTCTGAGCATGCCTGGCATCAATAATTAAAAATTGATTTTTAAAAACTTGAATGTAATGGGAATACAAGGATATGGGAATATCTGTCTCTCCATACTGCATCTTCAGCTGGAAGTTCTCCCTTTACAGCAAATCCACTCCAACTTCCACATAGCAGTCATACGAAATCAAAACACTTATACAACCAAATGTTGTGCATAACTTATCATTAGAATTAGAAATCTCATGAAATGAAAATGTTTATAAAATATTCTGAAAACTTTGGAATCTGCTATTAAGGACTGTAACTTCTGACTGCGTAGCTACGGTCTGCTTGTACTGTCAGGGCACCCTACGAGAGAGCCATGTTGTGAATTTAATAGGACAAAGCTTCAGAACAGCAAAGAATTGTCAGTGAAATTTATTATTAAAGGATGAAGTTAAAATGTAAAACCATTAGCAAATTAAGTCCATAGTAAATAGATTCTGGAAGGGACTACAATTCAAAGGACTCATCAGCTTAAGATATGCTAAAATCAGCCAAAGAGTATTTTACTGCCTGCAGTGAATTTGAAGTTGAAGGTATGAATGATATTAACATTCCCTCCCTACAGACTTTTCTGCACACAATCTAAAGCTCAGTATTACTTAACTGTAGTCTAAAACATTCAGCTTTGGCCTTGGCCTGAAAAGGTAAGGTCTCTTTCTGGAACAAGAGCTGACACACTTTGCTTGTCCTGCCCCTATGAACAGTTTCTAACAGTTAACAGGACAGCATCTTGTACGACTGAATGAACAGAGTAATCCTGGGACAGAGGTGAGCATGTTTACTCCTTATATTATATGTGTATATTGGCAAATCGGCCAATTAACGACAACTGTGGGAATTCAACGGGAGTCTCTCAGTGAAACCAGAGACCCAATTTTGCCTTGAAAAGAGAAAATGTTTTCAAACAGTACCAAAGGCCAAACAAACCGCAGCGCCTGGCATAGTCTCTTGCATCTATTTCAAGGATGAGCTTTCTGACACAGCACCATCTGTTTGTCCCGCGTTTTTACCAGACCAGAGGGTGTTCACGTCTATTCCTTGGATTCTTAAGGAATAGCTGCAACACCACTAATGACCAAGTAATAGCAAAAACAATCTTGTCTTTGCTGGCAGAGAGCCAGCATTGATTTCTAGACAATACTTGTGTAACCAAATATTGTTTTTTGCTGGAAATCGCTGAACCGTAATAGAGCAAAAACATCAGAGGAAGAAGATGGTAAGACAGACGTGTTGCAGAGGTGGTTGTGCTCCAGAACCCTGAAATATTTCTTGCTTTGAGTTGGAATTTAGATTATGGGATACATGCATTAAGAGGTAACACTTGTATAACAGTAAAATAATTATCTGCCCGACCCAAATGTGGATCTGGAAACAGAGTCCTTCCAAAGTCCTGCTGTCAAGATATGCTGGGATATGAAGCTTCACAAAGCTATCTCATAAAATTAAGAACCCATCCTAAAATGAGGAAGATATTACACCACTTTTCCTTTTCCCAGTCACGTTTAGTTCCTTCTTTCTCATGCCAAGAATAATGAAGAACTTGCAGTCCAAGCTATGCCCTCCATGTCCTTGGGTCCTTTTTTATCTCATCGCAGAGCTCTGCCTGAACTTGGTGACCAGTTCTGTTGATGATGCACAAAAAGGAAGATGATTTAGCTGCTTTTCTCCTAGCAGGATTGCTTCTGCAAAGCTGAGGGAGAGCAGCACTGTCAGTAACAGCAGCAGTTCTGAGTTCAAGTGAGAAATCAGAGGTGCTGGGTAAAGAGGCACAATTTTTACCTTAGTCACTGTTCAGAGTAGACTGCTTTCAATTGATGCCCTCTGCTAATCTTTCATTGAGATCGCAGCATCTCAAGTGTTCTCCCTGTTTTTATCTTCTGATGCATTTACAGATTAAGGAAGTAAGCATCTGCATTGATTTTTCAAGCTTTTGCAGTAGCGTGTGATGCAGAGCTCAGAGGAGAGCACAAACAGTAATACAGCATATCGTCAGCTAATGAATGAAAAGTTGTACTGTATAGTTTCATCAGCATGGACTGATACACCCAGCTGAGGCCTGGGAGGAAAACAGGCTGGTGGAAGTTCTTGTGAAAAGGAAATTTACTGCAAAAGTAGTGCAAAATGGCAGCACCAACAAACAACAGCAACAATCAGAGGGGTGGAGGGCTACGAAAACTCGTTAGGTGTATGATCAGGAACCAGGGAGTTGAAGTAGGCCATCAGAAATGGTAGTTGAGCAACTTTACTGACATTTCTGCTGCCAATGAGCTACCTATGACCTTATGACAATTTGGGTCATTTTATTCTAATCAAAATGTTTTCTTCTATCTAAATAAATAGGTTGGACTGATGGACTGACTACTTTTCAAATCAGCCTCCTCTCTTAACTGAGACAGATCTTTATGAAGTAATACCCTATATTTAAGTCTTTCTGTAACATTTTTAGAAAGGGAAGCTCTAAATAGCAACATCTTGAAGACAGAATTCATCCTGTGCACAGTCTGTAAATAAACTGTCTTCTCTAATGTAGAATGAGCAGGGAAATAAAGTTTCTGCAGCCCATGTCTGAAACAAAATTTTTTTACCAAGGCTGAAAACATTTCAACTAAATATGATGGTAATATTTGCTTCCTCCAAGAAAAGGGACGCACGGAGCCGTGTATATTGCATTTGTTCTATGTGAAATTGGTTAAAATGAACTACAGCAATTCTGACTTGAGTACACGAAGAAATATCACTGCTGCAATGAGCCTTCAAATTCCCTTTTCCCTCTTGCTTGCTGCCATACAGTGACAGGTAACACAACTGCCCAGTTATTTCCCAGGCAGGCAATAAGAACCCACCTGGTAATAAAGTTACCTCACTTGAATGTCAGATGTATTTTGAGTCACGGGAATATTTCAGCATCTCACATACCTTTCCTGTCCCATTGTTTAATTATCAAAGGAGCAATGAAAAGGAGAACGGGACTGAGGTGTAGATGAACATGAATTATTGAAAGGGACTAGGAAGAAAGCACTGCAGAAACAGGAGCAGCTGTCATTTAAGCTCTGCAGAAGGGCCACGAGGATGTACCAGAGAGATTTCCTCAGAGAAGTCCCCTTCTCTTCAGGAGCCTAGGTGACCTAAAGGCGTTTTCTCTTGTCCAGCCCAAACATCAAGACTGACATTTTGTGTCTTTATTTTAACCATTCATTTTACTTCATGTTAACACCCATTCAACAACTACAGATGGTTACCATGTTACTGATAATGTCTTATGTTCTTTCTCTTTGTTTTGTGTGTGCCTTTCTTTTGCCCAAAAGATCAAAATTTCATGTATAATTTAACTCTGCAAACACTATCCCTTTCACATTCTACATATCCTTTTCAAGCAATGAAATTCAAAGCCACAGGAACTGAAAACACTACTCCAGTTTGATCCATGATCCATGTCATCGTCTTGTTAAATAACTGCAAGCATCTTTTGACTAGTTGGATGGACTACATGAATGGAATCATGTTATGTTTGCTTTATGCTATCCCATCAGATTATACAACCAAGCTGCATTTCTGCTCTTCAAACACTTGCTTGGGAAGTGGCATTGCATTAATCTTTCTTCCTACTTTATTTCTGTTTTCCTTTAGATTATCCCCCAAACTGGACACATTAGTCTGTTTTCCCCCATGTTCAGCCTAATTTTATTAATGCTTACCATTTTCTCTAATCTCTCTAGCTCCATCACTGTCTCTCTATCTATCCTTCCAGACATTTCCTTTGATTTTATCATTAATTAATGCATATTTGTAGGGTTTACAACAAAATCTTGTTTATAGATGTGAGTCACACACCCATTCGTTGCCCAGTTGCTGGCAGTCAGATCTTTTCCAAACCACCGTGTTGATAATTTTAAGATTACAACAAATGAAATACCTTCTGATTATTTTTCCCCTCAGTGTTTCAGCACTTGCAGATAACAAATCCTCATGACTTTGGAGGATAGCAGGACGTAGGGAATACAGATTTGAGAACAGAGAGACCAGTAAGCAAAACGGAATGGCCAGGATGTCAGCAATGGCTGGGGAAGCTCACATGGGGCACCAGAACCTTCCCAATCCTTGTGCAGTTGCATGCCAAGGCAACTCCCTAACGTACCTTACAGTAATTCAGAGTTCCTCTTCAGGAAGGGCTGACAAAGCAGCCATGATATAGGTTTTGCACTACTGAAACTTTTTCCTACTGAAGCCCTGTAGTCCTGCAGGCTGAGAGATGCGTCCTTGGGTGGCAGTTTTCAGACAGATTGAAAGATAGGTCTGAAAAGGAGGTTGGAGGGAAGAACTTGGGCTCTCACCCAATGGTGAGCTTCTAAAGAATGTTCACTTACAATGTTCTCAGCAAAGCAAGTGAAAAAAAACCCAAAGCCAGCACATGGAGGGAAAATTCCTTTCCTCTCAAACAGGAAAGTTAAAGAGTTACTCAGAGGCCACTGGATGGAGATCTTCCCATGGGTTTACAAAGACCAAAATGCAAGCACAACATCTTTTTTTTCTATTAGTTTTATATTCATATGATCAGATCATAATATCTTTGTATTTAGCCTGAATGAAGCTAACATTTCATTGATTAAAACAGATACAGATCTCAATAAGGAACTGGCTAAATTATTAAAAAGAGCTTAAGGGCACTTCCAACAACTGGGTGGTACAATATGCACAGCAATGCCTTTTATGTATATTGTGTTTTAATGCAAGGTCTCAAGTCTTGGGAGAAACCATGATTAAAATGATTTTTTTTTTACGTTTAATGCATCGTAAATGCAGAACTGGATTTGTATGCTAATTCATTTGAACAGTATGATATTGGAAAAAAAGTAGATGAAGTAATCAATCACCAGTAACAACTATAAAAATATTTTCAGACTTTCCTTTGCAAGTTTTAATGATTTGAGATATAAATCCTAACAGAAGAAGGAAGAAAATCGGTGATATTCAGTATTCAAACCCACCTCACCTGCTTAGTGATTCATGTTTTAATCTGGCAGCTCATCACAGCAGTTAATGTTTCTGTTTTCTGTCTGAAAACAAAAAGCATTGCTGTATCTGATTCTTGAGCTGTGTACCTACAGATCATCACTGTTACCAATAACTTATCTGCCTATTAAAAACGGTCCTCTTGAGCATAGTTAGTTGAAGACCAACTTTTTAATAGCTCCTGTCCTTCCCCTGTAATTGGAGCTTGCTGTTCTGTCTCAATAACAGAGCTCTCCTTACAGGACCACAGGGGTTACATGCATTTGATTTATGACTAGGAAATGAAGGCTTAGAGGCATTAAGTGATGTGTCTGGGATGACACACGATGATTTTAACAAAGGTAAGAAAGAGAGAACTTCTGTTTTGTAACCACAGTGCTGCCTTTTCTCTTTCAGTACTGCATCACCCAATGGCAGACATCTTACTGTACACACTAAGTCAGGCTTGTGTTTATGGACACAGATAAACACCTGTGACCCTGTGATCTCCAAAATCAGTGGTACTCACAGACATACGCATGCTGCCAAGTGAGCCCTCCCGTAAGCAGAGAATGGCATTCGAGACATTTGAAACATCTGGTTAAGTTTCTTCAGTTTTTCTTCCTAGCAAATTTGCAACACCTTATTCTGCCCATTTTCCTCTTTTAATCCTTCAACAGGTGTTATTTTTCCCTAACTCATATAGTGGCACAAATGCTATTTCTTTTCAACCTACCCCTGTGTAGATAACCTCTCAGTGAAACAGAGGTTATCTTTTCTTAATCACATCTCTTCTTATTGACTATAGAAATGCATGAAAATGGTAAACAATAACTATCCAGGTACTCACATGGCAGTCAGATATCAGGCTTGTGAAGGGTCTTTGGCTATAGCAGGAGGCATCTCAAAATCTGTATGCTCTTCTGGGCATTTGTGGTATTTCAAAGATCCTCAGGTTGATCATTGCAATGACTGTTTTAATACCAGTCATGAAAATGGTGTGATTCATAAATGCTTTGGACTTTTGAAATGATAAGTACTAGGTGAAAAAAAAAAAGAAAAAAGTTTATATGATTTCCAATTTTAATTTTACCAAAGGTTTTACGATGTCGAATATTCTCTATTTTACAGATACATCAACACACGATGTAAATCTACCTGCAGAGTTAAAGGAAAAATGAAGAAACCTCCTATTTATTAGCAGCAAACTCATGCTGATTATCACCAGGGACTTTTTTTAATTCCTCCAGCTTCCAGGCTCTCAGTGAGGAAAAACAAGCAGCCCATCAGTCTTCTCCTTGATGTGCACGCAGTCAGACAGATGCGCCCTTTCATTTGAACTCAAGCAAGGGAAGGTTGCACACGTTTCGCATAAAACATTTTGGCACCTCCTAATGGACCGGTGCTCAGAGATGGTGGAAATACTTCTTCCTGAAATGTGCTACTCGTGCGTGGTGCTCAGGGTGAGAATGAGCACCAGAACTGACAGCAGGAGGGAATTATTCTCCAGATCAGGTTATGAAAGACTTCAGATTGTCTTTCCCTCGAGCTCTCTGATTACTCGGGGACAACTCACTGAGTCTCTTGCTATGTGGATAGGTAACAGCACTCAGCTCTAAGCCATGGCATTTTAGTTCTGTTTCCTCTGCCCACGCCACATCACACTCTAATCCTTTAAACCTAGGTAATTCAGCCTTTATGCAACATGCATTGGGATTGACATAGGAAGGATCATCCATTTGAAATCAGTTTCCCTGTGTACTGTACATTAACAGGTATGATTTTCTGGAGTCCAGAGGAGATGAGCATAGAAAACTTAGGGAAATATAACTGAAGTTTATTTCTAGGTGCAGCCTTTGTGCAAGGAGACAAGTGAAAGGACACAGAAATTTGTGCATTACATATCATTAACCTCACTATACTTTTATATATTTGATACATGCTCTGAATATTTCTTTGACTTTAGTAGTATTTTGCTCTTCTTGGCCCTCTTGGCCCCTTTTGGCTTTCATCAAACTCAGCAAAGGAAAACCAACTTATAAAGGCACTGATGGAGAGAAGGGAGAAGGCACTGTCCCCAGTATGTGTGACTCAGTCTTCTGAGACAGTTTGTGGTGCATCAGGAGCTTGGATCGTAACTGGCGTTTATGAATGCTGGGATGAGCAAGCAATATGTTACACAAGTGCTTAACAAATCAAGGGTATCCGCAGCCTGATTTACCACACGCTCCTGTGCGAATGGCATCATTATTCCACTGGAATCAATAATACTGCAACTCGCTAAGGCTTGAATAACGAAGAGGTGAATCTAGCCCTTTACTGTCAATTTAATTATCCATACAAACTAGGCGTTTGGCAAGATAGGCCATTTCTATTGCTCCATAAAGACAAATTATGAAGGAATAAACAGGAACATGAGGCTAACATTGCTGGACTGAATAAAATATTGGCATAAATCCTGAAAGTTTACCTTGCAATACGCAATGCGATAATTGAACTAAGAAAAGAAGGCTAAGCTCTTCTTTATGTCCAGTGAATAGTACGAGAATATGAAAAGATGTTGAATTTCCATGTAACGAGGCTATCTAAATCCAATTACAGCCACACGTTAGCCACTAAGTAGTGAATTTTAAAATGTTCCTTTCAATTTCACGCCAACTATTTTGCAAATAAATGAAAAAATATATATTTTACTGAACAGAAGAATTCATAAGGCACAAACAAAAAGAATCTGGGAAAGGACAGGTGTACACAATGGCTGAGTGTTAGAGAACGAATCCCCACATGAGCACAAAAGGCCTCAACTGACAGAAAAAAACAGCATGCAACCATTTAGTGATGAAATTGCACCAACTGAACATTCAGTGCTGGGCGAATTTCTAAGCCAATGAATGAAAACAGTATAGGTTTAAGTGAATTTATTTCATTCTTACTTTTTTCCTCCTTTATATGCTTATTTTTTTCAGTGCATTCATATTTCCTTAAATAATTATTTTGATGTACACCTTTGTTTTCTGACTTTAAAAGCCTGAAATTCATCATCAGTTTCAGGTGCCAAGGAAAGCAATTATCTTTGTACTATATTTAAGTATTACAAAAAGCCCAGTTGGGAAGCAAAGAGAAGATTAACAACACTCCCTTTATTAAATTACATACCTGCTCCCTGCAGAATGACTGGAAGACTTGGAAGTATATACAATTTGCAAGCATACATTCTACCCCTTGGTAAGATTGCCTGTTATAGGTAGACATAATTACTCTTGAATATATATAGTCTGGAATATACATACACACACACACAGTTTTGTCTTCAGCAGTTTTTTGCTGTTCTAATGGAAAAATACTGTCAAATAATGAGTGCACGATCGATTCAGAAAAGCACAACCAACCTAGTAGAGTCCAGGCCAACCTCCTCTGGTTTCTCAGCATAAAGGCACCTCCATAGGGTCCAACCAGTGTCTGTGCAGCCCCCCAGTACAACACCAGAAACCTTGGAAAAAGCAGAAAAGGGCATGTGTGCCCACTGCAGTATTTCCACTACAATACCTAATGTAGGCTACCGATTTACCGTGTCAGAAGTTGGATCTACATGGTGGGCTTTCCCTGCATGAACTTGTTTAGGCCTTTTCCAAATCCTGGCCACCACAATGAGTTCCAGAGTTTTATAATGCGATTGGTGAAAAAACACTATATGTATATAATTTGATATATCTACTGCTTGATACAGGACTCAGCCATAATTAGAAAATGTAAAATCACAGGTAAGCAAGGTATTACAGCCAGTGATTTTTGCTGCATTTCCCATTTTCTACAGCAATTAACCATTACAACACCTACGTACTAATGCCATAAATGACCTCATTATCCAACTACCTGTTCCAAGCCATCCTAGTAGATTTCTGCTGTGAGTACTTAAATTTGAATTCTGTCAAATAATATATAGCCAAGATTGAGGCTTTACCCCTGATTTATGCAGGGCTAGGCTTAACCTATCTGAGAATTACACAACAGCATGCAATTGCCTTGTCCCTGGAGCTCTCTAGAGAACAACCACCTCTGCTCAGCTTGCTTCAGAGCCGCAGTATGTTGCCCTCGTTGTAAAAGGGGATGAGAGGCAGGTCTAAGACATTATAATAGAATGGCAAAAATAATAAGAAGGAGGAAGCAACAGGGAGGAGACAGGAAAGTTATTCACATCAACAAATAAATAAAGCATATGGAAACTGCATGAAGGGCATGTAAAAGAAGCTGATGTGACCAGATGACTAAGGAGCAAGGAGAGAGCAATTCCAGAAAATAAAAGGGAACTAGAGAACGGAAAAAAAGAATAAAGATTTTGATGTTAATTCTGAATAGGGCAAATTCAAAGGGAAATTAACAGGAAAACTACAGCTGTAGTTACAAAAAAGAAAAAAATATATATAAAAGCAAGTCTACGGAGGTTTGAACTGATGCAGAAATAAGTCTTTCCCACCTGGAGAGAGACTTCAGTTTTGTGGTCTCAGCATTAACAGTTTTAGATGCTGAACTATTAAGGAGGATCTGTATTGGATTTTCTGCACAGATACTGCTTTGGTTCTTGCTGGCAGTGAGGCCCTGATGTATCTACAGCCAGAGCTCCAAGTCCCCATAAAACAAATATTAGGGTGCCCAGTACTGAACGTGAAATTGTAAACTTTAAAAACATGTATTTCCCACTAAATAAGAATAAGACTCAAATTACTGAATTATGTATAATATTTACTCACTGATTTGGATTTATTCACCTTTTTGTCAGCTGGTTTCAGAAATGCAACCTTTAGAAGTACCACACAAGGGCTTCACAAGGTGAGAAGGAAATGCTAATTGGTTTTATCTTTTTGTGAAACAATCCATCCAAAGTTAATTAGGATAGGTTTGCTTTTTCTTCGAAAAGTAATCCATAACAAATCTGATAGGCAGAGCAAACTGCATCTCGCACAAAGGTGGTAGGATTTAAGTGATTTTGAGCTATGCTCCCAGAACTCAGTTGCCTTCAGGCATCTATCTGGCCTTTCTCAGTGGATGGCATAATTAGGACCTGAGTGTAAACCCCAGTGGTGATGGCTGATAAGAAGTTAATCTTTCGGGCACCACGTGGGCCAAGAGAGATGTGCCAACAGGTCCAATTAGCAAAGGCTTCCCATCCCAGCCCGTGCCATAGCATTTCTCAGCACTGATAAACAGCTGCAGGATCTGCTTCTGAGGTGCCTCACCTCAGCAGCACAATGGGAAGCAGCCCAGGGCAAGCAAAGGGCTCCAGCTGCACCTTGTACTATCAGCTGCAAGCAGTGGAAACACAGCTCTGGGGTACAAACTCCTAAAGGTCTTTCCATGGAGCATTCGTAAGTCCAGTGGGGCACGTAAATCCCATAGATGTACACAATCCTGTGGCAATAGGATTCAAGTTCAGGAGCTGCAGCTACACTGGGTATAAACTCTGACATTACTTACTGAATTTAGGAACATCACCAAGGGTACTTGTCATTAAGATCTGATCACAGACCACCTGAACCCTCTGACTGAAGCTAAGCAAGCAGAATACAGGTCAAACTCATGTCATCTCAACTTTAGACAGAGGCAGCCCAAGACCTACTGGCAACACAGAACCCAAAAGCCTTACAGCAAGCTCAGCCCCCACAGCCGTGTATGAGAAGGTGAGAAACATGTTATGTGCTGTTCCCTATCATCCATACAGGAGAGAGAAGAAAGTTCCTGGTTGTTGGAAAAGCAACGAAGATTTGCAGAGTGCTCAGCATCTGCTTTCTGCAAGATAGAGAACCTTTCCTTTATAGAAGGAAAGCACCTTCCTGGCAGCCAGAGATGTGCTGAGGCCCAGCATCTGTGGACATAACAAAATTCCCTCTAGGGATGTTTAAGATTAAATCCCAGTCTCAAGAGGAATATAGGACATTGAAACTGCTCCTGAGGAATCTGACTGGTGTTGCCAAGATGACCACAACAATGGCAGAAGTTAATAGGGATTAAAATTGTTTTATTAAGTAGGTTCATCAGAATTTACTTATTAGCAAACCTGATTAGTCGGAGACTGTCTCCATGCTCTTACTCAGTTGCTGCCTGCTGCCTGCTGAACAGACAGAGGGATGCTGGAGAGATTATTGCTAAGCCCTTCCCCCTTCCCTCTCCCCTCCTCTTCCAGGACCACACTGACAGTCCCAAGGGAAACAGGAGAGACGGAGGGGGCAGGATCCTGCAGCTCTCGCTCAGCAGATTTCACCAGAAAGCCCCATGAGCCCAAGAAGAGGAGCTGCCACTTAGGACACTGACTCTCGAGCAAAGGATCTATTAGTACAACATATAATATATGAACACGTATGAATATTTTCCCCTTCTAGAGAAAGAAGGAGAGAAAAGAGGAAAGTGACTTGGATCTCCAGAGTGCTATAGCAATTCTTTTTTTTTTTTTTTTTTTTTTTGGTAATCAATATCACTAACATCCCCAGGTCTTTCTGCTGGATCGTAACTCAGGTGACCAGTTTGCAGCATGCATACTTCACCTGCGGGGAAGCCAGGCAGCGGGCTGCAGCCCGAGGCACGGTGGTAAGTAACTTGGGGGAAGTTTCCTTGGGATTTTTGTAGTTTGCTGCCTTGGAGTAATGAATTCCTGTGAATCTTTGGAGAATATGAACAAAAACAGGGATTTGTTCCTGAGAGGAGGAAGGGAAGGGGGGTGTCTTTCAATTGCTTTTCTCTCTGAGCTGGTAGTTTTCTTTCTGTCCTTGTAACAAAGTTTTCTACAGGATGGGCAAATGTTCCCTGTATTTTCTCAGTAATCTGCAGTGACATGAGACCGAGCTGATAAGAATACTTGTCATTTATAAAGCAATTTACTCTTAGAGCATTGTACAAACATGTACTAGTTAATCCTTGCCATGGCTCTGCGAGGCAGACAAAACAGGCAAGCAGTGAAGGAAACAGGAATTACAATCTGAGCATTCGAGTTAAAGCAATTAAGAACTTTGCATCCAGCTGATGGCAGGTAATTGACCACTCTAATAACTATTAAGCAGCTTAGTTAAGTTAGTGTGTATTCAAGGGTTTACAGAAATTAGAGAGCCATGCGACAACCACTGGAAAATGAACAATCTAGCAACGACCGAGATATTTTAGAGCAGAGACCGATCTGTTCTCGTTTGGATTTGCAGGCATCCGACCCTTTGCGATAATTATGAACGAGGCTTTAGCTCTCCTCTGTGCCTGTGTGTTGCCAGACAACCAATGAGGCTGCAAAGCAAATCGTATTCACAGGCTGCAGATTTCAGGAGGAGGCACAGAGGTGACTTTTACTTACAAACACTCATTAAATTTGTGGTTTAGGAAAGTACCCAAAGCACCCTTTCTCTTGCAGTAACCTCTACTATGTTTTCTCCTTCTTCACGCATCTTTTGGCTGGCAGATAACCCTGGTCTGATGCCATTTTGGATGTCCCAGTGAGAACTCTTAGAGATGCCTATTCTCTCTGGAGGCAGCGACCAAGACTATAGTAACATTAGCTACGCTTCTTGTAATTCCTTGAGCCATTTCTTTCCTGTCTCCGTTGAAACTCCTTCTGTCAAAGGGGTCCATTACCAAAGAGCCAGGAGGATTTACCGCCCTGATCAAGCCTCTGCAGTCGATCTAAAGACAGAAATTATGATAAATGTTGGAGGCATCAAATACCTGCTACCTTGGAGTACTTTAGATGAATTTCCCCTGACCAGACTGAGCAAACTTAAGTTTTGCAGCAGCTATGAAGAAATTATTCAGCTGTGTGATGATTACGATGAAGACACCCATGAGTTCTTCTTTGACAGGAACCCCAATGCTTTTGGGATGATTGTCAGCTTTCTAGCAGCAGGGAAGCTGATGCTCTTAAGAGACATGTGTGCCTTGTCTTTCCAGGAGGAGCTGAGATACTGGGGGATTGAGGAATCCAACCTGGAGAACTGCTGCTTTCGAAAATTATTTCAGAAACTGCAGGAGCTGGCTGAGGTACGGAAAGAAGAGGAGCTCCGGAGGAGCAAAGAAGCTGCATGCGTCCTGGATGAGAAGACCAAATTTGGACAGTTTATGAACAGACTCAGAGATATGGTAGAAAATCCTCAGTCGGGACTCCCAGGCAAAGTCTTCGCTTGTCTGTCCATCCTCTTTGTGGCCACCACAGCTATAAGCCTTTGTGTTAGCACAATGCCAGATTTAAGAGCTGAAGAAGACAGGGTAAGTAAGTCCTCTTTAACTGATCTGACTGTAGAATTTAAAGAAGTGTGTCTGCTTTGCTAGGTATGCATCCTTAAAAAAGACAAAACAGATACAGAAAATCCATAGTGATGAGGTTCAAAACTGCTCTGATAATGGAATTTTCTACAACAGAAAATGCAGCAATAGCTGAAAGTACTTCTGTCAGTTTCAAAAAGATGTTCAATTAAGAATAATTTTAACAAAGTAATTTACTAACTGTGAGCTAAACTACAAGCAAGTATTTCTGGACAGAACTCTATCACATAGCACGGGGTTTCCTTCTCAAAAAGCAGTTGCTAGCAAAGTTATAAACTTGTTACACTGAGACTCTCCGACTTACATTGAGGAGTCTGCAGCACATCTCACTCTTTGGTTATAAGCAATCACTCAATAACGGCAAAAGAAATATTTTCTATAACATGTAGCACTAATATCAAATACTAGCTGAACATCTAGCCGCATAAAGACCCTTTTCAAGTAGGTCAGCTGCAGTAATTCAGGGCAAACTGTCCAAGCCTGTATCATACATCAAGGATCTTTTCTATAATACTGCTGTATTTCAGCATTGTAAAGATCTGTTATTCCAATTATAAAATGGAGGAAAGTAAAAGTCTAAAGTTATTTCAGATGTAGTAATGCCCAAATTTATCAAATAGCTTTGACTAATCCGTTTAATTAATCCTTCACTTCATTAGCAAACTGTCCTTCTGAAAGTGGTGAGAAAATAAACTCCCTGCCCAGTGAGATAAGACACTCCCTAAAGTATTCTGCACTGATGAATAAAGACATTTTCACATTTATAGCACATTACGGTATGCACCACGCAAAAATATGTGCCTATTTTATTGCTCAAGCAGTAATTCAAGGCAGCACAGTCACAGCAAGGATATGTTATGATATGTGCTGTCTTTCAATGAAACTGAGGACTGAATATTAACCTGTATTTGCATAAGAAGACTATTAACTTTCAGCAGTAAGTCTGGTGCTCTCGCAGCTCTCCGCAGCTATTACTTTTGGCAGAGAAAACTGATACCCTGCTCCAGCGCTTCTTCCAAAGAAACACTTTAAACAGAGCACATCCTTTTTAGAGTTAGATGTAAAAACATTACAAGCCCTGCTCTAGGAAGTGCTTCGTACTAACTTTGTTAATGGAAGTTGCCTGATGGATTTTATTGTCGTTTTCCAACCGCTGCAGAAAAAGCTTTTGTGAATACTTGCCACGAAAAAGAAACACGTTATTTCAGATCTCAGCACCATGTAATATGTTGTGTGCTTTTAAAACTGATTCTCCGTATTTTAGAAAGGAAAGGATTTTCAGGTCTGTAAGGGTATCTGGTCACTGAAGTATGGCTGCTTTCCACAGATCCTCTGTAAAGCACAGATAACATTACTTCCCAGAGACCTGCATCCATATCACTACTTTAAAGACAAGCAGACTGGACTGAAACAAGCTCAAAAGTGGGAGTGCTTGAAGTGCAGGGGAAAGCATGAAGGCTGAGCTTGGTCCAAGGAATAGATTTGTCCAAACAGCTGCAAACATCTCACAGTTTACACTTAAGGCATCAGAACAGTGCACCTCTTCGTGGAGTCCCAGAAGCACAGAGCACAGTACTGAAAGCCCAGTTATTTGAACCATTTAAAATTATGCCAGAGAAAGCACAGGGGAGTACGTGAGACATACTGCTCACACCTTGTGGAAAAGCAGAATATGAACTACTAAATATTTTCTATCATCTCCAAATTTTTAGCCTGCAACACCTAGCGTTTTCCTACTGGGATTTCAGAAGAGCATTTTAGCGACAGGAAAGCAAACCACTCACAGAGCTTAACTGATGAAATAAGACCACTTCTCAGTTGTGACTGAGTCACTCCCAGGCAAACTGCAGATCTGCATGGAGATTTGTTACTCAAACCTGGTTACTGACTGACCTCTGAAAGTGATTCCAGCATGAGGACGTGCACCAGCAACCTGAGACAGGCATGCAGCACCTCAAATTTTGGTTCTGTGGGCTGAACTTAAAAATCCCATGATACTCTTCTGCCCAGCGACAAAAACAGTCAAACTCCTCCAATAAAGTTCCTGAACAACCTGTAATTCCACCCCTGAATCCAGAGATGCCCCCTTCTGAGGTTTATTCATTTCTGAGCTGAAGTTTGGCTAAACCTCTATGCATAAAGGTGCTTAGAGGTATTGTAAGGATCTGTATTCCAGTGTTACTAACACTGGAAATGGAACGTATCCATTCAGAAATACAAACAAGAAAGGCTTTACCTCTGGTGCGTTTGTACCACTCGGGGCTCCTTTCTCGAATCATCACAGCTGTCACACTAAGAGGGTGAGAACTGGCTGGGTTCCAGCACAAGAAGGATCAGATTGAAACAAGAAAAAAAAAAGGAAAAAATAATACAAGGTGACTTCCATTTCACTCAGAGGCTGATGCAGGCACGTGAAATCACTCGTTCTTTTAGCAGGTACAAAGCCAGGGCTCGCTCAGAAGGAAGAAAAGCTGCCTAGGCAGGCAGGAGAGCAAACAGGAGTCCTCACCATCCGAGGGAAAGTGAGAACTCCGGTCTCTGGGAGAGGGATGGCAAGGAGCCAAGGCAGGAGCATCTGCACCGGGGAAGCCCATCACCCTGGCAACCGGAGGGAGGGATGGAGCCATCCGCATGGGGAGCGCAGGGCGGGGGCTGGCTGACAGATGAGAGCACGGCCCAAAGTCAAATAAAGAACGAGGCACTGGAACTGACACTGTGCACATCTGCCAGAATATTTCAAACGGCATCAGAAACAGGAAGAAAAAACAGACAGATGAGCAAACAGTTCTGTATCATGTCAGTGCCTGATGTGAATCCCAGCCCAGAGGGAACAGCCC
>JAOWBP010004096.1:13320820-13338288 GCA_028571105.1 Tragopan temminckii | reverse complement strand
CAAACAGGTACTGCTGGCAGCATGAGAGAAGTGCTGAGCTGAATCACAGACTGTATTTAGGAGAAGAGAGCTGAAATTCTCTTCCAATGAAGGAATTAAGATGAGCTCATTAGAGTCAAGGCTAAAGTCTCCCCAGAAGTCAGTCCCATGCAAGAGGTACAGCCAGGATCCAAGAGGTGCAAATGAAGTAGGCACTGCTCAGCACAGACAATCCAAAGGGAAAAGAACATCATTACACCTGTGAAATATGGAACAAAACCAGCACAGAAGGGCTCAGACAGGGCTGTGCTTTGAAGCACCCTTGGGATTTTCTTTTGGAGGAGATTTCTTTTAATGAGTCCCAAAAACTGGCTTTCTCTGGAGAAATTACTCAGCAGAAAAGGTGCAGCAAGGTCTTTTCCTCAGGAAAGACAAGCAAATTAGGGTCAGTGAAAGAAAAGAAAGAAGAACCCCCAGACATTCCCATTAGCTCAGCACTGGTACAACCACAGCTTTTTCTCCTGGTGCAGAAGCTCCCAATGGGTCACACTTACGTGATGTCCTATGGCCCCAGCTAACAGAGAAGAAAACATCTATCTCTATCCTCCAGTGATAAGTGAGGGGTCAGACATCATTACTACTAATTTTTGTGTTTGCCCATAACTGATCTTGAGAAGCTTGTAAGTGCTTTCTGTACTGCACAGATAACCTAATGAAACATAACCGACATGCGACGCAACCAGCACTGTCAGACCTAATGATTTTATCTTGGACCCAAGTATATTCATTTTCTGAAGTTCCAGTTCCTGCAATCATTTGATTATGTAGAACTCTAATTCATTTTAAACGAGCATGCTTTTAGTCACTGATTACACTGAGAATCCAGAAAACATGGGAAAAAAAAAAGGGGGGGGGAAACAGGCAAACAACAAAGAGCAGATATATAATAAATGGAATCATATTTTATTATTTGTTTTTCATTCTGTGCCATTATTCTGGAGGCCCTGATGTATGTTTTTCAGCGTTTGACATCGCTGATGCTGTCTATATCACTGTGAAAACAGCCTACCTGGCTGAGACCCTAGAGAAAACTGTTGAGAAACACATTTTCTGTAAAAGTAGAGTTTCAGTGCTTTATAGGAGAAAAGGCAAGGAATTCCTGGGGAGACAAAGGAAATCAGACAAAATATTTGCTTCATGAGGTCTACTATCACCACAGCTAAATGGGGTAATTATAAAAAATCACACTGACTTTGGTTAAACACAGACTTTAGTTAACTGGTTAAACCATGTGAATTTTTGTCAGTGTGAAATATGTTCACTATGTGAAGATAGACATGTATGAGACAGAGCCTCAATATTCAAGCTATTAAATCCACTGTGAAGACATTATAGCATAATGCTCCAACCCTGCCTATAACCTGCAGATAAAATTAAATCTCTTTAGTGCATTTATTAAAGGAAAACTTGAAGGACTTGGGAGTGACTGGAGAAGATAATAATCCTTATGGAGAATGTCACATAGAGGTGTACAAACCCAGTCCTACTGCTCACAGTCTGCAGAGATAAGACTCTCTGTCAAAGTGCAATTTGGCCAAGTGGTAAAAACAATCACCTGTGGTAAATTGGATATGACAGCTGCATTTTGACAGATACCCCTGGTTACCAATTGTACAGCTTTTAAATAACAGGGTCTAAGCATTGATCAAAAAAGAATTTTCTAGCTGATTAGCCAGGGTAAAATGATTTTTGCTGAGTAATATCTTTTTCAGTGAGTAGCAGCTCGGAGTACTATTAATGAAGCAGCGCACTATTCAGAATACATCTGCAAAGCAAGGGTATTTGTCAGTAACTCTGTGCTCAAATGCATCTTCTAATGCAAGGCATAAATCACACAAAGCATGGCCCGGAATGACTTGCTCTGTAGCCAAAAAATTAACAAAGTTCTGACTTTCAGAAACACTTAAAATACTCATTTAAAAGTGTAAGATCAGAAAAGTACATGTCCATGCCTATCTATAAATATACTGGTATATAGACATGACTTGGTATCACCTGGGACAAAATAGAGCATTCAATCTAATACGTACCCCATTAGAGAAGTGTACCGTGCTGAAGCCCTGCTCTACGCAACCAATGGGCACCCGTGGGGTGGATGCTACTGAACACCTGTATCAATATACCCTCACTGCCACACAGAATGATTTTCTTTAGAAAATCTGGACGCTCCATTTCAGTGAGTAAGTGGTTTTTAAAAGCCGGCTCTGCCAGTTCAAGGTCCAGTGTTTAGAAGGCACAATCTGACATTATTAGTTCACCTTATGTTCATCCAACTTTGGCTGTATCCCAACAGCCATGGGACTCCCAGCTTGCACGCTATCCTGGGGGGACACCCAGCTGCTCCAGCTGCTCTGCAGTGGGCTGTCACACAAATGCAATGTGGGACAGCACATGTGCTTCCCACTGGGGATCACAATTTCTTTTCCTTTTCCTGCTTTCAAGTTTGCGATAGCTACAATGGGAAAAAAACCTGTTTGCTTTCTTCACTAAAGTCATCTCAGGAGGTTCAGCACAGATGACTATTTAATAAATGCCTTCTTTGGGGAACTGGATATTTCCCTCTGCAGCCAAGGACCTCTGCCATTGGAACATGCTATCTGAAATCAATGCATCCTCCAAGTTCATAGGAGTAATGCATCAAATACTAAAAATAAACAACCACCAAAATTTGTACATCCTTTAGAAGTTTCTCTTACTACTACAGTCAAAATTAGAATCTGGTATTTTAGTTCTGGAGATGTTTGAACAGATCTAATCATTAATTTCACAGCACCAGAGCTGTGAACTGCATATGTTGTGCTTATTCCCGCAGTGTCAGCTCCTCCTGTTAGCACAAGTATTTTTCCTTATAACAGGTTCAGTGCCTGTACACAGGTACAGAGACAGGCAGTCTCTGCTGCACAGAACTTGCAATGCAGTGAGGACTGAAGCAGAGAAGGAATAGTAATAGGGCTAAAGCTTTCATCAGAAGTAAAACTGGAAATTGAGTCTTTCTCCTAAGTCCCATATAGATACCTTGTCATTCTGACTGTACTGTACCTCAGTTACAAAACGAAGTCTGCTAAATTTCCTAGTAGAGAAAAAAAATAAAAGATAATGCCTCCACATCTCTCTCCTAATAAAATGGTCTGGGCTCACCAATCAGATTGAAATGCTTCAGATTGATTCTTACAATGTTTGCAGAATAAAGAACCCAAGCATAAAAGTTAATTGAAATATTTTATTTTAGTTACATTTACTCCCCAGATGAGATAACCTGTGCTGGGTACAGAGATGATTTCCCCTTCCCTACGTCCTCTGTAATGTCTACATTCATTTAATCCCACTATTAGTTTAGTTTCCTCAAATGTACTAGGTTTAGTAATTGTTTTCATAAGTCCAAGTTTCTTACTCATAAAGCAAAGTAAGTGGAAAATTGTTCTGTGATCAGAATACACAGCACTCCTTTAACCAGCTTATCATCCTGTAAATCAGGTTACAGTCTCTCTCTCAGCAGGCAGTAAACCTTTTGATTTTATTGCATCTGTCTCTAACTATAAATCCCAGTACTGGAGTGATCCATCACACGGGGTTTTCAAGTTCTCCCTGACCATCATTTGATTCAGCAGCACAGGGTTTAATTATTCAAATAATAGCAGCAATGCGGTCGCAGTGATTCAGCAGTACCTGCAGCACTGCAGCTGGATCCCACGGCTCCAGGTAGGCAGGGAACACAGACTGGTACAAGACTTCCTAACTGAATTATCATTTTACTGCCAAAAGAAATGGTAAAAATGCTGCAGAGAGGGATAAGAACACAAGGGAGACGGTTCAGTGTCTCAGCTGCACAAAGAGCTACACAAAGGTGTTTTGCTCCACCTTAACCACTCTCCAGACTTGTAGACTCACTCCTGAGTCCGTGGGCAGGCAATAGCAAGAACTGAAGCTTGCTTTTTCACTATCACATTAGCTTGCATTTTTCTCACACAGAGGGCATTCTCTGGGGACAAGATACAGATCAGGATGCAGTGCCCATCTGTAACCTTGAGAAGTCAGAAGGCTGGAAGACAGCACCGTGCCCAGGAAATAAGTCAACCTTGGGCTTAGAGAGGAAAGTTCCTGCGAGTTTTACTTCTAAATCCTCCACATTCAGGGCTGTGTTTTGCTCTGCATGGGCTGTGTGGGCAGCCCCAGGAGCAGTCTGGCTGGGATAAGCCCCTCTGCTAAGCACTGGGTCAGCTGCACACGTCAGCAGAAGGCAGGCTGGTAGCCTGGTTCCATCTGCTCCCATTTCAGTGGACACTGGCCATGTCTGCAATACGGCGTGTGGATCAGACAGAAGGATCTGTGTGGTAACTGGCTGTATCTGAACGTGGTAAATAACATTTGGACACATCAGGCTAAGTTTAGCAGATGTGGATTGTGACCTTGCATCAGTAATGCTGCCAGGCATTCCTGGTGTGAAAGATGACGTTCTGGCAGCTTGTCCTTCAAATGCAGAGTACTAAGCAGGACCATGTCCTGCCTACCAGTATTTAAGGACACTCTTTTCAAGCTCCACTAGAAGTCTGAATTAGAAGAGTCAAGTATATTGCTTTACTGAGCTCCTTCCCTGCTCCATTTTGAGTGACTGTTTAATGTTTTCTGGGTGACTGAACACCAAAACTGCCTTCACTCAGAAGCAATCACTGCTGCATTAGGGTGGATCTAACTGGGAAGAGGTTCAGACCCTTTCTGTCCATTGCCCATTTGTTTTATGATGATAAGCCAGCTGCTTTCCATAAAGGTACCCCACAAAGAACAACATTTGCACACAGTGATTCAATCATGACTCCTAACTCAGCTTAAGGACTTTTATCAGCCCAGCTTCATAAGTAATGTTACTTGCCTTTCTCAGAAGTATGCTGGATAACCAACACATGTACACACTGCTGATGTAGACGCTGACTTCCTATATGAAGTTTTGAAAGTATTACCCTCTGCAGGGGTGACGTGATTGTGAAATAATCCATATACTGACCTAGCAGTGCTTACTGGCAAAGCGCTCTACAAGCATTGGTGCAACTTCAGGCATTTAACTAGGAAATGGACGATGTGAGACAAGAAACACATAAAATCACTAACATCATCATTAACTGGCAAGCACAGAAAGGAGATCACGAGCAATGCTGCAGGATTGCTTTTTCTTTATCTCAGGCACCACTCTTTTATATACTGCGGGAAATCCCAAATTACACACAATGGAAAACGGGTTCAGAATGCTGCCAATGGACTTCCACTGAGAGTCATTCACAGGAAGGGCAGAAAGTTGGTATCCACAGCCACAACACAGAGCAGTTGGTTATACAACCACCAAATGCTGCCAGCTTGCTGGTAAGCCGTCAGCCATTACCTCACAATCTACATCATGCCGCTCATTTCCATGGAGCTCTGCAGAGGACTACAAAGAATGGATCTGTTCCAACCAATACTAGTGAGGGGACCACAGGCAAAGCCTGAAACCCTTCCTGCCAGTGTGCAGCACAGCTTGCAGCAGCCAACATGCCAGACTCAGGTTCAAATGTTCAGAAACCTCAGACTATTTTATGAGATGGTACTGCAGTGTGTAATATCCAAAATATACATTCTCACTGTTTTGTATTTGCTTCAGCATTTATTTAAAAATACCCTGCAGTGGATTAAAGGGTAAACATCCACTTCAGAAGGTACTGAGGTATATCTTCAGTGGTAGGAAATTAATTGGCTGATCAGGTCATGATTCAGAACAGGTTTTCCCTAGCATATTTTAATTATAAAATGCTTCAGATTGCAACCAAGTGGGTCACAAATGGCCAGTGCAAAGCAGGTCCTGAGGACATAAGAATAGCTCCCTGGTGCTCTCATCTAGTTATATATAAATGAGTTTATAATAATAACTTTTTTTCTTGTCTATAAAGTGCAACCAAGTACAATGCATCTGAAAAACAAGGTGAATGGACAAGGTATTTATTCCACAAGGGAGCAATGCCACTCTGTCTGGGCATTGCTACCATTATTGGTGCATGTACAGACATTATTTTCACAAGATGAGATTTATATCTGTTGTAAAATATGACAGTGCTGCATAATTTTGAGATCTGGTTTTATTTACTATCCTAGATGTCATTATGCTGTAACTAATGTTTCCTGGTCAACGAAGAGGGCAATTGGCTGGAAATTTATATTATTTATCTTAGCTAGTGAGTGGCACATATCTCAAGCTTATTCAACTTGATTTCACAGTTGGGGAATAAATTTCACTCCTGTAAACTCACCTGTGCAACTGAGATTTAGATGCCACGCATCACCCTGGCATCAGAGAGTGCTGAATTCCTGAACCTCTGATCCTATCAAAAGAAGGTAGTGCATGAAAGCTGCAGTAAAGCTTTCTGGAACCCCAGTGTTTTCCACTATTAGTAATACTACTTTCTCCTCACTGTTTCTACAGAGATCCATTTTGCTTAAGCTTTTGTTTCTCAGGTTGTCAGGACGGGCACTGGACTAATGAGACTCAGTACAACTATTCTTACTTTTTATTATCAGCCTTTTTTTTCTTTCATATCTAAAGAGGCTTCAATAAAAGCATCCTAAAATGAGCATTTTCACTGTATTATTATAAACATCCCAGTACACAATAGAGCCCAGAAAATGAACCATTACCTTATACAGCAGAAAGCAATAATGAAAAAGGAACTATGAATTGCTTATTATCTCGGGTGCCACGGAACTTTGAAATGGCCACTTTACCTCCTTGAGGTGGTTTATAAATCCAAGAAATCATTCAATATTTCAGCCATCAGGCTCGGTATATAGCTTGTTACATACAAATCATTGTGTCCTTCATTGCTGAACCTAATGTTCTTTTCATACGTATGATCAATACCAGGCACTCTTTTTATTACGTTTATGCCATACGTTGCAGAATTTCAGCTGGAGACACGTTCCATAAATCCTGGTAAATTATTGCATTGCTCAGAAGTAAATCTGCAGGATGTATGAAGCGTTGGATACTCAGACTGCTAGCTTTGTTCTAACTGATCTCCCATCAGAGTTCGTGACAGTCAGTAGTGGCTGATGCTGTAATAGTGCAAAGCATCTCAAGTTTTGTTGAAAAATCCCACCCCAAAACAATTTGTGTCCCGTAATAAATAAAAGCTCATCTTTCCCCCACACTCATGGCCAGTGCTGCATTGGTCTGGAGCTTTTTTAAGTTCTACTACACCATGATACAGAAGAAGAAAGAAGTCAACAATAAATATGATATGAAAATAATAGCCCACAGTTCTGCTCTGGTTAATGTTTAGAGAAACAGAGGAATGTTTTTGTTTTGCTTTGCAGTCATTGATCACAAGAATTTCCCAAATATGTTTGCTTTGTTCAGTGAGAGGCAATATATAGAAGCTGTTGTGCCACAGAAACTCCCTTATTGGCCATTTATGCAAAACACCTCTCATGGATCACAATATTTGGCCTGCAAGTTGGCAGTTCACTGGAAGGAGTTAATGTCTGAAGGGAAGCTGGCAACAACAGCAAATGTGAGATCTACCACTGACACACAAATACAAGTATTTTGGAAAGAATATGGTAGCTGAAATCACTGTGTTATTCCACCAGCTTTTTGGACAACAAAATGGAACATAGAGCACTGTGAGGTCTGAAATTATCTAAAATACTGGAGAAACAGAAACTGGCCTTAGGTATTTAGTATATCTTCCCCTCTTACTGTCCCAGTATTTGCTACTTCTGAATGGGATATTCAAAAGAATCAAGTGTTGGTGTTAGGGATATTCCATATAAACCATCTCACACGTAACACATAATAAATACAGGTATTCCTAATATGTAAAACACTCCCATACAAGTACACTGGATACAATTTATCTCCCAGTGTGACATCAGTGAGTCTGTTCTCATCAAATCCTACAGACCCTGGGTCTTCCACTCTCTTTTCAGACTCTGGCAATAGAGAGACCGAGGTATGAGACATTTGTGTCAGATGTTGTATACAGATGGACTAATGGTATGGCTACACTGTGTAATGGAGTGAAATAGTGCTGGTGGGAGATGATAGCCCAGCTGTGTTATTTTCAGTGTTCGAGTTAGCTACCTCCATATAGAACTACTGTACTGCATGGATAAATCAGTTCCCTCTGAAATAAACAGGGCTGGTTTTGCAGCGTGCCTTCACACCACGTAGGCATGTCTGAAGCAAGCATATCTTTCTTCTTCCATCTTCCAAAAAAAAAAAAAAGCAACCAAAAAACCACAAAGCCAAGAATTCACTGCATTAGTCAGTGTCAGAGGCTGTGACACTGTACTGCAACTTTTGTTTTCCTCAGAAGAAAAAGAGACCGATAGACTGATTTGAATCATATACTTCTACATATAAATTTCTCAAGTGTCTTTTGCAACGCATATAAAAAAGACAAAGTGTGCTAACAGGAGAGAACTCACCATCCTTTACATCCACAACTGTGCACAAAAGGAAAATAAAATGCACAGTAACATTCATGAAAAGTTTGCTTTGAAGGATGTTCTGTTGAAAAACAAACATACCTTTGGGAAGCTGATTGCACAAATTGCCCTCTCTATTCATAAATAACTGAGGATGGAGAGAATAAAGCTCCTAACCAGCTCTTACCATGCCGCACTGTGACACGGCATGTTTAGTTCAGATCTAGATTTAGCCCTAGATCTTAACAGTTAAAATTCCCAGCAAACAATTTTTTTCTTGCATTTTCAAAGGAAGGAATAGGGAAAGCTACACAATGACCTGAAAGCAGTGTCTCTGTAGATATGTAAAGGTGGATAAGTAGCAGATGTAGTGGAAATTCAGCCCAGTTAACAAAAGGTAAAATAAATGTTGATGGTAGCGATGAATAATTCAGTAATGTGACCAGAGGTGGGTGTGTGCAGAGCCCAGGCTACACTGTACAAGCAACTCAGAGCTGAGACAAAGTGAGCACCTCATAGCACAACTGCTGATCACAGGCAATCTTGTCAAGCCAAGTCAGCAACAATGCAAACACCTCAGCACTCCGGGCTCTGTCCGGGCAATGGCTTCAAATAGGGCTATAACCTCATCACCCGCACCTAACTGTAGCAGGACTGAGTCTCTGAGATTATTTTTAAATGAATAATTATGATTTTGACATTCTACTGTGCAGAAAGATGGAAATCCCCAAGGAGTGCTACAGAGCTACGTTGTTCTGAAGGCTAAGCCAGGTAAAATAACAACAATAATAACAATAACATACAGGGCGCATTACAGTTCTCTTTGAGGAGTCTCAGCCAATGATCGTAACGTGTGAGAATGCCAGAGCTACAGGATATAAACAATTCCTGAACAAAGAGAGCTGCTCTCTCCCAAGCTGTAATTCAATGCAAAGGGACGCTCTCAAAAAACATCACATTGTAATGCAGAGTGTAACTGAACACTGGGACAAGTTTAATTAGTAATAGGGGTATGTGTTTCCCGCAGAGCTTTTAATCAATACCGCTTGTGAAATGTGGCTGAGAATGGATAATACTGTATCAGGAACTGCTCCTGTATTCTCTTGTTTACCAAAATAATCAGGAATTAATTTACATTTTCCTCCTCATTTCACTGCAACACACCAAAAGCAATTTCATTTTTTAATCTAAGTAAAATTAAAAAAAAAAAAAAAAAAAAAAAAAGTGATTGCGAGGAAGTAAAAAGCAATTGCTCTGATAACAAAAACAGGGGAAGGACTGCTCACAGCATGGGGTCTTAATACAGGGAGAGGATTCTTCAAGGCAAGTTTTGCCTACTGGAGGGGTATTTATTTTCTTTCAGATTGGAGCTATAAAATATTTGTTCATATAGAAAGAAACATGATTTGTATATGGTGTAACTGAGCCAAGGATCCAGATGACTTAATGAATAACTCTGAGCCACTTTTAATTGCACCAGAGTACATAACATTTGCAAAAGCACCACACATGAAACAGCATCAGAAGTTTGCAGACATTCAAGCATTAATCTTTCTTTTGAAGACAAACTAATCTTTGTGCAGACTTATAAATAATTCAAGTTCAAATATATGTTTTTTGAGAGCTGGAAGTCGGACTGATTTGGAACTTATGGCTGTGTGTGCAGACTTTAGGGAGAGTAGAGCCTTTCTCAGACTCGCAGAAGAGCTCCATTCATTTGGAAGAAGCAAATAAAACAAGCACGCAGTACGTCTGTTCATCTGGACATTTCATGTGCTTAATACCCCCATATGCTATTGAAAAACAGCCACCTGCTAGCTGGGATTTGGTTATTTCTGATACTGGTGACTTGAGTTGATAAGCATTTCTGCTCCTCTAATGTTTTTGTATGCTGGTTTGCAGACTCTTCTTCTATTTAATTCTCCTTTTTTTGTGTGTGTGTCAGGGTGAGTGTTCCCAGAAGTGCTATTACATCTTCGTCATAGAGACCATCTGCGTGGCTTGGTTTTCTCTGGAGTTCTGCCTCCGATTCATTCAAGCAAGGAGCAAGTGTCAGTTCTTCAAAGGGCCCCTAAACATCATTGATTTCTTGGCTATTTCACCCTATTATGTTTCCCTCATCTTGGCAGAGGATGACTCAAGCGAAACGGATGACAGGCCAAGCAGCAACACTTATTTGGAGAAGGTTGGGTTGGTGCTACGTGTTTTACGTGCCTTGAGGATCTTGTACGTCATGCGCCTTGCCCGGCACTCCTTGGGCTTGCAGACCTTGGGCCTCACTGTTCGGAGGTGCACACGAGAATTCGGCCTGCTTTTACTCTTCCTATGCGTGGCTGTCACTCTGTTTTCTCCTTTGGTCTATCTTGCCGAGAACGAATCTGGCAAGGTACTTGAATTCACGAGCATACCTGCCTCTTACTGGTGGGCTATCATCTCTATGACCACCGTGGGGTACGGAGACATGGTGCCACGGAGCGTCCCAGGTCAGATGGTGGCTCTGAGCAGCATCCTCAGTGGCATTCTCATCATGTCTTTTCCTGCAACATCAATATTCCACACTTTCTCCCATTCCTACTCGGAGCTGAGGAAGGAACACGAACGACTGCAGTCTCGGATGAACCGAGTTAAAAACGCCAATCACTCTGGTGAAAGTGACACCTTCAATGAGACAGACAGCCTGATCCTGGAGGAGCCAGTATCACCCATCAAATACATTTACACAGGGAACTAAGCCTCGCTCTAAAGCATTCCCAAGAATAGCATCCACATGTATGTCAACATAACACACAAAGCAAAGCAACAAAATACGTTACGCCGCTATTTTTCTCTGCCAGGAGATGTATAACAGAGCAGCACAAGCCAATGCAGCTGGCTCCAGCACATCACTGTGGAGGTGGAGGTTTTGAGAATGTCAAAAGTTTATTCATTAATAAATATTCATTCTTCAATAGGACTAATGATAAGATTCAGCTTTGTCTCTGCCAGTTATGTATCTTGCCGAATGCCTAACATTGAATGCAGAGCAAACTAAACAGCTTCTGTTGGCACAAAAACACTTGTTATTTTATTTGCCTTTGAGTTTCCGACGTTCTTTGCAACACCTTGAGCCAAGCATTAGGAAGGATTTTTTCAGGGCTACGCACCTGTGTTATTTATACAATGCTCATCATCCAGGCATACTTTAGAAGCCTCAATAAATCAGAGTTCTGTATCTAAGGCCACTAATAAGCTAAAATAAAAGCTCTACATGTGAAAGCTTTCCAAGTTTGCCTGTAGTCAGATGATCTGTCTCTAAACAACAAATTGCACTGCTACTGTAAGATACATAGTGTTTGCAAGAGAATTTGCTTGAAATGCAGTTGCAGTCTGAGAACTGTAAACATTTCATACTAGACAGGAGAACTTTTCGAACTTTTTTCATATACTTATTTAAAAAAAAAATAAAAAAAACTTATTGAACATGTGAGATGCTGTTTTGTTGTTGAATGCTTTTCTAGAAAAGAATGTCATTGAAAATAAAACCACATCTTAGAAGTATTCAAAGGTATAAATGGCAAAAAATGAGAGGAATGATTGCTAAAGGCAGTGGGAGTGATTTCCTAATGCAAATGGGAGATGTCCCTCTTGGCAGATCCAAGTTTAGCCAGAAGAAAACAACAGGACTATATAGAAGTCAAAAATACTACTTCATAGGATATTCCACATGATCTTTTATTATTCAACCTTTCAGATGCTGCGAATGCAGCCAGTGGAAGCTTCCACCAAGACAAGGTCAAGTCTGCACAAACATCAGCTCATGGGTCCTTGGTTTGTAAGCAGTCCTGTTGATGTGCAGAACCTTGACTCACTGGACATTAGGCATGCATTCAAGTACCGAGATGAATCAAGGCCTAAATTAATTTTTCAATCTGATTTTCAGCTTTTATTTTTCCATTTCTTAAATCCTACCACAGTCCTGTGACGTTGTTGTGAAGCAAGGCTCCATGAAGTGACCCTTGGGTTCCATTTTCAGCCTGTGCCATTCTCAGGCAGAGCAGGTCAGAGCCCAGGGGATCCTGCAGGCAATGTGACCAGTGTCCCACACGGACACACGCACAGACGGCAGCAGAGTTATGCAACTTCATGGAGGCATTAGGGAGCTTCAGTTTTTAGAGGCTCCCCTCAATGTGCTTTATAGCTTAAGAACAGAAAAACACAGTTGTTGGCACAGCTCAGATCACGTGACTCATTAATCTCCTGGGTTTATCCTGCTATCAACTCTGATCTAAAGCAGAGAAATTATGGATGGGATGTTCCAATACAACTGGAGCAAGTTACTACTAGATGGCAGAAATTTATATTTGCCACATAACGGGGAATTCCCTCTGTTTCATGCATAAATCCACCTGCTTTTTAAATTTTATTTTCTTGTTTAACTTTTAATTTTGCCAGCAATTCTCTATAGCAGG
Organism: Tragopan temminckii; assembly: GCA_028571105.1. Lineage (NCBI taxonomy): Eukaryota > Metazoa > Chordata > Aves > Galliformes > Phasianidae > Tragopan > Tragopan temminckii. Next base: position 13,325,350 of record JAOWBP010004096.1, on the reverse strand, counting down.
ACTACTCAGATAGTAAATCAGACCAACTCCTCCCCAGATGTGTACCACAACCCAGACCTCTCCAGGGTCTGCAATGCCACCTGCATTTGATTCTGTATTTCTTTACCATCATTCCAGCTCCTCAGGAACAGCCATTGCACGTTGCCACCATGCCCATCACAGCCCATATCTAAGGCAATGCTTGCTCCTGCTCAGTGATCCCTGTGAGAATTACAAACCTTGCTGCAGAACAGCCACAGCCCTGAAAGACATTTATCCCCTGAAGCACCGACACACTCTTTGGAAGTTAGGTAATAGAATTGATTTACTTTTCTTAATTAACAGTTTTCTTACTAGTTCAGGAGTCAGTTCAACACAGTCCCACAGAGAGTTAACCCAGACACATTTCTCTCAGCACACAGATATCTGGAAAAATACAGGGGCTTTTACTGCACAAATGCCAACTACCACCCAAATGTCCAACAGGTTCTGTGATGGGGCTGTAGGGGTTTATGGGCATAATTCTGTCCCCAAGATCACAGCACTCCAATCTTCAAAGAAAAGAAAAAAAAGAGAAGAACATCACCAATGTTTAACAGTGAAGCAAGCGCTGGTATTTTTGCCACAATCAGCACCATGCCATACATTCCCACATGTAACTGAATTTCTCCTGATAGCTGGGCCAGGCCAGAAGCAGCTTTCATAGAAAATATCCTTCATGATTCATTGTGTTATTAGGGAGGGAAAAAATATGTCGAGGGGAACATTTAGTTCCTGTGTAATTCAACTGAGAAACAAATTCAGAACAAGTAGTTACAATTAGCAGATATTGTTGTTGCCAAGTACATATCATTTCATAACTAGACTTAATTAAAAGAGCAGTTTAGGTGCCTGGCATCCAGCCTCTCTTAGTTCAGAGCTTCTTCCTCAAATCCAAATCCCAGCAGATGCAGAGGACCAGCACTTGTTATCCAGTGTGAGCCACATTCTTCAGTTCTCCCCAGTGCATTACATCCCTTGTTAAAATTCTGATTGGTACTCTGATATATCAACATCTCTGCTGTACAGTGAAGGACCCACAAAACTCCCAGTGATAATGTTTTCTTTGGGGAAATCAGTAGATATCCTCTTCTGCAAATCAGCAAGCAGAGGGACAGGATCACATGAAAATGCAATACAGGACCCTTCCAATTTCCAGTCTGGCTTGAGACCAAAACACAATCAATGGGGTTTGATCACAAAATAATTGCAAGTGTTCTATGATGTTGAAGCAGCACTGAGGGAATAAGACCTTTGCTTTGACCTCGGTCTAACTTCAGGGATTCTGCAAATTGTTCCAAACTTTCACTGCGGCATTTCTACCTCCCAGCTACTTTCCAGCTGGTTTTGACTTTCATCAGTTCCTCTGGTAGCAAAGAATTACATAAAAATGGAAATGTTATTTTGGTTAGGAAGTCCCATTACTTTCATAGGTTCAGTATTTTTCAGCCTACTGTTAGGTCTGCTGCAGGCTGATTTCTAACCGTCTTCAGCAATGTGAAGTTTGCAGCCAGTCACTAGCATTCATACATATTTCAGATATCAGGTTTATTATTTAAGTCACAAATTAATTGGAGGGAATAATACATTATTTAAGTGAATTATTCTATAATTTACTCCTAAGTACACTGCATATCCTATGCATAAATTAGAGCTGAGCTAAGGTGGGTGGGTTTTTTTTGTCAATATATATATATTCTTGATTTCAAACATACCCAAACAGTATAGCTAATTACTTAATTTCGTTGGTTGTTATAAACCATTAAGCATATCTGCCAATAAAGATTATACTGACTATGTTCCCTGTGATTTTATTCCAAATTAAAGATTGTAACCTTTCTTCCCTCCCCCCTAGGACTTTTGTTATCTATAAATAACAATGAAAATCTAGAAGGTCAAGGAAATGTACAGCACATTCCCTGCAAGAACATCAGAAAGTCTTCATTCCTGTGAATGATAAATTGTCAGTCTCACGTTAAAGTTAAACCTCGGTAAGAACTTTCAGTTCTTAGTTTGCAATGTTACAAGCAATCCTAACACTCTAGGGTTCTCTGCTTTTTTCCTGGATAACTAAAATTGTAATCTCAAGGAAAAGAGGAAGAACTAAGGTGTTTTGCTTGTCTCTGTCTCTACCATCTTACTTTCAATAGAAACTAAGTCTCAAAAATCTTGCCTCCAAAGGTTCATTCTCCAGTAGTTCCCTCCCGCCAGTATGGGGTCTCCATGACAAGCTTACACAGAACCAGTGTATCCTAAAGTTACTCCATTGCAAGAGAGACACATTCTAGCAAGGACCAAGGAAATAATTTGAGTACAAACTGCAGGCTTGAACCAACAGCACAATTAGGAGTGCTCAAGGAGCACCTCAACAGAATATTAAAGTAGGTTCAGCAAGAGGGAATGGTAAAAATTCATACAGATTTCATTATACTGGATTCCTGCCTGGTTGTACAAATGAAGAATGCATCTGATGGAGATGGAATGTAGAAAATCTTTTGGGTATTTCTCTGCTGAAAGTTACAGTTTGTAATAACATGAGTAAGGAGTACCACAAGCAGTAATAAAACGTAATCTTCCAGATACAACAGCTAATAGCATTTAAAATTTTAAATCGTAAATGAAAAATTTTACTGCTTCATACCTGGCAATTCTGTTTTTAAAAAATTCCTTTAGTACTTAATGTGTTAGCACAGCACCGTGCTTGCAGATGGCAGAGACATAATAACTTCTAAAGTGCTTGCCAGTTCCAATGCTCAGCCAAGTATTAGTCAGCTGGACACTAAGCACGAGACAACAGGTTTCATCTCTACCTCTTCAAAATAATTCCTTTTTAAGCACCTTTCAGGAAACTGTGACTGTTCTCACTAAGAGCAAATGGGGTGATTCAGAATTTTTCTTCTGCCTGAAGTCAAAGTAGGTGAGGTGCGGTTTACATTGACCTTGCACAGCAGTGAAGCTCTTGCAATGCTTTTGTGAGCATACAGTGACTTTTTTCAGTTAATTTCAATCGAGTTGCACGATTATTTGCCAGTGTTCCACCACTTGTCTTTAACTCTGCATCATGGCTCACTTCATTCCCTACACAGACAGGGCTCTGACTGAATACTCTCCTCATTCCACAGCTTTTATTTTCCTTTTTGCCAGCTCACTGTTTGAACCCCACGTCACAAACTGTTCATTTGTTACACAAACGTCACCTCATTAAAGAATTTTCCTATTAGAGTTCATAACCTTATAGCTACAGCGTAGAAAATTCTAAAGATAATTGAACTGCATTCACGAATAGAGAATGCTTTTAAAACAAATCTGAAGTGCTTTTATTTCCTTCAATCAACAGATCTTGTATCATCCTGTAGGTGTCATACACATATGCTGTCTTTTAAGAATAATCAGTCAACGTTTTCCAATTAAAATTTAACATGGAAATCATTTTCTTGAAATGCCTACAGCAGAACAGCAAAGCAGGTGACAACAATAAACCTTTTTGCCTTCTTCATCTGCTTTTCCTCCAAATCACAAAACATTCATTAGTCAGATATTTTAGCTACATATCCTGAAACTTTTCTAACTGTGAGTCTATACCAAATTAAAGCTGTTCTACCTCTGAGAGACTTTTAGATGAGAATTCCATAAGTCACCTGAGCTCAGACACAAACTCCTGGAAACTTCAAAGCTTCACAGAGAAGAGCTACGAGGCTAAGAGCTACAGATGATTAAAGGAAAAATTACAGTTCAGCAAAGACACATGGATAGACTTGTATAGCACAACTGCTATGGGTTTTTCAGGATATTTTTAGGAAACAGAGGGTAAAACCAGACAGGCTGATGTTCTGATCACAGACTGAGGAGGAAAGGTTTCACACAATTCTAAGTCAGGGGAAGTCAGGCAAATACACTGTGTCAGATCACAGAATCACTCTGAACATGGATAATAGCAAAAAATCTACTCTGCTATTCCACCTCAACTCACAGATGTGTCCTTTTTCCATTATAACCAAAGCCAACCCCATCCAGCCTTGCCAGGGAGATCAATACCAATAAGGTGTAACACTGTTCACTTGGAATCCTTCTTTGCCTTTCTCAGTGCCAGTAAATTTCTGGTTTGATTTCTACTATTAACACAGCTTTCTTTGTAATTCCAACACTGATACAGAAGTTCCTAACTGGGATGGTGCCTGCACGTAACACTAAGTGGGTGTTTTTAGTACAATCATTTACAGAGTTGATGAAGATGATGCTATCAGTTCATTCAGGTATAAGGGTGCATGCAAGAGCAAATGAAACTAATTTCATACCAATACAAAGACACCTAGGGGAAATTAAAGGTCAAATAGATTCGTGCCATTAGTGACTCACAGACTATGAAATGTTCTAAGAGATTAAATCTAAAATTGCATTTTCCTACAGAATTTTGCCTTCCTACAAAAAACTGTGACCAATAGGACTTTCTTTTGAGTAGCACTTATAAAAAATACTGCATTTCAAGAGAAAGACTTTTGGAGGGAACACTGC
>JAOWBP010004096.1:13300825-13315942 GCA_028571105.1 Tragopan temminckii | reverse complement strand
TTGATTTTCACTGTACTGCTGACTTGTCTGTGAACTGCAGTCAAGTCTTCATTTTGTGTGGCATGCACAACAAAAAAGTGACCATTGTCACAAGTTGGTAGGTTTTATTTTCCTACTTCTGGTCTGCTCTAAGAGAATATAAAATCAAAACGGGCAAAAAAAAAAAGAAAAGACCATCTATGATGCAGATGCCCAAAATAGCTAAGAAGACTGCCAATATAGAGTTCACTGAAAATAAATAAATTGAGGGGAAAAACACACATTTCATGTTTTTTTTTCATTTAACAGCAGAAATTATGACATAAACTGACAGTCAGTAAAACATGAATTGTTTCTTAGGCTGAATTATCCCTACATGTTTCATAAGGATTAACTAGCATGTTATTATTAGAGTAGTCAGTGATTCAGTATGCTAGAAGATTGGAAGATTAAACAAAAGCTAATCTCTAGAAAAGTAGGACAAAATCCTTTGTTTCTTTTTCAGGAAAAAGATTTTACAGCTTGCAGGTTCCAAAAGCTGATCTTGGTAGGACAAAAAGCTTTTCTCAACTGTAGTACTTGCTCATCCACCTCTTTCAGAGGAACAAAACATCCAGCATCATTAGGAATCTAGAAGGGCTAGTGTTGCTCACAGAATCATATATTAATCATATATTAAGTGTCAGATATTAAGTAGACTTCTAGTATATTTCTACTGAATATCCTAGAGCGCTGAAGAAATCTCCCAGCCAAGTGCAGGACATTGGTCAGCAATGGCAGCAGCACAAAGCTCACAGCTCCTGGGAGGATTTATCCCCAGGACAGTCAGGCTTTAAAACATATGGAATTCATAGCTGAGTGATCTCTCACTTTCCTCCGGGCTCTCTCTGCAGTCATGCTCTGCTGAGAGTCCCAATCAAACAGCTGCAGGTGCTAAAATAAGCTTCCTCAACCATGATGTACCAGTACATGCCTTTCCTTGGGACCAAAGGCATGGCAGTGGGACAGCTGAAAAGGTCACCGAAGAAGTTCCTGCTCATCTGCCCACAGGTCAGATCTTTCCCACGGCAAGGTCTGACCCAGCAGCTGACAGTGGGCACTTTCTGTTTTCAGGAAAGTTCTGACAGGGATGCAGTGATCTGTTAAGGAACTGTCAGCTGTAGGATTGAGGCCTTAATTTGGCTAAGTTCCCTTCAGCTGTGCTATGTAGGAAAATGTAAGGACCAACTCTGATTTCCTGAAAGAATTTAGTATTTCTTGTCAACCTCACAGTACATAACTGTCTATAGTTTCAGACTGAAACTCAGCTTGGGTTTGGTAACACACTGGTAAACTGCAGGAGAAAAATGTTAAGACTCCTTAACAGAAATGAAATATGCAAAACATCCACCTCAAGATCAGATGGCCTCGTGCCCACCTGTAGTTCCATGAGGTTCCCTATGGCTGTCCATGTGGTATTATCACTGAACTGAAACTCATGATACTCTGGGCTAATGGTTTGCAGGGAGTGTCTACTAATCAAATCATATACTCACCATCTTGTTCTGTTCCCACAAGTTGCTCTATCCAATCCCTTAAAATTAGAATAAGGATTCCTAGCAACAAATAAAATTTCTAGAGTTTCAGATCTCACATTAAAAAATTAACTGTTATCAGTGTTAGAATACTTAGCATCTGCTGCGTGTCACTCACTGCTAGTTATCGGCTCTTCTATGGCTCCCTAATGATTTTAAGAGGGGGAGAGGCAAGGATAAACTACATCCAGCCCACACTGAGATGATTTAGTTCATGCTGGCAGGCAGATCTGGCAAATGTTTGTCTTGACTGACATTTTTGATGGACACTGTTGCAATGATACATGCCAGAATAGCATCTGTAAAAGAGTAATGGATGAGCATTCTGTGCAGGTCAGCTGAAACAAGCTGTAAGGAAGGACTTAGAAGGCATTATTGTTTGCCAACAGCCATTTTGGAGCAGAAACAGCTCATGTAGCCTCAGTACAATGACAGAAATTTGTTTTGTTTTGTTTTGCTTTCTCCACTGGAAAATAACTTTCCTAACAGGCCCAAAATCAGATGGCAGAAGATCTGTTCAAAACTTTACATGCATAATTCTAATTTCAGCCAGCACACATCCACTGAAACAAACAGAGCCAACTTCTAACAGCTCCATATTTAGGTAATGATTTCTTAAATGAACTCTATGAATTTACCTCTCTGCAGTTCATTCCTAAGGGACAACAACAACAACACAGTGGTGTTCTTTTTTTAAATCTGGCTACACAACGAACCCTAAGAAGCTGTTAAAATAAACAGTGATGACTCACATCTCAATAGCTGACCTCATTCTGCAATTCAGGTGTGGTCACACACCTGCTCAGTTGCTTGTGTTTTCATTGAATAATCATTTTTTGTCGACACGGATTCCATCATATTTTATTATTCTAGGATCTAGGTTTTCTGTTTACATTCAAAGCTGCAGGGACTGGTTGGAATCATAAAAAAAGACAAGGACAGCAATCCATCCAGAAGGCCTAGCATAGCAGGTGGGAGAGGACCATGGGCAAAAAGCAACACACCCCTATTGCCAAGATCAATCTTACACAACTGGCAGCTTTCAGAGCAGATTTGCCTGGTGACAGAAATCCCACCAAGGGGTCTCATCTCTGTGGAAGGAAATGGGAAAGCTGGAGGATGCCAAGTCCAGTGCTCCCATTTAGCTAGCTAACTGGGGTCCCAAATCATCACCAATTCCACTAATGCCTTGTATCTACGGTGTTATAAAGACTTAATTACCAGTTAGGATTCTTACTGAGGGTGAGATGCATAAATAGAGTTCACTGGAAATCACAAACCAGGTAGCAGAAATCAAGAAACCTGAATTTTATTCTTAACTCTATATTTGTCAGCAATCCTAACAACAGAGTTATTCTATACTCAGTTTACAAAATGGATAAAGAATTAGACTTGTGAATGACTGATTACCTTTCTTCGTTTCTAATTTTGCCTGAGTAAATATTATAAGTCTCAAGGTTGCAAAATAAGTCATAATTAAAACTTGCCAGAATTTCAAAGGAAGAGCATGCATTAATATTTCTGATAAGCAGTCTTGTAATAATAGAGCCCTGAGGTTTACTAGCAAGAAAAAACAAATTATCTTCTTTTATCCATGCTTTCATTTTGTTTATTTAAAGATGATACGATATCTCATTTTTGTCTGTAATAGTCACTCGACTTTTCTATTAGCCACCATCCGCTTTCTTAATTAGAAAAAAAGGTCCCATTCTATCCAGGTTAAAGTAGCTAAACTCAGAATTTAAACTGGATGTACACCATCTAGAAGATGAGTAAGCTATTGCTTATAGACACAAGGATCATGCAGCAGTACAAGCATTTGTATGTTTGGAAGGCAGCTACTTCCAAGCTTTCAAACAGATCAAGCTCAACAGCGTGCACTGAAGCACTGTATCTACTGACAATGGATATAAATTGCTTTATTTTACATAATGAAAGTGCAATTTGTAAAGGCAGTGTTTGGAACTGGAGATAGTGAATTTATGTTGTAAACTGACAATTTTAGGTTGTCAAGCTAAAAACCTGCCTGGAGAGAATGGAATTCAAAGACTAAGATTTACTCAAAGTCCAAAGCAAAATGGCTGCTACAGATTACACACAAACTGTGTGACAGAAGAGAAAACTACTTAATGGTGTGTGATAATTTTGTTTATTTGGGGTTGGCAGCGTTAATTGCCTTGTAACCTCATCACAGTCTAGAAAGCCTTGGCTCTTCCCTTCCTCTTCTCAGGCATGCAAGTAATAACACTTCTGCAGTGCATACATACGAGTTGGCCTCAGCATGCAGAAGCAGAGAATTATAATTTGGAAAGCTCAAAGACTTTTGATTTACCCAACTGAAAGCATGAAAACTTCATCCTGAATTCACCTCCAGATGCAAGAGGCAGAGACTTCTCTTGGATGCTTTCCTACCTTCCTGCTGCTAGAAAAACTGGGCCTTGTCATCAGCCACGATGGACAATAATCCAGCTATGTGAGTTAGTGCATGCCCAGCCAGCCAGAACAGGACTCAGCTTGGTAGTAATCATGACCCAGCCCCATAACAGCACTTAATGCCACCAGTCATCTAAATTTACTGTGATAAATGGAATTTTCCAGCAGATCCCTAATGATTTCTATTATGAGAGTATGAAAGGCAGAGACCTGAAAAACCTAAATCACACATCTCATTGCTATTTGAATGACAATAGCTCTGCTGCCTGTTTTCCTGGCAAGCAAGGTGAATCTTGCAGAGAAAATGTGGCAAGCTCTGACTGATTTTCTTTTCTCTAACCCATTTTAATCAAGCAACACTTGATCTGGGAGACATTCATGTTACACCTGGCACATCATCAGAAAGAGAAGAAAGCTGCAGCCTGAAGATGCTGGAGTCCACACTTGCTCTCAGTATGGATTATTCTCTAGCCTTTTAATTTTTTGAGATCTTATCCTGAATTGTCTACAAATATAATTTATTTTAGCAATGGAAACTCATTTTAACCACTGTGCTCTCTAATTTCATTGCAATTGTAGTACTCAAGAATGAAAGGGTCTCAAATTACATTTAAATGATCAGGAAACACTCTGGGAAATGCTGCAGTTGAGACATCAGATAGCAACCTGAGGCTTAAGCTCAGAACAATGGACTGTACTAACCAGGTAAAGAAAATAGAGTTAATTTCAAATTACCTGATTTCAAAAGACACTCAGCTGTAGCCTTCATATAATCACCAGATTAATTCTCCAAGGACTCAGCTCAGTTAAAACATGCCATTTATCTAGTGTGATTCGTGCTGTACTTTATTACAAAGAACTGTTCAGTCATATACTAGGACACTCAACTTCACTCAGTGTGCTGAAAACAGAACCAAACACGGGCACTGATGGCACAGAGCCTTCATGATTTCATGCAACGCTGCTTCCCCATGAACGTTCATTTCACTGTAGGACGCTCGGAAAAAATCCTATAATCATCCAAGGTTTTTAACACTGAAACAATCTCTGAAACCAGCGTTTGTCCTCCATGTTCAAATAATTCCCCAGTTCTGTCCTGTCTGCTTCAAAAGTTTGTTTTTACGAAGATTGCCCATTTCAGAGCAACAACAATGATGTAGTGGATTGGCATCACATGAACTATAACTGGAATTTCGCAGGTGGTGGTCAGACTGCTGCAGCCATCCTGCATTAGGAGGCTGCTGTGAATCCCAATCTAGTCAAATAGGTAAAAGTTCTATAAAACATATCTACACAGATTTAAAGCTGAATGGTGGCAGATTAAAGTTGAATGGTGATTAACCTGAGGTTAACATTCAATAAAAAACAAAGGTAAATGGCACTGCAACATGAGCAGGCAAGTGCCAAGAAATAAAGTTTACCACGTGGATAAGGAATTTTAGAACCAAAGCTTGCATTGGAAACCTATTAACTAATCGAGGATATTAAAAAAGATTTCATACAAGCCACTGGTACATAATGTCATTTTGTGGAGAAGCTACAGTGAAAGGAAAGTTCATATAGTGGTCAATGGAATATTAAAGTAATGAAATTTTGACTCAACAAGATATTTTAAAGCATATGACTGGGGTTTGATAATCCTATTATCTAGTTCATCATGTGGTATTATTGAGTAAAGAAGCATTTCAGAGAGTAGATGAGATGGAATAAGCCTCAAAGGCTGTGAAGAAGGACCAGGATGTCAAAATCCAGTGGTTAGTCTTTGCAACAAGTCCTGAAAATAACACAGCTGGGGTGACAATGAGGATCTAAAATGCAAAATGGATGACCGTCCCTAATTATTTCCTTAACGATTTCCTGAGAAATTGACATTCTATAAAAACATTGGAAACACCAGGAGTATTGGATATCTCATTAGCAGAAACCATAGATTAACTCATACAGTACAAATAATAAATTGATCCTATAAGCAGACATTCAGAAGTCCTGTTTTCCCTTGTGGGAACTATTAACATAAAAAATTCAAGCACAGAGAGAGATTTGCAAACATACTTACTACAGAGACCAATCTTGTTGTCTGCGTATCACACCCAAGGAGAACCACTTACAAATGTGCTCCTCTCCAGATCAATATCCAGGATCACTTTGCTTCATACCAGATGAAGCTGAGATCTAAGATGCTTGAAGCAAGTTCTACATTGAAAGCTCCTTCCACAGAAAATTCCACTGAAGGAAAACATTTTGTCCCAACCCAACAAGTGTATGCGAGTGCTAGAAGAAAATGATTTCTCCACTAATTCCTACGTTGCACTCGATGAGAAAACAGAGCCATGATTTAAAGACTGGGACAAATGATTTTCGTGACAGCACCCAGAATTCTCCGTACCTTCTTGAAACAGAAGTTTTAGGACACCCTCTCATTCTTTTTGTGTTTCTTGGTTTGCTGGTAAAGCACCAGTGTTAACTGTAGCATATTAGTTAATTCTGTTCAGCTTTCAGGCAAGACTTACCACCTTATTCACGCTTCTGTGGCCAGCATTCTCAAAATATCTTGCTTTTCAATGCACACGCAAAGTCTGCAGCGAGCAGCATTGATCATTCCATTATCACTGCCTTACGCTTAATTTCCTCTTCATCTCTCAAGTCAAACACCATCTCACACTGCATCAATAGCAGCGGCAACATGCTGATTGATTATCCTCATCTTTGGCAGGCACGCATGCTGCAAATATGTTGTAAGATTGTTCCTGTCCTACCCCAGCACAACTGCATTCTCCTAAGCTACTCCAAGAATCAAATAACAAGTGCACTGAGATCTTTAAGCACTTTGACTTGACTTTGCAACAAGCAACTAATTGTTGCAGACAGTTTGACAAAGCACAAGAAATCTCTGCCAAAAGCAGAATGCTGCTGCAAGCATAAAGCAGCCTCAGCATCCATCTGGGCAGCTTCTGGCCCCGGCTCTGCCCAGGTCTGTCACTGAACATTGAGGACATCGTGATTATTCCTATGAGAAAATTCTGTTAAAAAGAAAGATCCTGAAGAACCTCTGAATCTGGTTTCCCATCATACTCAGGACATTGTCAGTCATTTGATTTCTACAAACAGAAGCACCTTGCAACCTCTCCTGCATAACTGCAGTCCATACAAACGTAACTCTCAAAGCAGAACAGACCGTGAGTAGCAGGTCAGAAGCACGACTGCTGACACTTACTGTGAAGCTTCTGTCCTTTACTTATGGTATTTTTAAACATATTTAGGCCATTTTAACCATTTTTCTTAAGACAATGGCACCTAATAGTTTAGGTACTCTTCAGATTCAGTACAAGTGAAAATGCAATTCCCAAATTGGTAGCAGTAATACACCATTTACTCCTCTAAGTGCATCTCTTCTGTGCCTACCTTTTCTTTATCATCTTACCTCCATGTTAGATACATTATGTACAAATTAAGAAAGCATTTGTGAAAATTAATTAACAACAAAACTCTTGCTCCATTTTATTCTGGTAAGGTCAATTTAGAACTCACAACAATAATTACAGGTGCTCTCGTCTACTACTGTGTATGTTCCCCAGACACTACTGGTACAGATCTGAAAACAAACCACAGCTAAAACAGTCAGCATGCATCATTAACTCTGTACTCGTTTAATTTCGGCACTCTTTGAGTATGGAAAGTGCAGGAAAATAACCACTAGATTTAGATGGAGCTTAGATCATGACAAGCTGAATAATGAAATCACACCAACAGTACTGATTCTCCAGTATATACCACATTGTTTCTAGGATCATTTTCCAGTTTTAATTTACTTTCAAGATGTGTCTCCCTCTCCCAGTTTCCCTTTCTTTATACGACTGTGCATTCATTACTGATCCTGCCCAAATAACATGTTTTGATACATCAAAGTAGGAACCTTACACTACATAATCTTATCTCTTTCCTTGACAGCCGTGCATACACGTACAGTTCTTGACACAATAAACTGCTTGAAGTTTTTCATCCCATGTAGCTTTAGAGCAGGGAAATGAAAGATGATCTCATTGTGTTCCTTATGCCTCTAATGAATTTCCTTTATAGCTTAAGATACCGTAAAAATGAGTTTCTAGGATAATGTAACCAGAATTATAAGAGTTGAATTTTACTGTCATGCAACTATGGTACTGTTAAAGTTTAATTTCATTTCTTTCTGGTTGTTGCACCCTGATGGGATACGACCACGTGAGCCTCTCAGTAACCTTCTGCTTGGCACAGGCTTTGTGTTTTTGCACAGAGCTGGACAAACATGAAATTAGAACATACACTCTTACAGTTTGATACTGCATATTCTTATCCATCTAATTGTATAAATAAGCACTTTGTATTGAACATCAAAGGAAATGTATCTAGGAATTGTTTCAGTCGTAGACTGGAATCAATAATCAGGTACTTTTAATGCAGTGTGTTGAGAGCCAGGAACAGACATGTTCTCTCACAAGCAAACAAGCATAACTCTCATTTATCACATGCTCTCAACATCTTTATACAATCGATAACAACATAAAGAAGTAGTTCTCTCCAATATTAGCCACTCATCTTACCTACAGACAGAGAAAAAAGCATTAAGGAGACATTCAAACCTAGTCTTCACATCTGGCAAGGAAACAGCCCTGTGACATTCTCCTAACACTCAATCATGGATACAGCAACACACAGAATGCAGCATGAAGAACACAGCTTCCCATAGGAAACGCTGACTTGAAAGAAAAACAGAAGCAATTTGGATCAGTGGACATTCTGTTTCACAGCCAGATGTTAATTGCTTTCACTGCATTCATTTCTCAGAGTCCTGTTTATCCTAGCAGAGGCATAAGTCCAATGTCAGGAAACATCTGCTGTTAACTTGACATCATGAGATCTTGTTGCACTACAATGAAGACAGAACAGCACTGTCATAATCTGAAACTGTGGCACAAATTGATGGGGAAAAAGCATAAAGACCTAATGGGATCTTTAGATGTATGTGTGTGGGACTAATAAGAAGCAGTAATAACATTATTTTACAGCACAGCTGAAGCAGACTGAAAGACTGTGTTCAATTCTGGTAGTCACACTTGAAAAGGAGATTGAAAAATCACCAAGTGATGAATGAGCTGTGTCTGGTACCCGGGGTTCTGTCTGACTGTTGCATGGCAACAAGAGGTGCGTGCTTTCAGCCCAGCTCTGGCTCCCAAAGGAGTTTCCTTCAAGGCACTGGATCTAGCAGCTGCCATCTTCCGCCCAAACCCTCCTGCATCACCTGGCCTAATTCATAAATTGCTACACTCGGGCTGGGGAAAAGTCTGACAAATTCTGCAGATAAAGAGAAGGGGCCAAAAAGAGATATTCTAGGGACACTGTGCCAAAGTGAGACACTGTCTAAGGATGTGTCAGAAAGAGAATATTTAGCTGAACGCAAACTGTGAAATTGAGTTAAACTTTTTAACCTCATAAAACTGCGTTGGACCTTGAGAAACCAAGATGAGATTCTCTGACCAAAGGATGGCAGGAGAACCCAGGCACCAAGGACCTTCTGCAGAATTACTTCTTAGAATAATCCGAGGTCTGATCTACACAAATCTACACATATTTTATTATGTTTTATCTTTCTTTTTTGACTGGATAACACAACTTGTGAAAGAATATTCTTTGCCACAGTCTTCCCATAAATAAAGAAGATTTTTTTCTCTTTCAAGCACCTGATACTGACCGTTTTGATGTGCTTGAACAAGTACCAGTTTCTCCTTTTGAGCTGTTTTAGCTATGTGGTAGAACAAATTATATGTACGTGGCTTCCATGCCACATTTACAACTTGAGGAAAACTCAGTTTCATGGCTTGAATATTGTGTACTTTTTTAAGCACACAACCTTTCCTTCCTGTGGCAGAGCAATAGGAATACAGCTGCCTTCTATGCTCCACCCCTGACTCTAAAGCTGAAATAATAAATGTCAGCCACACTGAGACAAGTGATGTGGTTGGTGCCTCATGCCAGCACCCTGAAGACTCCAAGATCCAAAGTCAGATCCAAAACCTATGGGACTGCTCCCTGACAAGGCAGATTTTACTAAAAAGGTGTTGCTCATGTCCACGAACGTACAGTGCCTTTCTGCCCTGTTACCTGTTGAAATAGATCCATACGAGGCCTAAATCCTACTTATAGTTATTGGAAAGACCACTTTCACATCAGTGAGTTTTGCTGTGGGTCCCTTTCCTGACGCTGATGCACAGGCAGTGCCCTACTCGTTCCCAACCCAACCTGATCTCAAGTGGCCTAACAGTGCCCCAGCACCATGTGATGAGGATTGTGCCTTCACTTAATCACTGCTCCCTTTGGAGTGCAAAGGACAGCTGGGGAGAAGATGATCACATTATCAAAAGCTCTATTCCTGACAGAGACAAATCTTGAGAGTTTGTTTACATCAGAGGTAGTGACTGAATTTCATTTGACTTGTCACAAACATCCAGCCTCTTGGCCACAGCATCAAGTGAATAATTTAGCAGGCTGCTGTATGCCAAGCAAACAGGCTGTAAAACAGCTCTGTACAAAATGTGGGCTACCAGCTGTACAGCACCAAGGCACAGAATAGTATTTACTGCTTATGCACTGTGCTGAATTGCTAACAGCATGGCCCAAAATCAGGAAATTAGGGAAAGAATGACAAACATGGATGAGTACTTCTTTGCTGCCCACACTAAAACTCTTCTTCCAGCACATGGACAATTACAGCAAACACTGCAGGACTGGAGGCACTGCTTTCAACATTCCTAACATCTGAAGAACAGCCTATATTGGTGCACAGTTTGGGCAGGAAACGAACTTTAACGAGTAATGTGGGAAAGTAAATGTAGACCACAGTTTGTCTAGATGCTGCAGTTAGAAAACCTCCTCTTTCCTATCATTACACTGAACAAACAAATGCTGGTTTTATTCATTCCTAAGTGAGTTTGTTTTGCACAACAACTCAGCACTGACCTGATTCTGAACACCTTGGAATCAAAAGGAATTTATCGCTAGATTCATTCAGAGTAGGAATGGGCTATCACTGCTCCAAGATGTGCGATGCTGCAGGTTTACATATTCTGCAAAGCCTTTAGAATTGCCCCATTATTCAGAGTGGCTGCAGTGCCATTTAATTGGCCTCATTCCTGCTCTGGCTCCCCTGCTGGCTTCCATTTGTTTTCCAGGTGCCACCTTTGTCCATTTGCAAATGATGCCTTTCTCGTGGCTTTGCAGTTAGAATTGGAAGGAAACTTTCCAAATTTTGATGAGCAAAACTTGGCAGTCTATGCTACCTAGCTGTTAATTTGCATCTTCCATGCCAAACTTCTTTCAGTACAACAGCGGGCACAAATATTTTGTCAGAGCAGACACTGAAAAGAGTTACCTATTCTCCACACATGAAGTATTTATGGTAATTAAATACATCCAGATTTATTTGTTCACAGTAATTGGAACAGCAATGAATTCTTTAAGAAATGTTCACAGAAATCTCATCTGGCTCCATTCAGAATTTAAAATTTCAGCTTCTTTTTTTCTTTCTGTCATCATCATCACCCTGAATAATCTGCTCCGCCACACCTGACATGCAAACACCAGCATGAACAAGTAAGAGAGATTCTTTTCACACTTCTGAATAACCTCATATGCAAGGTAAGTATATTTGAACTGAGATGCCCTTGATGTTTTTACATGATCCCACACCAGGACCAAATAGCAAATCTAAAGGAGACACAGCAGTTTACAGCTCTTTATGATGGATGTCAGACAACTTAAAGCACAGCAGTTTATGCCCCCACCAAACAACAAAGTTAATACTGAACATAAAACAGTATCAGAAATAATTTAAGGAACAACAATCTCAGTGCCAGGCACTTGCTCGTGATTAATGTTTAGTTCTGAGGAATTGATAGGCCCATAAAGGAATTTTAACACTTAATAGTATTCTTTGTGGTAATGTGTATTACTTCTAAATGTATCTTTTTAAAGTATTCATTTTGAATTTCTCATAAAAGAGTCCGAACTGAATACTTTCACTTCTTTTCTGCTAGTTCTGGGTGGGAAGTTAACATTCAAAAGGTAGAAAACATCTAAACACAACTGCTCACCCAGGAGAAGCAGGAAATAAAATAGAAGAGCATTTCATTATCGTGAATAAAAAACTAAAACAAGGAAATAAATCACTGCATGATCTTTGTAGAAAGAAATGAGGACTTTAGCAAACAAGCTATACACGGAGGTATATTAAAACATGACAACAGCTGTAATTCAGACAAAAATGTAAAATCACTACAGCAGAAAAGTCATAGAATGACAAATGTAATGAATGTAGTTAGAAGACAAGAGAATAACAGTAACAATTTCTGTCAGAAAACACTCTCAAGCATCTGTGTTCATATACTAGAATTAATGACAATAATGATATCCAAGGTACAGAAAGGTGAAATATCTTATTGTGTAGTTACAGTCACTGCTGGGATATACTTAGCAGCATCCAAGCCTCAGCAGCCATTTGTAGGATCAGACTCTCAGTCCACATTCTCTTTTGTCACAGAAGTAGATAAGGTTAATTAATAGGATAAAATTGTAAAGATGTGGGCTTATTTTTAAATGAGATGAAGCACAAAACAACTTAATTGTACTACACTCCTGTGATCCTTCAAGTAATCTCCAGGCTTGATTGATTAGGCTTTGAGCGTAAAGGCTGCCAATAGTATCCAGCTTTTCTAGTTGTTATAATCTCAATTTAAAACCACAAGTAAGCTACCTTGCTGCACATGTGTAATTCCACTTCTAGCTCAGTAAAACTACAACAAAATTACATGGGTTATTTAGCACTTACTATCACTTGCTTAACTTGGGAGTGTGAATGGTAGGGCTGCATACTCAAAGTCAAGTCCAAAACAGTTTGGCTGCATCTTCAAAAACAACAAACGTCCATGGAAGTGAATCAGACATTAATTAGGCATCCACTCCTGAGTGCTCAGATTGTGGATAAAGCACTGAAATGTCTCTTGAAGCACAAGCACATTTCTCTGTGACTAAAAGCAAACTCCTTTCTATGCAGTCTATATATCTATAGAACAGCCTCATCTGTCTCTGATTCATCAGGGAATGCCAAGATTCAAAGCAAAGAAGGACTCCTCCTGGACACGAGCTTCTGGGACCTTGCACCTCCTAGGTTTAGGATGCCAACACCCACCCAAGAACCTCTGAAAGCAACACTTCAGTGACTTAACAGGGAGAATGACCTGTGCTAAAGGGAAAACCACCAAGAGCTACCACTGACAGTACAGCCAGGCCCAACAAAGTGAAACATTTTTCACTGGCACTGCTTCTCAAAGAAACTGAACCTCCATTAAGAACTCCTATGTTTCTGTGCTGCAAACCGACTTTTGTCACAGAAACTTACAGCCAACACTCTTACTAATTACTTGACTGAAAAATCCAATCACTTACCGTTAATGAGCAGAGCAAAATTGTTCCTTGTATCTATGGCATGCTTGCTTTATTCAGGAATCTTAATGAGATGCCCTCTGGAACGCTTATAATTGAAGGTGAAAATGAACTTTGAGCTTAAAAAAATGAAGGTCTGCAGACACTGTAGGTCATAAGTGTCAATGTATGTGAGAAGAACACATTTCAGTTTTGTGCATGGTCCATGCTCCAGGTAGCCATGATGAAAGATTCAGTATCTATACATTCACATTCTGCTTTTAAGGTACTGAGCATCAGAAAAATCATCTGGTATTTGTTATTAAGGGCATGACTGAACCTGAAGTTGGCAGTGAAGGAGAGGGGTACTATAGAGACAGTTATCTATAGAACTTCCCAGAAGAATCCCAGGACTGCAACTCCATGTTAGCAGAATATGGCCCTTCCCCTTTCTCCCATGCTGCCTTCCAACACAGAAGTTCTCTTTTAAATTTTCTCGGGGTTGCCATGCACTAAACCAGGCACCAGATCAGGCTGCCCAAGGCCCCATCCAGCCTGGCCTTTAGCATCTCCAGGGCTGGGGCACCCACATGTTCTTCTACACATGCGAATTATCTCTGACTCTTTGACTGCCTTCTCCAAACACCGAGACAACAGATGACAGTGTGAAGGTAAAATATATCTTAGTAGCTTCTTTTAAAACTCACGTACTGGCAGTAAAAGTATCATTTAGTTGACTTTTCTACAAGCATAATGTCTGTTTTCATATATATGACATGTCCTTTTCCTTACAGAACTATCAGTACCACTAAAGAGAACAAAGTATAATCTTACAATCTCTTCCTTGTTCTTTTATAGGGTGGCTGCTGAGCACAGCTCCTCTTGTCCTGGCCCCAGAGATGCCAGTAAGGACTGTATTAACATTATTATGAAATACAAAGCAGTTATTATTAAGTAACTGATATTGCCACACACTGTCACACTTTGCTTTAAATGAAGCGGAAGAATGAGGAGCAATGACAGTAAAAGAGTAACATATGAAATTTGATAATACTTCCTATCTCCATATCTTACTTCGCTCATTTTCCTCTGGTCCGACCTTCTGCAATGAAATCTGTCCGCTCTTAATGAATCCTGGCTGTTCTTTCTCTTCCCACACGTGGCCCAGAAGGTCTGAAGCATGCAGGGAAGTGCTCCTTGATCAGTTCTGCTGGTAGGTAACATCCAGCTCATCAGAGACTGAAAAGGCAAGGCACGGGGTAAATTACCAGAGCAGAATAAGCACAGCAAAAATGATTTAATTTCCTAGCAGAAGTGAACTTCATGTAAGAACTACTCAGACTAAGGATATTTATTTTAGTTGCTGAAGAATCGGCCTATGAAGAAAGGTTGAGGGAACTGGGCTTATTTAACTTGGAGAAGAGAAGGCTCTGGGGAGACCTCAGTGTGGCCTTCCAGTACTTGAAGGGAGCATATAAACAGGAGGGGGAATGGCTGTTTACGAGGGTGGACAGTGACAGGACAAGGGGGAATGGTCTTAAACTGAGCCAGGGAAGGTTTAGGTGGGATATTAGGAGGAAGTTTTTCACTCAGAGGGTGGTGACACACCGGAACAGGTTGCCCAAGGAGGCTGTGGATGCCCCATCCCTGGAGGCATTCAAGGCCAGGCTGGATGTGGCTC
>JAOWBP010004096.1:13270264-13289095 GCA_028571105.1 Tragopan temminckii | reverse complement strand
GAGGAGATGCTAGAGGGCCTGGCTCAGCCTAATGTTTTGAAACCACTAACACAGCTCCAAGTTTCATTCATTCATTACCAAAGGAAACAACATGCCAGGTTAACAAGGAGACAGAGCCGCTGTTGCAGGACAAATTGTTTTGTATTCTGAGCACTGACAAATAAATGAGTGAAATTTTAGCAGACAATTATTCATAGGAATTTAGCTGGCAGGCAATGTTAACACAGGCTACCAACTCCTATATTACTAATGCTATATTAATTGCGTGCATACAGCCAGTAAAGTGATTCATTACCCTTTGTTGTTCCAGATACATTGTGTATAAAGAGCCCACTATTGAAATGCCCATTGCCAGGCATCTCAGACTGCGTACTTGTCTAGAAGAATGACATGATGCATCCTTATGCTCTGTAAGGAAGACACAGTGGGGCAATCTGTTCATATCCCCCTTGAATTTTCTGAGAAAAGACTTACAGACAGTTGCTTGGAAGGCACGGAGAGATGGAGGCACATGTCCCTGACTCACAAACCAGCAGGAGGAGATGCAGGTACTTTCCCCTTCAGATGAAGGTGTGGATAACCCAAGTGCCACTTAGAATCATAGAATCATTTGGAACTGGCCTTTACAAGGGTTCAGTCTGCTTTGGAGAAGGCAGAAGTGTAATGCAATGCTTCCAGGTGGTACAGCAAAGACTCTTAACAACCTTTTCTGTGTTTGCAACAGTACTGCTGTTGCAGCCTGCTAAAATAAACCTGATTCCTATATAAAGAAGCAGTTAATTTGGAGGAGAGAGCTTTGCCTGGAACTAAGCGAACTGTTATTTTCACTGCAAACTTCAAATCCACTCTTAAGTATCTGCCTGGTATTTCTGTAGTAAATCTTCATCCTGAGGACAGAGCTTTCACTTTGGGCATCACTTACTCTTTTTCTCACCATCTTCAGAAGAAGATGGAAATCTTCCTATAGCAACCTCTTAGAAAAGTCAGAAACAAGTGGCTCATTCTCAATAGTATCATCCATCAGTTCTCAGAGGCAGGCTTACTAAGGAAAGTGACTGCAACACTTAGTCTGCCAAAATTCTGCAGTTTGTCTCATACAAGATACAGAGGGATGGCAAAAGCAGAGAGCTGTCCTTCAAGTGCCCTTGCCTAGACAAAATGAACAGCTTGAGTTCCTATCATTAGCAGGCAGAACACCTCGGCAGGAGGCACGCCGCTTGAAACCCAGAGAATTCTGCATGATTACGGCTAAGCAACTCCTCAAAAATCAAGCTGGAAGTTGTCCTGAGGGAATTTTTCTATGAAAAACTGTTTACACTAAGGTTAGCATGCATTAACAGAGTCTGAGTAAGAAAAAAAATGTTATTTGGAGATCAACAGGGAGTTTCAGCTCTCAGAGAGAGAAAGAGTTGAGAGCACACATCCTCACTGCAAGGACAAAGATTTGTTCTTCACCTCCGGGTGCAGTGAGCAGCACCTCCAGCTCCAAGGTGAGGGTGAGCACACTCTCACAGCATCACATAAATCCACAATTACTCACAACACGCTTCTTCCAGGCTGGGAAAGGCTATTTGCCACACAATGCCAGCCTACTTGAAAGCTTTTCTTTCAAACAGGAATTGGAACTGCAGATCACAACTATGCAACATTAGGGCTTTCCTGGTTTTAAAATCATAGAAAAAAAGCTAGAATAAACCTTGAGAACTCAGTTAATCCTGCAGCCTGTTCCTGATGCTCTCATATCTGACAGATTCAGTCTGACAGTTCCAGCAGATGCTCAGTGAAATTTCAGTGAGATTTTATGATTCTGGAGCACTCCCACTGGACCCTCCTGTGTGGCTGATCCAAAGATGATGCTCAACCTGTCATCCTTTGGGCTTTGGCTGATGCATACAAAGGTGGAAAACTAAACAGGAGAACAGGTCAGGCAGGTCAACATTTGTATTAAAAACAAGGCATCTGTGCATTTTGGTAGGAGGAATTCCTACAGATTATACTTTATCATAAAATAAACATCATCTAATTCTTCAGAATTTCTACACAAATATCACTAGAATACTTAAACAAAGCCCTAACAGATTTGTACTTTATAAATAGCAGCCACACTTACAGTTACAACCGTTTGTCAAATCCAAGTCTTAGGGCAATTTTAACTGATCAGATTTATACTGTTCTCACGCATAGAACTGAATCATCAATTGGGTGGCAAAAACCTTACTCAAAGACAGAGGAACTACTTTTGTAGGTTCAAAGGCAGAAATATCTTTGTTGCTGAGCAGGTATCTTAGACCTGGTGCTACATTTTGATCGCAGGAGCTTATTATTACAGCTCAAGAATTTTGCCTCAGTTAAAAAATTATTCACTGCTGTTTTAAGAGCCCCGGAAAGCTGGCTGACATGGAAAACACACAAGTCTTGTAAGCACAAGCCATTGCTTTGATTTGATCGCTTTTCAAGTATAGTTGTTGGAACTGAATCACTTCTGAAGGGATCACACCAGGGAGCATCCACAGGCCAGACCCAGCCTAGCCCCTGAGTTTTGGTTAGGTTCAGAGCCACACTTCCTCATCTCTGCCATTAGCAAGATAGTTCAGCAGCCTCCAAATGACAGCCTACAAACCTGCAGGAGTCTGAGCCTCATGATGACAGCAAAAGTAATCCCTTGATTTTTTTTCTGTTCCAAAGAGCAGGAACAGATTTATTGCCTGAAGGGAAGGAGTGAAGGAACACTAAAACATTTACAACTGTCAAACCTAGGGCCCATGGGATAGCAAACCATCCAGGTTACATTAAAAAAGCAAATCTCATTCATTTTCCCCTTTAGATAGCAGGTATATACAGCCTCGAAAACATGCAGGTCTGCACTACTTAATTCATTAGCTCAATGCTTGTTTGAGTTAAGAATCAATCTCCATTTACTGCAGGGTTCTGGGCCATCAGGTGGATCCCGTATTCCCTTCCTCTCACTGATCAGCTGTGCCCTGTGTTTCTCTACAAGTGTAGCTGGGAAGTGTTCAAGTAAGTGGGATCTTGCAGTAAACTCTGAGATGTTTGTGGATGGTTAAAAGCATATATACAACAGTGAAAGATCCTAAAAACTGAAAAATATGTGATTTGGATAAAGATATTTTCTATTAAATCTGTTGAATAGTAATTTAGAACGACACAAAATCATTGCTGGAATAATGGGTTTTCAAAATAGCTCACGTGAGTGAAACGTACTGCTGATGCTGTTACTGCCCATCATTTATCATCAGCGTTCAGCTCCAACCAGAACACGTGGCAGGACTTGGACTTAGCTGAGGGAGTGGAGCAGTCAGCAGAGAGCATGAGGATATATCGATAAAGGTAGGAGATTATTTCACGTTCCTGTGGGAGTTACAGAAACACATCAACCTGATTCAGTAGATGGCACTCTACCCTCTATAATGAAGCAATGCTTCAGCATAGTGTTAAAGGAAGAACTACTGGGTTCTGGATGAGAAGTACAACAGGGATCCTTACACCTTGTAGTCATTAGATGCTCAGACACCGTGGCACTGAGCGCTGCTGCTGGGCCATAACAGATGGCAGGACTCAGGGTGCTTCCAGCTTCAGGCTTGACAGCCCAAGGGCCCAGCTGTGGACTAGATATTGACATTCTGCCTCCCAAAATTGCTGTGAAGTTGAAATTGGGCATAATAGCATCGTTCATTTCCTGTCCTAAACTCCCTGGTCATTTCAGAGCCACTTCGCAGTTCAGCAGTGAGTTGTATTTCAGCTGGCGTTGCATGATTTCTGCCTGTGTAAGTAGAACACTTGGGTAATCCACTGGGGATGTAGAGACACCTCACACAGCAAAGATGCTTTGCTTAGGCTTAGGGAATTCACTTCATAAGTTACAATAATTAAGCAAGAAAGTTCACAGTCCATCCATTTTTTTTAGCCAGTCTCTTTCATGGCCTGCTTCCTTTCCTTCAGCTCTGTCTTTGCTAAGGATAGGCATTTTTTAATCTCAGTTTAAAGAGAGAGATGAACACATTCCACTAGCAGCACCTTTGTGGACTGTAACAATATGGGGTCAGACAACAACCAGATTCTCCAAGGCAATGAAACTGGACAGATTAGTCTCCTTTACTTCTTATCCCAAGTCACTGCTAATTGCACTATTTCTGCCCAGCCCATGGGCTGCACATCAGCTACTGCATAAAACCATGTGGGCACACATATTCTGAGTACATACTGCAAAACTGGATGCAAAAAGGGCAACATTCTAAAGGTATTTTACTTACTGCATGCCCTGTGCCTGAAAAATAGACATGGGTCAGAATTCTAGAAAAGAAATAGTGTTGGTGACCAAATAGGAAATGGCATTTCTGGCCTACTTTCTCCTACAAAAGTAGATGTAAAAGGTTTAAACTTCTTTTCAAGCAAAGCAAGAATCTGTAGCATCTGTGTTTTCTTTGTAAAACTCTTCTTCTTTTTTTTATTACCCCAGCAGAAACTCAGAAACAACTCACCTCAGTGAGGTAGAATTGGAATAAACACACACCAGGTGTGAAGAAATAAATCTTTTTGCTCCTGAGGACTGGCATCATGCATGAGAGGGGATGGATGGATCCTTCCTGCTACCCTTCTCTTGCTCCAGCTCAGGTTATTAAAACCCATGACCCTAGGGATGGTGAGGCAGGAAATCCAGAGAAGCCACAGATCATATCGTTGTCTCACTTGTGGAGGAAAATAACTTTCTTTATATTTGCTTGAATTTCAAACTCCATCTTGACAAAAGCAAGATAAGCACAATTTTGGACTACAGTGAAAGTGAAATTTATGTTGTGCCTCTATGCCTTCACTGTTCCACTCTCATAAGAGAATATGTAGTCAAGAGAGGTGTCGTTTCACCCATAATCCTGGTCCCATTTCCCCTAGCAAGAAGAGTAAAGAATGACAGATTCAGCATTCTTCTGGTAATTTATCCCTGCTCCTCAGTGTTTTGGTGTGAAAGACTCACAAAACCCATAAGCCTCCACTGTACTTTTGAACAGTGATTTCAAAATGAGCTCATTCTGCCATGATTCTTCTCATGACACTTTCCATGGTTTTTCCAGATCAGCAACTTTCTAATAGCAGCAGAAAAGGAAAGAGTAGCTCCATAAAACAGCATTAAACAAGGAGGCTCGTTGGTAATTAAAGTGGGAATGGAGGTAAAGGAATACTGGGTAAAGCCTGCTGGAATGCCTCTTTGGGATATTTCAAACAGTTTTTTGAAATAACATTTCTGTCTTCCTGGAGCTAATTATGCATTTGCTGCACACTAAGCAGAAGGCTAAATTAATTGAAAGAACAATGGTAATTTGTTGCAGGTTGGAAGGAGGCCACGAATACTTGTTTCCCTTGTGGGAGAAGAACTGATGACCTATCCTAAGTTTGTCATCTGCAAAAGAAGAGATGCAGGACCAGAACGTACAGCCCACCCAGCCCATCATGCAGCAGTATTACCCTCCAGCCTCCTCTTCCTCCCTAGCTGTGCCAGGCACTGTGACTACCAACTGGGTAGCAGCAGGTGGAAAGTCTCTCTGCCTCTCTTTCCAACCCCCTTCCATTCTTTCACCATCTGCCAGTAGACTGCTTCAGTAAGAGCTGCCAAATTCAACACGTCAATATTAATCATGAAAGTCACAATGGAGTATTTTTGAGGCCCATACTCACATTCTGCCTGTCAAATAGATCATCTCCTTTGTGCTGGTTCTTCACAAACATCTGGAGATTTTTAAACATCTTATTAAAACAGAACAGATCATCAGCAGCTGGAGCATTTCAGAGATGAATGGGCTGTATGCCAGGAAATATGGTACTTGCCAAAAAGCAGGTGGCAACTATACTTCTACAAGACTGTTGCCATTCCTATTGTATATATTGATTTGGACAGGCTACATCATGTGGGACAGGTATTGAATACCTACCTCCTTTCCCTAGGTTGTCAAAAGTTGCAAATAAAACACATGCTCTCAGACTTCCAGAATGTCTGCTTAAATACAAAGCAATTCAGTAGCTCCTTTTTTTTTTTTTTTTCCTGATGAAAAAAGATATGATCAAAAGAATCTGCTGAACATTTGCAGAAAATCAATTTCTCTAAGGTGCAAGAGAGCTTCTACTGCCAGACTTGGAAGCCATTCAAAAACGTACTTTACAGTTTGAGGTGTAGTGCTTTTTTGACAAAACATACACATGCAGTTGGTGTCTTTAAACACAGTTTTGTTCCCTTGTGAGAAGGATTTAATTGGCTTCAAAGAAGAAATCAGTGTTTTACATAGTACAATCTTTCACTTAATGCCCAAGAATCCATGTCATGTATTTAAATTACAAGTAAAATACTTACTAATGAGCTCATGTTTTGCAAACACCCATAGAAATATTTGAACTTAACCAATTTCCTTTTAAATAGGACGTGGTCTAAAGAGAGAGAGGTAGCTTTCTCGGCTAAGAACAGTGTTGATGAAAGAACGTGGCTGTTAAACAGAATGGTAGCCCTTCATTTTACTCCCAACATTTCCCTCTAATTCACTGTTTAACTTCAGGAAAGACACTTAACCTCTACGTGCCTTAGTTCACCCGTCTGTAAAACAGCAGATAAGTCACCTAATTCACAGGGATGTTATGGAGATTAATTAACTAACGTCTGGAAAATGTCTCAAGATCCTTCTGTGAAAGGCATTATAAGGGCAAAGGATAGTAGCGTAGCCGTATGCAAAGGGTTTTATCACTTGGCACAAGGCAGTTTAGTTTTATTCTGTTTCCCTCTGCAGCATCACTGAGTATTTTTACGGAGACCATCGGCTAATAGCAGGCTCACACAGCTCTGCAGAGTACCATTATCTTAAGTCAAAGGACATGTTCTTTCACCCTAAATAAAACTGTATTTAGTCAGCACCTGATACTGCTTTAAGATGCCCAGTGAGGTCAGAGCCCTGGCAGGCTCAATGCTGTACACAGAGTCCTTGAAAAAAAGCCCTTGAATATGTAAGAAAGCTGCATCTATTTAGCAGATGAGATCTTAAGCTAATTTAATTGAACTGACAAATGTGCTACGTGGGCTGTCTTTAATGGCAGTCAATTTTCATGGCCAGCTCCAGGTAGGAGCAAAACAAGCAGTTGCCTTGAGCAGCAGACTGCTGTGAAGAACAAAACGGTTGTGGGCTTCCTGCCAGCTTCACCTGTGCTGGACTATGGGAAGTCTGACTGATCAGTGCTCCTTCCTGCCAAAACAAGAGTTGCAATGAGCTGAGCGTGAGTTAGTGATCCTTCCTACTTCCAAAATCAGTGGTGGTGGGCTTCCATCGCAGCCTTCACTGATGCAAATCTCTGTCATGATTGCTGGTGCATTTGTTGACATGAAGTCAGACTTTATATTAGTTCAGCTTTGCAGTACCAACACTAATTGCTCTTTGATGCTTGTCTCGTGAATTGGGAAGAAGGAGAGGAAAAAAATAAATAAGGAGGAACAGAACAGGGACAATGTTGTGCCCAGCAATAAGAGCCAGAAATAATTCCCAGAGATCCTCAATCCCACATCTAGATACTCCCTACTATGCATTAGGAACTTGGGATTTATTTTCATCTACCAGATTTTCCATCAACTCATACATATTATCTGATAGAGACTTTACCCAGGAAACAGAATCATGCTACATCGTCTTCTTTACCGTGCAGTGCATACAGCTTGACAAGCTCCACTCCCCCTCCACTTGTTGCCTGCTCTTACAGTCAACTTTAAAATAGAAAAGTACCTGTCACAACCAAGTTGCCTTCAATTGCAGCACAGCACATAGCAATAACGTTTTGTATTTGGAAGAGAGCTGAAAAAATTTGTTTTGAAGTAGCTGTTTATCTTCTTGTGCTATTCTTATTCACAGCTTCCTCTTCAAACAGCAGACCTAGAAGGGCAGGGGAACAGGGAGAAAGAAAGGTTTGGTCACAATTTAGAGTCATTTGTTTCTGTCAGAATATATATGAGCTAAATCTCAAGTCTGGGCAAGCCTTAATAACTATCATATTTAAAGTTCAGCTTTACAGGGGATGACTTTGTTGCCCAAGGGGATAAGAAATAGAATACAGAACAGTTCACCTTTCAAATGCCCATTCATACCCAATGCAGCAAGGAAAGGCTGGCCCTGGCCTTTCAGAGACATACATGATATGAATTTAGCAGTCTCTAGCTAATCCTATTGGTCTAAATGACTGCTAATTGGTGTCATATGGATAAAGTCACTTAGAAGGTCACTGGAAAAGCCAAAAGAGGTAGCTTTACTGCTGGTCCTGTGCTGAAGAGATGGGAAATCTCTGCATTCTCCTAATAAACTGACCCATCCAAACAATATTTAATGTTCTTACGCATACTTTATCTTTACAAGGAATATTTGATTCAAGAGAATGCACCCTACTGAGACAGTACTCTAAAAACAACAAAACGTGTGGGCAGATGGGCTTTCTGCAGAATGAAGTGAATTACGGACCATAAAAACAAATGAAATTTTTGCTACCCCTTCATTGGGTGCCACAGGTCATGAATGGAAATGTCCTCACAGAAAACTCAGGAACAGCTTGAGCGAAGTATTTTTTATAACTGCAGACCGCTAAGAAATCAACAACATTATGCCAAGCACCTCTTGGGAAAATGGCCACAAGCAGACAGACATGCCTCCCATCACTGCCCTCAAGATCAGAGCTTCCCTGTCCACGATTACAAGTCCGATGTGAAGAAGTTTCACCCACTAGCCTTGGTGGCAGCCTTCTGGAACAAGAAATCTCACTAAAAACAAGATTGGGAGAGTGGGGGGAAGAGAGATTTGATAAGAAAATAAAAGCAAGAGGATTCTCCCCTAACCACTGTGGCCAGGGAAGACATATTTCTCCAGCACTAGAAGCTGATGCCTCTTCTCCAGCTCTCAATTTGTTTTGGCAAAGACTAACATGAAAAGGTCTGAAATTCTGCATTACTACTTTATCTCTCTCCTGGTGTTCCCAGGGGAACTGGGGATCCAGGGCATCTCTTTTGCATCTCCCCATCTCTTCATGTAGAACGTGGGACTTTGTGAGGAGCTTTGTGATATGATGTGTATAGTATTAGTGTGAGTCAACAGTGAGAAGTACACGAGCATGAAAAATAATGCAGGGGAATATATTTCCTTATTTTTTAAAACTGATCTCGTAATTTGTTTTAAATTCTGTAAGTTGAAGCTGAGGCCAATTTTCAGTTGGTAACACCAGGTTTACACAGACAAGAGAAAGAAACAGCTCTAAAATTAGACTGAGTAATCTCAGATTTAAAAGCATTGCAAATGCTGGTCTTGTAAACACAGTCATCAAGAGAAATACAAGCATGCTTGCCATGTAATTGCATATTCAAAAATAATACAGAGAGAGTATTTTGCAAAGAAATGCAAATTTAGCATTCATGAGAGTTCCAGTCTGGACAGCCCAGAGCATGAAATTGCCCTGCTGACTCATAAGGAGACAGAGCAATAAGCAGATCAGCCTCTATTCAGTTCTGCTCATGGAGGAAAAAAATCAGAGCAAACAGCCCCCAGTTACACCCCCTCCATCCTTTTGCTGCATGATCACAGG
Source organism: Tragopan temminckii (assembly GCA_028571105.1). Classification (NCBI taxonomy): domain Eukaryota; kingdom Metazoa; phylum Chordata; class Aves; order Galliformes; family Phasianidae; genus Tragopan; species Tragopan temminckii. The sequence goes on along the minus strand of JAOWBP010004096.1, from coordinate 13,279,492 downwards.
TTGTGGATCTGTAAGAATACAAGTCCATGGGCGTTTTGTCTCAAGAGCTGGCTTGTCACCAAAAGACATAAAACTGCTTGCTGTCCTCATTTCATTTCCTTAGACCACCAAGCATCACAACACTCAGGCAAATATCTTTGCTGTGCCTCTCTGACTTCTGGAAATACCACATTTTTTTCCAAATCCTTTTCTCCCTGAAGAAATCTGGGAGATTTCAAGATAAAGGGGTGGAAATAACCCTCAGGGGCTTTGGTGTGGGCCAAATACCATTGTTCCAGTGACCTAAACCCAGACACTGCTATTGCTGTGTGCTCAACCTTCTGACCTAAATACTGCTAGATTCATCTTCAGTTTTTCACGATTACATCTAATGTTGGGCCCTACAGAACTGCTACTACATACTGAATAGAAGCAGAAGTTACTACTCCACAGCTTCAACATCTCAAAAGCACATCCGCTAAAATAAACTCAAATACTCCAGTTTCAAACCTCTGCTCACGACTTGCAGACAGGTCTAGGAACAGCACAGAGCTACCAGATCGTGCTGCGTGTGCTTACTGAGCACATATTCAGGGATCGGACTGGACTGGCTTAAAAAACAATGGATGTAAAACCCAGTATGTGGTGTAAATAATAGATCTGCAACTCTTGCAGCACATTAAAACACAAATGTTCTTCAAATCAAGTCTGAAACTCTGCTATAATCAAATGATATTGAACAGTACATTATACTGCTTAAAATATCCCCAGATACTGGGTGTACCAGTAATTGTAACTTTAATCTGCAAGAACCTTTTCACTGAGGCTTAAATAGTTTCCATATCAAGAGCATAATACAAATCCTATCTGGTAAACTTCAGCATTTGCATTCCTTTTTAATACATGACCTCATTTACAGCATGTAAAATCCAAAGCAAGATCTACTGAACAATATTTTCCATGTTAAACTCAAGGACTATTCTTCCAGAGTGATTCTTGTGAAAAACTGGTTTATCAAGGGAAGCTTCAAAGAGGGATGGATGCATTTCGTTCTCACTGCTTTTATTCAAATGCTTTGGTGGTGGCACTTTTAGTGAGAGATGGAAGGGCGGTGGGAGAAAGCAGTATGCTTTGAAAAAGCACTTTGAAAATACTTCAGTGGGCACTTTCTAATGTGGTTCATGTGATAAGATCACTTGCAACTCCTCTGCAACTGTATCAGAATAAGGAGGGATAAATGCAGAAATCAAGGTCCCCAAATGTTACCAAAAGGAATTCTCCATTTCACTTCCCCTGTGCTTGTAGTAGTGCCCAAAGACTTCCAAAAAGCTGCCCTGAGAGCCCGCTGTGCTGGGCTCTCTGGACTTACTCCAGAAGACACAAACTCTGTCGAGCTCAGGCTAATTTGGCCTTGCTATTACAACGTGCAGTATCTGTATGGTAGCACAAAGACTGCACAAAGATTGTACTGGCATGGACGCGAGCCAACCATCTTTTTGAACAGAAGAACAAGGCTACACGTAGCTGGGAGATGTTAGCAAAATCTACCAAGATTAGTCAGTGTATGAAGAGACATCCTTCTGCCTCTGATAGTGGTTACCGCATCCAGCTATGACAGAGCTGCCCAGGGAGCTCAGCAACATCACCCTGAAGGCTCCTCCTTCAGACAAACAAGCCCAGCTTCCATCCTGCAATACAGATAATCAAGGCAAAATTTATGAGTGATGTTCTGTTGGTGCATTTGCTTTTCAGTAACAACGAGCGTGGTTGCATCCTGGCACAGATCAAACATAGCACCTATTAGATGCATTCCCTCTGAGGATTCATCATCAAAATAGGGCTGGAAGAGAACCCCAAAGGTCATTTAGCCTGCCTTTCTGCCTAAGGCAGGCTAAGCCACACAAACTGTTCTTGACAGAAGTTCCTCTAATCTGTTCTTGAAAGCCTCTAAGAAGAAGGACTTCACCACCCCCAAGGAAATCTCCTCGATGCTTAACCATGCTTGTAGTTCCAAAGTTTCTCCTACTAAGGAAAATCAGCCCTGGTTTAAGCGACTCGTGAAATAGCAAAACAGTACAAAATGAGGTCAAAGAAACCTTTCTGTCTCTGTCTTGCACATTTAATAGCTTCACACACACACCCCACACACCTTTTATTAGCCAGAGCCAGTCCTGAGTTGAGTTCACATTCAGACAGTGCCCTGCATCTGGTCTGTCCAAGTCCTCAGACAAGTGATGGGATCATTGTTGACGAACTTCTTAACAGTAGTGACTTTCTTTCAGATTGTAATGAAAAAAACTGATAGAAGCTTGAAGTAGTGCCTGTAAAAAGAGGGCATCTACGAAATTAGTTTCAATTTTCACATAACCTCATTGTAAATTGGACCCTTTTCACATATAAACACTTCCATGGTTTTTTTTCATGCCTGTTTTTGCTGTGACACAAGCAAAGGAAAATATTGATTCAGAACAAATTATTTTGGCAATCATGCTTGTATGCACCCAGCTTTTAAAGAGAGGTTTTTCATAAGGTTTAACTTGACCTGAACCAGCATTGCTTACACCCACAAATCTCTCCCAAATCTCAAGTCAATGACTTAATCTCATAGAGGACCAAACAGAGGTCAAAGACCTAAAGACAAGTTCTTCAGGAGTTCAGAATATTTCAGAGGGACTTGACCTCTGATCAAGATATATCGATTTTAAGGCTCAGCAAGTGGCTCAGAAAAATAAAATTGAGGACTGGAGCAACTGAACAAGAGCTCAGGAAAGGGAACTAACTGCAAGAATATGATGAGTAGCAGGATCATGCAGATAGCTGCCCAAAGCCAGCCATGAAATACACAGAACTCTGAAGATCCTCCCAAAGCACTGCAACTAGTGAACAGGTCAAAGAGCCACGTCTGTAAAGGCAAGTGAAAACACTCTGCAGAAAGCTTTTGCACTGGCTAAATAGAACATGACAGCAAGTCTTCCCCCAAGCATGGGTTTACAAGCTTTCACTTCTCTACAGTAGTCCTCCCCTTCAAGCTGAATTTAACTCAACTGCAGCACTCCCAGAAATGGAGACACAACATCCAGAAGATGGTGCTCTTGGGTAAAGCACAACTGCTGGATATAAAATAAAAAGGTTTAAGATAATATTGGCTCTCATGGCATTGTAGGATTCCTGTACATTTGCTCTTAGTTCACAGAAGCAGCCTATGCAATGATCACCAAGGAGAACAGAGGAAGGCATAAGGAGGCAGAAAAATTCACGTAAATAGCACTGTGCTATTGAGGAAATCCTCCCCCCCTCCTATGCCTTTGCGAGGACATACACACAAACCATAAAATAGCAAAAATAAATAGGCTCACCAGAAGTTTGATCAAGATCTGTTCACAGTCAGGGCACTACTTGGAGCCTTCCTCTAAAAGGCAGTATAGAAAATACGCCAGAAATTGCAGAGGTAAGGAGAAACAGGTAAAACACGACAAACATGACATTACAATTTTTTCAGGAGTACTTATCAGAGGCTCTGGTGAGCAGAGAGTATCACCTTTGACTTCCCCACAAATAAGGGGTACTTCCACTGAGCCAGGGGGGAAAAAACAGCAGCATTGCGAAGCCTCATTTATTGTATCATTTAGCCAGCACACCATCTGCAACTATCAAATAAACATTTTGTTTCAAGGATCCAAGTACCTTACATAAAATAAATGTGACAATTTAAAACAGAGATTGAAAAGGCATTATTTTCTCTGCCAAGGAAATCTACTTTTCTTACCTTTGAATACAACAGAACAACCATTGCATTGTAACTTTTTCTTTCTTTTCCTTCTTAAGGAATAACCTTGCACCCTCTGAAAGTAAAACGCTTCCACAAAAATAAATGAAGACCAGACCAGCAAGCTCAGAAACCACTATTCCCCAAACTGAGAGTCAATTAGTTATAATCAATTAAATAAAATTAAGGAAAACAAAGTCACATGGGCTTGGGAAGGGAAAAATGATAAATGAATTACCATTGTAGTCACTTGGGGAAAAAATGTCACCATCAAGGAGAAAAAAAAAAAAAAGGAAGCAATTAAAAAAGTATAAAACGTTCCTTATTGCAGGGAGACTAGGGAGCGTGCCAGCCCCCCCAAGGTTTTCATCAACTCTTTTCAATTCATTTCATTTTTCTGTCTGTGACAACAGTTTCTGTTGGGCTTGGGAGCATCTGAAGCCATGGGGCCCAGGAGCCGTGCAGCGTGCCCTACTTTGCAAAAGCCCACCTGTAGCTGCTGTGACTTGGGCTGTCACAGCCCAGCTGCTTACAGCTGTCTGCAACCCAAATGACTTGTCCCCATTACATGGTAAGGATGTCCTCCACGGACAAAGGACAATCTTACAGTATTCACTGTGGTGCAGACTTGAGAAAGGGGATATTCACAGCCAGGAGCCTGACTAATTAGACTGCTCCACTAGCTGCATTTACCAGACTTCAGAGAAGACCCAGAGAGAAAAGATTTCAGATGAGGCACGCAGGTTACAATAAAAAACAAAACAAAACCTCACAACTTCATGAAAGTCCAAATTGTCCAGATATCTTCTTGATGATACCTTCAAAGTCTGCACTGATCTAAACTCAGACAAATCTGGCACGTCTAGTACTCACGCATCTCACTTTTAACACAGATGGAACTTCCAAGACACACTGCCAAAAAGAATGTCAATGAATACCAGCCTTGGTGGTAGCTTTCAAAAATCAATATAATCAGCACAGTGTTCTATTCACAGCTTAGAAATTGCTGTCACAGTGGCTAACTTCAGAGCCCTATCAGTTCCAGAAGCCTTGTTAAAGCTGTCTGTGAAGTTTGCTGGACTCAGTTTTGTCAAAAGGCATTTTGCCTGCAGCTTAGCATGGGCACACTGTTCAACATCTGCCCAGAAACTCCTCACACTGCAGCTGCAGAAGAGAAGGAAAACACGCTGACACAATTTCAAGAGCTAAGATAGAAACAGAATTGGAGTGTTTGGAAATAAACTTTTTTCTTCCTACTCAAAGAAGTACTCCTAGAAGCCACAGATTTTCAAATCTTCAAACAGAAACAAAAGGTAGAAAAATAAAGCAATTACGTACTGCTTCCTACCTTAGCAGTTCATATTAATACCACAGGCTCCCAGACATCTAGAAGCACATGAAGGCTGAAGCATGTTATTTTCCACCAGAGGACAACCCCATGCTGCCCACAAGGCACGTATCCTTTCAAGACAAATCCACATCACTGTTAACCAACTAAGTTAGTCTTAGTCGCCTAGCAGGTAATTAGGCAATGATCTCAGCACCTACCTTCTCCGAGCTCAAATATTATTTCAGGATTCCTGTGCTGTGTGCCTTGGATCTGAATTTGTCCATATTTCATAATCTTCCTATATCCCGCTTCTCCAAAAATATCTCAGTTTCCAAAGAATCTAAACAAATCAATTCTTAGTATAGCTCCGTTGATTTCAGCTGAGTTATACCCTAGGGTTTCAAACGTGTCAACATATTCTTAATATTTGGAAGAATGAGGTGCTGTTCTTCCTACAGACAATCTCATAGAACCAGAGTTTCATCGTGATCATCAGCTGTGAAATGTCATTTACTAAAGTACTTTTCCTCTGTTGTATAGTTTGTCTTACCGCTGTTGAGATCTTCAGAAATAAAACTACCACCTAAATAAGATGGAATAGTACTACTGCAAATCTACTGAAGGGAAGTAGTCACAAATATTAAAGGATTTGCCTAGGACAGTTGAAGGAACCTCTTATCAGGGCTGGGAAATATTAATGAGGAAATATGGAGGCCCTTCCATTCTTCATTCAGCACTTTATTTTTGGGATCACTGTCATTTTTCTCAGAAGTTAGTTTCAATAGCCTGGAAAGACAACATTTAATTGACTTGGGTGGTGTTATCTCCGATTCGGCCCTGCAGCTCCTACAGACAAGCTGAGAAAGCACAACTCATCTCCATGGACAAAGGAAGCTCCTGCTTTTCCAACAAGAACGCTTGCCTCTCAGTAGTAACTTCTAGTTTCTTTCTTCCCAAACGATTTCAGTCATTTTAAACCACAGAGATTAAAGCATTATTCTCAAGACTGTCCCTTCATAGCATAGCCGTGAAAGTGAAGAAATATTACATCTGTTGTTGTCAAGCTTATGATGCCAAAACACCAAACTGCTACAGCTTTAAGCTTTATTGGATAACTTAGTATTTTTGCTGAAAGAGATAAGGCATTCAGAAAATACCCAGTATGACAAAAAAATAAGTCTTTGGTTTCAAAGACTCTCTCAACTATCAAACTCCCCACCAAATCTCATTCTAGAAACCACTCATACAGTTTTTCCAGCAAACCAAATCACATCTTCAACCACAGTACAAGCATGCATGTAGACATGTAGTCACCCAGGAGATATTCAATTTTTCAGTCTATATTGGAAACTTAGCTGCAGATTACAAACTAAGCAGCTGGGCTATTTATATTCAGCAGTGATGTTAGAATATCATATCAAGATTAGATGAGTGGGGCCAATTTTTAACCTAAAAACCTGATGCCAAGTTATGAGCTTTATATACAGAAAATGTCTGTCATACAACCTGGCTAGAAAACTGAGCGCCATGCTTCTCATTTTCACTTTTCTCATCTCAATTCTGCACTCTCTACTACACATCATCACATATCTACTGGGAATTTTCTCATATATAACTGTCCAAACTTTCTCAATTTTTTTTTTCTGGAATATTTGCTGCATTCAGAAAGGGAACCACGTGGGTGCAATTTGCTCAGATTCTTCTGCATCTATTACCTCACGTTACATCGCAGACATTAGTGAGAGACTCAATTCAAATGCTTTCAAACATCAGCTGTCAATGCTAAGAATACTAAATCAGACAAAAAACCAGATCTTGCTAGAACTTTACCACCCTCTTCCCACGTTATCCTCTCACCACGAGCTCACAGATTTATGGCAAGATAGTTCCATTTAAAGACCAACCTGACTGTGTACATCACCCTGGGCATGTCACTTTATTTCCCTTAGCTAAGTTAATTTCTGAAGTGTCACATGTGAGGCTCTCCTACAATGGCAACGTCTGGCGTAAAAATCAATGCCTACAGAGAACATTCACCACTCCCATAAAAGAGGGATATCAAGACAAGGCATCACTTATGTGGATATTATTCTGTTGGAAAGGTATCAGAGACATAGACAAAGCACAGTACTTTTCTATGATCATGTAAATTACTCTTATTACAACCACTGGATATATTTAAATAAATGACACTGATTTTTCAGAAACACTCCTCTTTCAGGTGTAATTTTGCGTGCACAATAAACCGAGGACTTTAGAGAAGCACTTTAAGCATCTAAATATCAGACTTTGCCTACAAATTGTTCAGACAGATATTTTAATACTGTAATTTGTCATTAAAATTACTTTAGTAGGCAAGACTGTGTGCAAGGAGGCACTAAATAATTAAGACCACCAAGCTGGAGCCTACGGCACCATTTTAAAATCTTTTATCTAATACCTAAATTTGGCAAGCGTAGGGAAAAAGCACTTAAGGAGAGTGCACGTAGACAACCAGCACATAAGCCTCCCATTGCACCACACAATCTAGTTTCACTTATTGCTGAAGATTATTTTTGAATGCTCCGATTCTAAAGTTATCAGAATTGGCTATTGTAAGTAGTTGATGCTGCTTGGCTTTTCAAAGCCTCATCAAGTTTTTAAAAACACAGATGGCTGTTCTACAATAAAAGAGAATTCACCTGCAGTGATGCATTTACACCAGAATAATCAGGTTGTAACAAGAGGAAGAACAAGGCATATATTCAATACGGAAAGTTACATCTATGAACTCTGGTGCTGACAGGATAAACAGGTGCTACGCTGAAAATGTGAAGCCTCATTAATGCATCATTTAATAAAATGCACCATTATCTTATCTTCCAGATCTCTTTACATCTTCCATAAAAATTTGTTTTTCTAAGTTAACCATCTCAGCCCAATGATGTGATAGATCTCAAATTTCAGAAACGGTTCTGACTACAGCAGTTGACAACGTAAAACGCCATACAAAAGAAATACTAAAACCTTTATGTATGTGATTAAGGCTACTCAGAATGCTCCGTCTTATAGCCATGGAAATAAAAAGCTTCTTGCTGCTTCAAAATGTTGCCCTGGCAGCATTTTAGCTCAAAAATGTTGTAGGAAAAACAAGAGACAAAAAGCCTCCAATAATCCTCCTTGCATAAAAACCATTAAACACAACAAATTTCACAATGTCAAATCAATAGCCTGCAGCTTTTTTGCAGGCTCAGTACCTGCAGAGGGAAAGTTGTCCAAACCAACAGAGAATGATATGAGAGGGACACAAAAATCTTGCAGAACCAATGCAGGAGGAATCCTGGAGAAAAAGAAAATGAGAGGTGGGGGGGGAGAGATCAAACCACCATTTGGAAAGTCATTTCTCTGTGGCCAGGAGAGAAGTCCTTTTTGAATCAGCCTGCTGACAAAAACTGTCTTTTCAGAGACAGAGGAGACCTCAGAGAAGGTGGGCAGTGTGGTCTCTGGCTGTGTATGGGAACAGAGAGAATTTCACCATCTGAGCATGAAGAGGGAAAAGCTGACTGGGTTGCTCTTACCGAGAGTCGTTTCCCAGAAACAGATCATCTACTCAAAAAGTGAATTGCAGTTTACAACCTTAGTTTTCCCCACTTTCTTAGGTTAGATTAAGCTTCTGAATGTCTCAGTTTAAAAAGCTCCCACCCTGTCAAGCTTAAGAACTCTGAGTTTTGTGATGCAACTATCCCTAAGGATTTCAGATCTTGAAACAGGAATTCTCCCAAGAAATGTTCACCTTTTACAATTTCCATCAAGATAATCAGTAACTTTATGTAGCTATAATCTGATTTCACAAAGCTTAGATTTAATTGCCTGGTGTAACATTCAAACTTTCAATTTGTTCGATACCAGCTCCATTTCCTACAGAGCTGCAACACGTGAACGTGACCTGCTGCTCCTCAGCTGTCTCTTGCGTAGTATTTCTATATCCCCTGGGGTGGGCCTTGGGCTCCTCTGCTGCACACAGTAATTGTCATGGAACACAATCAGAAAATCTCCAGGAGGTGTAAAGTCTCCCTGAGTCTCGAGGCACTCTGAGATACAGCCCACTTAGGGTCCACCTAGGGAAACGAATAGATCTGAAACCTCTCTTCTTGAAGGCTTTAGAATTTCAAAA
>JAOWBP010004096.1:13229554-13260332 GCA_028571105.1 Tragopan temminckii | reverse complement strand
GGCCTTGAATGCCTGCAGGGATGGGGCATCCACAGCCTCCTTGGGCAACCTGTCCCAGTGCCTCACCACCCTCTGGGTGAAAAACTTCCTCCTAATATCCAATCTAAACCTCCCCTGTCTCAGTTTAAAACCATTCCCCCTTGTCCTATCACTCTCCACCCTCATAAACAGCCATTCCCCCTCCTGTTTATATGCTCCCTTCAAGTACTGGAAGGCCACACTGAGGTCTCCCCAAAGCCTTCTCTTCTCCTAGCTAAATAGAGACTTCTGTCTCACTGCTGTTCAGATCCAGGCTGCAGAAGAGTTAACACATCTTTCAGCCCTGCTGATCAACATGGGACTTACCCGCTCTGTCAGATCAAGATCTATGCAAAGAGAAAAAAAAAATTACTAATATTGGTACCCTCCCATGCTTCACATTAAAAAAAAACCCAACCCTTAGTTCCATGGCACAGCTAACTGGCACACAGGTAACACCAGAACATATAGAAGAACTCATTCACTAGAGCCAGTACTCAGTGGACCGGTGAGGTTTTACAATATGCTGCAGCAACGGCAGGGAAAGGTCATTTATTTCATCACATAGCAACAAATGGGCTAACAGCTAACTGCACTTATCCTCAGGGGGCAACAGGAGCCCCAGCTGATCTCAATTACACTGGCAGCAATTCGGAAGAACCCCAATGAATCCAGGCTGGAAGTGAAAATGGCATTTAGCCATTTTAATACAGGTAATGTATTAATACAAGTTGCAACATTCCATTTTAAGTTCAGATTTTAATAAAACTCCAAAGTATTTTTTGAACGAAAAAGAGGTTTTAAAAAATATTTGTTCTTAAAACATGGTTTTGGATAGATCTGGAGAAATAGCAGTTTAAGATGATTCTGGCATGTTCAGAAAAGACACTAGAGTGTAGTGGTATTAATAAAACAAATGTTACTGTTATTCTGGAGACACCACAAAGTAGGTTTGGGAGCCTTGGCTTTCCCAAAACATATTTTTGCTTTTAGTCCCAATCACTGTTTACTGTCAGATGTGGAAATACAAGCCTAGCAGAAATTCTTTCACAGAAAATCAGAGCAGCCACCACATTATTTATCCAGGTTGACACCCAGTTCTGCGTTATGTGCATAATATATTCATAAGATGCCTTCACTATAAATCAAGCTGAATGTTCTTTACAATCAAGTCAAATTATTGGTTAGAAATGTTTTTGTTATTGCTTCTATGCAGAGAAATATCATAACATTTTATTGCTTTTTCAACAGCTGAGAAAGGTCCTGTCCTCTCTGCACCTTTTAGAATATTATTTTTCAGGTTTTATGAGGCATTTCATTACATGAATTACGAACGGTAGATCTGACCTTGTCACAATTTAAATTGACCAGCCATGGGTCAACATTTGCAAGAACTGCTGAGGGTCTGAAGTTTATATACATTTTCAAGTGAGTTATAAAAGAATAAAATTAGTCAATAACAGCAGCATTTTGTAACTCAGGTCAAAAGATAAAGTGGAAAATACATCAAGATTGATGCTGCTGAACCTAATAAAATTTTAATTTCCTCTCTCCACACGTATCATCTTTTGTTTAACTTTGAATCAATCGCTAAATTCATGCAAACTCAATGGCTGTGCAGTTATATTTATTATCTGATGCTCAAAGCTTTTATGGGGGGGGTAGGGGAAAGCAAAAACAGCAAACTGGTAACAGTTCTGTATGAAAACCATCTGTGAACAATACTTTTACATTTCACATACTGAAAACCAAGGAGAAATGCTGTAGTGCAGATTCAGAATGAACTTTGTCCCGTCTTTGACATCTGAGATAGCACTGCATGCATTCACTGTTTGTCACTGCATACAAGGATGTCATTGCACACCACTACAAAGAGATGTTTCTCTACTGAAGTGCTCAGGTTCCCCTCTCTGACCACTACCTGCCTCCCCCCACGCAAAGGGCCACCACTATTGCACAGGTCAAACTGAAAGCCTGCTAAGACCATAAGTAGGTTTCAATTAATTTGATAGCCTTTGGATCAGATTGATGTATGCACATTTTTATTTAATGAATGAGGACTTTTATTATTAAAAGACAATTTATGAAACGAAGGCAAACAAAAGATAGTTTCAAAAACATTAAGGAAGTATTCTCCTACTACAGATCTAACTCATAGCTCTCTTATTAACGATCATAGACAAATGCAAATCACTTAGCAGAGTTGAGATTAATTTTTCTTTTGTTTTCATACACTACTGTTCGTTGATTCAGCATTTGGATCTCTTGGAACAGATCAATTATATAAACTACCAAACTTGTTTCAGTGGCTACCTTGATACCAAATAAAAATCCATACTGAAACAATTAGCGCTCATGAGCTCATTACACAAGACATTAAGGCCCATTGATCAATAACCTCATCAAGTAGGTGATTACCGTCATAAAAACTTTACATCTCCAGGCAGCGGGCCAGAGGCTGTTGCAAACAACAGACCCCATTTTTCTGGAAATTTCCACTTAATCCCATCTTCATATTTCTTCTCCTCCCACCTGCAACTCATAACAGAGGAGATAAACTTTCTGCAGGCTCCTACTGGGAGCTGTTAACAAGACAAATACATTTCTAGGGGCTAAATAACCGAATCCTATGCTCACCTTATTACCTCTGGCAAGAATTTGATGTGATCCTAACTCCCAGAAAGGCAAATCCTCAGAACAGTAGAAGTAAAATGCCATCCTGGCTGTCTGAGAATTCCTCTGTTTACCACTCAGAAGAGGACAAAGCTGGAGAGACATCTGTCATGTTCACCTATTATCCAAGCTAACTCTGTTATCAAAGGACACTGTTCTCATAAAATGTAAAATGATGATTCTGATTGTTGTTATGCAATGCTTGGTAAAAAACTTGACAACCTTTTCCCCTCTAAAAGCCCAATGTTCCTTCTCAGCAAAGCAGGTATTGAGAAAGTGCCCTCATTTTACAGAAGGTGGAGTGTTTTCAGTCAGTACCATAATGCAGAGCTCCAATTACCCAAACTGCTTTTAAGATCATGCTCAGACCACCAAATAATATCTTTGCAAATTAACGCAATCAAATTCAGTAGCATCTCACTAATAACAGCTTGTCTGTGATTTGGCACTGCTGTGACTTTGGCAGCTGTTGCTGCTACCAGGCAAAGGACAGAATACGTGTGAGCAAAACATTGCACTGGAAACATCCCCTGGAAGTCCGTGCTGCTTCTCTGGGCAGTGCCTGAAATGCAGATTGCTATGGTGCCAACAACAGTAAGGAAAAACTTTTCCTCTAAAACATGTTATGCGTGTAGCAGAAAGTTAGCAAATGAAGAAATACCAACCAATTTTAAACAAGCCACTTGCCAGGGCTGTAGCACTGAGTGTAAAGGTTCAGGTGTTAAAAACGAACAAACAAAAAAACCAGCTGTGGTGCTTTGATTAAAGCTTTGTTCTTACATATGCAGAAAAGCTCTGAAAAACCCATGGAGCCCACAATAGGAAATGTTTCGTCAGTCTTTAATACATAATATTCTCAACCTGATTCTTCTGCTAAATCACAGCGGATCGTTGAACTCCATAATGTTGCATCGTCTGGATGAAAATTTGTGATGTTATCCTCAAACATTTCGTAATCAGACAAAAAGGGAAGAAAAATACTCTTGACAAAGGTCACCTTATAAACATGGCATCATTTGATGCCTTTACTCCCCCAGGCAGGAGGTGGCATGGCAGCAAGGTGGGGTTTCTAGCTTGAAGCAGTTCATGCTGCATCTCCTACAGGGATGCTTCGCTGTGTGTAGGAGATGAGAAGCCCTCAGGCTGGGCTGCCCACTCAGTTATTGTGAATGTTGAGTCTGATACTACTTTACAAACAGCTGAGATTCAGCCACAGCTACACACCAAATCCAATTCTGACAATAATCTACATTTCAAGTAGTAATTTAATTTCAGAAAATATGGAATTGAGTTTGGAAGTTGCAATCCATTTATATGATCCTCCTCCATATGCTCACTTGAGGAAGTTCAGCTTTTTCATCTGTTAAAAACCAAGAAAGTAACCATAGATTTATTTACACGCATTCCCCATGCATGCAACTGTTAAGCTGAAACATGATTTGGGACCTCAGGATGAAAAGTGAAGACAGTGACTCAGAGGAAGACTGCAGATAAAGAGTGGGATTTAATTCCCTCATTTTTCCCCCTCTGTGCAGAAAAGAGAGCAAGACACAGATGCAAAATGTGTACAAAAAAAACCCCAGATTTCAACTGGCAGGATAGTACTACACAGCCAAATGGAAGTCTCATCATTGCTATAATATGAGGCTCTAAACATCTGTACAGTGCAGTCTGATGCTCCTTCCTATCAGACAGTAGGAATACAGATACAATAAGGCTTGATAATCCACAGGGGCTAAGTCACCCAAAAGATTTTCCCATTCCCTGAGGCAATAAGTGCTAAGTGGTGCTTCAGTGCAGAGCAGAGATTACTGTTGGCATAAATAAGGCAGAGGAGTGCTTAGGTGAGGGCAGATGGAAAATTTCATCACATCTGATGGGAGATGATAGGACAAAAAAATAAATAAGCAGAAAACTGCTTCAATCTTGAATTTATAAAAGTTTAGCAGTGAGATAGGAAAAAAAGCCAACAGCTTTTTAAATAAGAGCTGCCTTTCTTCTAGGGATGCATGGGGACATGGTCACAGAATCAGAAAGCGCAGATTTGCTCTATCACTTCTGTCTCCTGTTGTTTCCTCCAGCATTCAAACTCACAAAGAACTCAGCTCTCCAGTTCAACAGAATCAAACCTCCCTCAACACGGCCCCAAAATTTGGAATTTGGAGGCAAAGAAAGTAAGTCTATTTATGAATATAAAAGAAATAGCATTTTGGAAAGGGAGGAAAAAGCCAAACTACCTTCAGAGTCAAACGCTGGGAATGTTAAAGCATCTGGGACCAAACCTCAATTACAAGGTTTCATATAGATCTGAATCCATGGAAAAGCTTTCATTAGAGACTGAGTGACATTTGCTTCCTAGGAGATACGTTCCTCAGGTAAGGTCTTCAAAGTTATATCAAGTAGAGACCTGGAGCTGTTACTTGCATCAGGAGCCAAGGGTAAATATTAGACCAAGCTTGCTTCTTACCTGTGCAAGGGTGCCTTAACCTGCATTTACTGTCACATCTGCAACACAAGAGATACAAATTTAGGGGTAAATAAAACTGGATAAGTGACCACTTCCTAGCCTCACTGAGTCTATAGACATGACCTTCTGAAGACTTTTCAAATAGTTAACAAAATAGTTAAGCACCACCAGTGGGCTATTGGAATCCAGAATGAGACATTAATAACTGTATACTTCAGGTGTTGTCATGAGAGTCAGGAATTCTTCCAGCAGTAAACAGCTTTAATAAGTTATCGATATGAAGACAATCCATTTATATTCCTCACTATAATTCTGGGTTGATAAAGCCAAATCTGAAGTCAGAACTTTCACCATATTGTTTCCAAGAATTCATTTGCTTCAGGTCTGTCAGACTTGATATTGATTTAGTAGAATAACCTTTATTTCAATCAAAAGAGCAGCAAAGCCAGTCCCTTTAGAACTCTGAAACAATAAATATGGGATATCAAAAGGGAAAAACTTTACTCTGTCTTATCTGAGACTGGAACCTGGGACTGAATACCTAACGAATACTGACTTGTTCCAGGAAAGAAATCCAAAACAAATAAACACAAGAGGACTTTATTCACAGCAGAAGACAAAAAACAAATAACAAACAAACCCAGATATTATTGCAAATAGCACAGATCAGATGGAGGAACATTATGAAACAGATGCAAGTATGTGAGGAGCACATGCGTGATGAAGAGCCTTCAGAGTAGCTCCTTGTGCTCCAGCAAAGCTAAAGGCTGGGAGAGACAAGCTCTCATCTGGCAGAGGGGCAACTTTTCAATTGAACATCAACAAATAAGAAAACAGCCAAGATCCTCCACTGAGATAAGGAAACCTTTTCTTCTTCCCCTTCCCATGCGCTGAGTGATGTCTCCGAAGTGTGGTGCTCAGAGAAGTTCAGTGCGATGGGTTTTACATTCCCAGCTACTGACAGTGTGCAAATGTCTTGTAAAAATGATCTCAAAAGTTTCTTTGGAAAACCAAAAAACAGAATCCACTTGTGTCTCGAAATACGTACATTTGTATTTGCTGGCAAAACAGCAGCTTAACAAACAAGATCTTGTCTTCACTATGCACTCTTCCTCTTGAGACAAAGCATATCTCAGATACAGTTTGGGAATATTACAGCTGAATCACAGTTAGCTCTTTTTAAATTAACCTCTTGCAGTGACTTTAGAGTTTAGCCCCAAGTACACCTCCATGCTATTTTATCTATATAAAATTCTTACCAGAATTTTTGAATTGAGTTCAATTTCATCAGAAAGTGGGAAACCTTTCCATTCTCTTTAAGAGACATCACAATCCAAAGCACAAAAGGAGGACTTCTAAAAAACTGAGAAAGGGGATTCTTATCTACAGGTGATGAAGTCAAGCATTTAACTGTGTTTGGAAATAAGCCGACAATGAAGCATCACATCATTCTACTGCTAAATGATAATGCAGAAGGAAAGTGTTTACAAGCGAGTCCTCCAATTTAAAATCAGTAGTACAATATGTACTAACCCAGCAATGAACTCTGATATTTATGGGTAATTGCTTTGTGGAAGAAAAAAAAAGAAAAGCATATTTGCATTGATCGTGGGTGCTGCATGGGGAACACAATTCATTTGAAAAGATAACAGCAGCAAATAGCTTGAAAGAAGAATTTTAGCCCGCTCCAGTGTAAAAAGAACAAATAACTACAACTAGTGGAGTAACATAGGAATCTATTTGCAAATGCCTTTATGATAAAGTATTGCAAATTAATTCTTTGTGTTGTTAGATTTGTAATGCGTGTTTAATATTTTCTGGTAGATACTGGGTTATCTGAAAATATTTATGAACCCCGAAGCTGCTGGTATGATATTTCACTTGAAAATATGTTCTAGAAGTGCACTTTTCAACTTTCACTTTTCTTTAAGACTCAGCCAGTGTGCCAAAATGCAAAACAGAGACCTTTTGAATTCAGTAACAAATCACACAAAACTGACACCCCAAATTGGTAGCTGGGCCAAAATTCATAGCTTGGAATTTATCTGCAAATGTTGTCAACTAGGAATATCAATTAATACTTCCAGAGTTTCCCCTCCTTATGAATGAAGACGTGGGGTTTGAAAGATAAGTGACTAAATTCATAATTAATTACACAACGTGATCTTCACTCATCTTACTGTAGCACAGACACAATCCCTAGAAGTCATTTCAGAGAATTCATTGCTTTACCCCTCTCACTGACAGAAGAAAGATGCTTGAGCTGAGGAGATAATTTGGGGAATTACAGCAGCTTGGCCTGAAATGACCATGTGATGAATGTACTGCTCTCCCAGCATCAGAAAGATGTAATCCTAAAGCCAGGTAGGAGGACTCCCAAAGCTCATTCCCCTCCTTCCTAAACTAGCATTAGAGATTCTCTGAACACAGCAGTTTTGCTCAAGCTCACCTGTGAGTACTGTAAGTATTTTCCCATTCTGTGCCAATGGAGCCATCTGTTTTCCCAGCATACTATCATTTACCTGTCACTGCTGTTACTGGAGCAGACACTGGGAAAAATGGGCTACCACCAAATGTAAGCTTGCTTCCAGTAAGCACAGGAAGGTATTGAGGAACATTGTGCAGAATGAGGAATGATGTTTGCTTTCTGCAGCCATTTAATCTTTAATGGAAATTCATTCTAAACTTGAATGTTTCACTCAAGCGACTACTTGCTAAAAAACAAACCTAAAGAACTGCACTTTCAGATGTGAAGCTCGCTATTTGTCTGCTGCACATAATCACTAGTTTATCTATTCAATAATATTCAAAGTTGTGTTTGCCTATAAATTTGGCCCTGTTTCTCCTTTGTTCACATTTGCAGATATCTTTGAAATGAATTCTAGTTTCTGGGAGATAGTGAGCAAAACACAAATCATCAATTAGCTGTCATACTAAAGCAGTAGGAAGCAGAAGAGAACCCCAGACTTCCCCTATAGCGCTGAACAGCACAAACAAAAATCAGATCAGTACAGGCATTGTACAGACAACTCACTCACAAATTGCTGTTTTATAGATTGGTTATAACAGCCAGAAGTTGCTTAGAAAGTCTGGCACAGAAATATTATACTGGGGATATCACATGCTATACTTAATATAACTATACTAAGCAAAAAATGGTTTCAGATGCCTTAACCATTTGGGGACACTGTCTCACTCACTTGGAAAAATGGGACCAGCTGCACACTGGTCAAGCAACAGCAGTATTTCCTTTATTTCAATGTGACCGTCATAAAAGTGGTGGGTTTTCTTCTGCCTCAGTGTGGATTGTTCTGATTAAATGACATTTACTAACTAAGCACTTTCCTCGCTGGATGGTGGCAGACTTTCAGGGCTGCTACATCTGGGGAACATTTTCGAGTTATTCTCTTAAGTAAACATAAGACCATAAAATGTAAATGTAAACATAACCGTTCTATAACAGTAAAAGCATAATTTGAATGAATAGGGAAGTTAATGAAACACCATTACATGTAAGAGACTATCATCTCCCTCCGTGCAACAAGCAATGAACTCACAACTGCAAATTCAGAAGTAAAAGAATTAATTCCGCTCAATCTTTTGATTTTTTATACGAGTCACAAAACATTTATTTCTATACATCAGCCATTAGAACTGCCTTGCAATTTTCTCATTGCTATTAGCATTTCAGTCCTGACATCAATCTGAGCTCAGACGCAGGAAGCAAACCATTTATCTGTGAGCTAACAACCAGGACAGTGGAAACATACAATTACTGATCCAAACTGCAAAACACAGAAGTAGCAGAACATTTTTTAAGGTGATCACTTCATAGGTGCTTCAGTATTGTCAGCCAAATTATCTGACACTGACAAAGCACTTCCCCAAGAATGTAAACTTATGAAGAAACAAGCTGTGACCTCCTGGTCAAAAAAGAAGCCAAGTATATTTACTTTCTTTTTGTCTCCCATAAGCATCATTTGATTTCTTTATGCTTCAGCATCAACACTTTTCACTGCAACACTCCCATCTGCCCATCCATTAACATGCAAGAACATCATCTTTAATTTTGAGTCAAGATTATTTTTGATCCTTGCTCATTTAACTTAGAAAAATTAAGTGTTTTCTACTATATATTTAAACATTTAGCTCCAGTTATCTATTTAGAGCTACGGCTGAAAGCGATACCTACAAACCTACACAACACTGTCAATTATCTCTCTGATAATTGTGGTCTTCTTTGGGCCTAAGTTAAATCTGGCTTAAGGTTTTGATCTCATTTTGCTATTAAACTTCAGGAGGTTGTGTTACACTGCTTTGATTCTGATTCTAATATGAAGTGGTAGAAACCCACAGCGTTAAAGGGACTTTGGGGACTGTTTGGAAAACAAAACCACCAGAACCCAGAAAACAGTGTTATTTCTAGTTAGGAAACAATTTATATAGGTATATATAATTGGAAACGAAGTGCTAAATATTACTCAGCAGTTGTTTTTATAGCTTTGATCAGTGATACATCTGAAGAGAGGTAAGGGTACTCAAGCGTCTGGGTTTGTTTGTTCAGTTGAAGTGCAGCGTGATTGTCAATTAAAGAGATTATATTGTCAACAAAAGACAGCCGAGTCTTTTAAATGGCAGTTTGCATATGTTTACCTAGAACGCCTAAGAATCTAAGATTAGATGTTCCTCATTTGGGTGCTTTACTGTTAAAGCAGAATGTAAATTCTAACATGTACTTACCATTTCTTTTGTTACTCTTTCTCACTTCAATTTCAAGACAGAACCGTTCTCCACTCTTCCCTCAGTTCCCTTCTTTACTCCTTTTGATAATTCCATCTTCCATTTAACTACAGACATGCACACACATACAAGAAGACCTCAGAAAAGGAAAATGTATTGTGCTGCCTGAAGTCATCTGTCACATAACCATGAAATCCATTGCTCTAAAAGGCAATAAATGCAGCTCTGCTTTCTGAAGTAGTGAAGAATAACTAGGAGCTATAAAAACAAGTGGAAATTTTTGCTACCTCATTCTGTTTGCAGCCTTGACACATTAGGACAAATTTAAAGATTCTGCTTTATTATAGAATTCTCCAACATGAAACGTTCAGTGCGTAACACTAAACACAGAAAAGGCCTCACTTTTGTAAAGGAGAAGGGGTCAGAACCAGGGACCACCACCTTCTTCCCCGTACCGAGAAACAACAAGGTTTGCAAACAGCACCACTCAGCAATTCCTGTGAGTGGTTCTGAGTGTTGGTTCAGGGGAGGCAAACCGAAGGCAGTGCAGTCTGGCTTCTGCACTTCTGTCTGGTTGGGAAGACTGGGAGCTACATTTCCCATGTGAGTTCTGTAAGAGTAGTTTCTTTTCTTGTCATGCTCACGTGACGACATTTATGCATTTATTTTCCTAGCAGCTCTACTTCTGCCCATTATGTCTTTCTTGTTGTGAGATTACTATCTTTTGAAGGAGGAAATTGCAGCTCTCTTGGTCTGGTCCTAAAACACTTGATATAAATTGAATACAAGGCAGATTTTACATTAGGTATAGCACTTTCCGCAAAATTAGAGCAATCACAAAGCAAGCCATTTGTAACTCACTTGGCTTCCCTCCCCTAGCTCTCCCAGGGACAGTATCTGTATTTGGTTTTTAGTCCCCTGAACACACTCACTGAGACAGCTGCTCCCCTAAACTCTTCATTAAATCAGCCCCTTTGGGGGAAGGCCTCCTCCTGAACATCACAAGTGATGCTAAATTAAGAGACAGTTTATTCCTTCAAATTCCAAACCTCCATAAGAAAGCAAGCTGTACATGGATTTCAAATGCCTGCAAGTTTTACAAGTAGTGGAAACACTATTTTATGACTGAAGTAGATATGGCTGAAGAAAATATTGCTTTTCCCCAGACAGATTTCCTAAACTTCACCTGTGTTTTATGCACGTGGACTTTCCTCAGTGTTCCCCCACCCCTCACAAAGCAAAAACAGACCCAAACCCCACTGGAACAGCCATCATTTACTGCCATTTCACCATTGCCTGATGATGTAACTGTTCAGAAAAGTCTACAGGTACTAAAAGAAAGAATTGAAGAATAAATAGTTCATGGTCATCGAAACAGATTCAAGTGACATTTCTGGATACATGAGCATCCTTTGACTCACAAACAAATCATGGCTTAACTTTGACATTAGCCTTTTGAAAACAAAAGGAAAAGAAAAGGCCTCATTTTTCCGTGGCAGTGATTTTGTTTGAAGGGATTCCCTCAGCTATGCTTTTTTCCTCAGAAATCAGGAACTGGAGATCATATTTTTGTGCAGCCACTTTTAAGCTGAACCAACAGTCAATAATAGAACTGAATACAGCCTTTCATATTTCTTCTTCACTTCCACTAACAGTGAGTGCTTTGCAGTAAAGATCTAATACCATTTTCTATGCTGTATTTGGCTTCATTGAATCTGAGAAAACCTAACGTGAGGGTTAGGTTAGATTCCTCTACAGTCTCTTCTAGGATCTATCACCAACCTCAGACTGAAAGCAAACGTGGAAGCATTGGAGATACTTTTGTTGCTAACGCACTTGGCCACATAAGAGTGCTTACCTAAGTGGTGTGATCAGCACTGCAGTTATGGCAAGGATTACAGCAAGCACATAGACAAGCCTTGGCACTCATATGGAAAAAGGGTACAGGGGAGTTCTCAGTTCACCTAGCCTGGCTTGCTCTCACAAAGCTTAATATCTTATTGTCACATGTATTTAATTCACTCCAGACATACTGAATGTTCACTGGCAACGATTGTGACAAACCTGGCAATCTATGTTTAAAGGTTTAACCTGATGACACAGCAAGATATGAGCTCATCCTTTTTATTAGGTCAAGAAAAAGACATTCTGCAAAATTAAAAGGTATGGTTTAGTACCAGCTTTGGGTTCAGCGATTTTACAATATTAATTAGCCTCCAACACTATGATAAAATGGTCAGACTGGGGGAGGGTTAGAAATGAGAAAGACTCCAAACTGGAGATAAGATTGAAGCAGAGAAAGGAATGGCTTTCTGAAGCTGATGTCAGACTGATTTCCTAAGTGTTCTTTACCAACCATTACCTGCTGTTCCAGCCACCCATGACAGCTTTTCACTCTGACTCTCCTTACCCAAGTTGCTCTGCACACCTTGCTTTATCCTTTCAACCTTATTCTGGTTAACAGTGTGTCACTTGATCTCTTCCTCCTTGACTTTTTCTTCTGCCTTTGTTCTCACATACATGTAAGATGTGAATCCCAAGCAGAAATAGCATAAATACCTGAGAAGCCAGTATGAGAATGTAACATATTCTGAGGTCAAAACCTCTAAGAACTGAAATCAATTTTCTTTATAATTCTCCAAATTTGACACTTTGAATTTGCTATGAAATTAGTAGTTGAGGCATTTTAAGTCAGGAGAAACATTATTACATCTTAAAATACGTAGTATAAAAATTAACACTCAGGAAAATCCAAGAAGTTCTCTTCCAGAAATGATGTGTTTTGACATTTATTGAAATTACTCATTCTGACTTCTCTGTCACAACTTTATCTTACTGAAGTTCGTATGTACTTGTGGAAAGTTTCCTTCTTAGCAAAACTGTCTTCTCATGAGAACACATTCCGTTGGAAAAGTTTCAAGCAGTGACAAGCACACAGCACATGTACCATCCCCTGCTCCTTAAGCCACCAGCTTGGATTGCCAGTTCTGAAGCAGCTACAGCTTGCATTTGTAGTTGAACAGCCCCAATGCCCACTGAGGATCCTATATGCCATACTGATAAATAAATGACCATTCAAGAATTTAAAAGTCAGAAAGACGTGCATAAAATCAGTTCAGAAGTGATGCTTTTACAGGTGTTCATACTAAGATCCAATAAAAAAATCAGATTACGATCATGAAAAAATATTATTATGCAGATCTATAATAATGAGCTCTTTCCCCATAGTAGTATCTGAAGTAGAATAGAATAAAATAATAAATATGTTCATAATTTCCCTGAAACAGTGCATCTCAGTTTCATCCTTATATTACAAATAAGAGATTAAAGGCAGAATTTCTTACTCAAGCTTAAGTATTTGAGTGTTAGCATCACTAAAATCTAAAAAGTACTTAATTATAAGTATTGGTTTTAAAAACCTCTAAGAAAATTCAGAGTTTCCATGTCTGCAGAAGAATAGCTTATAGACAATATGCTGTCTTCATTATACTTTGCTGATAAATGCCATAGATACAATTCAGAAGAGAGCTAGCTTTTTGCTTAAACAAAAGAACATCGTAAGATTGCAATATAAATGAACAAAAAGCCAGAGGTAATAAGTTGCTGCTTCCATTGACAAGTCTACAAACACATTTTCCCATTTTTAGATCAACAGTATCTCGTAAGCCAATAGAAAGATGCCTGTGGATGAATGTGTTTATCACATCATATAAATATCATTGTCTGCAGTGTGCTATGGTGTCCCTGTACTCCCAAATGACAACGTGTAATAAAGAGAAAACATTTTTACAGGAAATAATGTCTTCACAGCAAGGAGGATTTTACACTAGATTTATATTTTTCAGAAAGTTCTTTCCATGCAATTTTGTAGAGAAGCTTATTTGATATTGTTATGAAGATACACTTAATTGGAAGAGTCATGTCTTCCCTCAGCCATGACATTAACAGCCACTCACAATTCTTCCCTAGCTACAGAGCCCAGCTTTGTGAGGCATGCTCCACTTTGCCACTCATCCAAAAGCTTACAAAGGGATGAAGAAACAAACCACAGTGCAACATTAGTCAAAATAAGAGTTGTAGCAGTTCTTTTATACTCATTTCTTGGCTACAGTCAATATCCTGAGGTCTACGTCTTGATTATCGAGACCTCTGATCTATCTATACTGGATTTAGTTTGATGAGTCTACAGTGGCTCATACTGCTAAACAGATGGGATCTTCCTCTGTACGGCAGTTTCTTTAGGACTTCAGCATCACTAATCGTCACATGCCTTGGACAAAGGTGACAGAAAAATATACCAGGAACTCACTTTGGTTTTGCTTCAAGTATTTTCACGTGTACCACAACTTTTTCACTCCCATTTTCTATTTTCAGCTTCAACTCCACTATTATTCTAAAATTAATTCTGTATCAGTGCATACTTAAACTTCTCTTCTACAGCACTTAGATTTCCTCAACTGCCACAGACTACAGAACTGACTGCTATTTACTTATGTGTACCCAGTAGATAGCCTGGATATGATCTGGAAGGATTGATGGAGATTGAAATCAACCCCTACATCTTTCATCGCAAGAACCACATGGCCTCTTTCCTTTGTTTAGATGGGGATGAGGTCAGAATCTTCTCATTTGGTTGTTCTTGAAATTGAACAATTTTAAGTTTTGACAAGAAAGGGGGAAAAAGAAGACATTCTTAAATGTAATAATTCTATATTTCATAAGGATCTAACTCTTAAGATTTCTGTCAGAAAAGGGGAGGAACACCACAGGAACAAAATGAGGTAATGGACATTTCTGTCAGTTACCTTACAAATTCATCTTTCTTCTACATGTTATTAGATGCTGCCTTGCTCTCCTCTCCTCCTTAAATACAAATGACAGATTATATTAGATGCATGAATTACATGGATTATATTTCTGTCACCAGTAAATTAGCTGTTAAATTTAGTTTGTGTGATGCTATTGACAGTTCCCTGATTTAAGAACCTTTTTACTTTTTAGTCTTTTTTCCTCTGCCTCTTCTTCTTTCCGTTTTCTGTCAAGATCTCCATCACACTTTTGGAAGCACACAGTAAGAGTGGTAGCTATATATCACAGACCCACAAATACAAGGAGGCTATGTTTCTCTTAAGAAGTGGGGAAAAAGCTGCATACAAATGTATTTGTAAATGAAGAAGATATTTTATAAGCAATACGTAATAAATGCAATATTCCAATAAATGCTGTTCTCCCTGTAGATAGTTTTTAGTAGACTTATTTCCTATTTCTGCCCATTTTTTCTAACCCTAGCAAGTACTTCTGATCCAAGTAGAACTCAAACAAATTACGAATTAAAGAATTGTTGAGATGTAAGCTTTATGGCTGGCTCCTCCAGATCTTCATTTCCAGATCTCAAGAAACAGTTCCTTACCATGAAACCTTTTCTACAGATCGTGCCAGCTGAAAACATACAGCAGGAATCAATCATGCTCTATAGCTGCAAAGTTCTGCCATGTTAAGCACGTGCAAATCTCAGCAGGATGCACTGGCTTCAGCATAACGAGTGGTGATCCAGACTGAAAGTTCAGTAGGTACACATTCATTGTCACTCACAATTAAATGCCACAGATACACTAAATGTTTTTTGGAAAGACCTGGTGTTTTGTGTAACACTTTCCAATTTGTTATGGCTCATGAAGTACTTGAAAAAGAAAGAAAAGCCCTACCCAAAATGTCAGAAAAGCCATTGTCATTGTCTCTGCTCAATGAGGGGATGTGGCAAGGGCTCAAACTGTGTTAAGTCATTAGGAAGATGACTTGCTATTCACTTATGTGAATAGCAAGCTGAAAGATCAGGTGATGCCAGATGTGCAGTAAGAAGCAGAATGCCCAAGTCCAGCAATCTGTAATAACACATTGTTCAAAAACTTACAGATTCTGCTTATTGTGCACCACAGCATTTTCATGAGTCAAATCACCCCCCTTCTCTCCCCCATTAATTAGATCATTGCAGTGGAATCCCCAGGAAGTTACTGGCATCATCAAGCTTTGCAGATTCTATTATATTTTTGAAACTACAGTTTCTATACACACAAAATTACAACAAAAAGACCACTCTGAAGATGAATAGTTTCTCCTGGGGGGTCATTTCATCAAAATTCTTAAGTATTTGATCAGAGTAAATTCAAGCAATTGACAAGCAGATGTTTCATGCAGCTTTCTTTACATGCACAGGAATATTATCCTTTCAGGACTGGTTTCTGAATTACTGCATAACCTTAAGGAAACTGTGATCTACCAGTTTTGTAAACAAACAGATGTTTTGATGTCTGGGTTGAACTCCGGCTCCAACAAGCAGCAATAGTATCAAGATATTTCATAAAAATAATATTGCAAGAAGTAGCTTCATATTGTTGAAAAGCTCACAGTGCTGATGTTGCTAAACAACGAGGGTTGTCAGCTGGTGACTCAATTTCTGGATGAGTTTGAGAGATATTTGTGCTGGCTGCACAGAAAACCAGGGGTATAATGGAGTAATGAGCACTAATGAAGGCTCTCCCCTCATGTAGCTTCCTGATCTTTGAATATGCTTCTCAGCATAGATACTACACACTGTAGTAACATCACAATCATTGACATTTACATCCTGCAGCATGCATCCCCACAAACATCTCTTACTGATAACACGTATTTACCTCAAGGCTTTGGGCTTTTTAAGGCTAGTCATATGTTGTTTAGAAGCCAGCTCAGTATCAGAATTAAATTATATTTGACAGAGAGCCTACTAAAAGCATCAAATCAGAGGTATATACAGACTTTAAAAGAAAACAAAAAGCAACCCTAAGCATGACAAAAAACTCAGATTCCCAGATTGACTCTAATCTTCCTACAGTCCCAGTATATGCAAAGGTTAAAGATAAAGTACATGCAAATATCCCTTCTCAGTCAGACTCGTCTCCTCACTCCACGTTTGTGTGAACATAAATTCCAAGGGGACCTACCTACCAAGGGTATAAGAAAGGAAGCTTTGAAGACCCCAGCAGTTAATCTTAAGCACCAAAAACTAAAGAGGAAAGCCAGAAAGGAAGAAAAATTACAATACTTTTCTTGTATGCCTAGGTGGTTTGCAGTGGACAGAAGCAAGCTTGCAAGAAAGTGTTTCAATTTGCTTAATAAATTCATAAGAGACTCTTATCCCACCCCTCAGCCCCCCCGTTTCAGGCCCTGTTACAAATTCTCATCTTTTAGGATTTTAGAAGTAAGTTTTAATCCTGGCTCTGCCAATAATCTTCTGGATGACCTTGAGGAAATCGCTCAGCCCCTGTTCTTTCAGCCCAGCTGTAAAGCTGGATTAATTCTTACTTGCTCACAGTGGTGTAAAGTAAATGATTGTCATAAAGTATTCTGAAGCACTACAACATGCCAGAGATAAGCAAGACATACACTAAGCTTTGCATGAACTCTGAAAAGATAAGCTTAGAAACAACTGTCTATGAGGTTCGATGGGAACCTCTCAATATTCTTATTCAAAAAGGCTTTCATCTTATATCCCAAATGAATCCCACCTGTAACTCAGGTTTTATTAAAAACATTCAAGATGGTGTGCACATTTTCGATTAGTGCTAACATGAGGGAAAAAAACATCACTCATTACTTCATATTTCTTAATATTTTTTTTCTTCTCAAGACATAAGGCTCTGCACTTAACTATATATATGCTTTGCTTCAACAGTCTTGTTTCAGTAATACCTGAAGTTTGGACAAAACATGGAAACAGCTCCATTTGGCAGGACTTGAGAACTCAGTCCATCTTACGGTACCTGTAACACAGCTGGACACCAAACAGTGCAAGACGATGGCACAAATGCCTACCAGTATCAGTCATTATCTAGCCAGTAACCAATTAATTTGTATTTTGAAATACAATCACACACTTATTTCACAAAGCATTCCTATTAAAGGCAAAGCTATGTTACCTTGTGTTCCAAATAATGATTTTAATTAAACTGTCAGCTTTTTGAAGCCAGAGGTATCTAAAGACTGTTCTTCTTGCTGGTCTCTTATTACAGCTGGATTTTGTTTCCATTAGTTTCCTTTATTGTGGTGGCTTTATTCTCTGTTCTCATTTCAGTGAAGATTCATAGATCAAAATGACACTTCCACTGGAAACCCTCAATTCATCCAACATTGTGATTGCTCATAAAAATTACAAACCTGTGTAACAGGAATGTATTTTCTCCACGTAAGTGGAAGAACTACAGTGATTTACAGCAGTGAAATTATTAAGTGTGAATTGTTTGCACATGCAGAGAAAAACTGTTCCAAAGCATCACAGGACTTTACCCTTCAAGAACATACCCAGGGCAATACCATCCATGCCCACACAGACGTTTGCAGGACTACAACTATTTGAAGTCCAAGATAGCCACCTTCAGGCCTGGCTACTTATTTGTTTCTGTGCAAGAAAGAAGTTGCAGTACATACCAGAAATTCAATTTCACTCCTGCAAGCATGGCGTACAGAGATTGATACAAAGCCTTTATCTTCTAATGCCTCCTCTTGCAGCAAGCTACTCATGCACTAGAGATTCCAATACCAATAATCAATGACCTGTCATTAATTAAAAATTCCTCTCTTGGCAAGGCTTCATTCCCATTTTTGGCTGTCTTTTAGTATCTGTTTTCTTAACACACTGACAGTATATCCAGAGCAGGAAATACTTCAGGTGTAGGGGCACACCTACAATAGTTAATTGAAGATGAAACAAAACATTTGTAAGACAGAATCCCAGTAACCAGACAACATAACATTTACAACAAAAGGTCTCGAGTAATACAGTGATGTTTCCAGATAAGCTAGTAATAACTTTTCAGTCCCTAAAATAATCCATCTTTTAAATAAAAGCTCTTTAATGCAATCTCTCTCTACAAATCCTTGGGACTAACTGAACAAAACACTGAAGTCTCATGCAGCTTCGTATCGTTATTGAAAATAGTCCATGATCTCAAGCAACAGTGTCTCAAGGGAACAGAGTGAAGCCAGCAGCAGGATTGCTCTCCTGCCTGCAGCAGAGCTCAGTGACAAGTTTGCTGACCTGCACAGCACTGCCTGCTCCCTGCCTGCCAAGTGCGAGTGTCCCTTCACATCTGCTGATAGCAATGCTCATATAATTGCTTTCTACTCTATTTCTGTCAACCCCCCCCCAAAAAAAAACAACAAAAAAACCCCCACAAAAATAACAACAAAACACCATGAGAACAACTACTTACTTATTAAAAGCAGACATTGCTAGTTGAGTATTAAGAGTTAGTTAAATAATTAGAAATAATTTATGAAAGCTGTGAAATCCTAAAGAATTCTGTGGCTCCTCGTTAAAAATTCACAGGCCTAAGACAAAGAAGGAACTAGAACAGTAACAAGGATCAATTCAAAGACTCACTGGGACTTCTTCAGAACTCATTGTTTCAATGGGCATCTTGTGGGAGTGGAAGCAAGAGAAAAACAGAAGCATGGCAGAGTCAGTGCAGAATAGGGCTTGAGGAAAGCTCTGCTTAAGGGCTTAGTGAGTTGGTCACAGCAAAAAAACTGCAGAACAAAACCACAGAACACGTTTAAACGAAGGACTCTATGAGTGACTTGGGCTTCAGCTGCTTTTCTAACTTAAAGTTGTTTATCTAACTTACAGCTTCCAGAAATACATTACTTTCACTTATAAACACACAGCACACAGTACCATTCAGAAGCACACACAATTAGGTATTTAGTTGGTTTAGACACTTCTTACCTTTTCAACAATATAACCTGTCTACAAAGTAATTCTTCAGACTGTGAAGGATTGAATTAATATGAAAAGTATGTAATTTAAATACAATTACAGTAACTTCTGAAATATCTGATAGAGCCAGCCTACACTAATAGAACTGCTGGGGCTGTCACTGCATGTATCCTCCACAATAGTTGTCGCATGCAGTCATTTAAACCGGACACAAGAGAAAAAGCAAACAAGAAGTCAATTAAACCAACAGACAATAAGATAATAGAAGTGTGATGCAATTTGAAAATTACAGTATTAACAAATACAAGAGGACAGAAAAGGCCAACAGATCCATAATTAATGAGGTAAACGTCGAAGCTGCAGGGTGGGGAGATCCGCTCTATGTTTAGATATCCCCCAGACTGCAAAGCCCAACAGTTCTGAAGCCAGGAAGCAGCTACACTTATATGGATGCACCTCAGGGGCTGCAGGATAGGAAACCATTCACCTTCCAAAGGTGAAAAGTCGGAGGAATATTTAATGTGGTATTGGTAATTATCTGGATAAGGTAATGAATTTTCTTTCCTCACGCATTTGCTCTGAATTCTGTAGAACATAACAACAAGAGATCATCTGAGGTTCAAAAAGGTTGCAGACATGCGAAGGAGCAACACTGAAGGCTTCATTACTGCAGAACATTGGAGCAAGAATGTGGTTTCAAAAGGCATCAAGCTATAAGATGGTAATAAATCGTTATTGATTTCCTTCTTCAGAAGGCAAGCTGAACTCTGTCTAATAAATTAAATGACTGTGGATGCAGGAATAGTGCCCACGTTGATTCGTGGCCCCAGACTTACGCTGGGCTCACATGAGAGTAGGGAGCAGATAACAGCAAAATGCTGAGCTGGGGTACGGCTCTGCCCCGCTGCCAGCTGCTTCTAACTGCATCAAACCTTCAATTAACTGGCATTTCTGCAGTGCTGCTATTTACTGGGCGTCAAGGAAATAAAATTTCTCAAAATCACTGGAAATCTACTTATACTATTGGAACACATGGCCTCCTACTAAGCGATATTTTTACTAAAAGCTCTTGATTTCCCACTCTAAGCTTAACTGTACTAAACTGCCAAAAACAACATTGGGTTTGTAATTATCATTAGTTTCTAGACACATTTAGACCTGAATTTCATGAATTTTGAAATTAACATTTCAGGAAGAAGATAGCTATCATTTTTACTTTATGGCAGGCAGTCATGCATTAATTCCTAAAGAGCATCCTGGATTTCAGAAGCATGAAAACCATATTTCTTGCATACTATGTGTATAACTGCTTTTATGGTGGCCCTTCACTGCAGGCATCATAAAGCACTGAGCACATAACAAATAATTTATAGCTAATGGAGGTTTGTGCTGACCCAAACTGCAAGACAAACCTGCCCTTTCTCCAAGTTAACTTGCCAAAGCGCTGAGAGTGATAAAAAAGGTTAAAATATAATTAATTTTAATATGACTGGCTTCAGAAGTATCATACAACCATACGTACCATATCTATATTTTTCAGTTATTTGAGCTTGTTTTGAAAGGAAAACCGTAATTTTTTAGTTTCTCTGTTCTTTAGCGATGCATCAAGCTTGAGTAAAAATAGTCTGTCAGTAGGTTCCTACTGTGCTCCCTTTTTAAATACGTACTAATATATTTGAAGTGGCATAGCTGTGTGAAAAGAATGGTACACATGCATGAATTGCTCCCTCCTGCATGGCATGGCCACCATCTCAACACACTTCAGCATGGCCACTTTCCAGCTCCAGATTCGCTTTCCTTGAGGCCACTTTCCACACTAAGCATCATAATTGCCAAGGAAAGTTGCATATCATAGCCCCATGCTCCCTAAGTGGAAGAAATACTTCTGTTGCTGTTACTATGATCTGATATACGGCTAAAGTGAACATCAACACTAATAAAATATTTAGCAGCCTAGATTTAACTTGGCTTGCTAGAGAGCACAATGAAGCTTTTGACTTGATTAAATATTCGCCTTTAACGTGGGATGCAGTTTCGCATTTTTTAATTCTTCCCCAGAGCATCATCCAGGTTTTCATATAATTAAGTGGGTACACTCCAGACTGTTTACAACTGGGATCCCTGATGAGACCGTTGTCTGAAAACTTTATGTTCTTTCCATAAGTACACGCAGACTGTTGAGTTCTTTAATATTTCCTGCGCTGTGGCTGTTTCACCGAGCATTTTGAGCCATTTATTATTAAAGCAGCCAAATGGATGCCACTGTCATTTCTCCCCACACCTTTTAAGTTTTTTAATTTTTTTTCATTTGTTCTCTGCCATGGGTTTATGACTCTTACTTACACGAGTAATTAAGAAAAAGCTGAAAAAGAACTGGCTTAATTTCAGGCTCCAAAATGAGCTCTTTTACAATATATTAATCCGTGGCGTAATTACAAAGCAAAGAAGAAACATCCAAGTTCATTCAGAATAAAAAAAAAAATAAGAAAAAGCTACAAGAAGAGAACTCTACTTGATGAATTAAAAACATGGAAGTTGAAACAGGCCATTTATTTACCGGCCTTCACGCTTTGGCAGTTCACTATTCCTTGTCTCCCATCACATCTAATTATGATGCAGATCTAGAATGCACATATAAATATATATCTTAAATTTATATATAATTAAATACTTAAGTTATATATATATATATGTTGGGAGGGAGTCTGTATATATAAATTAATGTCAAATAGGAAGTGGGGTTGGGTAGGAAGCTTATATACAAAGCAAGTCCTACAGGTAAAAAAAAAAACTATTATTAACATTGTCTTTGCATGATGACCCACAAGCCAAGCCAGCATCATGTGGATCTGTGTGCTCTTACACATCTCCACCTTAGAGCTCACCAGAAAACACAGTAATCATTTGATTATCAGTGCAAATACTCAGGATACACCGGAGCCCTTTGAACACACAGTATTACCAAGAATTAGCTCAGCACACATTCAGCATTGCTCCACATTCAGCTGTAAGCACGTGGCTGTGCACATCAAATCCTGCAGTGTCAAAGTCAGAGGAGTTATCAGTCCCAACCTACCCACTGTAGAAAGGAAGATGAGAAACACTGCACATCCTCAGTACTGCACTCAATTACAAGGGCAGAAATACAGTGGCGTATCAAGAGACATAAAATCATAATTTCCTCCTTAGAGGAGCAATCCTTCCCAAATCCTTTCAATTTCTAATTTTGTTATGCTGTAAATTGAGGTTGTGGCCTTGACTCCTTTTTCTTTTTTCCTTCCTATCCTTCAGAGATTTCAACAGCTACCCGTGCAGTACTGCAAAAAGCCATCTGCAGCATCAGATGACGCTCCCTCAGATTCTTTTCCCTCTTGTATAACTATATTTACGATCACATTAAATGAAATACACCATTGCACGGCACAAACTGTCATGCTCCAGTTTGTTGGTAATTTCTTTGGGGTCAGCAATCAATACAAGTTTAAATGAAAACTATGAACTATACCCCAGCAGCATTCAGATCTCTAAGTAATGGCATAACTGTACCTTCACACGCACACAAGTGCAACATTCAGAAAATTCCCCTCACGCCCAAAACTGGACACAGACGTTTACATTTTGGCTTCTGCTCACAAATCTCATGTATGTACATGAATTGCATCAGCTGTATGCAACAAGGCTCAAAAATTCAGGCTTCAGAATAAGGACTACATCATAGCCAAAACTGAATGCTGAAGGAGCTCTCTGCATTCAGTATGAATTACATTTGAGCCTTAGCCCTCGGACTGATTGACATAGTGTCTGGTTTTCACTTTTTCTTTTTTAATGACAGCACAATGAGCACTTTCATTTGAAATTCGAGTGTATGCTAACGTGAGATACTTACTCAGGCTTACAGTTATAAAATCACTTCATTATTCAACATGTTCATTATTTACTTTAAAGCTTCCTCATGTTTCAAAACCGTCACCTTGCCTTACACTGTGGTGTTACTGAACACAAGACTGCACCTCAGCATTGTTCAGTGCAAAGCAGAGAGTGCGGATCCCAAGGTAAAGGCATTCTGGCTGCAGGAGAAAGGCCAGTGGGACAAGCCACTGACATGTGCCATTTGGGGACAGTCCTAGTGGGCTACGTGACAGGGGAATGCTGGCTGGAGCTTGACAGTAAATTCATTTGCAGCTCTTGGAAGTAAGCACACCATAGCACTTTTAATCCCCACGATACACTGTATTAGTACATAAACTAGAATGTAAATCAATTTTTGGCAGCAAAGGCTAGTTTACTAGGCAATAAAGATTTCAATGTTCAGCTACAACTACTTCAGTGCCTGCTGGGCTATGGCTTATAGCTCCAGATCTCCAGCGCTGCTCAGGTTCAGCAACCTCCACCAGCTTTCCCACAGCCTCCTTCGGAGCTCAGCAAAAGCTTTTCCCCATCCACTGCACACACATTCAATATATACATTAACCATGAAAATAAGGCAGAGAGATCTCATTGAGAACTGAGCTGTAAAAGGCCTGTACAGTTGGTGAAAGGCATTGATACACTGACACCATGAATTCTGACATCCTCACTGGTTTAGTATTACTGGTTTTACACACAAACCAAATACTGTGAACACTTCATTACACTCCCGCTAACTTTATGAGATACCAGAGCACATGTGAGATGGCAAGGCACTGTGGGACAAGAAAAGTGAGTCCAAGCACTGCAATATTCCAACAGAAACTTTCAAACTATAATTCCTTATAGGAAACTCCAGCAACAAAAAGCCAAGTCTGTTGAAGACAATCATATTGAAAGCATTATTTTCATTGCCATTGGTATAAAAAAAAAGATTTTAAAACACTTTGTTTCCTGAATATTAAGTTCCATGCTGTGTAAAGCAATTGCCACTTCTCTTAATTTCATGATAATTGCTTTATTCTATTAAAACTGGTGAATGTTTTTAGCATAGAAGAGAGTACATAAGTTTTCATTTGATCTTAACAGCCAGTCTGCACTCATCCATGCAACATTAAACACCAACTGTAAAAGAAGCAAGATGTACAGGGTAAATAATTGTGTTGCATCCAGAACTGCTCCTCGTATGATCTAGTAAATCCTTTACTGAGCAAATGCCTGAAGGTGAATTGGAAGGAGATGGAAAAAATAAATGAACAAATCACTCTAATCAGAGAGAGAGAGGCTGGTCATCCAGTGCCAGTCACTCACAGGAAACACACCATTCAGCACATAATCCAGATACAAGAAATTAGGCCTCTACTACAGAAAAAAAAGCTTTACTTTCAGTGCCCCAGCCATGCTTTGCTCCAAGCACTGCAGAGCTCCCTCCAGCACAATGGGCTCCATGAAGCTGTTGATCTGGTCCTTTATGATGGATAAGAAAAAGGAGAAAGTAATGAAAACCAGAATATTAACACAGTATTGTATATTGCTTCACAAACTAAGAGAACAGCTGAGTTCAGCTCAACATTTAGAGCTATGTCACAAAGAAGGAAAAGCTGCATGTCCTCCCTCCAAGAGTACCAAATCTTTCATTACATTTCTCATTCAACTGCTGTGACTGAACACAGCAGTTATAATAAATATGAATAAAAAGCACAATAATTCCTATACTTCCTCCATATTAGCAGTGTGCAGCTTCCCTTCTTGATAACTTCTGTCCTGTTACATTTGAAAAACTAACAATTTTTACTACAAGTGGGAAAACTGAAAGAAAGCTTCTCACCCCTCCACCCAGCTTTGTTTCTGCAGGGTGAGAGGTAACTTGAGACCTCACAGCTTAGACATCAAAATTCACACAAGTGTGAAAAAAAACATGACTGAGCAACAAGAAGAAGAATTATAAACATCAGTTTAGAAATAACTAACCTAAGAATTTCCCAGCATATTGTACAATGTCTCTTAAGCATAAAAGTTTAATGTGCATTGGATTACAGCTTCATGTGCCCACCTTGAATGAGAGCAAGCCACAACCAAGAGCATCTGCTTAGACCATTGGCTTCATTTCCATCTAACGTGTCTTCTACACCTCAACAAGACTTAATAGCAAGGAACTGCACCAACTGGGTATACTAATAGAAGTACTACAAACTTCATCAATTAAGACTTCTCATAAGTTATTTTTCATACTAAAACAGAAATTAATTACCAAAAGATGAGAGGAAGAAAAAACGCAGCTTGAAGGTTTTATGGTGCCAACTTCCACACTAATTACAATGCTCTGGGGCAACAACAATGAAGCAAATACAGAATCTAGTAAATGAGTTTGTGTAAGAGCATAATCAAGCATCAAACAACAAAGCAAGTCAAGGTTCACATCTATGCTAGCAACTTCCAACAGCGGACTTAATACCTATGGCTGAAAATGAAAGTACTACGTTTGTGTTAACTGTAGACTGAAATCTTGAAAACATTCCTTAGGATCAAGAGTATTTTCTTTCCTTTCTTTAAAGAAAGGAAAACCCAAGTCTGAGAAATGTACTGTCTACTGACAGTTACAAATATTCTTAAAACTGGTAGAACTAGTAAGATCTGAATCTTCAGTCAGCTATAAAAAAATCCTTAACTTCATAATCATTATTTCAGGCAGCTTAATCACTTGAAACAAGCATTGCTGTGATCAGTTCTTAAAGGCAGATACCTATCCTGTTCAGTCCTTCATTTCGTTACCTAGTGAAGTGCTCACTGCCGGCAAATTAAGCAAGTATTTGAAGATCTGGAGAATCAGGAATGAACACATTGAACCCAGCTAGACTTACAGTGAAGCTTCAACGGATTTGTTCACTTGAGAGCATAGAATTTAGTCTGTAGCCTCTGCGTACAAGCCTCGTGTGTTTAAATCCAGATAATTCAATAAAACAGTATCATATTTATTTAAAATTAAGATTAAAGCTAAACACTGGCTATAGCTCTGGCAATTGAACATCTCTATCCAATTTTAAACAGAGAGTTTTGGGAGTTGTAACAAAACAAACCCCATCACTGCCATATAGAATTGCCTGTCTGGAGGGCCTAAATAATTGAAGGCCAAGTATGAAAAGATTTTTTTGTATGTTTTTTCTGTTTTTTTTGTTTGTTTTTTTTTTTTTTTTTGCTAAGTAACTACAGCAGATTTTCATCCAATAATACCCTCTGAGATTTATGAAATCTTCAAAATAGGACTCTCTCTCATTTAAAGTCATTTTACAAACTCTTTCCAAAGCCATTACCAAACTCATTTAGAGCTTGCAACACAGCTTGCCACAGTGTTATGACACTGTAAGCGCTGCTAATTCACCAACCTTGAAGGAAAAACAGGGAAAGAGGCCTTTTATCATCATCTCTTAGCTGAAAATAGCTATTTTTCAATAAAACAAGTAGTTAGATGCTCTTAATATGCTCTAGCAGATATTAAAAAAAAAATAATTTGAGAGCTGTGCTAAGAAAAAAAAAATCTTGTGCATATGCATGATTATTACACACAAGAGTAAACGTCACAATACTCTACTCTTATGGCAGAAGTGGGGTGTGTGGGCTACTGTTTTCTGTAAATCTTCCTATGATGAACAGCTACAAACACAGGCTTTGTTGGAAATGCACGTTTCCATTTTCCTTCCTTTGAAGTTAATGGGAGTTGTGCTATTCTATTTGATAGCAGTACAGTTTGCTCCTCATTTAAGACTCCTATCCTACATATGCTTACACACACATATCTTAATTACAGAGGAATTACTGAGCAGAGAATCGAGGCTATCTTCTTTATTTTTACTTAACATTTGAACTGATTAAAAAGAAAGAAAAAAAAAGATCAGATTGACTTACCATCTTTTATATGCTTCTCTTTTTGCTTGGAGACGAAAGTTACAATTACTGAAGCATAATGAGTCTCTTTCAATCTCCAGCTTTCTGATAGTAATATTCAATTTTCAACAAAGTCAAAAAGAAATAATCTTCTCTTTATAAGAATATCATAAATTTATCTCCAAGCATCCCAAGTTTAGCAAAGTCCCTTGATATTTGAAGGAAGGAAGATCTCAGAGCAGCAAGGGTTGGCCATGCTGTACACGACATGGAGCTGAGAACAGGAAGAGCCTCACCACCACCAAGCAAGGCAGGCTTTGTTAGCAGCCAGGTTCAGTCGATAGTTTGGATCATCACGTAAATCCATTGAGCAAGGTAAAACCAGAGAGTCAGAATCAGGCACCACAACAGAAGCCAGAGTCAGGCACAGGACATTAATGGCTTAGCAGGTCCAAGGTGGAAGCAGGACTGCAGTTGCAGATTAGAAAGGCCCACGGGCAGAGCTCTGGTGGAACTGGAGACCCACACTCCTAAAGCATAGCTCAGAAGAGGACTGAAAACTCCAGGCTAAGTCAAAACGGGGCTCCCAGGCCCATGGGAGGGTGTGAGAGAAGGTCCTCGGTGAAACTGGTCAGAACCATTAAGGTCTGTTCATGCCCTCAGATACACAACACAAAGAGTTATTTTCAGTTTTGAAGCAACAGCTGAAGCAGATGATTTTTTTTCTCTAGGGGACAAAAAGAAGTGGTAAAAGATTTTAAAAGGAATTTCTCACTTCTGAAAGCCTTATAACTTACATCACAATGCTTTTTTTCTTGTAGATGAACAACATAGGTAACTAGTTTTTATGGCCTGTGGCTTACGCAAGACAACTATGTTATTTTAAGAATAATAACCGAAGCCAATCTGAGAGGACTGTCAAAATGAAAAGAATAAAAAGGATTTCTGTGTAGGACTTCTGAAAGCCAGAAACGCTGTTCTTGATCTGAGAAATGCTGTCTGTTTCCTGGAAGGTGATAAGCCTTCAGCTTCCATCCCCTCCCTGCATTTTGTTCTTGAGCTTCTTGAAGTTTCCAACAATCACTGAATCATGCAGAAACTGAAAAGGTGCATAAGGCTTCCTCACATTTTTGTAAGCTCCTTAATGCTTTGATTTAATTTCATTTATTCATAGTTACACAAGCGTCCCAAGACACTTAGGAAAGAAGTCTTACTATGTTCACAAAGCTTTAGGTTTTCTGGCTGAGTCAGAAGCAACCATTTTGTAATGCTGTTTTCAGAGCTGATGTGCATTTACCAGAACAGACAGATAGACCATCTAGGCTCAAGTAGGCTTCCAACACAGATTTTAGGCTTTCATTGACTAAATCTGCATCATGGCTTGTAAAGTGGTTTATTATATGAAAATGTACTTAACAAACACATCAGCTTAAAGAAAACTGTTAAGGATACAGAAGAAAAAGTTCTATTTCTAGCTATACAACATAAAAAAAAAAAAAAACAAAACTTGCTCACATCATTATGGAGCATTGCAGAATAAAGCTTTATTTTGGTTTTTCAGACAGAAAACAGCCTTGTTTAACTAACAGCCATTTAAAACTGCAGCACTGCTGTTTATAAACACTGCACATTCAAATGTCATCATGTTATCTGGTGAAAGTTATCACTCATGTTAGTACGTGAACCTGACACAGAAGCTGGCTTTGACAGGAGCAGGACTAACCAGCCAACTTTTGAGAGTTTTTAGTTTTGCTGAAAATGAAGTTACAAAGTTGTTAAGGGAACTTCTGAAATGTAATTCATTGCCCCTGGAATTTAATTTTTTTAACTATTTTTTCATATATTTTAATGTTTCTGAGTCATGTTTCTCTCCCTTCAGGGTTTCTAAGCTTATCTTATGACCCACAGTTCCCCAGTGCTACACTGCTGACATTGCTTTTTTTTTTTTTTTTTGTCCCCAGGAGCTCTAATACTGTTCTAGAAATTTTTAATTAGATTACACACCAGCAGTAGTGCTGTTTCCACATTGCCCTATTTGGTGGTGGAGAGGGCCTGGACCTGTTCTTAATTCTTACTTCAGCTGCAGAGAATCAATAATTCCTTGTGATTCCCAAAGTGGAGACAACTGCTGCTCGATGTTAATCCCACTGCCATCACTCTGACCTGTGTACTTTGCTTGGTGTAATGGGCAAGGAACAATAGTAAGCACAGAGTAAGTGGGGTGTCAGAAAGACAAAAAAAAATCATCTTTGTAAGTCCGGATCTATAGAAACCAGAGAGCACGTGTGTTCAGCTTTGTTCACCAATACTCCTGCAGCATGCAGAGGACTTCAGACCCATCACTGGAACCTTTTGACAGGCTCCAAAGGGCACGCTGCTCGCAGGACCACATCATCAGATTACACCATCTAATTTGTGCAATTTCCTGGACTTATTTCACACTGAACAGATGTCACCTTGTTGGGACTGGGAAATAACCTCTGTACCCACACTGCCCAGTCAATCCGGCTAGAAGCAGGCTATCCAGGAGCCTAAATAGAGTAACCCTCTGGATGCTATAGGCACAAACTGTTTTGGATGCCACTAGCCTTAAATCAGCATAATCCACGATGCCAACTGAAGTCTCTCTGTCGGGGCTATGGGCTCACTATGGAGCTTTACTGGGAGCTCCAGTGCAGTAGCGAGCAAGGAATGGTAGTGACAGGTGAGAAAGGTCCAGGAATCACTGGGTCGCACAGCAAATGCTTGAAGGAGCGTGCACTGAGGGAAATAAAAGCTTTGTGCAAGGAAGGACAGTGAAGGAACAGCCCAACGGCGCGTTTTCGCGCCCGCCACACTCAAGATGGCGGCGCAGCGCCGCTCCACACTCTCCCGCGCTCCTCTTTCTCGCTTCTGATTGGCGGGTCCGCGGTGCTAGCCAATCAGCGCGCCCGCTGCCGCTCCGGGGGCGGTGCCGGGGCCTGGCCCAGGTGGAAGCCGCGGGATGAGCCGCCTGGTTCCGTGCTCGCGGCTCCTCCTGCGCCGGTCCCGGGCGGTGCAGCGGGGGCCGCTCCGTGCCGCCTCCGACGCAGGCATGGAGGAGCTGCTGAGCCGCTCCGTGCCGCCGCTGCCGCCTTACGAGACCAAGGAGAAGGCGCCGCCCCCGGCTGAGCTGCGCAGCGCGGAGTTCATGCGGTATTACCGCGGCCTGGCCGGACCGCCCCGCGCCGAGCTCCTCACCCGCCTGGCCCGCGACTTCGGCGTGGATCACGGGCGGGTGGCGGAGTTCAGCGCCAAAGTGCTGCAGGCCCGGGAGCAGCAGAGGGAGCTGGGAGCCCTGCTGCAGGCCGAGGACCGGC
>JAOWBP010004096.1:13188867-13212088 GCA_028571105.1 Tragopan temminckii | reverse complement strand
TATTATGAACTGATTTGTGGATGAAAGAGTCTTTATATCCCTGGGGAAATATTTAGTTTGGGGCTGGGAAGGGAAGGTTTTTTAATGGATATGGAGTTGCTTTGTTCTGTTTTCCTTTTCCTGCCCCCCAATTTATTTTTTTTAAGATCAGTGTGATCATTGCTCCTTTTCTCAAAAGCAGAGAAGAATCCTTTTTCAGAAAATGCATGAGAAAATGCTGAAGGAATATTTTTTTAAATTAAAAATTATTTGCTATATCCATATCCCCCATGGCTACCATCTGCAGTAAGAGCACAGCCCTAATAAACTGTTCTGTTTTACAAATGTTGTATTCTCTACACACGCTTCAGAGCGACTCTCAAAAATAAAATATTATTATGTCCTTGAGTGGGAGACTTGAAAATGTTACAGGAGATCGATGCATCAGTGGTATTGCACTGTCGGACCATGGTAGCTAGAGTAATTGAGACTATGACCTGGTCAGGAACTCATTGGCTTTCTTGGTTACAGAAATGGCCGTTTTGTTCAATATGATACTGAAATGAGTGTTTTTATTAAATAATTTACTTTTTTCTCTATTCAGTCCTCCAAAGAGATGAAAAGGGATGTTTCTTTGTGTCTTCTGTCTACCTATCTTGCTTCTGCCTGGTCCCAAAAGAATTGTGGCTTGCATATCTGTGTACTGTTTAATGGACTTTAACTGAACGGGTCTGGGTGTATCGTGGTACCAGAAACCTGCAGAAGAGCAGTGAGCTATTAGGGAAGCTCTGTGTGAGTAGGAAAAAGATAAAATACAGTAAATAACCATGAGGGTTATTGAGACTTTTAGTAATGTTGTGTGTCTTAGCGTTCTGATTTGTAAAGGGGATATGCCACAGGTCTGCTTTCCCTGGCTTCTATATCCTCATGAAACAGGATGTAGACAGCAGCGTGGTGTGGAGCTCAGCAGTACCTGAGGATGCAGCAGTGCAGGTGCAGTCTGAACACCCTAGCAGCACACATTCCATTAACATTTGCCTGTGTGAGATAGCGTCTCAGTGATGATGACTTTTTAATGGTTATCTGGGAAGTGCTTAAAGTAGAAGAAAATGTGTTTTGTAGTCATTTAAAGACAATTTGCTGTTGACATTCAGATGCTTCTGTAATGCTGATAAATGTCTATTCTTAGCACAGTTTCCTTTATGAACAGTAATTAAAACACAGTGATTGTTTCATTGCAGCGCTGTCTTAATTCTGTTCCTTGTCCTTCTCCCTACTCCTTCAGTAGGGCTAACTTTTGATGTCAGTTTTGTTCGTTCCAAGTGAGAGTAAGTTTAACAACCTTCTCTATTCTTTGTGTTGATGTGACCCAAAACTAATGCACAGTTTTCACACTGTATGTTTTGCTTTATAAGATATGTAATTAATTGTTCTGATTCATGGATTGAAAGGAGTAGACCAGAGGCTTCGTTGTGTTCAAATATTAAATTTGTGATTACTGCTGGTTTTTTTTTTACTGTCTGTATATACTTCTTATCTTGCTACGTTATCTATGTAGTTTATATAGTTTCTGAATAGCATGAGAAGTACAAAACACCTCCTTCAGAACTTCAGGAACTACTTCTTTCTCCAAAAAACGGGAAGTCGTACCTCTACTAATTTTCCTGTAGGCTGAAATCATTAACTCTCCTTCATTAGTTATACATAAAAAATAAATTACTTAAGAAGCTTTGAAAACATATGTTGATTGATTTATATTTTTAAATCTTATTTCTCTAAATAACTTTTTAATGGCACATGATTGCATTTATTTCAGCATATAGGGCCGGTAAGTACTATATAAGTACTTTTAAATAGGTTGTCTGTTTGTGGACTGTGATTCAGCTGCTGTTGTAGTTTTCTTAGTGCTCTAAGTGCCCTTCAGATGCTAAGCTGTCACTTTCAGGGAGATTTCCCAGTCACTGACCCTGAAGGTGATCAAGAAACATTTAGATGTGGTACTGCGGGATGTGGTTAAGTGGGAAATATTGGTGATAGGTGGATGGCTGGACCAGATATCTTGGAGGTCTTTTCCAACCCTGGTGGTTCTGTGATTCTGTGTTTCTTGGGGTTGGTTGGTTCATTTTCAGAACCCTTCATCTTCACTCAAACTTCTCATTCTC
Organism: Tragopan temminckii; assembly: GCA_028571105.1. NCBI lineage: Eukaryota > Metazoa > Chordata > Aves > Galliformes > Phasianidae > Tragopan > Tragopan temminckii. Next base: position 13,209,947 of record JAOWBP010004096.1, on the reverse strand, counting down.
AGTCACGACAGAACTCATAAGGTTTATTTGCTTACCTTTTATCTGCAGAAAGAACTTCCTCAGATAAAAACTTTCTCTACTCTGTCGCCTATCCCTGGGTTCACAAAATGGCTCGTTGGTCTCCTCTCCTCGCAGACAAAAGAACTGGAAAAGAATGAACTTTTTACGGAATCAGAACGCCAAGAACTATCTCAGATCACAGGAGACTGTACTGCTGAAACACTAAAGAAGCTCTTAAACAACAACGAATGGGTGCGATCAGAAAAATTAGTCAAGGTGCTCCATTTGCCGCTGATGAGACTGTGTGCCTGGTATTTGTACGGGGAGAAACATCGCGGCTACGCACTGAATCCAGTAGCAAACTTCCACCTTCAGAATGGCTCCGTGTTGTGGCGGATAAACTGGATGGCAGACACGAGCCCTCGGGGCATTGCTGCTGCATGTGGCATGATGGTGAACTACCGGTACTTCTTAGAGGATACAGCCAGTAACAGTGCAGCCTATCTGGGGACAAAAGTCATTAAAGCCTCAGAGCAGGTTCTTTCCTTGGTGTCGCAGTTCCAGCAGAATAGCAAGCTTTAAAACTAAGGGCAAGTGGTTTTCACTTGTAAAGAGCTGTCATATTTTGCAGTGCCTGTATTTAAACGCGATCATCCCTTATAAAACAAATTTACTCAACACGGCAGGGTACAAAATTATCTAAATTATCAGCTGTCTTGCTTACACTGCCATATATTCAAAGCCTGATTTGTTGCAGTTGAATCACTTGAAGTACTAGACATCTGTTACGTACAAATGAATTGGAGGTATGTATTCAGGAGTGAGCAAATTCTCTCAAACAGGTACAATCCAATAGTAACTTGTATGGCTGAAGTATTTTCCACACTATTATTCTGTTGGTAATAAACATGTATAAATGTCATGGTTTTGGCTGGGATAGAGTTAATTTTCTTCATAGAAGCTTATATAATGGTGTGTGTTGAATTTTGATACAATAATGTCAATAAGACTGTGATTGTAGTTGCTGCTGAGGAGTGCTTACATGCAGCCAAGTATATTTCAGCTTCTCGTGCTGCCCTGCCAGCAAGCAGGCTGCAGATGTGCAGCAAGCTGGGAGTGGACAGAAGCAGAACAGCTGACCCAAACTGTCCAAAGGAATATTCCATATTATATGGTGTGCACCCAGCAATAAAGCTGTGGTAAAGAAGGAGGAAGGGGGGATGCTGGGAGTGCTGGCCCTAGAATGTGCCCTGCTTTCCTGGAAGTCGCTGCACTGTCTGCCTACCAATGGAATGTAGCAAAGTAAACAGTTTTGGTTTCCTTGCACACACAGTGAGAACCCACCAGTTCTTGTGCCTTTACCTTTCTGATTCCCTTCCCTCATTCCACCTGGGGAGATTGAGCAACCAACTGCGTGGTGCTGAGCTGCCTTTGGGGTTGAACCACAGCAATAAACTGTGTGTCTTCTGTGCCTTCAGAAGATGCTGTGCTTCTCTGTCACACTGCCACTAGAGATAGATTAGTAATGAAGAATCTGGAACGAAGCACTGCATGAAGGTGATTTTTTTGGTCAAATATATTAGCAAAACAGTAGTGTACAATTTTATTTCAATAATGCCTTTGTCTTTTCCTCCCTCAGACAATTTAACGTAAAACCACTAAAATTCACACTGAATCTTTGCTTTGTTGGAGCACTGAAAAGCCTTACATAAATGTTCTTGAAAATCAGGGCTTCTCAGGGAAGCAGGTATGTAGTGTTATAACTGCACCTTTTTCTGCTGAAGTATAATGAGCGAGAAGGAAGTGTTGAAGTAGAAGAGCTGATAAAGAGCTGTTTTAATGAAGAGGTAGGTGTGATCTGTAAACCAATAAAATAAACTTTCTCATTAAATCATGTCTAGTGTATTTCAGTGCATACCCTGCTTCACTTGGCAGCCTTTCTTCACAGCAGTATCACCAGAGAAGTAAGACCATCACCACAGCAGAGGTTGATGCTGTTCTCTCATTCCCAATTTTCTCTCTGTCTGATCACACCACTGCCTTTTGTTCCATGAGAACAAAGACATTTTAAAACAACAGCTGATCATCAGCTGTCCTGTGCAAGATTGCTTTCAGTGTTGTTTTCAGATTTGGAGGATTCAGGCCAAGGATTAAAGGCTTGAAGTATTGGAAACTTTTACTGAGAGACTTTGAAAAAGCAGCACCATCCTGGACAACCTGAGGAAGTAACTTCAGAGACATCATCTTATATTGCTTTTGGATCAGTACTTACTGTAAGTAGTCCACACAACCAGGTGTGTATAGTGTTCATAGCAGCTTATATGGAAGCTTTTAAAGTCTGTGATTCTGAAAGTTCTGTCTGAAGTTTGACATGGACGCGTTAGACCTGGAAGATGAACATGTGGGACTACAGTGTGTGTATATGTATTTATAGTATATTTATATTTGTGGATAATGGTTTTTCAAGCACTTCTGATTGAAAGGTTGATATCTGCAGTTTAGAATATCAGACCAGAAGACTGAACAAACTACTCACATGTTTATTTTCTATGTGGAATGGACGTGTTGCTAATTAGACTTCAAAGTGAAACTTAGTTGCTTGTAAAATATGTATAAGATAATCTTGGCTGGGAGGAATGGAGAAGGAGAACCCTCTTTCTTTGCTATAAGCTCTTCAAATTTGAGTAAAACAGTTTACTTCAAATGAAGGAGTTCTGGTAATTTTGAAAGGTTTATTTTTTAAAAATATTGAATCAGGAGCTATGAGAGTAATTAGATGTGCATCTACCATCTAGTGATGGAAATAGAACATAATCTTCTGGTCTTAATGCTTGGACTTTGAAGTTGATGAGTTTGTTTTTTTTCTCTTGATGCCTTAAATGCATGAGAATTGGTTCAGTGAGTTGAAGTGAAATTCTCTTACCAGGAAGAAAACCAAAGCTTGTTAGCATTGTGTTACCACTTGGATTATGTGCCCGGACTTCTGGCTTACACCCAACACAACATGCAGTGCATGCATCTCAGCTAAGGGAAGCTTGTAATCTCCTTTTCTTCCTATCACTCTTTAAAAAAAAAAAAAAATCAGAAAAATAGATCCTGTCATTTTGGTATCCGAAAGCAGACATAAGAGTTTCTCTCAAATTCTAATACAGTTTTGTACCCTGTGGTTGCAGGACTGACTGCTCAGCTGCTTACCGATGCCGCTTGGTTGGCATGCTGTGAACAAGTCTACCTCTCTACCTTACCTTATGCATATGCCACATTTCTCTGACTTACTGGTCGACTTCATGCTTTAGCAGTCAGCTGGGTTTAGTCAGGAGCTGTTCTAAGTTGTTGGAGATGTGGGGCTGAGCAGCAGGTTGTAGGCAAAGATTACTGGCATCTTACAGGAGCTATTACGGATGGGCACATTTGTTATATGACATCTGCTCTCTATCAGAACTGTAGCACCTGCAGAGTTATTTCCTCCTCAGCCGTGTGTATGGATTTGGTTATTGGTTGCATTTTGCTTTCTGAGGTCACTTCATCTGGTACATTGATAAGCTAGCAGTGGGAGGCCAAAGTCCTACCGTGACTTCTGTATTGAGTTTGTAGTACAACTTCAAATGCAAAAAAATCGGTTGAGGATGAAGGTGGGACAGCGCCTGCTCATAAAAGCCACCAGCTGTTAATTGCTATTAGTTTCCTTTCATTGGTCATTGGCTCTTGAGGGTGTAACAGTGCTTGCATTTTCCAGCCTTTAAAGAGTGATTTTAGCACGAACAATGCTGAAGAGAGAAAAAATACACACCATCTGTACTACTTCTTAAGATAATAAGCATGTCATTAGGGAAGGATTTTATTGTACAAAGTGAGCCTTCACAGCTCAGGAAGCCAAGAGAAGACCAATTTCTTCCCTCACCCCCCACAGCGTGCAAGAAGTATTGCTCCAGTTTTTAAAAGCATGCTCATAATGGTGAGGTAACTGCCTGTCCTTTTAGGAAACTGAAATACCACGGTCCCTGAAGTCATACTTCCTGGTGCTACAGTCACGTATTTCAATATATTTTAAGACAAATCAGAGTATGTTACACTGCACAGAGTTTCACTTTGAAGTGTCAAGACTGAAATCATTAGTAAATTTTCCCTTCTGTAAATTGCTCTTTAGATAAAAAGCTAACAAATACATTTGCCTTTTCCTGATTTCTCTATTTTTTTTTTTCTAATTGGTATCAAAGGTGCTTAGGCTGTGAGCAGTGGTATTGATGGCTGTCACATAACACCCAAAGGTACGTCTTAGGAGAGGGGGGAAAATGGCATGAATAAAAGGGTAATAGCTTACAAACTGTCTCTTCTTCCATTGCTTAGTTCTGAATTGAGACATTTAAAAAGGAGAAAAGTTTTGATAATGTTGCAGCTTTCTACTTACACTGCCTCTTCTGCTGCACTCCCAGCGCTAATTGTATTCTCCCATTGGGACAGGGTGACGTGCAATTTTCAGCACAGGGCAGGAGGCAGTGGTTTTGAGTGCAGGTTTTTAACCAGTATTATTGAAATGGATGTCACTCAGGGTCACAGTGTAACGCTGTAAACAGCAGCACAAAACGTGTGCTATCTGGACTGTTACGTGGTGCTACGTGTAGGACTTGACTTTCAATCAGAGGTTCTTTAAGCCCTTAAAAGCATAGGGAGGAAGAATGCTGACATGGTAATCTGGGCCTGCTTTATATTCTACCATCACTTATTTTCTTGGCTGCCCCTATGCAATCTAGAGGGAAAAATAATACTTACAAGGTAGAGTGTTGTTCATGCCTCAAAGAAACATACCTGACTGCAGCTCTCACTGGGAGCCCCACCGCACCAATGGTGTGTGTGACTGCCTGGTTAAGAACCCAGTTCTGGCAGTGGGTTTGCCAGCTGCTCCATTCCTCAGCCTGGATCCCCACCTTGCTCTGTGTGTGTTTTGTTCCTGTGTGTCTAGAAAGAATGCAGTGCCTGGCTAAGGTGTCTCACATCCTCAATAAGCCGTGACAGCTGATATGATGCTAGGTGCAGCGTATAAAAGCATCACAGTTTCACAGCTGCATCCCACTTTTGAAAGCAAATCAATAGAAATGATGTTACTTTGTCACTTATGCTTGTTTTATGATCAACTTACACAATTTTTCTTCTCACCCGACAGAGGTGTCTATTGGTACAACTTGTATGGAGTTCCACAGGAATTGTGTTCTACCGTGTCCTGGAGAGGTAATGAGAGACCAAATAATGCCCTAGCTGCAGATATTCAGATTATTTGTACATGCTGAGCTATCACATAGCCCTGTTAGAAGAAAGCGATAAGTGCTTCTTGCATCAGACAACCTTTCTCTGTATTTCACCGTAGGCTTTTACTTTAGATTAGACTTTCACAACCTACAAAATACATCTCCTGTGGTTTCTGTGGGAATAAGTACAAAGGTTTAGTAGAAGAAATGGACTAAGATAATGGTAGTTTGATTCTTCAGCCTCTTGATGAGGAAACTTCCCTGGAACAGTTACTCAATTTTAGTATTATTTTCTCTAGAGAAAAAGGAAGGAGCAATCATGTTCATTGAAAACCACGTTAAGAGATCAGCTTCAGCAAAAGGATAAACTTTTAATAGGAGCAAACACCTTTTGAGTTCTAACCAAAGTTCAAATAGCTCTGTGTCCGAAATACGTATTACACTAGAGATCTTTAATCCCATATTGAATATCTGAAGCTCTGTGCTTCATATACATATATTTATATATAATATAAAGCCTATCTTTAGTATGACAGTGATAGACTTTATCATGGGCTGCGTGTCAGTGGATGTTAGCCCTGCTGTGGGGGAAGTAGGACAGCTGCTACAGAGCCCTTTCTTGCTCAGAAGTTTCTACCAATGAACAGTTGGCCACTGTTTCTCTCCTACCTTTTCCCAGGCAGCCTGGGAATGCTTGACAAAGCAATAGTGAAAAACAAAGGTAATATTTGAATATGAGAAATTACTTTGTGAGTCGGAGCAGCACAGCTGTATTTCTCCATGGATTTCGTTATGAACCCGATTAAGATAAGGTTACTCAGAAAAACAGTAAAAACAAAACAGGCTATTGTGGTAGGCCATGGTTACACAGTTTAATCAGGAACCTGTGAACTGTTAGGTGAGAAGGAGCGTTAACAACAGAATGAATAATGTAGGTTTGTGTGCTTTTAAAGCAGAACGAGGTTGTTCTAACTTCTACATGGACTTATCATTACTTTTTCAGAAGGAACTGATACTGAGGATTTGAGTATGGCCAAGTTGAAAGGAGTGGCTGAGAAAGGGAGTATTGAGGTTTGGGGTAGAAAATACGTTGAAGAAAGGTTCGGTATATTGAAGGATGTAAGCACTTTGTGCTTCCTGAAGTGCCACTACTAAACTCTAAGGTGTTTAAAGGTTTATAATGAAACAAAAAGTGAACCAAATCTTCATTATTAACATGTTGTTGCACAAGTATTTTTCTCAGCGCGCTTATTTATTAGCAGTATCATTTCCCACAGCCAAGCTTATAAAAGTGAGTGGGAAGAGGACAGCAATTAGATAATCTCTCTGACTCTTATAGGATTAAAAACTTCCTGTGCAGACAGACAGCTGAAATACAGCTCCTATTGAAATGAATGCTAGAACTCCTAATGACTTTCAGGGAGCCCATAATGATTTGTCTGACTGCTTGCTCATTTGGTCTATCTTGATTTATCTCAGGTTTGCTCTTCCTTTGTGTACTTATTGCTCTTGATGCAGCCTATCAAGCCACGCAACCCCCTATGATAGCTCTGTAGAGATATATTTAATTTGATTTGCTGCTGTCCCCAGGAGTTTATTCTCTGTCAAACAGCTGCCTGTTGCAGTGAAACTTCAATATAGGAGAGCATAATGGTTTACGGATAGAGCATTTAACAACCACCACTGAATGGCATATGTCTGATAAATATGTTCAGAACATAGTTGTGGAATATGCAAAGGCCACTGTTCTGGAACACTTACAAGGATACAGCTAAAAATGCAACACAGCAGAGAGTTATCTGACAAACTTATTCATGAGTTTACAGACCCCTCTGCTATTTGGATGCTTTCATGCTGTACATTTTAGTCCACTACTTCTAATCAGGTTCTTACTGTAAGGGTAAGGTAGGCTCAGTATATGTGCCTGTGCTTTGTTACTTTGCTATTCTTCATATCCCTCCACTGCTTGTTGTTCTTTTTTTCCCCCTCCAATTCAAAAGATGAAATAAAATCTATGTTAACAGTGAGTTAACTGAGGCTGCTGGAGCGAAAAGGACAAAGAAATGCACATCATTTGCATGTGTTAATAGGAATAAGGAAGCTGAAAAAAACAGACTGTGCCCGTACTCCATCACTGCCAGCACAGCCGCTTGGAGCTGCCCCGATGCTGATCTACTGACGCTGGCTTTGTGCCACAGTACATCCCGTAAGTGAAGTCCTGCCCTTGGTGAAAGTGCTTTGATATTAATTTCAATAGGGCCTGCATTTCATCCACTTATGTTAACGGAGTAATTAATTTCTATTATTCCCATTTGTATGTTGCTTCCCACGCGCTCTCAGGATCATATAGATGAGCCGTAAAACTGAAAATGGAAACACTGGAGTATCGTGTTAGAAGGACATTTTCAACTGGGCGTAAAGATGTTACCTTAAACCTTTACTTAAGTTTATGGGTGTGGGATGCCACATGCCCTGAAAACTTGCTTGCCCACTCTTCCCTTCATCTGCTACCCACCCACACTGCTCCTCATCCCTTCAGGCCATTACCTCTCCCCTTAGTCCTTCCAGCTCAGTGGCTGTAAGGAGTAAAATAACTAATATATCCCATAATATATGGCAGTGCTCCAAAGACCTCCTTGACATTTGAACAATTTGAGCCAAACCTGCTCACTGTGAGAAAAGCATTTCCCAGAGCAGCAAAGGAAGCATGTCGAATGGGATGCTGGGATCCAGCAAGACAATACCACAGGAACAAACTGAGTGAACAAGCCCTTCTCATCCATTAAGTGTGCTGACCCCGTGGATCAAGTCCTGCCTTCACATAGGGCTGAGAGAGAAGATGGTTTGTGTCTACAGAGAACTTTCTGAAGTTGAGCTTCAAGTATGTGTGACTGAATTCAAGTTTGCCTTGATGCCCTGATGGCTTCCCCCCAGTGTGGTTCTACTGCTGTTTGGCCCCAGGTCTTTGCTACTCTCCTGCAGTTGATTTACAGATGGGATTTCTGAAATATACATCCATCCAGTTCCTCAGACATGGGGGAATTACCAACACATGACTTAGACACTCACCTTGTTTCCCTTTTAAAATGATATGAATAGATGGAAAAAGTCAGGCTTCGTTTTTGGGTCCCAGCATCATCTTTCTTGCTGCTCTGGGTACTCATCTCACAGGAATTTCATTAGGGTGAGGAACAGAAAAATAACACTTCTTCACATGCTGTCAATCAAGTGACTGACTTATATCACAATCTTAGATCAGCTCTTCACGTGAAACTGTGGCACACTGCTGCAAATTTCCAGGGAACTGCCCTTTTTCAAGAGGAAGAAAAGAAAGGAGAAATGATATTTTCCTTCTCTCACTTGGGTATGCATGTACACAGCAAGTGCATTTTGTAAGCTTGTCCTGTGAGCGGCAGGCTGGCGTGGAGTGCTCACATGTGTTCTAGCAATAAGAGGCATGGCATATTTTGCAGGAAAATTTGCAGAATGACTCTAATCCAAGTAAATCTGAAAACAGTCACAGTCTTTAAAAGGATTAAGGTCCTAACCCAGCTCTTCTTTCATAATATCTGGAGATAAAGCTGTTGGAAAATGGTTTAAAAAATAAAGCAAATACCCACACAAGAATACAGGAGATGGAAAATACCTAAGAATAATTAAATAAACAGTATTTCAGATAGTGGATCTCTTCTGCATAATGGTAATGAACAGTTCTTCTGTAAAGTTAGTATATTTAATCAGTTTTATGGATACTTGCACACCTCCGCATGATGTGCTGATGGTCTGTGCTCTTTCAGTTAGGTTTTGTGCCTTGGGATGGAGGTGCTTGTCTGTTTCTTGATTAGTACAGAAGCTTCAGGATATAGCAGAGAGGTCCTGCGAACATTTCAGAATAATAACAACAGTATCAATAGAGAAGAGGAAGCAAAAGGTGACTGCAGGAGAAAACCAGATTAAAGGGAAAGTTATCACAGGCATCACTTCTGCTGGGTCAGTGTCGGTCTGCCCTGGATGTCCTTGAAGTTTTTCTTGATGAATTTGAAATCACAGATGTTGTTTTGTGTGTGTGCGTGCACAAACAAGGAACGTATGCATTTTTAAACAATGTGTTGTTTTGTCTGGGTGTGCTGTTCTGTGAGGGGAGCCTTGCTGTGCGTTCAGGGTGGGCAAAGACTCCAGTTAGATAAGCATATGGCCTGAGAAGTACTGCTTGAAGAGGAAAGCAAAAGAAAATCAGGGGCCAAAACAAAGCCTATCAAAAATAATAACAACTTGAGGATGTGTGTATACATTCAGATGCTGTACATTTACTGCACGTTATTATAGGAGTGATCTGAGTTATATTTTGAAGCTTTTCTTATGAATAGAGAAGCGTGGAGGAATGTAATATGTTTAGCTTGTCAGAATACCAGCTAGAGGGTGAAAATCAGAGGAACCTTCAGAGGATTTAGCACCACCTCATTGATTCAGTGGGACTTCAGCAGCTTAGCCTGGCTAGAATATAACCCAATAAGTGTAAAAAAAACACATTAAGCCACATAAAGAGATGAAGTTAAGCAGCATGAAGCTTGTTTTTGCAATCCTTCCTTAAGTGCTCGGGGTTGCTTTTTTATGAGTGAAGGAATTTGTCTTGAAATTTGTCCAGAGTGACAGGGAACAGCTGAACAGAGAAATTATGAGAAGCCCGAAATGTAAACAAAAATAAAATTTCAAACCTTATTTTTTCTCACTAATTACCTCCTCAAGAATCCAGCGTCTGGTTGTTCCCTTCTTTCTGTTCCAGGGCAGCACTTTGTTGGAAGCTATCTATATGAAAACATGCACGCTACCTGTTTATAGGTTTTTTCCTCCAGTAAGGTCCCATAATTCTTTCTAATCTACTTAAAGGATTTAGCCAAAGTATTAACATGAGCCAGAAGGGATAATGTTGTTATTCTATCATAGAATAACATGAATATCCTTTAATATAGGTAGTGTTTGTGGTCCATACCTCAACTTTTCTGTATTTTATCACTTCCTTTTCTTCCCCTGTTCTTTATTTTCACTTCAGCAGTAGATCAGTTATTTCCATCTCTGCTTAGTCAGATGATCAATAATTCAATATGCAATATTTCCCCCCCAAAAAAAACCCCTAGGGATGCCTGAGGTCAATGAACACACTGTTGAGGGATCTTTCAGTCTTTATTTTTTGCCAGCTCTGGTGCAGTGAGCATGTGCCAAGTCTTAAGCCAATGAGTGGTTTCCTTTCTTTGACTTACTGATGTACCCTGATGACTTAGGGCTACAGGTTCTATCAATGTTGTATCCAACTATATCGTACAAATCCAGCCTCCACTGTCTGCACTCTAAGCTAGGCAGATGTGGGCTAGCTCCATTTTGGAAAATGTACGTGTATATTAATGAAGAATTGGTTGGAGCTCATAAGCTTTGTTGATAAGCTAACTTGGGCACGAGTCTGGACCCATGTGTTTGAGCAGGCTGACATCCTATCAGCTACAACACAGGCAATCCATGTTTGCCATCCCCTCACATCTCCCAAGGGGAGATGATCAGAGGGGGCAAACAATGAAGCCGGGGTCAGTGTGTACAGAAGAGAGCCAGGGCTCTGCCAGATCTCCTCTGCCAGCACCATCGGGCCAGGAGCTCAGGTTTGAGTCAGATTCTTTGCAGACCCTGGAGATACACTGACAATAGTCATTCTAATACAGCATTAGACTGATGTTGAACTGGGAAGGCTCTAGGTCAGTAGGCACTAAGGTTTCTGATCCATCACTTTTTAGGACATTTTGAGAGGCAGGAAATACATTTCTGCTTCATTTCAATGCCTCTGCAAAAGATTTACCGTAATCCTTGTTTGCAATTGACAATTCTGGCCAATGATTCTAAGATTTGATTTGGCAACTGAATTTATAAAATAATGAACATAATCCCTCCATCCTCCACTGAACAGCTGGTGCTAACTTATTAAACGGCAACCTCATTCTGCACTAACTTTCATTGGATTTTTAGCTATTCCACCCTCTGAATGGCATGTTTACTCAATATTCTTTCTTTCTTCTATATTTCCACTAGTCTTTCTTCTATTTACTTATCTGCATTTCAGTACCTACTCTTCTGTATGATGTTAGGATGCATCGCTTCGTGTAGTATTACCTTTCATCTGAAGCCTACTATTGACCCAAATGCTGTCATCCTTCTTGACTTCTCACTCTATGATGTTTCTGAACCACTTTTAAGATCAACAATTTGCAACCCTTTCTAACTGATCTCCCTCTGCTACCACTCCGTGTTTGAAAACTTCTCATTTTCTTGTTATGTAGCACCTCCTCATTGCTGTCTGCCAGCCCATCTGCTCACTTCTGTTTGAGACCTGTCTGTTCTGTATGCATTTTTATTCACAGAGTATGTGTTAGTGTCATTGGTCCTCTGTGACACAGTGGATGCTTAGGAAGCCTCGGCATTCAGCTTTCCCCAGATAAGATCAGGTTGTATGGTCATCTTACTTAAAACTGGGTATAGTAGTCATGTGAAGAGAGAGTCCTGTATTCAGTGCATGCAACCACTCCAGCAGTGAGCCCAGACAACAGAGATTTATTCTAACTGGAAGGACTTTGCATCATACTGGATTCTCTCTTCCTACCTACTGCAGCTTTAGCCGTAATGCGTAGTTCAATTTACTACTTCTTGACTAAACGGTTCTTCCATGCATTAAGACAAAATAAAAAGAGGTGTAAAAGTGCTGTTTAATGGTTTCCCTATAACAGCATTAGTGTGGGTGCAAGTGTCTCAGTAAATACATAAATGTAGATAATCCTTTCTTTCTAGCTCTCTTCTCTCAGGCTACATTTTTTTCCCTTTATAACTCATCCCTGGAGAAATGTTCACAGTGAAAAATCATTGCTAACTTCTTTTTTTTTTTTTTTTTTTTTTTTTTTTTGCCTTTCCTGTGAATTTCTTTCCTGGAGCAATAATAAGAAATAATGGGTGCAGTGCTTTCCTACAGAGTCTATGGTATATAACAAATAGACTGGTGTTTTATTTGTTGTTGCCGTATTTAAGTGTATTAATTTTTCTCCTTGGCTTATCTATTTTCTTTCTAAGTGTGGAGGGCCTTCCAAACCTTTTGGTAATGTCACTTAAGGAACCAGATTGTCTTTCTAGTTATATGTGGAAACTAAGATTCTGGTCTCAAGTCTCACCTGCTTCCTTTCTGGATTAACTTCAACGGTTCTCCTTTCTCTTGAGCAATCACCAGTGACAAGTTGTAGGTTTCCAGCTTAATAAATCAACTGTAAACCAATATCAATCAGAGCCTACGACTTAAACTGACAGAAGAAGAGAGATGTTTTCTTGCTGTCTCTGAAAAGAAGACCAGCTGAACTACAGAAATCAGTCTTGCTGGTCTTAATCCCTGTATGTCTCAATTTACCTTTTTGTAAAATGGTTGCAGCATCTAATTCACAAGGAAGGAGTGCTCAGACTATTTAAAGCTTATGAAATATTGCAGAGCTCTGACTGGATTGCATTTGCTGAGTGTTAAGTTAAATGACAATATTATTTTCTGTCATTGTGCTATTGCTCTGCTTAGAACAGATTAGGGAAAAGCGGCTGGGTGGGCAGATTCTCTTTTTGTATCTGAGCAAATTTAGCAAATCCAAAGACAGAAAGATTTCCTTAGTTACATCTTTGTGACCCTGTTTTCTTCATTAATTCACAGTTAGAAAGAGAGACATTTGCATTATAAATGGAGTCACTAATAACAGCGTTCATTTTCAGTCCGTAGGTTCATCGTTTTGACAAGCAAGGATTCTCATTAAGCAAGGGTGGGAAAATGGAGACTGCAGAAGCTTGGTTTGCACCATCTGGACTGGACTTGCTCTGTGCAGACAGTCTCTGTGCACTGGGAAGGAGGGATGAAGCAGAGCAGCCCATGCTGCCCAGCACTTACGCGATCACTCCAGCTGAGCAATGCAGGCTCAGAACACAATTCATCCTCGTTCAAGTGGCACTCAGGTGTGCAGCTGATACTTCTGTGCTTTGTGTCAATAGCAGAGGAAGCACTTCTCTGGCCTTTTTGCCCTGTACATATCCAAGGATTCTATCGTGTGACAGAGACCTGAGCTCACCTGTTTCTCAGTCTGGAAAACATCAAAACACAGAGAAAAAAAATTATGTATGTTTAAAAACGTAAACAAAAAAGCAAAAACAAGAAGTTCAGAAAGAAAATTTATCTTTCATAGCTCTTAAAATAAAATAAAATAAAAAAATCACACACACACACAAAAAAAACCAGAAGTAAACATTACACGTTAAAATATTGGTTTACACTCTTTCCACTGCATCTTTAGATTGGAAGGAACTATCCCTGTAGTCATTCTGTTGTTCCTTTCTGCTTCTTAGAGCTGCCGAAAGTAAGTAGCTGCTAACTTTAACTGGAGTAGATTGCTCTTGATGATGCTGCAAATAACTGAAGGCCTTCCTCTCTTCCTGTGATATCCTTGCAGGTTCAGTTCTACAGAATCACTGTAAACACAGAATCATGGTGTGAGCACTTCATCCAGCATAGTGGAGCTTCCATTCCATGGACAGGTAAGCAATGGGGTGTAGTTCCAGGAGCATGAGCACAACAGTGAGAACTGCTCAATTTTTGGCTTACAGACCAGGCTTGGCATGGAGGTGCTTGTTTCTTCAGTTCTTTCTGGTTAATGTTTGCTGAATGACTTTTCAGAAATAATTTAATCTCTATTGGCTTGTTTAGCATTTTATTCTTGCTCACATAGATGCTGTTTGAAGGAACACTGAGATTCTGGAGTGAAATCTGCTATACGACTTCAAAACATGGTTGAACAAGAAGTGGAGCAGCCTAATGAAGCATGGATCCAGCTACTGGAGACTTTAAAAATGTAAAGAATTTTATCTCTGGTATTCAAAATGTAGGTGACCTGTCAGGCCCTTAGTAGATTGCTCCTAAACTGACAATACTCCAGTGCCTCCTCCAAGTGGATGCCCAACAAGCAGAACAGCAGCACAAGCAGGGGAACCTGAGGTGTTCATCTGCAGCACAGTGTTTACGAAGAATACTGATTTATTTCTTTCTCTTCAGCTTCCATTCCAGTTGGGAGGTTTACCTAGCCAGCTTAGTTTGTCTTTTCAGGTAGTTCTCACATTATGTTCTTTTGATGGCTGCAGACTGTAGTGCAATTATAGTTTACATTGTATGAAATTACTATTATACCTTATAATCTTTTCATTTCTATATTTATTCTCATGGCTGCAAACAAAAATAAAGACTGGCTTTCTTTTCTTGGAGAAAATTAAACGCGTGTTACTGTTTTGTATGCCACTTACTTTATTCTACTTCTTCAAAGCAAAGAATGGACCCTTTTAAAAATAATAATAATAATAAAAACGTACTTACCCTTGCATCCAACCCATAGGTAATCCGTCCTTTAAATTACAAAAATAATCTTTGAAAAATGTATGCATTTCAGAAATACTTCTGAAACCAACCTACATTTTTTTCCTGTCACCTATACATATTCATTATACCTTGGGACTTCTAAAACAATTTGTCTTAGACTAACAAGCACAGCTGTTCATGGCAAGTTTTAAGTTATGTTCTTGGCCTGTAGCTAGCAGCATCCTAATCATATATAATAGTAATAGTAAAGAAATGCAAAAAAAAAAAAAAAAACAAAAAACACCACAACAACTTGAAGAATGTAATCAAGAAACAAGAAAATAATATCCCTTAATAAAAAGGAGATTGCAGTCCACAGTCATGACTAGAAGTGCCATTACGAAGTTAGCTCTTCATTATCTATTATACCTGGAGTATTTGATTTGTAGCTGTGAGCAATCTTTAATGCACAAAAAGGCAGGGCTGATGTAAATGTAATTCGCAAGTAGTCAAATGTTCCAACTTTCAGCCTCTCCTTATTGTCTGAGATTATATTGCTCTCCTTTAGAATGTATTTATCACGTAGTCAGATTCCTTATTTGTTTGTTGTGTGACTTTAACTATATCTTCTCTCATCCTCCTTCCTTTCCTTGGGTCTATAAGAAATTAAGATTGGTGAGCCGTCACTAAGACTGCAGTATCATAAATAAACCACTGTGAAGTCAGGGACCCAATTGTAAGCCATTAATGAGAGAGGTAGGTGTGAAATCAGGGGATTCAAATCAGTGAAGCCATTTCATAGGATGAAGATTGGTACTGTATTTTCCAAGAAAGTGTTCTCAAGCCCTTCATTTGCACAGCCACAGAGAGCCAGTAAATTCCTTTCTGCAGCATCACTACACTTACATCCACTGGGAAGGTGCAGCTCTGAACAGTAAGACATTCTCACAAGGACCCAGCATTTCTATGGTACCATGATATTCCAGACCTTCCAGTCTTGGCTAAGTTTGGAATTGGTCACCTTTGCACAACTGAGAAGGATTGCACGTACAAGGAATATATTTCGTATTGCAACACCGAAGCGAGGATACACATTTTGGAGCAACAACCGTACATAAAAAACAAACTGACATAATACCATCTTATTTCTCTTGATGTCATTTGAATTACGATGACTTACTCAAGCTGAGGTTCTGGTTCCATAAGTTAGTAGAAAGATTATTCCCCTTTGGTGACTTTGAGCCAAAACAGAATAGAACTGTGACAGTGGGAAAAGCTGAATTAGTCATCGGTGATAATTCAGCAGCACTGTGGCCCAAAGCTCTGCTCCAGGCACAGGAGGGGATAAGGCGAGATGCTCCCCGGTTCAGGGCTCAAACATAAGTCTTTCTGCAACTTACGCTGCTGGGAAATAAAGCTATGCCAGCGACGCTGCGTGCTTTTAACCTTCAGTACATTTATGTGAGAAAGCAGAGGGAATGAAAATGTGTAAATGTGCCTGTCAGAAACCTTGATCAGTCAGGGAGGTTTGTAATATGCTTGTAAAAATATAGTGTGGTCTATGGCTTTTATATGGCAGTTCTTAAGACAGAATCACAATTCTTTAAATAACTGCTACTTAAGTCATAGGAGAGCAAGTCATAAAGAAAATGGTACTGAGAATTTTCTCCTGCTAAAAGGCTTGGTGACTTTAACAAATGGAATGTTTCAGCCTCTTAACAGGCAGTCTTTCACTGCGTGCGTATTTATTCATATGCTTAACCTTAGGCCCTGTGAATCGTGCCATTAACTGCCCCCTGATGCACTGCCTTTACATTAGTTAGTTAAGCTGGGTAGAGCCACGGCAAGTAGCCCTGGAGAGAGATCAAGATGCTACTGCACTAAATGCTGTGCAGACACAATAAAAAAGCCTGCCCCAAAAGCCTGCCAGGTAAAGTCAACAGAAAACAGATGGACAGAGGAGAAACAAGCTCAGGGAAAAGAAGAGAAAGCACCAAAATCTTGTGTTGTGTGTCTGGGTTAGCCAGGTCTGACTTTAGGTGGGCTTGATGACACTGAAGGGTTTAAAAGACGACAAAGAAGTTGTGCAGAAGTACTTCAGAAACATGTGCCTCAGGGGTGAGTCAGGGAGAGACAAATCCGCGTTCCCCTCCGAAAACCTGAACCCGAGGGATGAAAATTATGCACAAATACAAATCTTCGCAAGTCTAGTGCCCATGTGCTCAGGGTGATTTCTCATGTTTCTCATTATGTATTTGGGTTGTACAGTCAAATCTTATATGCTTGGCTCCGTGGGGTAAAATAATTACAGATTAATAAACAGATTCAACACAAGAAAATTCTCATTATGAATGGGCAGAGTTCTTCAGCTTGAAAAGACATAGGGATAGATATATAGGAGTTATGTGTGAGTAATTTCCATGAGGTTGGTATTACTTAAAGACAAATAGAGCTTTCACAATTTATGGCTCCTTTCTTGGACAGTTGCTTTGGTTTTTAAAAACACTTTTTGGTATTTCCTTAATTTCTTTCTTTTCCTTCCTGTTCTCTCTATGCCATGCTTGAAGAATTGCCGCTATTAATATTTCATAACCTCCAGAGTACGTGCTAAAAACGTGGAAATGTAGAAACAAATCACATTTTGGTATTAATGCAATATTGCAGAGCGTAGTTCTCAAGGCTGTGCAAAGAAAGGATTAGACTTTATGGAGGAAAAACCTAGCCGTAAAAATGTGTCTAGCAAAACACATTGAGAGTTTTTAAACAGTTTAAACAATTTTATCACATCCTGTAGTGACTTATTAACGGTGTCTTCAACCTTTATATATTCCAATAACAACCTGATGTCTTCATCTTATCGTAGGGAACTATAATTGGCTGAATCCAGGTACCACTGCCCGGAGGCCATACAGTCTTATAGACTTTAATGGCTCATTAGGTATTTATTCACTTTAACTTAAACACCTCAGCCATTTGTGGAAAATGAGTCTTTAAAATAGAATTAGGGTTTTTTTGTGTTTTTTTTTTTTTGTTTTTTTTTTTTTACCTAAGAGTAGTGCATAACTTGAACTGCTACTGAATTTAAATTTCCGAAACTGCCAGTTTAATTTGGCCTTGCTGTCTTCCTTTTTCAAATTGGGTTACAGCTTTGCAATCACTCCTTATGCTGAAGATCTGGCGGTGGTTAAAACTACTTGAGTTAAACAGAACGCTTCCTTTAGTTAAAAAACAGACACACCACGAAGTGACCGATTAATGTGTTCTGATAACTCCTACTGACAGGTGTCATCTCTACAGGCGATCTCCAGCCTTTCATCATCAGGAGGCAGAGACTGGAGGGGGTCCTAATCAATCTGAATTTTAGCCAGGGTGGTGGGCGGTTCTCCTCCACTGTTCAAAATATCCTCAACACACACGGTGCACCTTGGGTTGTGTCCAAAAACATGAGCCTCTGAGAGAGACTGTACAAGTTCCCAGGGGATGTACAGTGAGTTGGCTTGAATGGGTCCAGCTAAAGCCTGCACTTTGCGTGGTCAATGAACAGTGGTCACATTAACAGGTGAACCTTGTGTCCCCTTCTGCTTACTGATCTGGCTAAAGGAAAACATGGTTTGTGAACAGCTCTGTATGAGGATACGGAAAATGCTGAGCTCACAGAGCACTTCCTAGCTGCTGAACCATAGCCCTCACTGTGACAGACCTGTGGTAGAGGCTAAAACAGAAATCATCACTGTGTAGGAGTGGTTTGAGACATCAGTTCTGCTGGATACGCAGTCTCTTCTCTCCCATTCATATAAATCTTCTCTGTGTACAGTAAATGTGACTGAGAATGAGAGCTTATTCCATACTGTTCTGCACCTCCAGTTTTCCTGAGAAAAATACAGTCGCTGGAAAATGTAAAGCCCACAAAATGCTTAGGAATCAAAACAATACCTTTCATATGAACGGACTGTGATGGTGTATACATGCTGCACACATCGGCGTGGGGATAGGGGCTAAAATACAGCCTTGTTAGAGTTGGGGTCTAAAGAGCAAAGAGGCCAAAAGTGAAGAAAAGCACACGTTCTTCCCTTTAGAACAAAAGAAAAATACTGAAGGATTTTCCTTCTACCAGAACAATCGTTAAGGTTCGTTAGTTACTTCAACTCACTTATAATGCAGTTTAAAGACAATTTGTATCTGATATCACTCTGCCAGCTGAAGCAAAAGGTTTTCTTTTCCTTTCCTCCCTTTTCACAAAAGGCATTGCCAAGAGGGAATGGCAGGAGTCAGGAGCCTGTTTACTTATGCCATGCCCCTTTTTCATTATCCCTTGTCTGTTTTCTGCGCGCTGAACACTATCTACAACTTTCAATACCCAATTTAAATTGGTTTCAAATAAGTGGCAGAGGAATGCATAAGCAGAGATTTCTGTTTCATGTCAGGGGAACAGAACAGCACAGACAGCATCCTGGTCATCCTTTCTTTTAAGCTTGTATAGTCTGCTGCTCATATGCTACCTTCATTGATCAGCACCTTTGAAAAATGAGTCCATTACTGTCTACACAAAATGGTTCTATGAACCATTTTTAAAAAAGCAATACATCTACAAAATTAACCCCTGGACAGCTTTCAAGGTTTTCGCCCTCTCACAATAACACGGTCACACTTAGGATAGGCATCTTGATATTTAATTACTGCAGACAACAGGAAGGTCTGCAGTACCTATGCTATTGAAAAGATAACAGTGATGATAGCGTCACCAGGACTGAATGTCACTACGATATGCATTAAATGCTGCCATATCCTTTGCTGTACATACCCCACATCATGCAGTGAGTAGAGGGGCCACGGTACTGTAGTGCTCCTCTTTCCCTCCCAGCAGCTCCACCCTAGGAAAAATTATTAGGATAACAGTTCTTCTGGGACAAGATAGTTACCTCCTAAATCAACACTACTTCCTAATGAACAGCTCTTGAGTTGGGCCTAGCTCTGCTTAATTTAAAGTAGTTGTGTTGACATAATATATTTAGACTTCTGTAATGTGTTTGACTTCGCACTGCACAACATTCTGATTAAAAACAATTATCGCTATACAAAATCGGCGTTGCACATATTAAACGGCTCCCAAAGTGTCTCACTGATGGCACGTGGAAGGCAGCTCTAAGCCAGGAATCAGCACCAGTTCCTCCGGGGTCTCCATACAGACAACCCAGCAAAGTGAGGTGGGTATAAACGGCACAGAAATCCGATTTCAATAGCAGGTCAGGGTCGTGAAGTGGATGGAGATCATCCTGCTGTTAGGAAAATTTTGGCTACAATAAGCTCGCTCAGTCATCTTTATCCCAAAAAGAAACAGAGCAAAGTCTTCGCCTTTATTTATTCAAATAAAGGGAGAGTCCACCGAGGGATACCCCTGTGGGGCATCTCCAAGTGCTGGGGGACACAGCCCCTCTTTTATCCCTGCACCCCAATGCTGCTGAGCCATTTCCCCTTTCCCTATAGGCTGACATAGCTTCACATTCTCCTCAGTTCACCTCCCACAGCTCACCCCCTTCCCCCCCCAGATAACCCCGTTGTCTCCTTTGTTTATACACACTCTGTAATCTGGATTCAGAGCTTCTTGTTTTGCCCAACTGGAATTATCTTTGTATCCTGTAAAATCTATCCCTCTTTGTTATGTCCAGTAAACAAGATTTACATGCAGGTGCTAAGCTAGCATCTCCTGCCATGTATCTGCAAGATAAGTGTGTTTAACCAGATCCTTGTGACCGAAATGCTTCTTCTCAGCTTTATCTTGTTTTGCAGGGACCCCCTATTCTTCCTTTGTGCTTCCCAAATATCAGCTTCTTTTGCACGGACACCTCATCCTTATTTCTTCTGCACAGCAAAACCCAAATTCGTAACTCAGCCCATGCTTCCCAAATAAGCTCTGTGTAATAGAGGTGGACCAATCCGACAGCAGCAGCCCCTGCTGCAATCTGCACCTTTGTGCAGCTGTGTGGGGCAGCTGTGGTTCCAGAAGGTTCCGGAAGTTTCTGCACAACCCCAGAGGCTGCAATCAGCACCAGCTGGGTCTGCAACCTCACCGCAGGGCACCTGTGGTCACTTAGCACAGTGCCTCCAAGGGGGAGAATTTAAGAGAGCAAAAAACACTGCATGGTAATGAGAAATGATGGGGAAAAGTGTGAGAAGTAGCAATATGAGTTCTAGAGGTGAGGGGGTGCTCGGAGCCGGTGTTCCCTGCAGCTTAGCAGGCAGCTGCTCCCCAGCAAGCTGCTGGGATCAGGCACGAGGAGGGCGTGAGGTGTGGAGAGCAGCCAGGCACAGAGGTGCAGTCGCAGCCCTCTGCACAGCTCGGGGGAGAAGCGCTGGGAAGAAGGGAGAATTGAAGGTTTAATTTTATCAGCGCTCCTCGCCATCCAAATGAATTTTAATTGGCCGTGCGTTAATTTCAT
>JAOWBP010004096.1:13176114-13188767 GCA_028571105.1 Tragopan temminckii | reverse complement strand
GGGAGAATTGAAGGTTTAATTTTATCAGCGCTCCTCGCCATCCAAATGAATTTTAATTGGCCGTGCGTTAATTTCATTTCCTGCTTTGCCTGTCGCTGGGAGCGCTCCCCCCACTGCCGCACCGCCATCTGATTCGCTCAGCTCGAAGCAATCCAGCAGGCCGGCTGGCTGCAGGAAGAGGCCCGCACATGCTCTGCTCGCAGCCCGCGTGAGGAAGCAGGCGGTCAGCATGCAGTTTGCTTCGCTTTAAGTGTAGTCTTTCTAATTGAAGATACGGCCCCCGTAGGTCTCAGGAACAAAGAACTGACCTGCGTTGACTTGAAGCCAAACCGCAGCAATTAGCAACTGAAAGCAGGAGGAGAGCTGGGGGCGGACCACGGGAGCCAGCAGTTCAGGTCAGGCTTTGGGTGCTGAAATATCCCGCAGTGACTCAGCGTGGGGCTGAATTCGCTGAGGGATGTTGAAGAGTTTTCCTTATTTCACGTTATTTTTGTCCTAAAAATCTGCTCCAACTCCTACCACGAATTAAGATCAGAATGCAGGAGTTACTGAGTGATGTATTGTGACCTGGATAACGCTGGAGGTCAAATGGAGAAACGTAGCATTCCCTCCTGGTCTAAAAATTCCATCGATGCACGAGATCACAGCCTGCAGTGCTGAGAGATCCAGCATGGCGATTCCGTGTCAGAACGGTGCTTCACTGCTGGTTGATTTACTTAGTAACATAAGTACGTTGAATCAGAGCAGAGGAACTTGCTTCGGAATTAATTCTAGTTAGCAGAGTTATTTTTGTTCTTCCTACTGACCTCCATTTGAGACTAAATGTTTTTAAGAAACAAAGATGTGACGTTTTTCTTTAAAGTTATGATTCATCCAACTGTAGAACTGCTGGAGCAGCGATCTGCCGTGAGAGCAGAGTGG
Source organism: Tragopan temminckii (assembly GCA_028571105.1). Classification (NCBI taxonomy): domain Eukaryota; kingdom Metazoa; phylum Chordata; class Aves; order Galliformes; family Phasianidae; genus Tragopan; species Tragopan temminckii. Next base: position 13,187,846 of record JAOWBP010004096.1, on the reverse strand, counting down.
ACTCAAGGGGCTTTACCACAAACTCTTCATTGAAACATCAACGTGGAATGGAGTTTTTCTGTAACTTCCACAAGGATCCTAACAGCCACTGTTGATTCCCACAGGGGAAATAAGTTCACCCCCTTTCTTTCATTGGCGCCATTTTGTCAGGCGCCATTTTGTCAGGCGCCATTTTGTCAGCCTGCCCCCTGTGCTGCCATCTATCCCACAGCAACAAACTGGAATGGAATATTGGCAGGAAGGTTCAGCGTTTACTGCCGTACCACCATCAGTTGCTTCTGGTGTCAAAGACCAACATAACATAGCAGGCGTTACTTTTGGAGCAGCCCTTCCTTAAGGTAGGTCTGATCTAACTTAGGAATTTGGGTTCTTTCTGCAGTCTGGTGGAACTGATCGTAAGACCTGCGAACAACCCAAATAAATAACAGGATTTGTATTTGGGAAACTTGTCAGCATTTGATATGATCTGTCTGCATCAGTATGAAAGACATGGGGAACACAGAACAGGGACAAAGATCGGTAGCTGTGATTTAATGAAGATGGTGATCCTTTCCATTAAGGCCGTTTCACTATTTTTCACGGGCACATGAGAAATACGTTCTTTGCTGTTGTACAGTTTTCTGTCACGTTAACCCCTGAGCACAGCACTCCAAAGGTAACACTGTTGTTCCGTACAGCAATATGACATATCACATTCTCACTGAATGCATTGCCCTTGGGTACACTGGGGTTAGTTAAGCAGTATTTCTAGATGTTTGATTACCGTGTTGAGATAATTAATGGGCTGCATGCTATCTCTATTAATTAGACCATGCTCAAGCCTTGATAAAGCGTGTGTCCTTATAGTGCAGCATAATAGTTTCACAAATCCCCTACAAACTGTGGTTAATTACAAGCTCATCATGATTTCAGGATCTAAGAGAGGAGGGAAAAAAACACCACAACTCTTTTTTAATGGTTGTTAAATGGTTCTAAGAAAAATCTCCCATGAAGTGAAAGTAAGGATGCTTTTTGGAAGATGAAATGATTTGGTGAAAAGAAACCTTTTTTTTTTCTTTCAGACAGTTTGACAGTTTAACTACGTCATTTTATATCTGTATGTATACTTAGGAAATTCAAAGTAAGGAGGCCAAGACACTTTTTTTGTAAAACTTTGAAGAAGGTATTCTCTTCTTGTATCTGTGGGGTTGAGCAAGCTTAGGAAGGAAAAAAATACAGTCGAGACACATTGCTTCATTGGAGGAGCAGAAAGACAGTAATCTATAGTTGATATTTATTTAAATTTGATAGTCAGCTCTACACAGCAGTGCAAAATCCCCTTTTCAAAATGCCATGAGAACATACCTACCACTCCTCAAATCACAATCTCCCATCATAGCATAAAACCTTTCTTCAATCCTGCAATTTCTACTTGTCCTTGCTTTCAACCCCCTTGACTGCTGTATTCTTATGGATGCTCAGAAGTGAAGACATGTGTCTACATCTGACAGCAGGGCTGTGCAGCCTGAGAGTGCACGCATTAGGCATAAGATCACATATACTGTTTTTTTTTTTAAGACAGAGGCAGCTTATCTGCCAACTCCAAAGCAGAGGGAAGGAGTTTGGTCCACTTGCTATTGTAAAATTCTTTTAAAATATTAGCATTTAGTATTAAATATAGAAGTAAACATTGTGTATATATCACACACAGCGTGTACTAAAATTACAGTTAATTGAAATTTCGTGATCTGTATGGAAATGGTTTTGTGTTTAAATTACAGGTTTGTTATTTCCTTGGTTATCTGAAGAAGTTGTCTGCAGTGTTATGAGTGGTCTGTTCATACTGACTCACTGCAGCATCACTTGGCCTTTCCAGCTATTCGTCTCCCTGGGATGAAAGCTTCTTGCATGGAAGCATCAATGTCAATGGTAAGCTCAAATATGAAGTTAAAAATACTATGAAAGCAGATTAGAGAGTATTTGTTCAATTACTGTCTATACAAGCCATCTGGCAGCAGGGCATGAAAGGTAATCGGCTTCATTTTAGGAGTGATATTTCACTCCCTAAGCACCTTGACTAAGATAGATGCAAATGCAGGTCTGTCTGTCTTTAAAATGGTGGCTGATCACAGCTCTTAAGATTTAATTTAAATTTACTTTAAGAAATGTAATTGTTGCTGGGGGAAAAAAGTATAACGTCTACACACGCAAGTGTTTTGTCTAGGTAGACAGATTCTCCTCTTTCTATTTGAAAGTTCAGAGGAAAAAGCAGGAGGAAAAAAAGAACAGCAAAAAAAAAAACAAAAAAAAAACCAACTCAAATAGGAGCTGAGATTCTTAATATTTCTTAAAAAAGTAAGGATGTTTCTCGGCACTGTTGAATCAGACCGTCATAAAACAGTTTTAGTGCACTGTAAAAGCAAAATAAACTTCCCCGTTCTGCTGTTGAAACAAAGGAAGAGTCTTGCAAAACAGCACATTTCTTCTGCTTTGACTTCCTTTTCTCCAGCAAAACTGGAGTGTGGACCTCTACCGGAGCAAACTACCAGTTTGCAAAAGACACGCAACTTTATTCCTACGTAAGCCCAACTTAAACACAGGGATTGTTTCCTGTTCTAGATTTGTGGCCATTAGCAACCGAGATTTAGTGTTCACCTGTACCTTGCTGCACAAGAAAGAGCAGCAAATAGGAGCCAGGTGTAAATGTTGGGTTAATTTGAGGAGGCTGAGGGCAGGTGAATGAGGTAGAGAGGTTCACAGCAGCAGCCTTCCAGTAGATGGCTCTGTTATACACCAGACTGTCCTACAGCTCCTCCACCTCTTCCCACTGAACCGAGTTTTGTCTCATCCAGCCTTCTAGCACAAATCTAATGTACACATCTTTGCCTTTTCGTTTGGGCAGCAGTGTGAAGCGTAGGTGTCTCCTGTAATATTACTAGTTTTTCTCCTGGTGGTAACACATAATTGTGAAGCTATCGTGACAACACAGCAACTTGCTTAGTTAAACCCCAGGGCACAGAATAAACCAGTGCTTGTCAAGCTGATGGGCTGAGTGAGGACTGGTAGCAGATGAAGAGAGTCCAATTGAATTACTGGTGGCACATTTATTCAGATAAAATTTAACAAGATCAATTAAAGCTCTTTGTTTAGTGGAAGGCTACTTCACAGATGTTATTTCCTATTTCAGTTTTTTTGTTGTTTTGTTTTTTAGCGAAGAGCACAATATGGGGTTGATGAGTCTTGTTATTTTGCCTGTAAAGAGAGGTCTTAAATGTTCAGAGATGCCTGCCAAGTGCAGCCATTCAGTTCTACACCACAGAACTAGATGAGTTTTGCTCGAGTTATAAAATGCATTAATTTAAGATTATACCCCTGTATGCTGTGGAACATATGTAGGTACAGCACAAGGATGACAATTTGTCAGGCCCTTCTCCAAGCCCTTTTTGTGAAGAATGAGATCCCATTTGGACCAGTTACAAGTGAATAGACATTAGACACTCAAAGTCATGCCTTTGTTGCTTAATACAGCAAAATATTGTCCATGTAATTATTTTTGTGCCATTCTTTTGTCCTGTGGCATTGATCCAAATGTGATTCCTACTCTAGCTGGCTGTAACCCAAGACCACATAAGGCCCTCAGGATCCTAATTCTCTCGTTCAACTATGACCAGTGTCTGTGTAGTTTTGATTCAGCATACAATGGTCTGCGTGGAGAATTCCAAATACAATTCTAATTGTCAGTGGCCTCTTGCAAAAATTTATATTGATCTGCTGTATACTGCCAGTTCTTCATAGAAAAATTGTATCAAATACATAGGAGAGTTCTATTTCTTTTCTTTGGCTCTTGGTATATTCAGAGCCACTGTAACATTCTGTTTTTAAACCCCAGGTACATCTCTTGCATTACAGGCAAGCAGCCATGCATGCAAGTAATGTATGTTTCCCCCCCCCCCCAAATTTATTAACTGAGGGACCAAATCCATTCTGAGTAACACGTAATTCAGAAAGGAGCTGGAGCACAAAATAAGTAAGTAGACAGTGGCAAAACTGGGTTTGTTTAGCCTTGAGAAGGCAAGACTGAGGGAACTCTTACTACAGCCTTATGATACATAAGGAACAATTATAAACAAACCAGGGCTAGAGCCTTCATGTAAGGGCTCAGCAAAAAGACTGGATGCAGCCATCGTAAGTTTTAACCAAAAAAACCTCAAAACAACTAAGTGAATATGAGGAAGAAACTCTTCACATGTGTGAAGCACATGGTTAAGCATTAGAGCAGGGGCCAAAAGAGTTTGTGGAATTTCTGTCTTGGACATTTTCAGGATTTGACTGGGCAAGGCCCTTTGCATCATTTTACAGCTCCAGACCCTACCCTGCGTGGAGCAGAAGATTGGGTTAGATGATTTCTGAAGATTCCTTCCATAGAATTTCTCTGCAGTGTATCTCCTGGGTTGGTCTTTCTCAGTTTGCCTCGTAAGGAAGCATTCTAAAACTGTTCTAGAAGTTTTGGATGAGGAAAGCCAGGACAAAACTCCTTGGATTAGAAGGACTTGGAATTTGTGAAGCTCTTTAGATCTTTGGGAGGGAGGGGAAGAGAGAGGAGACAAAATCTAGGCATAGTTCTTAAAGTTTTTCTACAAAGATGTGTTTCATCGTTACAAAATCTTTCTTTCTGCCAGAGAAGCAATGATATTTAACCATAGCTCTCATTCTTTATGTTGGATGCTGGCTGTTGAATGTGCTGTAGCTACAAGTTTAATGAGACTCTATCCTTTTAGAGAGACACTTAAGTCTCTAAAAATGGAATAGAAAACAGGTCTATGGTCTTATGATTGGCTGTGTTACTGAGGTGAGGAGTACAGCTTTGTGCATCAGCTGCAGTTTCATGGCAGGTAATAGCTCCTTGCATTTGTGTCCTAGTAAGGTGAAGTCTGGTCCCCCTCAGATGGTGAGATTTGTCAAATCAGTCTGACTAAAACCAAGGCTGGCAGTGCCCTGATTCTGGGATGTGTCGTGTAGTTTGACGTATAAAACCCAACAGACTTTTTTCTGATGTTTTTTAAAGAGTGAAAGAGGTGAAGCGGGCACTGTGGTCACAGGAAAACTGGAACTTTGGACAGATACATTTCATTGTCCGTTTTTAGAAGCTATGAAGGAGGTACTCTTCTACATTTCCCCTCAACCCTGTGCTGCAACATTGAGGATGCTTCCTTTCTTATCAGAAGCTGCAGGTACATAATTGAGTCCAAGCTTTTCTTAGAAATAACTTGGAAGAAACAGTTCTTCATGCTACATAACATAAACAATTGCTAAAATATGCAGATCAGGAAAAGTAATGATGTGTAATACTATAATGTTTTAAATGTCTTAATTTAGTTTATAGGCACTCCAAAAAAATCTCTTAAGGAGCCAAGCATCGATAATGTGAGCCTGTGCTAGCTGAGTAATTACCTCTCGGTGCTGAATTCTTAAATATTAATTTGCTGTATGCTATTAATCATGTGCTACACAGTAATCTCTGAAGGCGAGGCAAAATCACGGCTCTGAAGCGAAAGGAGAGAGTAGCTCTTCCACCAAGGTTCAGAGTTTGCAGTTGTTCAGATTTGTCTCCTAGTTTTTGATAAATCTGCACATGACATACTTTGCAGTGCTTGTTTGCATGGCAGGTATAAATATGGGGTTGGCCATGTCAGATTGCATGCTGTTGCTAAAATGCTCTTCAAAGCACAGCTGGAGCTTGATGCAGTGGTTGTAGAAGGAAGGTGTGAATGTCTGAGACTCTTAAAGTATACTGGTCTGCTCCTAAATTACTAAAGATTTACTTGTATTTCCTTGCAAAGTGTCTGAAGAAATGCTCATGACTTTATTTTTGTGCCCTTAGCAAAGAAGAGCAGTTCCTGTTGTTAGTGAGGTCAGTGAATATTTTTGCAGAACAGCTTCTGTGTAATCAAGTCAGGGCGTATTTGAATTGCAAAGTGTGGTATAGTAAAGACACCCAAGCTAAGGTCAAATGAATGAGGTCAGGTACCAAAGATACTTCAGCTGCAGTAGTGTACAACAGTCCCAACTAATTCACTCTGCCTGACAGACTCAACAAGAAAACCAACTAACAAAAAAAGAAAAACAACAGGAAAGAAACCCCATTAAGTATCTAGAATCTTGAAATGTCATCTAAAATTAATCTAACACTGTATCTCATGCTTTCCCACTGGGGAAGCTTCATTTCTTGAAGTTCAACTTCTCTCAGTCCTTTCAGAGAGGCAACCATATCTATAAGACAGGTAAAGAGGGGGAAGCATTGGTATTTCACATGCCCTGAAGATAAATAAAGCTGATTTGGAGAACATTCTCCTCTATTGAGCTGGTTGTATTGGTTGGGGGGCTCTTCTAATGCAAATCTGCTGCTCTGGTTATGGTCACAGTTACTATAGTTATGATATCATTGCTAATGCTAGCTGTAACAATTGTGAGGATAACAGACTTCCTTCTCGAGAGAGAAGGAAACATCAGCCCTAATGGAAGGCATAATAGGTAATGCCAATAAACACTGGGATGAAAAAGAAAATAAAATTCTGCCATTCCCATTCATTTGGTGAAGGATTCTTGGTAAGAGATTTCACCCATTTGGGTCTGATTTAAGTGGCAAGTTTCTTCGGAGCTTGTGAAGCTACTATCAGAAATAATCACTTCTATTTCATTGTGCTTCCTGTTTAATTGTGTTTATTTGACAGTAGAGATTGATCAGTATGGATGTTTTCCTTCCTCTGGAAGCAGTGGATACCTACAGTTAGGAAGAGAGAATAATCCATTTTGCCTTTTGCAGTCATTTGTCCAGTAGTAAAGTGAGGATAATTCCATGCACCCTCATAGGTGTGCTGCTGAGCGAACTTTGGAAAACTTTTGCACAAGTTTCCTGCTGATTTCTGGAGATTCATGATCCTTGAGGTCCCTTCCATCCTTGGCCATTCTGTGATTCTGTGTTTTGTGGGTTTTTTTTTTTTTACACTGTCTATAAACTAAGATGTGTGGGCTTTGAAATCCATGGGTGGGCATTATGTGCTTCCTTAGGGGCTGTGGTTCTCCATCCCTTGAGATATTTTGAAATTGAGAGCTTTTAAATCTCTTGAAAAGGCAAAACTCTGGGGAAAAATCTACCTGGAAAAATCTCTGTACTTGAGCTCAGTTTTAACATCAGTGGACTTTCAGCCAAAGCTGTCCCCATTTGCTTTTGCTCTCCCTGTTTGCTCATGCTTCCTATCACAGCCTCCTTCATCTTGAGCCAGCAGAACTATTCCAAGAGCGTGTGTGTGCCACAGATGTACACACTTGCTCAGGAACACTAGTGGGCAAGCAACCATGATCTAGTTAACGAGCTCCTCAAAATCAGAGTGTCTTGGGAATGAAGACTGCAGAACTCTACAGCATTCTCAAACTTAAACATCCACTGGCCATACAGAGACACACAGTATGTTCCTTGGGCTTGTCCTGCAGGGAAGCACATCTTCAAATCCTGCATCAAGCAGTTTGGTAGTTGTTTACCTTTTTTAACATGAAATTTTTAAATGATGCTTAATCACACCAAAGAGCTTTCTTTTTCTCAGACAAAATTATGTATTTACATAAAATTCTCTAATTGCTTACAGTATGTTGTCTCCCAAATGTAACACCTGCTTGAGGATGCTGCTGATTTAGGTATAACAAGATCAACAGTACAGTTGTGTGTTGTGTAAGGCAGGAGAAAAGTCATTTTTAAAACCTAAGTAAGATTAAATAATAATAGGAATGAAAATAATGCAATTTTTTCATATTTCATATCAGCTTCTGTAGCAATGATTTATTTTTCTATTGATTAGGGGTATATTTCTAGAAGAACTTGGCTTCATTAAACGACAGAGATGAAGCTAAAAACGCCTCCCATTTAAAAATAAGGATATTTTAAAGATAAGCAGCTTAAAAAAAGATCATTTTGTTTGGCCTATGCAAATCAAGGAGGAAGAACTCAGAACTGGAGAATCTGACTGCAGGTCAGTGCTGCTGCATTACTTCTCTGCAGAGAGGCATCTGCGCTTCAGAAACCCACTAGGGAGGTGAGGTTTTGTCCTGGGCTCTGTGAGGGCACAGCATAAAGTTGTCAGTTTACAGCTGGTAGGTGACTCTGCATCCTGCTTCAGTGCTCTGTTAGAAGTGGACATCTATATCTTACCTGTGTGTCAATACCAAGGTGATTCCTTCATCATATTCTGCATCAGCTGACGTCCATTTACATTCTTGAGTCTTCCTTTATAGTTACAGCGTTGCCCATCGATGCTAAGATGGAACATACTGGGTTTGTTTTGTGTCCTTCTTGCTTTCTTCTGCTTTCCCAGGTCTTACTGCAGACACTTCTCCCAGACTGTTTTCTTCCATGTGCAGCTGTCTGCAAATACAGTGGGGAGTAAATAGTCTTTGACCACCAGGTTCATTGGAAACCTGAGGTCAGTGTTGGTAGATAGAGCTTTGTTTGTCCTAGTGGAATTCTTGCAGTTCATAGTTGCTTCCTTTATTGACAAAAATGAATTTCTATTACATTCAGTCTGCTTGTCTCGATCTGCTCTGTGCATCATAAACTAAAAATTTGGTTGTGGTTGCAAAGCTGTCGGGTAAGGTGGTGCGTAGGGAAATGACCTGGACTCAGGAAAGCATCCTGATTTTCACAAACCCTATTTGGAATATTGTACCAAACCAATTATAGAAAATAACTGTACAGGGATGTTATATACTTTTTATTCCTACCACTCAATTTCCTTTTTTTCCCTCCCTTGGAAATAGTATTTATTTTCAGATGATCTGGAAGTGCTTCACAAATTACTGTTTTTTCAAATTCATATGTAGTTAAAAGCAGTTTGTCTCCTTTTAAAAAATGCAGGGAAAATTGGATGGCTTCTTTGTCCTCAGCATCCAACAAGGTGGGCTCCTGCCTCCAAGCTTGGTTTGTGTTCAATCAGTGAGTTTCTGAGTTGCAGCAAACCCAGTTCCCTGTGGCTCCAGAAATGTTTTGCCCCTCTCTCTCTGGGGCCTGATTATCTGCTCTTTGCATTCTTAGAATGAACCACAGGCTCCCAGCTGTGTTGCAGATCTGCCTACCATCCTTGAAACCCCCAAAGCATGCTTAGCTGCCCATCTGAATCCACCTATGTTCATTCCCTCCCACCCTTCTTACAGAGGATTCACCTGTATTTTATTTTAAAGAAACATAACACAACCTGGAACCAATTCATTACAGCATGGTTTTTAAGTGATCTTTGTGGACTTGCATCTGAATGTAAACCAGAACTCGGATTCTGGCCTTGCTTTTAGCATTTGGTTTCACTATGGAGCATTTCTGCTTTTATAGAAGTGACTCTGCTCAATTTAGTGCCGTGCCTTTGGTGACTGTGCTGTGACAAATGGTAGTCATGCCACACAATGCAGTGTCCTTGATTTCTGTGGCTTGGGAATTTTTACAAAATTGTATAAAGTCACTCTGGATATATTTTTTTCTGGGGAATATATTTCACTTTACATTCTTCACATAGAATTTACTAAATTCTAAATGTGCATATATGAAGGGACAGGAGAGGGCTGTGAGGTAACAGAACCTTTTCCTTTTTGCTTGGAGCCCATTCTTTGCTGTTAAAAAGCAAATAGCTTTGCCACCTGCAGCCATTTGGAAGCCAAAGTGAAATGAGCTGATGTTCTCTATCCCATTCCAAGCATACAGGTGTCCACTGTATGAAAAGTGTTATTGCCGTTGGCATCATTTTTAATAGTGTCAGCACAGAACCCAAATGGCTCTGGTTGGAAATTGCCCTTTACACTGAACTGGGGCATGCTGGCTGGCAGTGTGGATGAGCTTTGACACAGGGCTGTACCTTGTTAGCAAGGAAACAGGATTTCAGCCTTTCATGTTTGCAGTCCAACATCTGCACCTAGAATATGTCTCAGAGTTCACTAAATCATTGTGGTATTTTTACTGAATGCAAGCCCTGAAGTCCTTGTTATAACAGATGCAGAGCTTATACTCTAAGGTAGACCAGAGTTTCTCTGCTCTTGCTCACATCCTTGTCTCTGATAGCATTGTTATCCATGTTTTCTTCAGCAGGACAACTTGTTAGGAATTTTGTAGTGGGGAAAAAAATGTACTGTTCTTGAACCAGGAACATTTCCTGGGAATATATTTACTAGTTTTGATGGGAACAAAGCCTCACACGTCAGATAGACTTTCATTAGTGCATTAACCCCATCACAGAAGGAAGCGGGGCATCTATCAGGGCACTGCTTTGCCTGCTTAATCAGCCAGGACCCCTCTAATTGTGAGGACAGTAAGTAATTGCACTGACAGAAGACAAGGCTTTATTCGTATGTGCTTAATTTTATAAACATATTTGCATATGAAAACAACCTACCTTGCTTTGCTTATGTTGTGTCCGTGGATATAAACATTCTGAGAACTTGAAACATTTTCACTGAGCAAACAAGCTGCGTTGCCCTCAGCACTACTTTGCAATTCCTGCTCCCTGCCCCAAGTCTTGGGTAACTTTACCAGTGTTGCTGTTGTTTTGTTAGAGACCTAAGGGTATTTAGTGAATTCTGCTCTGACAGCCAGATTTTTGGAGGTCTTATTCTCTTAACTCTTGTGATACTGTTAATAAATCTGGTGAAAGGTGACTGTAATTTCAGCTGCCATGTGAAAGAATTGGCTCCTTTAGTTGTATTTTTGGCTTCTAAGCGGTGCTGAAAAGCCAACATGGAAAGCAGCATCAGTATTGAATACCCTCCACCTGAATTCTGGTCCAGTTCGGAGGTGAGCCTGAGAGGTCTGGAGAGTAAAGACTGTTTCACAGTAAGGGAGTCAGCATAATAAGAAAGCTTAGATGAAGCCAGAGGCAGAAAGTAACAGTGATGCAAATCAAAGCAGATAGGCATATGAAAAACACACATCAAGGCAGCTGAGTTAATAGGGGCTCAGAAAAATCATGTTATCGTTTGGTTGGAAATCCCATCAAATGTACTTGGCAGGAGAAATTTATTTAGATATAACTTCAGAAAAAATCCACAAAGGATCCATTCTGACATGTGAATGCCTCGCATTATCTACGAACACACAGGTGGCTTTTGGATGCAACATGCTGCATAACAGATGCCTTTGCCAGTGTCTCAAGAGCCACTTGTTGTGCATTCATATTGAGCCAAAATACTTTGACAATACAAAAGATTTGGGAAAGGCTGTTTGGCTGATGCTTGTGTTGTGAAGCAAGCATTTAAATCCTGATTTAAAATCAGGATTGTTTTTGCTTGTCATTAGAGGATAATTTAACTAGTTTACTGCTTTTATTTCTGTGAAACTACATAAAATAATTGTGGAGATGGAACCATTGCAAAATAACTCTTGTTGATATGTATGTATGCTGACATCACTGTCCACTTTGGTCTTTGCTACAAGTTATGCACAAAATGCACAAACAAGTCTCAGACAGCAATCAGTACTTCACTTATGTGCCAGCCAATGCTACGTCATATGTTTACATAAATGATTAAAACTTCTGCTTTGCTAATGCAAGCAAACTTGGTGCAGTGCAGATAACAATGCTGCACACATGGCATTTAGTGGCACTGTCAGTGGCATTCCAAAATTTCAGTGTTAGAGGTCAAGAAACTGCAGCAATAGAGAGCCATCCGTATGGCAGACTTCTGCTCATGGAAATGCACTTTTTTTTTTAATCCTACTTGGGTTG
>JAOWBP010004096.1:13133835-13176014 GCA_028571105.1 Tragopan temminckii | reverse complement strand
GCAGCAATAGAGAGCCATCCGTATGGCAGACTTCTGCTCATGGAAATGCACTTTTTTTTTTAATCCTACTTGGGTTGAAAGTGATTTTGAAAACAAATCAACTCCCTTTCAGCTGTGTTTGTGTGTACTCTGATACTGCTGGGGATTTGTTTCCTGCAACAATTCTGTTGGATTTTATTTCAGTGATTTGAAGGTGTAAGCAAAGTGATGTTAGAAGCTAGAGGGTGTTGTGCTCCTGGCTCACAGAGACCACTGTAAATTCAACTTTCTCATGTATGATACAGAAGTCTAACAATTGTTACAGGCTCGTGGTCCTATAGTTTGGGTGATGCAGGTGGTAGTAGCTCATATGGGACATTTTCAGACTCCATACATGTGAAACTACTATTCTTGGCATGTATTTCAGTGGGCTTTGGGTTAGATCCTTAAAAGTAAAGGAGTTTATACATCTCCCAAAATTCAGAGCAACCCTCTGAAATATCTGTAAACACTTCAGTATTTGCATTGCTATGCTACTGCTTCTCCAATCTTCAGCAGAAATGCATGCTTGTTTCCTATTTCTGGAGGGATGTTTGCTTATCTTCCAACTGTCCTGGCCTTCTGCAAGCTGAAACAAAAGAGCAGAGAGCCCCTGCAAGAGATTTTTGCTTTAGAATGCTTTATTGCTGAACAATGAATACCAATTTAATTATACTTGGGAGCCCTGGCTGTGTTTTCTTTTGTTAAGTCAAAAGTGTGGAAATGAGTTTCAGCTGCTGTTAAAAAATTGCTACAGTACTACTGTAAAATACAGGATTTCTATGGTATCTGGCTTGTTCTACAGCCCTTCTAAATTGAACTCAATTAGGCTTCATGTCTCCTTTCTTGTCAAAGATATAATACTTGTGCAGTCACGAGTAGGATGTGGTAATGCATTTAATCAGGAGATTTGTCAATAGCTCTAAACAGTGTCCTAAGGTGCCCTTTGTGGAAACTCCTTTTAAACATGCGTGAATGACTGCAAAGGTGGTAAATACCTCTTTAACTACATGCTGGATATTTATTATGGAATAGAGCTGAGGGTGTGCCATAAGGCAAAGAAGAATTTCTTCACTTCAAGACTGGTGAGCAGTGTTTGTGTGCATGGGTGGACACAGATGAGTATGTTCACTATAAAACTCATTTTGTGACATGGCTGAGGAAGCTTCACGTTTGGCTTTGGTTTAGTTCTTCTGTAGAAATATACATGTTTGCTTATGGCAAATGTTGGTGCACTTTAAGAGATTTCAGTGAAGCATCATCACTTACATTTTTCAGAAAAAAAAAGACTTTATTTTGAAGAAAACAAAGGAAAACATAAAAAAAACAATGAAGAATTCCTTTCAATTCACAGAAATTTATGGGGACCCTTCATGGATGCTTCGTGAAGACCTGGAATTATTTTAATACCTGCCTTTTAGTCACTCTGTTGCTACTGGTTCTTCCTGTGGCCCCTTTAAACTTTACTGAGCAACGCTGTTATTGAAGTAATAATTTTAGAAAATATGTGCTTTAGCTGAGGAAATGACAGTGTACTGTTAAACATTAAATAAATTGTATTTATTTTTTCTGGAATGAGACAAAAAATCCTCGTTGTCAGATGCCTACTGGAGTCCTCAATTAAGCAGCAGCAGCACCCCGCTCAAATTCAGAGCAGAATTCAATAAATACATGCTGCATATTCACTTTCCACAACTAGCAATTGCAAACGGATGCAATCAACAGGTCTTTCCCAACATCTTTACAAACCTCATGGCACTGTTAAGAAACCTCAGAGAGGAGTTAATTGAGAAGTATGCCCATTTCCCTGTATGCTTTTAACACTTGGCACCACCCTCCCCAAATAAATTAATAAATAGAAGCGTGTCTGCAGGTGGGATTTATATAAGGAGGGAATAACTCCAAATAGATTCAATTACAGGCAACAGCCCCAAATGTCACCTTTTGAGCCAGACTGGGTCTAGTTTGACCAGCCCCATTTTGTGACATGCGCAGAGGTTGCTGTTAGGAGGCAAATGAGAGCTGCTCTGTCATCAGAGCAGCCAGGGAAAGAAACTGCTGAGAAAGGTGATTGGAAAGTGGGTTTCTTTCTTTTTTCTCTTGGCTGCTGTGATGTCATTCAGAAATGCCACATTTTCTTGATGTGTAGGAGTGGCAGTTGTTACCTAAATCTAAATATTATTTTCATAGGTTTCAGCAGCTTTTGATGCACAAGTAGTGCTTCATTGCCAACCACAGTTTCCTTTCTGCACTCCCGGATGGCATCAAACAAGGATTTGTGTTTATAAGAAATGTTCCTTTTTTTGTGAGTGGTGTAGCAGTTCATGTCATAAGAGACAATCTAAAACGTGATAGAAGTTGTGGAATGCACAGCAAATTTTTTGAATGAGCTCAAATTGTTAGTTTAATTGTCAGTATATTCTTGAGACACAGGACATGGTATAAAAATGCTTTTCAGAATATCAACTTAATTATCAGCTAATTTTCCAAATACAAAGCAAACACATATCTTGTAATGCTACTGTTTTCCTGCTTTAAGAATAGGACAGTACAGCACTGTCTGCAGTATGAGCAGATGATTCACGGAGTGTGAGGAGTCTTGGATCTCTTACTGTAAGGAAAAGGTGAAGATGTAAAACAGCCCTATGACCCAGGGCATGTTAGGAGGGAATGATCTGGAGTGATCAGCTTTTGGTTTGGCTTTTGTTTTCATAGTTCTGAAAGTTTATAGCTTCCTCATTGCTTCCTTGGTTCCTAGAAGGGCAGGGCATTTTCCTCCCTCCGTACAACTTTGCTGCAGGATTGGTGAGAGTGGTAGGTAGTAACAGGGATTTGTGGAACGCAGATGGACAAGGCACTAGTGGAGGCATCAGGGGCTCTGGCACTGATTTATTGGACGAGTGATTTGGGGCCACATGCAGTAAACAGTTTGAGCATTGTTCATAATCTTTAAATTACCTCCCCAAACTGTTTCAGCTGAATTCTGTAATCACTAGACTTTGTTTTCTAGTGTTCTGTTTCTGCCTTAATGAATCTTTAATTTCTCTCTGCTCAGGGGCCAGCTTTAACAGAACAGTTGGTGGGTATTCCTTTCCTGACAATCTTTTCTCCTCTGAGAACTCCTCTTTCAGATCCTTCCCCAATCCCCACAATATTGGTGTTCTGGGAAAACATATCAGATTGACTCTCATAAAAACTGTTAAGGGAGACCACATGTTGATAGAATCAAGGGAATCATTGACAGATATCTGATTTCTCATTGTACTAAGTTATTAATGGGAGCTGTTCCTAGGGCAGTGGCTTGAAATCTTTCATGGTAACATGAGTTAGGATGGTGTTAGAGACTGAGGGGGAGCTAGGACATGATGTTTCTCAAAGGGATAAGCTGCTGACTATCAACTGATGAGCAGCATCATCACCCTCTCTACAAGGCAGAGGCTGTTTTGTTGCCAGGTTCTGCTGAGTTCACAATTTTGCTGAATATTATTTGTTCAGCCTGAGCTAGAAGCAAGAAATCCCAAGAAATCCAAAGTTCTTTTTTTTTTTTTTTTTTAAAAGATGATTCTGCACCGTATGCTGTGAGATATAATTTTTAGATACTGTAGGAAATTTTGAGTGAAAACTTACCTCTGGGATGTACAGTCCTCAGTGACTGTACTCAGTGAGGGAGAGGGAGCATGACTATGTTTTATGCTTAGGTATCCGTATTCTGATTCAACTTCATTTTATATTCGTAAATAATTGGATTTTTCTTCCCCCCATCACATTTTCACATTTTCCATGCTTATTTAACTTTGGAAAGCGTTTTGTGATCAATAGGTAGAATGTGTTTATTAAGCAAGAAGTATCACTTTATTTAGTTGACGGTTGAGCTATGGGCCTTGTGCAGATTTATAGCAGAGCATAAACCAAGGGAAAGAGAAATAAACTGTTATTCAGCTGAATTACAAATACAAAGAGACCTGGCTTTGCCTCTGATTTACTCCAGCTGTATGAAAGGCACATCATTATCTCTGGTAACAGAAAGGACACCTGTTTTCCTCACATCTTTAAATTATACAAGTCCCAGAGTCCCCTTGTAGCATTCTTCACACCCAAGAATCCCAAAGTGGTTTCTGTACTGAGACTGTATGGGGGGAATTTTGTCCCTGAAGGAGAATTCCCTGTAGGACAGAAGCTGGCATTTTCTCATTGTGAGCAGAACTGCTCTGGAGTGTTGGGCAAGTGGGTTGACTCTGAAAATCAGAGTTACTAGGGGGTGAAAATGGGTACACATTGAGCAGCAAGGGAGTTTTTCTCTCTTCTCTAAAGAGACCACTGTAGGTTTGATACTGATTTCTTTCTGGTGGTTTTCACTAGAACACTACTCGGGTAAGAGAGTCTCCAGGGTGTTTGTGGTAATGGCACATGGTCTGACTTCAGAATGGAGGACCGAGTCAGCTATATAGCTAGCCAAATTCCCACTGATTGGAGTTGCTGCAGGTCAGATCCCAAGGGCTCTTTACATGACATGTTCCTGAAATGAGCAGCAATCCTGTTTTCCTCATGCAGGTTGTGTGGCTACTCACCTGGCAGCCTTTAATTTGCTATAGCTCATCTTTTCTAGTCAGATCTGCACATTCATCCAGCACACCAAAGTTTCCTGTTTCACTTTGTTTCTGTTAAGTGCAGCAAGCCATAATCTCATGGAGTCATACATACTCTTTAAGGAACCCCCTACTTGGGCTGCTTCTGCATTCAACTAGACTCAAGGGTCAGTAGTTTTTTGCACCACTATTTCTTTCTCATCTCTTAGTCTGCTTCTTTGAACCGGGGCCAATTTTTCATTAAGGAGAACTCAGCAGTTGAAAGAACACATGTGGCAGCAAAAGCAGAGTGTTTTCTTTCCATTCCCTATTGCCATACGAATTTTTATTTTGAAATCTAAACACAATGTGTGGCGTGCTGTTTTTCATCTCAATCTATTGGTAACTTGCTTCTCTGTATGCTGTCACCAACAGTCATGAACTGGGGAAAGGCAATCTCTCCCAATGCTAGTCCTTTTTAGGCAAGGGTAACAGAAGCCCTAGATGAAAGATTATTCATATTCTTGTATTCAGACAGTCTCACAGGGTGATTTTCTTTGGAGAAAAAAAATCAGTAAAATTTGTACCTCCAGGATCCTGTCTAAACACTGCAGTTTATTTCATGCCTTTAAGTCAGAAGTACATTAATCAAAATACTTGCCACAGAATTTCTAACTACCTCTTTACTGACTGATCTGGGCTGTTCCCTGAATTGATCACATGTGTAGGTTAAATGCGAGACTGAGCAACAGGACATAAATTGTCCTTGTGGACTTTTATTCTTCCCTGTGTGAGGCTGGTGAATAGCACATTCTTAATTGGGGACATTTCTTTCAAGTAACCAAGTGCCTGATTTGCAGTCAGAGGGACTGGAGTTTGAAGAAGCTCTACATGTATGGTCTGATGAGCACAAGCAATCCAACTCAGAAGTAATGCTGCCCATCTACTGAGGGTGGTTATTTTCAGCTAATGAGTGGTTATGTCTTAAGATGTGCTTACTTGGTCTCTTGTAATCATTTGTGCACATTTTTACTCATGTTGGAGGTACAGTGTTGAACAATTAATTAAGTCACAAATCACTTAAATATCAGGGAAGGAATTCTGCTTTCTTCTGCAGTCTTTTTTTTTTTTTTTTTTTTTTGGCTTCTTAGCCCACACAATGCTGTAGACAGAGAACAAGGTGCTCGTTTAGCACTGTCTTAGTGCAAGTGCAACTTCTAGCATAAGGGGGGAACATTTCAAAAAGTGGTCTAAAATCAGACAAAACATATCCAGAAGGAATAGTGTTATGGAGATGCTAAGCTGCATCAGGCTAAAAGGCAGCTCACAGATGCTGAAAAATCTGAACAGGAAGAGTAGTGATTTCCAAGCATCTCTTGCTTTGCTTAGGCCTCCTAGAGAATCCCATCCAATAAGCAGATGCTGCCATGGGAACAGAAAGAAGGAGTCCTTTAATATTCAGTGCATAGAATAGATTTGCTATCAATGTGCTCTCAGAATGGTAGTGTTTCTGAGTGTAAAGATGCAAGTGTATGGCATTGCACTTCCCAATGACTTTCCAGAGATTATAGATAAATACCTAGATATCCCAGAACATAATTTGAGCAAGTTTCAGACTACTGACCAGAAGAAAATTCAACTCCTGAACGCAAAGATGTGTTTGCAGCTGTGAACACTACCAGGCAGGGTAACTAGATTATGTCAGAGTTTGCTGACAGGCAACTGAATGTAAATAAACCTGAAAAATTATTTTACAGTATGACTGTAGGTGGTAAAAAATAACAGTCATGAAGAATTATGGTATACCAGCCAGAATTACCTTTATGTCCCTAATCTGCTCTCAAGGCTTCCGTTTTGCCTTTGAAATAATAATAAAAAAATGCTACTACCTTAATACTTCTTACATGTCAGCTCACACCCCCTTGGGTTAATACATTCTGCAGTCTTGTTGTTTACTTCTCATTAAGCTAAATGTTTTATGCAAATCATCTGACATAAAGCCAGACGACCAATCTAGAAAGGCTGTAATTCCATCTGATGAGTTCATTCAACTGAAATCTGTACTTAATTTCCATAATTATACTACCCTATTCTCATAATGTGAACTGATTGCTGCAAAAACACAAAATAACTAAAATGCATTCAGATTTAAAATATGAAAATGATATGTCCCTTTGGGCACAAGTGTTATGTTTTACAAACAGTTGCTCTGTTTTCTTTTCTTTTTCTTCTACATAATATCTCTTTATTTAAGGCTGTGTCAGCCTAATTTAAGGACTATTAAAATGATAAGAGCCATTTGTAATGCAATTTTGTCTTGATAGAGAAAAAAAATGGAAGAAATTTGAGGAAAAAATTACACCAGAGCATTAACAAATATATTAACGTGTCATATTCAGAAGCCTGAAGATTGGTATCATCCTTGTCACGCAGCTTAAACTTAGAGCAAACTGACTGTGTTGTTGCTGACAAGTCTAAGTATCTTCTTAATTATAGAATCAGCCAAATTAAGTCACTGCAGTACCAATCAAGCTGTAAAAGAGCTAGCATAGAGGCTTTTCACATGGCTTGAAGGAGATGACAAAGGTCTGAGCTTCCTTTTGGGAAAATGATGGCTTTCAAACGTCTTGTTTGATTGCCCAGGCCTAGAAAGGAAATCTGTGTTGCTTGCTTTGAATTTAATTAATTGTTGTTATGTTTGAAGGAATCTATTCTAAAATACAGACATCTATTTAGCATGCACTGTTCAGCAGGTTCCTCAAATGTTCCAAAGTTGGCACTCAGCATAGCTACCCTAAGGACTAAGTCACTGAGCTTCTAGAAGGCCGGATGTTTTATCTTCTCCAGTTTGATTCTGTATTCACAGTTGTACTGAAAACAGAAGTTACAGTATGTGATGGTGTAAAAATGTGGAAACAATATTCAGAAAACCAATGCAAAAGAGGCATTCAGAGAGGCTGAATGCCATTAACCACTCTGCATTACCAGTCTCTGTTGGTGTACGACCTTCGCCACTGAAGTGATCCACAGATCACCTATGAAATTTAACTTATGGCTTTTACCCACAGAATAAGAGCAAACTAACCAATCCATCTCACACATGCTGTGTAAAAAGGTACTGTGATATTCAGATATCTATTGTTCTGTTTAATGCAAAGCTTCTTCTTATTTTTTTTGTCTCCTGCCTACAGTAAGACAATTTTTTCATGTATTGCTCAGAAACGTAGTGGCTGTTTTTGGTAAGGGTCATTGACTCTCTGTCAGGTTCAGCCAGTTTCCCATACGCTGCGTGGTCCTTCTCCAGTGCCAGTTGAGGGTCTCTGAGTGTACCATGTTTGGTGACTGCCCATTTGTCTGCCACCTGGGATCTGTGCTACCAAGTCGTTGCTTTTTTTTAATACAGAGTAGACATCCTTGACTGGTAATCTCTCTGAGGGTGCAATGCTACAGCAATTCAACTCTGCTGATGATAATTGTAATACTGTGCTTTGAAACCCAGCCTCCTTCTGTGCAGGTGGAACAGGAAATGTGACTATTTCATTTTTGTTATATTTTTAATCGCTGTTGTCTCACGTATTTCGTCTTCATCTAGGCTTCTTTTGTGTGTAAGAGGAGATGTTAGGAATTGACTGAACTCTCTGTGCTCCCAAATAGCTAAGAGCTGAAAAATAAAGTTCACTTTCCTGAAATCTTCCAGTTGTTCAGGAATGCAGTAGACAGTTATATATGATGGATGCTGAAAATAGTTAAATATGTATGATGGATGCTGAAACCAGAGAAATATGCCACGCTGCTCTGAGTCTGTGCTGCAGGAATTCTATAGAATGCAGATAATTCTGTGTTACCATGATGATCTTTCTGGGGAAGAAAGAGAGCAGAATCACATTATAGCTTTCTAATAAAAATAAGAAGTAATCCTGTGAAATTCAAGCTCATCCAGCTAAATCACTTTAGCTTTCTCTTATCCCTCGCTTAAATATCCTCAGTTGCCTTTCTTGAAATGACAAACACAGATAAACAGCATCAGCTATTGCTGTGTGGGGAGATGGGAGGCAGCCTGCCTGCCATCCATGCCCAATAGCATTGAAATATGCAGGCTTACACCTGTGCTTGGTCAGAGAGAAGTTCACAGTGCATTTGCATTTGGGAAATGCCTAAAGAACTGGGGCAAACACCATACTTCTGTGTAGTTGGCTTTGCCTCCATTTAATGATTTATTCTGAGAAGGTATGTCTAGTAGAACAGAGCTCCTTGCTGGGACACTGGCTGGTTATGCTTCAGAAGAAAAAGTGTCACTTACTTAATTGTCAGCAACACTTCCTGGAGCAACTGGTTATTCCAGAAGAATGAACTCTTGCTTATCCAATTAGTTTAATGAACTGGAAGTGTCTAAACCCAAATGCTCACACTAGCTAACTGAAAAGCTTTCTGTACTGACTGCAAAGGTTGTTCATAGCCTTACGGATTATTAACTTTATACTTTGTAATCAGAACTCAGAAGAAAATATTGTTCCATAAACCGAGTTCCGTGAATTTCACAGTTGAGAGGAGTCCCTTTAAAGAACTAGATAGCTTTTTACTTGGATACAGATAGGATGAACAGGCTAATGAAACCAATTTGAAAAGGATGTCATTCGTTCTACAAAGTGTTGGCCATTGTAGATTCCCTCATCTATTGGAGACAATGACCTAATTTTATACAAGATGAATCTAGTCCTGGAACTAGCAGTCTGGATTTGCATATGCTGAATGAATCTGCTTTTACCAGGCTTACTTGCATGAACCAATTTGGATACAGCATGGTCATAAAAAGACTCTTGTCTGTGTTTCACTGGAGTTTTCTAACTGGTAAAGCATAGTAATTAATAGGGAATGTAGGAATATTTTTCAGTGTCTGTGACTCCCTGGAATTTATTCTGAATTAATCTTAGTATATTATTGCAATAGTGATCAGCAAATAACATATTTTTCTGATTTTTCTCCTCCCTCCTATTTCTTGATGCCTTTGATGTTGCAGTCCAAATAATCTAATCGAAGGCATTATTTTAGGAGCAGCCCTTGCACCTAAAATGAAGTGGATAGGTTTTAAATTGCATACCATTCCCATGAATTGCAGCAATGATTTGCATCTCAGTTGAGCAGATTAAACAATCAGTAGTCCTTCTATTGTGTTTGTATGTGTGGAAGCCCTTCCTAGCTGATTTTCTACACGAATATCATCACTTTTAATTTTGCCTTGAATTCTCTTTTAATGAGATATCTGTATGCATCATAGAACTCACTGGTTTGTACTTCTGAGGAACACAGTAAACTGACCTGCTGTGAGCTTTACTGAACTACTTCTGGAATCTTGTAGGTTGTTTGCAGCTGGCTGCTCTGTCTGTACGCTGCACTGCAGGCTGTAACGCAGGCACAACCAAGATTGTTTTGTTAGTACAACTTTTCAGTATGTTCATACTAAATCTACCAGATAAAGCACTGTCTCTATAAATGTCTGTTGCTGGATACACCTCTTATTAAGTCAGTTTACAAACTGTCCAGTTAAAGCAATATCCAACATTTAATAGCAAAACATACAGGTTTTAGCTGCAGTTGTTCTAAATATCAGACCTTGTGTGCAGTGAGAATTGAATAGTCATCAAGAAAATAACTCAGAAAAGGATTTTCAGAGTGACAGTTGTTGTCTTGAAGCAGGCATTTCCCCAAGCAGAGCCTTCCCACCGAGGATGCCTTGAGCTATTCTCAACTTACTGTTAACCACGGCTGATGAAAGACCAAGACTCAATTGGCTTATGGAGACATGCAAGCAAGTTACTTCATTTTCTTGGCCCCGATTCAGTAAAGCAGTTATGCATTTGCTTCTGCCCCATTAGAGTCCAACGGTTCTTTAAACTCGTCACTTAAAAAGGAGTTTTGATGTTGTTTGTTTACATCAGGTGGAATGAAAATGGTTAGAATGAAATAATCAACTGAAAAGAGTCTCGGGAGGTAGCAAGGGGGCACCATATACTGAGCAAATGTTTAGTATAAAAAAAAATTATGAGCATGTGCAAATATTATGAAGTACATGAAGTACCCTTTGGTAACAGCTTATTTTCCAAGCTGAAGGGAAATACACTGGAATCTTTCCTTTGCAAGAAGGTCATTTTTGTGAGAAGTGAGTAAGAGTGCAGAAGGAAAGGAAAATTGGAGTTGCCTCAAGGGAAATAAAAGGAATTAAATTGAGAGTCGATTGTAGAAATCTGCTTTGCACACTCACACCAATTTTACAGAGCTCAAAATTAATTGAAGTGATTCAGGGAAACTTAAAGTATTGGACAATCTTAATCACACTTGCTCTAAAAGTTTATTCTGAAAATGTGCTCCCTGAATACTGGTTTAGTAATCAGATATCTTGTATTGGCTACTACTAATTGAATGACTATTCAAAATCCTTTACAGCAGCTCCTAGCAAAAGAGATATTTTCTTGTGTGTGACTCAACTCAAATTATCTTTCATGCATATAGATACAGCTCTCCTAATCTTCAGAGAAACAATTGCTCAGAGCAAATATTGACACATGCACATATCAAGTTGCCATCTTCATTGTTCTGGTTTTTGTTTTTTTTTTTGCATTTCACTTAAAAAATAAACTTGATTTTAATTTTTCTCCAGACCTCATATGATAATCCATGCATGTTTACTTTACAAAGAAGCTGTCTGATTGGTAGACTTCTAATGAAATTTGTGTATGAAATAGTTATACTAGGTCAACTCTTCAGGCAGTAGATTCTTTGGAACTCCCAGGACTGCTTTTGGCCCTGGGTGGCATCTCCATATACATGAAGCAAATAAGGTTTTAGTAGTTGCTATTGCCTAACAGTTTTAATAATAAGTCTTGCACTGCTCTTACAAATTTTGTGTGAAAAAGTATGATCAGGAAGCTGCCTGGAGTCCTTGGGATGGTTGTGAGCAAGTGAGGTGATCACCGGGGTCTCAGTCTGACTGTAAATTAATTGTCAAAAGCAACGTCATGAACAGGATTCTGCAGGCCTCTGTAGGTGAAGTCAAACATCTTCTATAAATCAAGGTCATAGGCATTGTTGCCACCTCAAAAATAAAATTTAAACTAGTAATTATCATATTTATACCACTGTTACTCTGCAGAGTGTGGTATCCTGAGCTTGGTGTTGGCACAGCACCAAGTAGAGCTGGTAGATTAGGTCTTGAAAAAGCACTATTGACACATCCTTGCAGTGCAGTGCCTGTGTTAATACGTAGTCCTGGTTTCTGATGTCAGAATTTGCTCAGTCTCAATTGCTTAAAGCTGTACAGTATGCTGCATTGTGTAAATAAATCCATTGTTTACTTAATGTTGATATTATGGTCGTAAATAGAGCTGAATTTAATGGTTAATTCCTAATACGCAATTAATTTATATTCCAAGTATATTCCCAGTTTTTCCTTGAGTCCATGTAGATTTCTTTACCATTTTTTTTCAAGTCTCCTAGGTCTGCTTCCTGTAGTGGGAGAAATTACTCATTCCATTAATTCTGATCATGCCTACCCTTACTTCACATGATGCCCCCACTTCTGCATGAAAGAGAGCAAACAGTTACTAAACTGTCTGTCTACTAAACTTCTCTGTCCTTTCATAATTCGGCACATTTTTGTCACATTCCTCCAAATGGTCCTTTTTCTAAATTGAATAGTCCTGATTTATTCTATTATTCCTTTTATGGGGAGTTTCTGCATAGTCTAGTTTCCATTTTCTGAAACTTTTCCATTTCTAAGATATTCCTTTCAGGAAGAAAGGACCGGATCCATGCATGATATTCCAGATCTTTTTACAGTGCCTCTTTATATGGTGCGTGTGATTGAGTCCTCATTTTGCTTTGGGCCTTAGACATTCAGATTTCTATGAGATCCCTTCCAGGGGCTTTTAGACTAGCTTGAAATGTTATTCTGCTTTATAAGAGTTTGGATTTTCAAAATAATCTCATTTGTTTTCTCCTTTTTTTTTTTTTTTTTTTTAAATTTTTAGAAAACTCAAGAATTTTCCAGAAATGTCTCTTTAAACAGTTTGTATGGTTTTTTATGTTTTTTTTTTTTTTTTTTTTTTTTTTACCCTTTAACAAGTAACTGTATCAGCAGCAATCATAGAACAATCACTTGTCCACCATTCAAAGAAGCCAGCAATTTACCTCTGTGAATTGCCAAGGAACACAGTTATTTGAAAACCAGTAGTGTCTCTGGGGCTCTTCTTCTTATTTTTGCTCACTACAGGGTGAAAAATAAAAATAAAAATCACAAAAATAGGAAATCGGAATGAGTTTTGTTAGCCTGGATCTTAGATCTCTGTCTTACGCTAGTCAGTCCAAGCCATGAATGCAATCTAATGCCATCTCAACACCAGCTCGTCTAAATTAGCAACACTACCAACAGCAGATGCACTGGGGGAGCATCCACCTCCTTTTAACTTATGGAGATCTGGATGCCAGTAGAGCCAACAGTTAAGCTCCCAAAGGTAAAACATGTATGTATTATCTGCTTTTCAGGTAACACTTGTTACAGTTCTTAGTGCTTAATTCACTTCTTGTAAAAGAATGCTCACCTGTGAGGCTGTACTGAGCAGGTTATCAGCAGCCAGAAAAATTCTACTTTGATTTTTTTTGAGAGATGACAAGCTCCCTGCATAATCAGAATAACTTGAGCTCAACAGGAGCTTATTGTCTAGCTCCTGTCCTTTTATAATCCATACAGTATCTTCACTGTACTTTCACTAGAGATGTATGTTCTGTCTTTTATACATATTTCATACAGACTTTATATTAATGGCTTTAGATGGGATTTTTAATGTAAGTTCATGCATACACTACCCACATGTAAATAAATTATACAAGCTCTATTAACTCTTCTTTTTCTCCATTACCTATCACGTGTGAACAGAGATAACGAAAACATACATTAAATGGGTTGCAGTGCTGCTTAGGCTGTTCTCCCTTTTCTGTTACGTTAGCTATTTCTACTTACTGGACTACAATGGAGATTAAAAGTGGAATAGATATTTTCATCTTCTTTTTTTTTAACTTGGGAAGAGAAATCAAACAGAATGAACTGATTACTGCATGAATGGTTACGCAAATTTGCTGTTACTGTTAGCTTGTAGGAGAAAGAGTGATTGGAATGAAAAGTGATTTTGGTTGGTAGCTTACATTTATGATGGATTATAAAATACAATGATTTACTATTTAATTCAGGGGGAAGAGCAGAGTTGTGGCATTCTTAAGCTTTGATTTAAGGAGGAAATGAAATATTCGCATGATCTTCAGGCCACAAGTAGTCCATTTTATTCTAATACAAATCCTCATAGGTTTTAAGTCAGGCACCAGCCTTAGGTAAAGGTAAACCCTTAGTTGTAATCGTGGTATCACTGACATTTTAATGGAAGCCACTGGAATAAGGACAACCAGGACTTAGAGATGCTAAAGTGAATCTCAGATGAATCATCTGTTGAATGACTAGGTAATTAAGTAAGCCTTTTCTGAACATAGCCCTCTAGGGGAGTTTGAAACATTAAAATGACTTGCTGCAAAAAGAGGAATAGCAGAAAGAGCTTGGAGTTTTGAGGAGCACTCTGTAGTAGTTCTCCCTGTAGGTACAAGCAATAATCTTGTTTATCTAATGCTCAAGTTAAAAGAAAAAGATGAAGTAAGTGGTAAATATCCATAGATTCCAGGCCAGCATTCCTTCCCAGAGTGATACATTCATACCAATAACTGTGGTCATATATGAAATGTGTCGAGTGCAGAACAACTGTCTTTTGGCAACAGATATATTTTGGGATGTTAGTATATTTCCTCTCAGTGCATGTTCTGGGGCTCAAAGCAAGAATACTGAGGAAAAATGCGAGGTTTTATGCTGGTCACTTTCCAGTTCTATCATTCCTCTTGAATACTTATTTCAGTTTAGAAAAAAAACCTTTCATCAAAATTGAGCTCGGTCCTATTTCAGACTTCATTTCTTGTGAATGTTCTACCAAACAATTTTTAATCAAAACAGCTAACCTAACAGTAATTGTAACAGAAGGAACATTTGTAACTGTCAGTGTTCGTTCCAGAAACCTTGATCTAGATGTTAAATGTTGGGAAACACAAATTCTGTGCATGCAGCTGAAACAATTTATGTTCTTCATATAGAATATTTGTAATGAGCATCCACCAGTAACTACTCAAGTAAATTTATTGGCACTGAAATAATGTCAGAAACTTACGACTTGTTCGTGTACAGTTCACCAGAGAGAGGAGAAATAACTTGTGTCTGTATGTTGAACTTACTCTACCAACATATTTTCTCTTTCTCACTTTCTTTCTCTCTGTCTGTGTCCATTAGTAGCAAAAGGATGAATCCTTTCTGGAGAGAGATTTTCTTGATACCAATGTGGATAATTTTTGTGAAAATGTGCTGGAAGTTGTGACTGATGAGATACAAAGCTGACTCCTTAGATGGGATTCCGTGGCACTGCAGCCTGTTTGGGTTGTATGTCTGGAGTAAAATTGCTTGTGTTTGTCCTCCCTTCACAGACGAATTGGTTGTGCTGGGAGGGGGCAATCCAACTCAGGAGGGGTTTCCTTGAGGGAAATACTTCAATGAATGTTTGCCACTTTACTTTCAACACCGGCTTTGGTTTTAGAGAAAAAAGACTGCTCAGAGAAACAGGCTATGGTCAAACCTCTCCTTCAGGCCAGTTTCCCGCAGAGGTGCTAGGTAGGTGGCTCACAATCTGTGTGGTGATGACTGACCCAAAACCAGCCAAAGAATTTCAAACACAACTTAAACTGCCTTTATTGACCACCTCCTGAACTGCAGTGCATTTTTCTCAGCAACAGCCAAGTATTGTGTTTCTTCATAAGTTACTTTCCAGTAAGGGACATTTGATCTGATCATCCTTGGTTCCTAAAGCAATCCTTTAAATAAATACCCTCCTTAAGTATTCATTCTTTGTTGGCAGCATCTGCAAATGACCTAACAGTACTCATGTCCTTTTCATCTGCTTTATGGGATGGCATAGTGGATCTAATCCTAATGCACTGCAACACCCATTTTCAGGAATAAGCTAGTACAATAGTTTCATATATAGGAAAAACTGCATTTCTGAAATGGGTTAAAATGCTGTAGATATAAAATGCATTTTCTTTCTGAAATGCCATCAGTGAGAAAACAGCCTTCCAATATATTCCATTGTACTGTCTGCAGTACAATGCAGTTCTATATACTGCAGTCCTCGTGCTCCTACATCCTTTTCCGTGACCTCATTATTTGGATGGCAGCACTCTAGAATTAAATTTTCAGCCATATAGAAAGAGACTGTACTTACAACGAGCATTACTTTCCAGTAGAATTGTTGAACGCTTTTCTTTCTTTTTTTCTGCAGCAGTAGCTACGATCAGTCTATTCACATCTGTTCATCCAGGGGCCCTAATTTAGAAAGGCCCATCTCCTTGTCAGTAGATACTATTCCTCTTAAATACTCAAGCCTTTTAAAAGAATAACTGTGTCAATAAGGACCAGAAATTAATCTGGTGTCAAATACAACGTGGAATTGAGCAGCTTTAATCCAGGTGTCAAGACCAGGTCAACTGCAGATGAGTGGATTAATCACAAGGTTCAAGCAAACCTACGTATTTTCTTAAATTCTTATAAAAATCAAGTGTAAATCATTTCTAAATACTCCGTTTTCCTTCAAAGGGTAAAGACAGATGTCATTCAGCCCTGATCTCGTTTTTGGATGTTCTACTTCTCTTATTCCTTAGCACAAAATCAGTTCAGCTGTGAGTGGAGAAAAGCTATTGTGTTGTTTCCCTTTTGACAGAAGCAAACTGAAAGAAAGGAATGAATCAAACCTGTGACAGTCTCCTTTTGGACTCAGGTGTCTAGGATTTGAATAGCCTTTACAGGGAGAAGGATTCTTATCTCCCCAAACTTTAGTCCTGCCACTCAGCCCCCCCAAAAAAGAGAACATCTGAGAGCATTTAACACAGCCAAAGGAGTGGAAGGTAGCTTAATACAGCACCTAAGAGAATCTGTAAGGCTTTTCTGAGGGGAGAAGGTTACATAAGAGCCCGTGTAAGGTCTGAAGTGGAACAAAATGATACAGCATTTGACAGTGATGTCAAAACAGATGTTTTCTTTGGTTGAAACCTTTGTTCTTGGAGCAGCGTGGCATGGTGGCAATAAACCATCACAATGGCATAGTCTCTGATTTCAAATGTAGATATTGCAGAAATTTTAAAAGTAAACAGACGGTAATGCAGTGATATACCACAAGGAGTCATGAGGAGGAGTTGCCTATAGGATATATTTTTGACTCATTTACAGAAGATGCAGTGTAATATCAGGAACATGAGTACCCTGCACACAATGTAGGGTAACTGCCTTTCTTTCTCTTCTTGTCTGAGCTACAGAAGCAGAAGAGGCATCCGAAATACTCAGTCATAACCCGAGAACATTTGGCTGTTAGAGCTGCGTCCACTACCTAAAGGAAGCTGTCCTTGCTACCTTTGAAAAAAGGTGGTATGCTGAATGGAAATGCCCTTAGATCCTACAGCTGCATCTGATCTGTACTAATCTGAATTTTCAATCTCTACTATGAAAGATCAGGCACTTCTCCCATAGTGCTTTTGCTGAGAAGTGTTTTACTGAAACACTTTCTGTAGAGACACATCCGTCTGAAAAAAATATTTGAATTTTTTTGGGCCTCTATCTTTTTCTCTTATCTTCCTGTCTTTTACTCTACCAGATTAAAAGACTATAGGACATGGCATTTTTATCTTCCTCTTGGTTCTCAAGACACATTTTTTCCTTCTTTATGATAAGCTAAGTAGAATGAGCTTTTTAAGTACGGTATTGTGAGGCATCTATTTGAATCCCATTTTTATGCTTCTTTTTCTGGTATGGGTACCAGAGCTGCAAGAAGAATTTTTATGTATATCAGACTCATGAGTGTTGGGCAAGGAGATAAAAATTGCATTTCTACTCACATTACCTCTGCTTATGCAAAGATTTTTTTAGTTCTTTTTGGTACAGCATCATCCTGGATTCTCACACATTTACCTGCATATCAACTTTGAGCAGCAAATCTTTTCAGAGCAATTTCTTTCCAGGCTATAAATCCTTTGTGTGATAGGCATGGCCTGCCTTCGTTGTGTTCAGCTACGTCCAGTTGCATTTGACTGTGTATAAGTGCCCCTTGCTTGAATTCCCCCAATTTACCAAGCAGCTCTGTTCAGTGTTCTAACCAATTTTTCTTTCAAGCGGTAGCTACAGCAGTCACCAGTTTTCTCAACAGTGATTTTACAGTTAATTCTGGATCACTGATGAAAGGATTGAGTTCTAGTAGGCAGTGATGCACTAAAATTCCATTTTTCCATGACAGCTTTCCCTGAAAATAGATTTGTAAAATCTGTTGTGTGGCTTGTTATTAATCCACTTAATGTTTACCTTATGGGAAGGTACAGCGCTAAATTTCAACAGAATATTGTGCATTACAGTATTCTAACATTACATCTGTAGGAATTTACATGTATTACTTCCATAAAAAATACTGGTGGTTTTACTAGGGTATACAATTAGGTTAGTCTTACAAAACTTTTCTTCCACAAAATCATTGTGACTCACATTCCTTTTTAATCCTTTACCGGATGAATTCCTTGTCAGATATTTGATGACAGGTTAACCAGGCTTTGCTGAACCATCTCATTTGGTCTTCTAAACTCTGGCTTAACAGTTTCACTTTTTCTAAACTCCAGGATTTTTCTCAGTGATTTATCCAAGCAGTCTAGGTATGTTCTAAGTCTGTTCCCCTCAAACTCTTAAAAAAACAGCTTTGATTTTATTGAACTTGCACTTGGAAAGTATATCATAATCCGTATGACTGGAGAGTACATCCATATTTCTTTTACTTCATGATAAAAGTAGAAAAATAGAATTTAAGTAGAAAGCCAGTTACGTGCTGACTGCTTTTTGCATTTCACGGAATCATTGAATTCATAGTCACAGAATTTGTGGATTTCATTTGCTGGAAGAACCTTTCTTTCTCAGACTTTCTCCATGCACACAAAATGACACAATACTTGGTTAAAAAGCTTTTCTAGATATGTTGATGTTTGAGTGCTTCCCCATGTACTGTTTGACCAGAAGTTAGCGTGGCACTGGAAATTTTAGAGAGAAGCAACAGGAGCAACACAGTTTAGGAAGGGGGTAAAAAAACCTCTGTTGAAATGCAGAGTTCTTTTCCTGGCTTTCCCTGGATTTGTTTAATAAGAGGAAAATGATTCTTGTAGTGACACCAAATTGCTTTTTGTTCCGTTGTATTTCCTCTGGAAAAAAAAAAAACAAAACTGCAGAACTTCTTCAGGATTTGAGAACAGTTGTAATCCACCTTTTACTGGGAAAAAGACAAAAGATTGCAGCCCTCTGGACAAACAAATATGTGTATACGTTCTCTGTATTTCCTGGCATGATATTTCTTCGTATTTTGGGACATACACTTATTTCATACATCATGTGTCCTCCATCACCTGTAGGACTTGAGCCACTGGGTCAAAAAATGCACCGTATTGGATGGCTTCAGGTATCAAGATGTAGTAGAAGGCAAACTTGCCAGCTGTAATAGTGATTCTGTTTGAACAAACTGATAAGAAAATACTGTTTCCCCAGTAACAGGTTGCATTTCTTCCTAAAGCTGAATATGGTCTTCTTGTCTGCTTTATACCTCAGTTGACATGACAGTTTTTTTTCAGTCTCTAATATTGGTCAAGAATTGAAAGAAAAACAGTGTTTGCTTTGTAATTGCACTATTTATTTTTAGTTTGATATCACCTATTTAGCATTAAATTGTAATCTTTCCAAAGCAACTACTCCATAAGCAGAGTGACAGCATTTAACACTGCTCCAACACATGTCTGTCACTCAAACAGACAGCCGTCTGTAAACGCATATAAGAAACTTCATTCTTCCATCAGAAAGCTTGCTGTTCCCAAGTCAAAACAGAAACAAGGGTAGAATATAATTGTTATGAGAACTCGTTCCACAGTTTCCATGCTGCAATACCGGCCTAATTTCACTAGGGAAGAATAGAAGTTTTATGGAGCTGGGAAAACCAGTGTTCAAAAATTACTTATAATTTATATGTGCCAAATGGTACTTCTGGCACCTTAATTATTCTTTGTTTCATTATCCCTGGATTCCTGATAGCAGGCTGATTCATAGCTTTCACTTTTCCTCCCTCTAAGATAATACAAGGAGAGGCAAAGCAGCTGCTGTTTGCAGCAATATCTGTCACGGGGGAGAATCCTGAGTAGTGCCTAGGGGAGTCCTTTGAAGAAGGTCTATACGATGTGCTGGTCCCTTTGAGGAGTTGTGGAATACTTTGAAAGTTGGTTTAATGATGCTCACAATTTTGAGGGAGTGAATCACCTGGAATTCAGCAGCGATAATACCTACATTCATAACGATGTCATTCTGCAATATGTCTCAAAAAATGGACTGCAGGCAAGAGGCAATGCGTATAGGAACACTGCCAAAGCCAAGTAAACAAAACACACAGGATCATTACTTTTACCAGCCATTGTTTTTTCACTTGTAGTGAGAGAGCATCATCTATGCAGGCTCAGTTTTCCCCTCTAGTTTGTAACCATATTCTGCATGCAGTGCCAGGCATTTGGGAAAAGAGGAGCACAGTCATTGTAATTACAAACTCATCAGCCTGATGTGATCTTTGTCCCATTTTCTCTGACATTTCAGTGCTTTATGAATCAAGTTGCATGGTTTGGTTTTAAAAGCCAGAGCTAGTTGTAAACCCCAGGCACCATGAGAACAGGAGGAATGGGAATAAAAAACACATTGTGTGGTTTCTTCAAGGTACAAGGGTACTTGCATCAAAGCTTCCACTTCAGCGTGCTTGACATTGAGGAATTAAAAAATGCATTGATTCAGGAAACCAGAAGTTAATTCTTGAGGCTGAAATGAGCATCCTTGGGGGAAAAAATGTTCATTTTAAAATACAGAATGAGTGAACTTTGTACTCCAAATTCTGTTACAGTTTGATGAGATGTGTTAGGTGTGCTCCAGAAACTGTGCAGGGTGGTCCTTCACATCATCATGGCCTTGCTCATCCTCAACTCATATTAGTCTGCTGTGCTGCTTTATAGATAGATGAACGAGTGTTTCTGGAGGCTGATTATATCTCTGTGGCACCTTATAAGAATTTCCGCTCATGGCTGTCGTAAGTCAGCTTGATTTAAATTGAATAACATCTAACCATAGAGGGAGTGACAAACTGTCCTTAACCAGATCTGGCACTGCACGATGGCATTTGTAATAAATGCCTCTTTTCCTTCATTGCTTACTTCAAAATTCTTTCCTTCTCTAATCATTCTTTTCGTTTGCAAAATTGAGTTGAAATGCCAGTGCTCCATGCTGACATGCTTCAGTTTCTGATGGATTCATTTCTTCTTCTCTGTGTTTCTTTTCATTTGTTCTGTATAAGAAAACGGTAATAACTAAATTAGATTTCCAGGGATAACATCTCATGTGTAATTTATGTTTTGAAGAACCGTACATAGTGCTAAATGGGAATAACTTTTTGAAATATTTGAAATGTTTCTCTCAAAACCTCTTATGATTGTTTCCTTTAGTTGTTAGTGAGTTTCTTTTTTTAAACAGCACGTTAGCAAAATGTGCTAATTTTCTAGAAACATTTTCGCTTTCCTGCTAATAAAATCGCCTTTTGAAGAGGAAGCTGAAAAATAGTTAAAATAATGGAAAAACCATGAAGAAGCTCTAGTTGGCAAGGTCATGTTTACACCAAGTACCCATTCACTGTGTGAGAAGTTGAGACCTCAGTAAAATGGGGTGAAAGCCAATCCTTATAAATTACTCTTTACTTTTTCCAGCTAAGTCCCTGCATGTTTCAGCTGCATCTCGTGTCTGTCTTGGAATATATTGCCAGTTCCATTCCTTTGCTAGCAGAAATTAACCCGTGTCTCTTCTATCCACAGTTTAGTTCCATGTTGCGGTTGTAGGAGGCATTGATTCAGTGTGATTTACATAAGATTTTTTTTCCAGCCTGCACTCAAAATTCTTCTGCTGTTAATCAATAGGTAAGAGCAAGGACAAAGCATCCTAGGTGTTCCTCAAGCTCCTTTAGCAGGCTGAAGTGATTCCTCCCTCCATTTTCTTCATTTAAAAAGTGTACATTTCAGACATTATGAGTAGAAGAAAATGTTTTTTTCATTTACTCTGGGCCTGTCACATACAAAAGATTTACTTGTAATTAGACAGTTCTGTTTCTGTCAGTGTAAAAAAATATCGATCACATTATGCATAGTCCCTTTTAAGAAGGACAGTTTAGATCACAAGATTCTATACTATGGATGTGTGACCCGGTGAAGAAGATAGAATATGAAACAGACTTCCACTAGAGTGTGAGATGAATCTGGAAGAGCAGGCTTAAAATTGCTCCAAGATATTGCAGGTATTCATTCTGCTACAATCCTCTATTTCCTCCTTCTGTGAAGGGCACCAGACCTATTTTTGGGAGCTGCTTAGCATTTGCAGCCCTCTCTGTCTTGCCTGGGTTTTGAAGTCTGGAAGGTGAAAGTCACCTATATACTGAAAGCATGTTCTTTTTGCATCCCTGTTTAATGGATCTCCTGTAAAGGCAAAAAGAAGTATCGGATTGATTTTTTAGTAGTGTGCATTCTAAAATTAGAATTGCCATCAGGAAACTTGTTTTTTGGTATTAAGGTAGAAAGCTACAAATTAGAACTCATTTTCTGAGCTTTCCAGCCACGCTGAATATTCCCAAGATGTCTGCCTAGTTTGTATACAGTCTAAACTCCTATAAACAGTAATTATAAAGATTTCATTTCTGTAATATTATAGACTCCCTTATCACTTTTCAGAGGCAGAAAACAAGGTCCCCTTGCTAATAAACTTACTGCTTAAATGAGCAACTAGCAAAGTTAGATGCAGCTTGCTGATAAGTAGCAGCAGTTTCTCTCATTGTGTGACATTCTGCACCTTTTGAAGGCTCTGCCAGTTACAGGAGTTCCACTTTCCCCAACCCCCTGAACAGATCCACGTGCAGGTAGCCCAACGTATACATACATGCACCTGCAAACGGAATCTCCTCTTTCTCTGAAGCTCCTCCTTCATTACACTGTGTGCTGTTGTTACAGCGAGGTGCCAAGTAAACTTGCATACAGCCAGCTTGTCATGGTTTTTTATTCATTGCTACTACTCTCTTTTTGTGCTGACTGAGCCCTGAAACCCTCACTCACTTCAGTAGTTTTCCTCCTCACACAGAGGCCCAGCACCAGGCATTTCACTGTCCTAACAGAAAAGTGCTGGAGAACCTGACTTGAGGCTGCTAAAAGCTGACACTTCCAGCCCTCGTGCCTATGAAGCAAAAAAAAAAAACAAAGATGTGTCATTTTCACTTGCTGCTTCAATTACTTGAAATTTCATTTAGACAGTTTTAAAAGGTGCAAAGTGTAATCAAGAGCTGTCAACCCATACTAAATTATTCAGATCCTCAATTGGAAGGGGGATGTGAGAAAATAAGATTTGTTAATGTTTCTAGTTTGTGTTGTCTTGCTGTGGCAATTATACTTTCAAATATGATGTGCCTGGGTACACAAGGAATGTGTGCATAACTGATTGATTAGAGAAGCTGTGAACAAGGTACCTGAGCTGTGCTAATTTGAGGCAGGCAGAAGGCTCCAGCAGTGCTCAGGCTGGGGATCTGTGTGGGACTGAGGGCAGAGCTTCGTGCCTTCTGGGCTAGTCATGTCTGACAGGTGTGCACGTCTTTTAGTTAGTGCAGACTAAGGAGCCTGTGAGAGGGAGAAAGTTCTTGCCCTTAGTAACCCAGTTGTACACCTTAACTTGATTTTTTTCATGACTCCACACAAGAGGTTGGGGTCAGCCAAGGATCTTTTTGCCTCTGAGAACCAAGAGCACTGGCTTTGCAAATTCTAGATCCAGGTCTAATTAGAAGATAGACCAGAACAATAAATTTTCTAAAAATTGAGAAAATGTGTAAGTGAGATAGAATAGCAGTGTGAACAAGTCATCACCCAGCATACACACCCTGAGGCTGTGCAGCAGCTACCTTCCTTTTCAGGTTTGCTCTCAGCCCAGCACAGACCTTCCTGGGCTGCCACAGTCTCAATAGACTTTTCTCTCATAGTTTTAGAATTCTTTTTCTTTCAACTGCAACTAAAGCTTGTTTAGAGTCTCTTCTCCCCTTTTCTCTGTCAGACCCTTCTGCACACACTGCACATTCCTTGCTGGCTGTGTCTCTTTTTCCTTGCCCACAGCATCCTGCATTGCTTTGTTATTTCCCTGGGTATTATGGCTTGCTGTAAAAACAAGATGCAATGATCTGCCCATGGTGTGTGCAGTAGCCATCAGAAAGCAAAATAGTGAACGTCCTTTTCTGTGGCCCAATCACAAGGCCCTGAAAACAAAGCAATAGAGAGTACAAGCAGTTCCTGTGAACATACTCATTACATTATTACACAGTCTACTGCAAGCAATGTTCAGTATCATATTAACAGTGCACAGGTTACATAAGTGAAAGGAAGTGATGAAGTTTAGAGGACTTCCAGCACAGAAAGTGAAATTCAGCTGAGCAGTCACCAACGTTCTGAGATGTGCTTTACCAGAAAGAGAAGGAAGACAAGAATTGTTTTTGTTGTAAAGCTCCAGAGAAGGTGATGTAGTAGAGTACAGCTTAAAAAGTGGCTTTGCTCAAAAATACCTGGAAAGAGAAGGTACAATGTGGGAATGGTTTTTCTTACTGTTCACCCGTTCTGAGGCCTTCTCTCCCCTTCCTTTCATTGGTTGTGATCCGCGCTGGCAGTTTCAAAGCCAGACCTACTTCACCTTCTGTTCTTAGAAAGGTACATAAATCAAGGCTGAAATATCTCAGGGTACATCACACCCAGGCTTGGAAAGTATGTGAAGCTGGAGTACACGCTCTCATATTCAGTGTTTTCTTCTCCTTCTGCATGTATTATTGGATGCATTGCAAGGATCAGACCCATGCATACGTCAAAATTAATGGTCACACAGGGACAGAATTTGTTGGATGCTGAGGGGAGCTAAATCTCCCACAGTAATCTCCCTATGTAACATCACTGTTACAGCTCAGATTGTCTCCACTGAGTCTTTTCATAATTGTTCCTCTGAATGTGCCTCTAAATAAACATCTTGTGAGGCTTGTATTTAAGACATTTAACACCTGATTATTTGGCTGTCTTTTTATACATGTAGTGCCAAATTCAGCTGTTTTGCAGGGGGAGATGATGCTGGTGATCTTACTGTAGTTCTATTTACTATTAAAAAGGAAATTCAGCCCATTGTCTCTTTCCATTGAGAGTAATTACACCCTGCCTTTTTCTCTTCTTGATAGACTTGTTTCCTTTCTGTCCATGTGCTCTAGCAGGTAAGAAGTAGGATTAGGCTATAATGAGTACAAATGGATTTACATATCGAGGCTGCTGGGCATAGATAGATGCTGCATTTCCACCTGCCATTTCAAGCTGCCAAAGGAATTGCACATGCCTGTTCTGGTTTGTGTCACCTCTTTGAGCCTCCTTTGAACGTCGATCCTGGAGGCAGCCGTCATAGAAGGGGTGATGCCACACTTTCAGCTGCCTTTATTCTGCCAGGGAGCTGTGGATTGTCCCTCACCATTGCTGTTAATGTCTGTTTGGGGGGATTTAGCATATCATTTTACACAGTGTTTTTTCCCCGCTCTCAAACTGTCAGGGATCCTTTTTCATAATAGAAATAGAAAATTAATTTCTGCTTCAGTGTTGCTGTGAAATAGACAATCCACTGCAATTTAGTTTTTGGCATAACATCTTTCCTACGTTCTGAATCCATATCTCTTCAGTGAGACAGAGACTGTAAAAGACAGTGGATAGTGTAGTTTGTTCATCCCCCTCTCCTCCTCCCAAATATTTATAAAATTCAGAAAATAATCTGAATTGGTTCTTCATGCCCACTGTTTAGAATCATTACCGTTGAATCTTTTACAGGCTGAACATTATCTTGTCTTAGCATCACTTACCAAGATATAAACTGTGATGAAGTTCATAGAGTAACTTCTTGCTTACCAGAGCTTATGGACAGACTAGTTAAATGACTTAGTTATGTTCTCCATAAAGAGATTTTCATGCTTTACTCCCAGCATACTGAGACATGAACGTGTCTTACTGTCTTCATTTTAAGTTGTCTTTGAAAAAATTTCCTATGAAAGAAAGATTTATTCTCTGGCCTTCAAAATTGCACATCCGGGGAAGAAGACAGAAGCAATGGCAACGATGAATATATACGTGATATTGAGACAGCACATACAGCAAATGAGGCATATTTTTGCTGATAGTGGCACTGTTTTCAAGTGGATAGAACTGAGAGCTCAGAAATTGAGAACTGCCCTTTCAGACATTAGCCTTTCTTTCTTAGCTCATGCCACCTCAATGCCTAGACTCAGTTTCTCTGCCAGATGGCAGCAGTAGTAATTGCTCATTTTAAAGGTGAACTTCTAACTGGGTGCTTCACAAGACTCCTTAGAGTACTTGATGCTATGTACAAATGGTATCATTATTGGTACTTCTCAAGCTGCAGCTATCTCTAACTAATCTAAATAACTAATGTAAAAGATTCAGAAACACTGCAGTGGTTCCCAGCTTTTCTTTCTGCTTGCAAAGTAGGTCAGAATTTATGTACTGGGGAGGCAAAAACAGTGGGGACAGCAAAAAGAACAAAATAAATCCAAGAGTTCAAACTCTTCTTGATATAAAATAGCTGTGAATTAAAAAAGCAGACAGAAAGGATGTCCTGGAATCAGAGCTGGGTTTTAGGCATGCAGAAATGAGAATGTATCTTAGTATGCACATCCAAAGTATGTGTGACTGTCATTGCACAGTGGGTGGGGAGCCCCCAACTGAAGCAATGAATTCCGGTCATTGCATTGGAAGGAATACTGTGGGATGTGAAAAAGAGGAACAAGAGAGTAAAGCATTGACATTGTTGCCTTCAGCTTTAGAAGAATGAGTTATGAGGACTAGTTTAAAACCTTAACCTCAGAAAAAAAGTTGAATAAGGGGATCTAATTAAAGAGCTCAAACTCTATAATGGTAGAGCTAATGTCAGCATTATTCATAACTCAATGCAGAAAATCTGACAAAAGAGCACAAATGGAATTTAAATTGAAATAAAGACACAGGGGAGCATCTTCTCTGTCTGAAAGTAATAAATGTTTGGAGCGATCTACCTGGCAAGGTTTAGGAGGTGATGACACCAAGGGCATTTTCAGGAAGCACCTAGATTTTGCTCTGTGGAAATAAGGCATTAATATGGATGAGCTCAGATAAGCCAAATAGCCAATTCTCATATGTTTGCTGCCAGCACCAACAGCTGCTTGATCTCTAATGAGCACAACAGCATCCTCTTTCAGGCTGATAGTGTGAGCAAGACCTATAATGGATGAAGACATGTTTACCTTGGATTCATGTTTGATGTCTCCTTTACTGTAATCTTTATGAAAATGCTTTTCTCCCTGGAGATATGCTGTTTTCTGGTCCATACACGTGCCCCTGAAAAAAATTTACAGCCAAGTAAGAAAACAGTTAATTTCTACCACTTGACAAAGAGCTAAAACAAGCCGTTTGTTGCTGTTTTCTTCATAGAACATAACTAAAATAAAGGATAAAGGTAATGGCTTGGAGTCAGCTTTACTGAAAGGTATTTTAGAAATTACTTTTTTCCTTTCACTGGCCCACACTAACATCCTTTCTCATAGATTAGAGTTCATCGCTGACTCCTGAGCAAGTGCAGTTTGTGTTGGCATTTGGAATGTTTCTTGAACTGAATACATGTTTCATGGTTTTGTGTTTCTGTGCTGTGTCTGGACTGTTCTGGCTTTGAATCTAAAAGATCCAATATAATGCTATGATAGCAGTTGTTTTGACAGCTCTTTGCGGATTCACTATAAATACCATCTTCTGAAGAAATTACACCAAGTTTCATTTCCATCCATGAATGTAGTGAAATGAAAACACTGTATCAGTGATCACTAGTCATTTCCAGCTTCTAGGGGAAGAGGACTGTGTGATCAATAAGCAGATTCCCCTTGTATTTAAAAGTGCACTTTGCTCCTTCTGGTTATACCTTGAGAAGATACCTCCAATTACTCTGATTACTGTTCCTGGGTGTTCAGTGAATGTGGAAGGCAATCTCTAGGCAAATGTCAATAGAAACGTTCCCAGAAGTCAGCATGAAACAGTTTGGGGGGTTCTGTTTTTGACTTTTCCGTGGTTTTGTAATTGTGGATTTAGAGACAAACTCCAAAGCCTGGAAAAGCTGATAGCTTTCTATATGTTTCAGTCAGCTTTGAGAATGTGACCCACTTCCATTTGGATGAGTTGAATTTTCTTACATGGATACAGGGGAATCAAATTCTTTCTATAGAATTATTCCAGATTTCATGCAAAACCATGAATTCACTACCTTGAATTTCTCATCTATTTATTGAGGCACACTGACATGCTTCATTAAATATTGGACTGTCTGGAGACAATTTAATGACAATCACCAAAATCATTATTTTGGTTGAATTCAGGCTTTTGCAGCGGTAGTTTTTCTGGCAAAAATTAACATATAAGTAAAATGCACATGGTTGTGTTCTCAACTACCATAAAAATAAACATTACATCCATCTGTGTGTGCATCAACATTTTTTGTATCAAAGAGGCAATTCTGAACCAGATCTGAAGTCCAGACTCATCTGATATCCATATTGTTTGCATGCAGCACATTGACTAGCACGCTTTATGAACCAGCTGCAGCCAGGCTAAGAGACTGCAATGAAGACAAATGGCTGCAGGGCACAGTTTGCTGTGCTTAAATCCTTTCTTGATCCCATTCCTCGTCCTCTGGTGGTGAATAGCCAGGAATCTGTAAATCTGAAATAAAGTGACCACCCACAACTACTTAAGAAATTTGGCTAGAGTTTAATTGGGTCCTTGAGAAGCATGTCATGTCAGCATCAGCTAAATTGCATTTGTTACAGTGCTTTCAAATTATGCTCCAAAGTTCCATTTTCCTTGCAAGAAGTCCCCATATCCCTAAACTGCAAGTTAAATTGTATCTCTGCCGTCCAGGTCCTTAGAGGGTCTATGCAATTTCACTACTTTTGTAAGTTTGGTCCTATATGAAATCTTTTAGATTGCTCAGTAGAGTGGAAGACAAAATTGTGTACGAAACAACTATTATAAAAAATCACCCCTTTAAAATAATTAACCCCCTGCAAGCTGTATTTGTTGGACAGGTCTTTCAAAGACAGCAAATTCAAGTTATACAGAAAAAGTGTTGCTAAGGGAATCTGTGAATGTGCTGGCAGAGCAACCTCCTGTAACTGCTTTCTCTTTTTAGCTGATATCTGTTTTTAGTCTGTAGGGTGGAACTGTCAGTTCAACTGGTGCAGTACTCTGAATTTAATCAATTTGATCACCTTAATTTATTCACATTGACCGGAACCAAAAGTACAGAGTACTTTTAATTAAAAAACAGTCCCACCGAACGTAGAAAAAAGTGATATTCTTAAGGGATTCTCATTCTACTTTTCCTTCTTTCAGTAAGGACTTTGAAAAGTCTCAGGAGTCACTTATGGTTCTTCTCTATTAATGAAATGATTAATAGAACATCCTAATTATTCTTTAACAAGGCAAGACATACTTCCTCCCGAGCCAAGGGGCAAACCAAAACATGAAAATTGTTCTGAAAAATGTCTTCAAACAACTGAGAGGCAAAGAGAGGGAAATGTAAAAAAAAGAAAGTAGACCCCAAAACTGCATTACATTCAGGTATCAAATTCTTTAAACTCTTCATCAGAAGGACGTGAACTGAACTGAGGAATAAAATTCTGTCATTTACTGGAAATTGTGAAATTTCCCTATTCTTTCACTTTATTCACTTTCTTATTGAGGTCAAACTACACGACTACTGAGACCTGTGAATAAGCAGTGA
The DNA here is from genome assembly GCA_028571105.1 of Tragopan temminckii. Classification (NCBI taxonomy): domain Eukaryota; kingdom Metazoa; phylum Chordata; class Aves; order Galliformes; family Phasianidae; genus Tragopan; species Tragopan temminckii. The sequence goes on along the minus strand of JAOWBP010004096.1, from coordinate 13,146,347 downwards.
ATTTCAGTTTTGCAAAGGCATTCTGACATTCTTAGAGAACATTTACCGATCACACTGTAAAGTTAATGATTTGACCTCCCGAAGCTCTAAGATGCAAATTTACTCTCCCTTGGTCTAAGCTTACCAGAAGCTGCTACTGTGTTAACATAGCACTGCATCCAAGCTAATAAACCTGGCAAGTGCTCAGGTATTCACCTTGCATTTAGTCATGCTGAAAGGTTCCATACTCTGCTACCACTTTTGCTGTAGTCAGTGAGTCTAATTTCTGCTGCTGTAAATCAGCACAGCTTCAGTGCAGTCTCTGGTAGTCTAGTAATTCCTATCAGCTGAAGCTTTGGTTTATTATATCAGGAAATTAGTCTTGACAAGAGTGAGCTGTGTAAGAGTTTCTGCTAAGTAACTTTTGCAGCTCTATTTCACAAGATCTCCAAGCATGGTCCTGTTTATCCCACAGACAGTGAAACTCATGCCATCTTACCACTGGCCTTGCAGGAGTTTCTAGGGCAGTGTCACCTTGTGCTGCCAAGATGGGCTGCGTGTGGATCAGTTATTGAAAGCTAATACCAAGATTTTGAAAAACACCTAACTCATCTGAATGCTTCGGGAGTAAAGAGTAGAGTGTCCTTTTGTAGGCAAGATCAGAGATGTGTGGATCTAAGAAAGTTAAAGGAACGCTGGAAGATGTGACGTGTTACGCCGAGCATAGAAATTAGGAGGCAGGCAGATTCTCTTACTGTCTTGTACACAGTATTGGGGTTAAGTCATTTGAATCATTCCGTCTGTTTTTGTCATCTGATGACTGGGAGTAAATTGAATTAAATTAAGAAGTTCTGCTACAGAGTGTGTTATTTAAAATAACACAACGGAAGAGCAAGTGAGTTCACCCATTGTATGTATTTTATTCTTAGATATCTAATAGGCAGTCTGTCTCCAGGAGTCACAAATTACTACAGTTAGAATGGATTATAAATCTCAAGTAAAGCCTAGTCAATTCTACAAGTGATATATTTCTTTTATTACTGACCCTTTATTGCTTCTCTCTCTCATATACATCTATCTTTTTTTTCTTCAGCAGAAGGGGTGTCATGCTGCATTTGTATTCTCAACAGGTTTTCTCCTCAGCCCCTTTTTCTTTCCTTCTTGCATTGGGCAACTTGAATCTCTCTCTTTTTTTATTATTTTTATTTTCCCTTGTATTTACTTGGCAATGTAACAAAATACAGAGATACGAAAGGAACTTAAAAGGGCAAGAAGGGAAATTGTGACATTTTTAAAAGAACAGTTTTTCCTGGAACAGAGGGATTCATCTACTATCAGCTATTGTTTGGTTTTTTTTTTTTTTAGGGAACCAGTAAGATCCGTTTCAGTTGAATTTTGCACCAAAGAGACAAACCCTTAAATTAGAAGACATGACTTTAATTGGCTTGGGTTGAAATTACCAGAATGAAATCATTTGCTGTTTCTAAGTAAACATTCCAATAAACGCCTTGTTCCCTGAAAAATTTTGCTTTTCCAGCTTCCATCTTGACTCACCTTGGGGAAAAACAGTTGAATCATCTCTAGCCATTGCAGAGCAGTACCAGCATCCAAATCTATTAGCTGCTCATAGTGCTTGAAGGAGTAAATTTCAAGGGATGTGGGGGGTCTGGTACGATTCCAAATCTCAGCACTGAAGATCTAGCATGTGAAGGCCTCTGTAGTAACTGTGGTCATGAATAATAAGCTCTGAGTCAGTTAAGCTTAGCTGTTTAACAGCCAGGTTGGACGCTAGACCTTCAAGCCTGAGCAGCCAGGAGCTTGCTAAATTAAATCTGCTTAGACACTGAAACATCGTGTGGGGTCCGATAGAAACGTGATAGATAAAGCCCATCATGCCAGGTGGAGGATGCTCAGGGGCCGTATAGATTCTTTATTGTACACAAGGAAACCTTGATACTTTCCTGTTGACAGGAAAGTTCTGCAGAACTCCAAGTCTGTTTTGATGTCTGAATGTAAAAATCTCTTAAAACAAATATATGAAACATGCTACGCTGGAGAGAGACAAATCTTTCTTCTACCCTCAGGGACTGAATGCAACTTACAACTGCTGAGTGAATAATTAGTGGTAATTAGCACTAGAAATTGATGCCTTTGGAGATAGTCTGCCAAGTTTTTAAGCACTTTAATACTAATGGATTTTTTTTTCTCAGGGATAAATCTTTATAGAGGAAGCAAGTGCAAATTGATTTTTAAAGAGCCTGTCCAACGTTGAATTTATCTTGCAAAAACATTGGGTTTAAAAACAATTACATTTACATTCGATGTATTTTAATGCTTTTTTTTTTTTTACCAGCAGGTTCATTTCTCTTTAAATACTTTTGCTGTCACTTTTTGTCTAGTTTCTTGGAAAGCCGGTATGTGGAGTACAATTGGATCTTCAGAAGGTGATGAGATAACACACGACATCATGTCAAAGTTTTTAGTTCCTAAATCATTTTTCAGTTACAGAAAAGCATTCAGTTTTAGTGGTAATGGCAATATAATTGTACTTTGAATTGTAAGAGTAAAGTTCTCTGAGCAGGGTAGAGGCGAAGACCTGAGCATTAAGAAAATTGTGCGTGCAATTTCATGTCTTCTCTGTCCAAACAGTTGTTGACTGAACTCAGAATCCTCATTTAAGTTTCTTTTCAGATCCTTCCAGATAAAATCAGGTGCAAAGGCAATAAGAGTTGGAAAAAGGACTTGAATTCCCCCCCCCAACTCATACAGCATACCGAATTTGCATGTTTCTGTGGGAAATGAACGTTAAACATGTAACCAGGACTTGAGAGTCGGTGCACTGACAGGCTGAGTGGCTGATCAGACTTACTGCACTGCTGGTTTTGTTCAGGGATAGGGGTGCAGTAAGGTGCAGTCTGGTTCCGGCAGCTTACCTGATGAATTAGACTGGAAAGTCAAAGGTAAATGCAGTGCCTTAATTTCCAGAAGTTCTGAGCACCCTCACCTCACCCTGAAGTTTCTGAGAAAACACATATTCAAGACGTCGAAACTCTGATTGGAGAAAGATTAGAGATTTTGCAGACAGTTGATGTGGAAAACTCTAAAATAGCATAGAAAGAAAACTATCTTAATATATGTGAAACCATATCTTGTCTATGTGAAACCGTATTTTGTGTGGACAGGTTATGTTTGAATTTCCTGTAGCGTCAAATAGAACTTTTGCTCATGAACTGCATGAATGGGAGACAAGCAGTAGGGATCACAAATACGTTGCATGATGGTATTAGGAAGTTCACCACATTAACAACACTTTGAATTTACAGTCTTCTTGAGTCTGTCAGTCTTCCCTATTTTCCAGTCAAAAGTTTGTACTGAGATCTGAAACTCTTCCCTCACTCCTCCTCTGCCCTCCCTCCCCTTCCACTCAGTAATACCCTTTTCTCTCAGGGTATACTAAGTACAGCGTGATTCTGGAGAGATTATTTTCTCCTTTTTTATTGCTTTTGACTCTTTATTACTGCTCATTATAATGTTATTAACTTGGCTGCAGTTATGACAGTATTCAACACCTGTTTCATACAGCAAGCACATTCCCTTTTTCTTCTGTAGCACTGCACACCTGGGCCTTGAATTATTCCCTTTGGCTGAGTTGAAAGAAGGAGCATGAGAGAGTGGATCCTTGATTTTTCTGAGGTAAGGGGCTTTTAATTTGTGACTCAACATGAATCCTGTTATCATTGACTCTGTAGCATACATTCCGTTCTGGCTATATGTAGGCAATGATACTGGCAATTATTTTGGATGAGTAGTGATATGAGTGGTATTTCAATGGAAAAGGAGAGGCAGGATTTAATCAGCTTTTAACAGTACTGGATTATTTGCTTGAAAAACTCCATGGTGAGAATGGACGCACATACAGAGTTGGCCATTGCTTGATTGGAGCATAGAATACACTAAAGGCCAGCAGTCCTCTGGTGCTCCAGCTATGTTTTACTTCCAGCACTGTTATAAGCAGGTCAGAACAGAGGGTCAACACTTTTTCTTTATTCAGAGAAGGTTAAACAATAGCCTGGGTTTGCCTCCTTCTTTCTGAACATGACACTATGAAATGCTAGACCTGTAAGAGAAAAGAAAAAGCCTTGTTTGGAACTGTATTGAAGAGAAGTGCTTCCCCACCTGTTTAGTGATGGTTGCAGCTTACAAATAAAGACCACGCATGTTTTCTTTATAGGGTTGGTGCTTTTCCCTTTATTTAGGCTTATTCAGTTATCAGAAACACAATGAAGTCACAGCAGTGTTCCACAGAGAGGACAGTGAGGCCAAGGAAACGGGAACAGGATAGAAACATATCCATGCAATCTGGAGTTTTTGTTTTGACCAAATCCTGAAGTACCAAGAGCACCTCCGGCACTGCTTATCTTGAATCAAGGTTATGAGAATATAGTTAATGTTTGCAAGGACAAAAGAAAATATTCAAAATCTATTAATTTCAGTGGTGTAAAACACCAAAAATTCTGCGCATTATTGAACATAACTACCTCATTTCCCTTAAGGTCTGTGTTGTTATGTTTAAGTACAGGTATGTCTTCTATTTCCAAAGTTTACCAACAGCAACACCGTATCTTGATATCCTTACAAAGACCTTGAGCAGAACCACTCAACATTCATAGCAAGTGTTTTGAGACTAAGGGGGTGCTCCTTCAGTTTTTCCTATTCTCAAAATAGCTGAGTTTTCAGAACTTCAGCTGAAGCTACTGATGATCAGACAACAGAAAGCATCCTGGAAAAACTGCTATGAGAGGGACTGTCTAATCTGCTTTTGCTGATATATGGCTTGTTTTCTGGGAGGGAAATTGATGGAGTTTACTGCTTGGCTGCTGAGGTCGTAGGAATGGAAAGACAAGGTGTTAAAAAACATGAACTCCTTGAGTATATATGCATAGTAAAGATAGGAATTGTTTGAAAGTAGTAAACATCTATGCATGGCATCCAGTAGACAGAATTTTAAATTTTACAGCAAGTTACTAGGCAGCTTTTAAACATTCCCCTATTTGTGGATACATTCATTTCCTAGGCACTATAAGATGATAAAAGGATCAGGATTTTTCTTTATAGCCTCAACTCTTTGACCCAGTCTGGCTGTATATCTTGATGTCTGGAAGTGTGAAAAGATTTGAGACAGAGTATTTTCATCCTAGGTCAACTTTCCCCTGTACCTAATGCATACAAAGGAAGCCTTCAGGAGATTTTGCACACACAGGAGAGTGATACTGGGAAGTATATGCTTATGACAGCTCTAAATGTAACATTTATCACTGAGAATCCTTCCCAGCTGTACACTGTTTTCTGTTGCATTTCAAAGGAATGGAAGGAAAGGAAATTCCAAGATGACCATCCTAAGATGGTACTAATGGTTCCCCAACCTCCAGGTTCTGTGAGAGCAGCCACAGTTAAAGTTGCCTACATAATGATGTTAGTCATAAATATTAATCAATATTTGTCCATCAGATCTAAAAAGGAGTTAATAGTGGCCTCCCGTTAGATAGCTTTAATTTTTTTTGTCATCCACTGGTAGTAACGGATGTTTATGTACACAGTTTTCTTTGCATTTCTCACCATCAATCTTTTGCCCCCATTCATTCGTAATATCGTGATTATTAATCACAATAATAGCTGGAATAACTGATTACGCTGCTGGATTTGAGGCTATACCAATTTCTCTGTAACGAGCTGCTTTTTTTCTCAAGGCTGTAAGTCAGCCATGAAGCAGCTAAAAGTGAGGCAGCAAAATGTCATAATTTGGGAAAGCTTTTTATTTTTAAAGAAATATTGATACCAGGGGATTGACTGTTTTGAAATTAAAAGGAAGTAACAGGCACATTTTTGCTTATTCTTTTGGGTGAGTATTCTGTGTCAGCCTTATAGTGGCTTTTTCTCCTCAGAGAAGAAAAAGTGGCTTCTTTTCAGCTTGAAATGCTGTAATGCAGGTTGCTTTAAAAACAAAATGGATGACGTGGCTGTGGAAGTGATTTTTTTTTGGGGGGGAGAAATGAATGGTATTATTATGTGATATTACTAAAAAGGTAAACTTGGAAGTAGAAGACATAGCTGTACTTAAACTGTGTGCTTAGTTGCACGGACAGCAATTCAGCAATTCAGGGTAAGGCTCTGAAGCCTATGAAGCGTTAGTAATGTGTTTTGGCTGACTGTTTCAGCATCTTTAGAAGCTTCTGATTTCCATGCTGTTGCTTTAGAGAGGAAATGCAAAGTTTACTGATGTAGATTTTGGTACAGCGGCCTCAGGTGTACAGTGCTGGCTTGGTTATGCACTTCATTATGCAAGGGGAGTTACATAGATCCCTAAATCATGGTCCTGTGAGGTGTGTGAGGTGTGTTACTGTTAGAGCCACTGCTGGTGCTCTGTTAGCAGAGTTATTGCCTCTTCGTCGTCTTCTCTTTAAGTACAACTTTCATAATGCTTCGGTGAATTCTCTACCAGCTAAGCAGTACTAAAACACAGAAATGAAAATCTCAGCTGGCCAAAGTTGCTATGGATTCAGTGGCTTCTGTGAAGCTATAACATTTGTGCCAGCTACATATTTGTAGTATTTGTGAACTGCAGGGACAGATATGGTGCATCATGAACTTGTCAGTTCTCAACAAGCCATACTGAGACATTCCTATACAAAGGGAATGGCCAGGACAGTCACGATTGAATCCTGCTGAGATACCCAGTAAACAGCACTGATGGATTTTCACTCGTTTGATCTTGCACGGAATTCTTGCAGAAGCAAGAATATCTAAGGCATCTTTCAATTTGGAACCACGCTCTACACCATGACTAAACTAGCCAATGGTGTGATAAGAGGTGGATGTTGACTTGACATTGAACACATTATGAAAGCAAATTATGTAATCTGATAAGAATAATCTATTCCAGTCATAGGATAAATACAGGAATAGGACAATACACCACATCTGTCCACACTAAGCAGTTTATCTGCTCAGTACAAGAAGGCTGAATGTTCTGAAATATTTGTTAAGAAACAAGAAAAGACATCAAGTACTGTTGGTATTGCTGCAGTCCTGGCTGAACAGTAAATAGCTGCCATTCTAAAAGGTTGCTTGTCAGGCAGCTGTCTATTCTTTTTGCGTATTTCTTGATGCTTAACTTATTTTTTAAGTGGTATATATTACTTTAAACATTTTCTGTAATTACTAATTAAAATATAACATCATCCCATTTTTCGTTACCGTTCTATTATAACATTGTAGTTTAAGGAAAGCCTTTGGTAGTTATGCATACTGGAAGGGAATGGGATTTTTATCTAAGCAAAAGGATATCTCACCTTGAGGAGCAGCAAGCATTTTACCTTAATTTAGACACCAGTGAACATCTCCTGAACATGTCAGATCCAGATATTTCAATACTCCAGAGCTGCTGGTTATACTCCACATTAGACAATGGATGTACTGTGGAGCTAATTACAAAATCTGCAGGCTGAAATGAATGACAGTTATGTGCCAGGAGAAAGAGAAAAGTACATTTGACACATGCAAAAATTTAACTTAAAAACAAAAACGTTGGGGGAGAAATAAGACGTACTAGAGACATGCATAGATTTCATGTAGACTTGAATTCTTTTACTCTTTGAACACTTTCTGGTGAGCCAGTTTTCTGCCTCTTTGGAGATCTGTCTGAAAGCTGTTTGCCATGTAAAACCATTGACCATTAATGAATTCCATGATGTGAATGTGTGTTACCCATCTTGCACACACAAAGATTGACTTCCAATTTAAGGAAATGGAAGAGTGATTCAGAGAGAGCTCAGTTACCCATACTGAGCTTCATGCAGCTGTGTTAACTAGGCAACTCCTTGTTTCTTAAGACCTATTCATTTTTAGGTTGTTCCAAGTTGTGACGTGTTGGATATGTCCTATGGATGAGAATATTTTGGAGTCCCAATCAGTTTTTACACTTCCAGAGATGTTTATCTAGATGGCCCAGGTGAAATGTTACAGTTAAATGTTTTGTTGTAGGTTGTAATAGTGATGGTGCTGTGTTTTTCTGTGGAATGGATTTAGTGTATTTTAGGACAGTTGGTTATTTGGCTGATGTGCTGATGCCAAAAGATAAAAGTAAATAGTAAAGCCACTCATTTTCAGTGTAGCTGAGGACAGAGCTCCAAGGGTGATTTGCTCATCAGCATTACAGGAAAACGTACCTGAAATTTTAAGTGTAACTTTTAAAATTCTATATCCAGCTTGAAAAGAGGCACTTGCAACCTGATGTATTTGACCCAGCAGCAGTAGGTTAACATGGAATTTTCTATGAAATTTCGAGGCACATGACGGCATCACGATTCTGCAAAGCTTACGTATCTATTACAAGAGCTCCCTGCTTTTGGGATTTGTCCCCCAGAATCAATAGTGCAGTGTACTGCACATTTGACAGATTTGGAAACCCTGTTTTGTACAGTCTATCTGCAATTTAAGATAGATTTTTGCTTTCTCACCTGTATTGTTTATGGCTTGTTTTCAAATAATAAGAGGTCTCCACATCCTTCTAACTACTATTTTGTGCTTGCAAGTGCCTAGATTACCTTTTTTTTTTTTTTTTTTTCACTTAAGATTATTTCTTTTCAAAGACCATGTTTATATCAGAGAGAGGTCATGCCCAAATGATGTCTTCCAAAGGCAGATTTGGATCATTCATCCAGTATCCTTTCTATTCCATTCTCTGCTCTGTGAGTATTCTAGACTGTAGAAATGACTCTTCACACTCTTGGGTGTTGTGCCCATCAGGTCACAGGTCATGTGCAACTTACCCATTTTTCCATTCAGAAAACTAGTGGCTTGTCTGTGCAGAGTGACTTTTACATATATATGTATATAATTCAGGGGTAAACAATTGACTTTCTGTATAAAATGCTTGCAAATTACTAAATCAAGCCAAAAATACTTTGCAGACCAGAAGGCTTTGGGAATATGATGTGTTTATGTAGGTGCATATCAGTGTGCAATATAAATGCATTTACCAGCTTTTGTTCGTGGAAAATCTGAAGGCTGACAGAATTATGCATAACTCTAGGACCTGAACAGTTTTGTTTATTTTCTCTCCTTTTAATGTATTTCATTAGATTTCACATTATATAGATATGGTGAACAAACCAGGATAGATGTCTGGAAGCCTAAATCACCAATGAAAAGAAATGTTAGATCTATTTATTCTGTAAAAACAGATGAAGAAGAAACACCTTAAAGATTACGTCCTGTTTTTGTCTCATTTTTCCCACTGTTCTTCTGTTTCTCTTCTGATACCACAGAGAAGTCTGTTCATTTTTTTTTCTTTTTTCCTTTCTTCCAGAGTATCTGTGTACACAGCTTCACTTACTATGCTCACACACAAATTCCCCCCTCCACCAAGTTAACATTTCTATATTCTTAACAGCATAGCTCATAAAATTAATTTCCATTGTGTGTATTTTCTAATTCTGTTTGCTGTAATGATCATAGCATAGTAGTGCTTTCCCAATAGAAATGTTTATGGCAAACTATATCACTGTTATTGAAACAATCACTATTTCAAGTTGTATGACGAGCTGACACATTTCCTGCTGACTTTATTTTCCTTTTCCTTACATACTATCAAAGTCAAATCAAATCACCCCCAATTTATAACAGCATTTAACATTGACACAACAACCACACTCGCTACTCACCTTTCTGAAACTGCTCTTTAAAAGACAGTTACATATTTTTTATTCCACCTTTCTCCTTTGTATAAAACGGTAATCATTAAAAAAAGCCCACAAAGATTCTTGTATGGAAGGGTAATTAACAGCTTTGTAGTTGGTCGCTTTTAACAGGTTGGCTTCCCCAGCCTGCTAAAATGGATTGGAGTTATCCTGGTGACATTGTGTGCTCTAGGTAAGACCTGAATTTTCTGGAACGCTCCACCTCTGGTGAGTAGGCAGGTTAGATTTGCATGCAGGGGTTTGATTTACTCTGCCTTAACCGTATTGCTTGTCACGTTTAATATTTTTTTGCTGCGTTTTGATATGTTTGAAGTGTTTATCAGACAAACTTACAAATTAAATTTTATCAGACTTTCAAATGCCAAGACCTTTTGTGTTCTCCCTGTATAGAAAATAAAATTGCTGCAGTGAGCGATGCTAGGGAATAGCCAGAGTACAGTTTTGATTAATACTTTGAATCCATTCCTAGATTTTATATATATATATACATATGTATATGAAAACATTTAATAAAAGCCTTTTTCCTGGCTGAGGTGATACGTTTAGCGTTTTATTCTTGTCTGTTTGGGGGTTACTAGTTTGATTTCTGGAGGTTAGGTTTTGAATGCTGCAGTTCTCAAGCCACAGAGATGTGGATGTTATTTTATTGATGAGCTGTAGGAAAATGTACTTGCAGCTTAGAATGGCTATAGCAGCAATACAAGTTATTATTCCTGTGGTCAGGTGGCGATGTGGTAAACACGACTATAAGTTACTATGCATTAATACTTTTTGTCACTACAATTAGTCTGGAGACATTAAAGAGTCCCTCAGAAGGAATACGTGCCTTTTCACAGCACCTTTACACAGTACCTTGTGTGGCTGTATCAGCACTACTTGGTCAGTACTACTTACAGCTCATCTTGGTTTTCTTTCTGGTGGAGATGTTCAGTATTATGACTTCATGCTAAGGCAACAGGAGAGCAAAGGTTGTGTTTTGTATGTACATTTCCAGCCATCTGTAGCTACTAGGGAATGCACTAGTGCAGGAAATCATCACAGGTGGATTTAAAGAAAAGACTGGGTAATTTTATGACTATTTATAGCAAAAATGATAACATTTCATGTATCATAGTTCAAGCAGGGAACCTGTAAGTACAGAGGATAGCAGAGGTGAACAAATGCTGTCTTAATGCAGGGCCAAAGAGCAGAGACTTTCCACCCCTGAGCCATGAATCAGAGGCCATTTTTGGAGCTGAAATATTAGATATGACAGGTCCTTGTCAGAATGACAAGGCAGCGAGGCCATCACTTGGAATACACCACTGCACATCAGACAGTTTCCTTTATTACATATCCTGGCTAAGCAGTATTGTTGTATCCCTCAATAAAGTATGCTGATTAATGTCACATTGAGGAAATGTTTATGCATTACTGCCTGCATATCCAGCTGTAACCCAGGTGATTCGGATGCCCAGTGCTGGCAGCACGTGATCTTTACAGCTTCTATTCCACAACTTCTGAAAGGAGCTCATGGATTTAATAAGAAGCCCGAAACACTTGCAAGAAAGAAGCCCTAACAGTATTACTTCTTCACTGATAAGATCCCCAAATCCCTTGCAGTTGAAAAATTACAGAGAGTTTAAAAGGCTTCATGCTCCAGGTTGTAAATTGACATTGAGCCAGTCACAATGAGTTCTGTCTTGCAGGGACACTGAACCACTATTACTTCAAGCTTTCTAATTCTCCTCAACCTGATCCTTGACAGATGACTGCAAAGTGAAGCCAGAAATGTCACTTGTTCCACCCCCTATCATCGTTTAGTTATTTACTTAAATGCTTCCTATACTATCCCCCTGGAGAGATGGAATAATAATAAAAATGTAAAGGAAATCTATCTTGAAAACATAGTGATCTCCTCTTGAGAATCCGCTTCATTGAAGCACAAGAGCAGTTCCTAAGAGAGGAAGAACCATCTGGTTGCTACGCTGATAGGGAAACCACAGAACATCTTGAGCGTGCCTACTGTTACCCAAGTCTTCTGCAGCCATTTAATTTACTTCAGTCCAGCCAAGTGAAGCAGACTTGGTTTGTTCCCAACCCTCTGCTAATTCCACGCTGCTGGTGCTACTGTTGGAAAGGGGCTAGAAAGACTTTGGCTGCTTCTGGTGTGATACACCATCTCTGCAGTTTATCCCTTGGAAGCACTCATTTCCAAACCACAGCCTGGCCCTGAATGCTATTAGAAGCAGTCTGCTGTTAAAATATCACTTTCGCTATAGGAAGCATAGCTATGCTTCACTGATACATTACATTTCCTATAGGTCAGTGAGCTCAGGATGTTGAGTTGGGATTCTGAGATGAAGCAGTGTATGCTTAATTCTGTCACTGATTTACCATATAACTGCAAATTATGAGGCTGTATGTAGTACAATTTTTCTGCCAGAGATGATTCAAACCAACGTTGTTACATTTTGCATTGAGATGGGCCAAGAGGATACACCTTTTTCTCTCTAAAACATCCTAGCAGTAGTACAGCGTCTCCTTAATGCAAACAGAAAAATATTTTTTCTAGGAAAAGGGATTTCATTTTAAGATTGAAGCTTCCTAATTCTGTCCTTCCACCGTAAGTCCTCTCTAGCCTTTCAGCCCAGCCCAGCCTTATTCCAGCAGAAACAGAAACTACTTTGCTAGTTGTGAAATGTTGCTAAAATCTCTGTGCCAGATGGAAAATAATTTCTCAGGGCAGGAACTGAGGACAAGCTGTGAATCTCTCACAAATAGCAGCACAAAGAA
>JAOWBP010004096.1:13092461-13106700 GCA_028571105.1 Tragopan temminckii | reverse complement strand
GATCTTTGCTCTCAGTGAATTGTGTGGGATGGCAGGGCATGCATTCAGGACAGCAGCAGAAGTGTTAACGAATGATATCAAAGCTTGTCTGGCACTCTGTGCTGTGAAACAAGTTGCACATCCTGTAGCACTCACAATTGAAATCGCTTGGAAATTATTCACAGTAGTATCCACATAGTTTTGTGTAATTGAATGTGTTCAGCTAGATCATAGATTGGATCCAAGATTGGATAATTTTCAAAGGATAAAGAGCAGGAAGAGAGATAAAGGTCTGTCTGAGGTGTATGCAACTGTCTGACAGCATTGACTTCAGAGAAGTGAAGTTGAGGATGGGGCATAGAAAGAAGATTAGTTGTACTGGCAAGGTACTCATTTGGCTGCTCTGGAAGACAAGTGTTGGCCAAATAAACTCATGGCTCTGCAATCTGGATTCTGCATTTCTAGCAATATATTTCAGCTTTTCTACCAATGCTCCTGGTGTTCACTGGCCTTTCCTGAGGATCTTTATTAATCCAACTCTTGTTCTCAAACCTCTTGAAACGTTTAACTCCGAAACCTTCCAATGTATTCCCTTGTTTCTTGGGCAAAGTCCTCCTCTGCTGACTCTTACAGATCTACTTTATTTATGGTTCTAGTCATTGACAATTACCTTGGTAACTATAACTACAGACTAATTGGGAAGAAGCACTATTAAAACGCTAAATAGATAAGCGAGCTAGAATTCTTTTAGCTTGTCAAATTGGTCCATTAAATCTGTGTGTTGTACCTGTAATTGCAAAGCTCCAATTATCGTACACTTAGTGAAAGGAGTGATAAGGTTTTCTGGAATGGAAAGAGATAAGAGATAAAAGTGAAAAGTTTTCTAATAATAACTTTTAGTAAAAGCTATCAAAGACAAATGTATACTTCTGATAAGAACCAGAATATGAGAACTTGTGAAATCTGGTATCTCAAAGCAAACAAAATAAGGTCGAGTAGAAGTTGGAGGGAAATGTGATCACCTTGCACAGATGTTTTAGACAATGTAAGGTCTTTTAGTCCACAGCCTACTTGTATTGCTGCTAGAAAATGCTGTACTGATGTCTGTACAGCACTGACACCAAGAGACTATGGCGTTTGGAGATGGTTAGCACTTCATGTGCTACAGAATGAAGGCTCTGACTGAAGGGGACGTTCGTATTTCTCTCTGGGGAATCATGCAGTCATGCTTTGTTTTGGAAATGCCACTTCCTTGCAGTCTGTCTTGAGCTAAGTTGGAGAGAGATGACCAAACCAGGGAGAACTGAAATTCAGGTTTGAATTTGGACACTGATGCAGACTTGAGTTTATGTGGAGGAGAAAGGAAATAGAAGTGCTTATATTTCCACCATAATTCACAGTGGTAGAAAGCTGAATAAAGGTATGTCCTGTCTCATTACCTTTTAATCTGAATCTTTAAAGAGGGAGCTGGAGAGGTTTTGGAAAGCTTGGAATCAATTTGTGAAGGCCTATAAAGGAGTAAATACATACTGTGGGACCAGTAATTTTGGGAAATATGTGGAAGGAAGAGAACGGTGACCTTAATAGTGAGCAAAGAGGAAAGGATTGTTGTTATTAAGCAGAACTTATTTCACAGAAAAACAATACTGAACTGACTTCTATTTGTGAGAAGGGGGGAAAGGAAAAGGATAATTCTTTTCTGAGACCCCAAGAGGCTTTATCCATTTTAAAACCAATTCTGTGCAAAATAAAGGCAAGCGAGCGTATGTATTCTAAATGGCACTTCAACCTCTCTCCAAAAAAAAGTCATCAGTGTTCAAATAGGCATCATTACTCTGCAGTGTTGCTTTCTTTCTCTCTTTCCCTTTTGGATAGTGGATTGCAAATGACATGCCTGATTTCTAATTGGTTTTAGAGATGTTGTTTGTGAAATTTTGCACATAAAGGGAAGGAAGCTAACATTTTTTTTTCCTAGTTTATATGAAAAAAAAAAACAACAACAAAAAACAGAAAAAAGTGATCGTTTCGGCATTCAGAATGGCTTTGGAAATTTGGCTTCAAATGAAGGAATGTTTTCTCTTGAGTGGTTGAGATAAAGCAATAAGAAGATTTTTTGCATCTGAGAAATGGAAATGTTTGTTCCAAGCAAGTGAAGTCTGATGGCCACACAGTTAAAGTTACATTTCTGATGACTTCTTAAGCTGAACTTTATCTGCTGAACCAGTGTCGGTCAAGTGTAATACTGGAGATTTATGGACAGTTGGAAGGAGGAAGAGGAGAATGCTGGGAAGGAACATGCTGTCAGGTTCTTGTATCTTTCAAGACTTTAAAATCTATATATACATTTATCTGCTTTTTGTTTGTCAGAGCCTTATTCTGAAAGGGATTTTTTGGTGAATTTAGCATAGACTTTGTTTCATGGCTTACAGAGGGGGCAGGAAGCAGCAGTGTAGTAAGATGAAGGATGCGTTGATGGTAACAAATCTTGTGTCAGAGAAGAAAGACTCTTTAAGCTAACGTTGTCAGTTAGCTTAGGCTCTGGTCTTGAAAACCAGGTTTGTTAAAACATAGAGTCTATTTACCAGCTGTAGTGCTGAAGGCTTTCATGAAGAAAGGTTCCCATGCTGGCATTTCTGTACCTGAGGCTGATGGTGTGCTGCCTTGGTCTCCCTGACTCTGCTCCCCACTCCCTGTCAGATGCTGAGAAATACAAAGAGCTTTGCAGCAATTCTTTCAGGAAATGGATAGCAGGGAAAGAATTACTGGTTGGATTTGCTCTGGGGTATGCACATTTGAACTAGCACTGACCATCCCTGCTGTGTTAGCAGATGCAAGCAGTTTGGAAGGACATGTTGCAAGGGAATCACCATTTAGTTGCTTAAAATGATTTTGCTGGGCACATCAGAACGCTCCTGTAGAAGGTAACTGGGCTTTGTAATCTTCTTGCTGCAAGGAAGTGCTTCAATAGCGATGGTCCGAAAACTTGAATTCATATGTTTGTCTCCATGTAAAGATATGTCAGTTTTCAAAGGTTATTAGCAAGAGAACAGCTGAAGTGTTGTTAAAAAGTGAAATGTGTGAAACCTTAGATTTTACTGTATTTCTGTAAGTAGCAGGAAGATAGGGTTATGTTGTGATTTATGTGTGGCAAACTGTTAACATCCTGTCTGACAGGATGAAGGAAAAGGCAGTTACTCAGATGTAAATAAATAAATAAATAAAATTATGATAGCTTTTCAGTATCTTAGATCATAGCAAATGATTCTTGGGACAATCTAATATCAAACTAATAAGAGAAGGATTAAGGTACTGACAAAAAGGGCAAAGGATGAGAACTGGCTAAAGATTTTTGGCTGTGAGGACATGATCTGAAATAATACATTTCCCCAGTGTTTAAAAACTATGTCCAGATTCATACTCCCTGGGAAGAGAGTTGATACTGGAGACGGGTATGAGCTGCAGCTGCTCCAGTACTGTCTTGATGAGAAGCTTTCCACGTGGAACAAGTTTGCTGAGTTTTCCTGTGGGCGGAAACAACCAAGCAATATCCTTCTGTAACAGACAGCAGCAGCTCCAATGATTTCAATGGAAATGCTCTACTGCTTTTTCTTGTGCAAGTGTATCTGCTAAAACAGCAGATTCTAATAGGTATTGAAAAATAAAGGATCTTGCTATTTCCTCTCTCGTTCTGGCCCCATTGTGCCAAACGTTTGGGCAGTACTCGTTACCTGCCTGGGTAACAGCACAGTGAGGGTGGATCACAGGATTTGCAGGTGCTGGCCATTCATTCACCTCACTCTCATCTTATCAGTACTGCAGAGAGCAACCTGTTTATGTACAAAATGTTTGCAGATTCTGAGGGATAAAAATATAACGACTTCATGAAGATGATAATACCTGAGAGGTCATGGAGACTTGGGTTGGATTTTATTAGCTATATTCAAGAACGTGAATGAAAAACTAAGCACTGCATAAAAAAAGATGTGCAGTGACACAAGCAGCAGACAATTCACAGGATAAAATAATCTTTCATGATTAATTTTAAAATTAAAAAAAGCTTATGTTTAAATCCAGCCACTTTGTGCTTTTTTTGAACAGCAGGTTGGTTTGGTTTTTTTTTGTTTGGGAGATGGAGGGTGGCTTTTGATTGCATAATGAGGTTTCTTCAGGGAAACCACATGTTCTGGGGTGAACCCCCTCAGAACCCCTTCTCTGAGCTGCAGCTGCAGAAGGAGGGCTTTAGACTTTGTGTTATGTTAAATGTTCATAGCAGGAAGAGAGCCAGGTACTTGAACTGACATGATGGATTCCCCTTTCACCTCCTGCCTCTACCTCATTAAACTGCAGTGATTAAAGAATTATCAAAATTTAATACTTCAAAATGACTGCACAAAAGCAGCTTCTTATGGGAAGCCGTCTTTAAAAGCTGTCGCCTACATGCACAGAATTTCTCCTACAAATGTCTTCCCTTGTGCATCCCTCCTTCCCCTACATATTCTTCCCTTTAATTTATGGGGAAGTGGTGAAACCTCTGGCCAACTAGAGCCACTCCTGAGAACAAATATGGGCTCTAAATTATTTGAGCCCATCGGGCGTATTGGTTATTAAAACTCAGCTGGTCTAGGAAAGCAGATGGATGTGCTGCGTCATTGCCAGCTATATTAATTGCATACTAAAGATTTTCAATTTTTTAGGTAGAAATATGGAATAGAATTATAACTGGATTATTCAGGTGACTCTGACAAGCTGTAACTTTAGAGATGTATTAAAATAAATTGGGAGCAGTTCAGTATGATCAGCATTGAATGCTGCTGTCTTCCTACATATTTTGTTCTTTCCATGTAGTCTACATATGTTAAGCTGAGCCTGATTGGAAACAGAATTTGGTACTGAAGCCCACCTGTTTCTTAACATCTTTCCATCAATAGATTTCAGTGAAGTAGATCTGCTCTCACCTTCATCACTTGAGACGAAATGCAAAGAAGGCATGGGACTTGCCCAGTGCCACTTGGAGGACGAAGCAACAGCATTATTTACAAAGTCTTTTTATTCCTGTTCTCAACCTATTGCAGTGTTTATAAATCTACACTGTTTCCAAGTGGGTAACTGACTCATCAGCATCAAGAAGTGCCCTTAGAGAATGGTGCCTGGCCAAGGCTCTGTGTGGATTTTGCCAGCTGGTGGCACGACCTCTGGACAGTGGTGTTCCCTTGTACCAGTGAGGGTAGCTTGGAGCTCTCTTCTTATTCCCTTGCTTCAGCTCCTTGGTGCAACAGTGGGGGGGAAAAAACTCTTTCAAGCCTCTAATTCATCAAGTCTGCCTGCAGCTGACATAATGTGAGTTCTTTCCAGGATAGCAATAGATCCTATGAATTATGATATAGAGGCTGGCAAAAGTCAGCTATACCGCATGGGTACTGATAAAGCTGGCTGTCGGTGTAGGATAGGACTCGATACAGCTTCTTGTGCACTGCTGTTTTACCGTTTTGAGGTTAGGTGCCTTGTGTGTTTAGGCATACAACATCTTTAACTAAATTCCTGATGGCAAATAACAAAAGAAAAACCTTGTTCTGGAAGAAAGAAGAAACTTCCTGTAGAACCCCAGGTGTAAACAGAGTTTACGTAGTACTGCTTTTGTAAGCGTCAAAAGCACCAGCCTTTAGCAATTCACAACATTAATAGTAGATCTGAAATATTCAGGGAAATATTTAAAGGTGTAATTTAACAAGATCTAGATTATATATTAGGGATTGCTGTAAAGGAAACCCTGTTTAAGTGAGGTTTTTAAAATTAGTGCTTCTGGACTTAATGCCATTAAATGCTTGTATTGTTTGTGTCCATCGTAAAGTGTTTGTGTTGTGTATGTGCATGCACACAGCAAAGATCTGTGGCCTCAGAAGCTTGTAGTCTGCATATAGGAGAAGAAAACCATTAGTATAGGCAGATGGAGAAAGGGAGGCAAGGTTTTGGACAGTCTAATGGATGACTGTGTCAGCGTGCACCTACTGTCAGACCATGCATAGAGCATGTTTCAGTCTCTTTTAGAAACTTATCCTCAGTGTATTCCAGACCCATGCTACACCTGCATGGTTGAAGAGTTTGGTTTCTTTATGTGCAAACACCTTCATTGCTACTCGTGAAGCCCAGAGTAAAAAAGAAGCATCAGTGAAAATGCGATTGTACAACACTATGCCAATGGGCAATCTCTTTTACCCTTGGAGAAATTGAGCTGATGACTGCTTTGGGAAGCTTCTAAAGGTCTACACTGTCTACTGTAGCGAGGATGAAGGATAAGAAGTCATGATAATGATGGCATGAATATGCAAGTAGTTCTCCATGCCAGCACCATCATCACAGATGTTCCCGTGCATCTGGGGTCCATGCACGATTCATTCATTTTGCACATGTTCCCACTCAACAAGCTTCTCTGAATGTTTTCACCCAATGGGGGATAGATGATCGTTCAGCCTTTTAATCATGTTTTTCTCAAGTTTACTCTAGTAACATCTGTGTACGGTCATTATAGACCTGGTATTTGTTCTGAATTGGTACTGATTTTCTCTCCTGGTGACAGGCAATGCTCTCTTTTTCTACCCCATTGAACAGATATGTAGTATAAAGCAACCTATACTGTCAGATGCCGTCTGCCTAAATGTGTTTCTCGGAGACCCTGACAAGATAAGTCTTTCAAGAGCTGTTGAGCATTGGCACCAGTGCTACCAGGAGCTGTGCTCTGGTTTGTGTTACTGTCACTGTACTGCCATTAAGCATTTTCTCAGCTTCGAGTTTGAGAGACACTCCGTGGATATAACATGCAGATTTTACATTCTTTTCTTGCATGTCCTGAAAAGGTGATCACAGACTTGCAGAACTCTTCTGGGCTGTAGGTTTGATGGAGTTGATCCCTTTTTAGGTAAGGAAAGCCTAGAACCTTGCTTCACCTTTTTTGAGAATTGATGGATTGTTTACCTGTTAAGTAACTATCCACAATTATCTGTTGCTTCTACCACACTATGTATATGCAGAAATGAATGTGGTAGCTGTCAGTTCAGCATGGCCTTGTCCTGCCCATCTTTAAATTTATAAGCACCTCCAGGCACAATACAGGGGCCTGTGAAAACTAGAACATGAGAAGCCATGTGCCAAGCAACTGATATTTGTAAGCTCTGGCAGCCACGATGAATACAGGATCTATAACGTTCATTCAGATGCTTACCAAGGTATGTGTCTTCTGCTTGGGCAAGCAAAAGGAGCTGAAATGTTTTGAGAAATCACCATTTCTAGGTCAGTGTAGTTAGGGCAAAGGCGTTGAGTATATAGTGCATTTTAGTTGTCAAAATATGCTTGTAGTAGTTTAGCTCTTGGAAAAGAAGATTTTTCTTGGCTTGCTCATGGCTGGTGTGTAATTTCCATGAGCAATAATTAAACATTCTCTAGGGATGCAAGTAATTTATTTTGTAGTAAACTGATATCTTTTGGTATTTTAACATTGTTTGCATTATTTATCTGTAGATTTGCATCCATGAACTGGAAAATATAATGCTTTTTTTTATCAGAAAAGTAATCCAATGTTAAAAATTCAATAAAATTCTAATTTCATATGAAAAAGCTTATGTAACACAGAACAAGTACTGCATGTTATTACAAGTTGTTCATGCTGGATGAACTGTTGCAAAGGACACAGGAATATGTTAGCTCAGAATAAAAGCAACAGAAGCTAGCTATTCTTTTTGTTGAATTGACAAGCGTGGTTAAGCAAGTTGCACATGTGGTTAACTTTCTTGACTTGAAGGCAGAGAATTGAGAGACAAATTGGTGCAACTCCAGCTATCTACTCTTCCTTCTGAAAAGTATCTTCTGGCTGAAAAC
The DNA here is from genome assembly GCA_028571105.1 of Tragopan temminckii. Lineage (NCBI taxonomy): Eukaryota > Metazoa > Chordata > Aves > Galliformes > Phasianidae > Tragopan > Tragopan temminckii. The sequence continues at coordinate 13,098,852 of JAOWBP010004096.1, read as the reverse complement.
TTCCCATCTGCGGTGCACCATATTAATGTTATAAGAAAGTGCTTTATTTCTTTTTTCCATCTACTGTTTGAGATCCTTGATACTGGGAAATTGTGGGCTTCCACAACACTGTTTTACAGTTCATCAGAACTCTAATGACTCAAGCAACAGTGTAATTGGGCAAAGAGTTGGATTAATGTTGTGACAATTAATTTAAGTCTTCAGTTCTTTTTGGGCGAAGGACAGGCTCAGCTGGTGTTGGGGAGATTGTTTTCATTCGTTGACAATACCAATATTCTCTGTTAGCAACAGATTTCATTGCAAGCCATCAGCACGTAATTATCCCTGGATCGTACATTAATTTCTGTGTTGAGTCTCGGTCTTACTTAATGTTTTATGTGCTGAACTGAATGACATCTGAAACAAGGAACTGCATTTTCAGATGGATAATCTCCTGACAGTAAATGTGAGGCCTTTGAAAGTTGTTTGAATAATGTACATGCTCTCTCAAGCAGGAAAATCCTGCCTGAATTTCACATGCACGAGGAAAGTCGCACCTTTTAACTTTGCATTGCTTTTGGTCAAGATGATTTATTCTGAGGAAATACTCTTACCTCATGCATGCTAACCTTTGTGAAGCTTGTTCCATTACACTTTCATAGCCTCTTCTCCAGGTACGGTAGTTCTCCTTCTAATGTGCTATGTGGCTTTATAAATGGCAAGGTCATATCTTTGTAGGATTTGCAGCAAAGATGAAAGTTCTCTCAGAGCCTCTTTCCTGAGAGCTAAATCCACATAAATCCTGGGCTTTCAAGATTTTTCTAAGCTGGGAAATGTTGAGCACACAGATAAAGATCGGTCGTCTTATTTTTATTATTATTATTTCAGCAGCTGCAGAAAGGAATATGTATGCAGTGTCCATGAATTAAACACGTTTGGGTTTGTCCTACAACTCCCATTGTTTTTCTGCAACCACTGTTAAATGTGAGCTAATCTGAGTCATTCTGATTCTGTGTGTTTCTGTTGTTTGGCTGTTGACTGATTAATTATTAGTGTGTACATTTCCTCTGAATATTTCAGAGCTGAGGTGTATGGGGCTTTTTTTTTTTTTTTCCAGTATTCTACAGCACTTTAGGTTATCAAATGCTCCTTCAAGTTGTGCACACCAGAGCAATTGTAAAACTTAAGGAATGAGGCGTGAACATTTGGACTACAGCTAACTTCATTTTAATAATAACCTCCACCAAGTGGCAAGAACATATGCATATTCAGTATGTGTTGCTGTCATGGTGTGTCTGTTCCTTGAGCTTTCCTTACATTTCTATGGGTCTTTAGATCAAACCCTTTTAGTGAATGCAGTGATGCATACATTTAAAGTCACCATACTGAAGTGATTCTTTGTATGCTAGATGAGAAGATTCTGGTGTAATACTTAGTTATGCTTCTGAATGATCCCTTCTTACTCATCTTTCAAACCTGTCAATGTATTTCATATATACGTCCTTCTTGCCTCTCTGAGTATCCAAGAACAGTGATGAATTCCACTCTGTTAAAAATATGCTGTCATCCAGCAGCTCGTGCACACGCGCACACACAAAATAACATTAGCTATATAGAACATTATGAGTTTGTCTGGGGAGTTGTTACATGTCATTAGCTGCCCACAGAATTTGTTCAGGGACAGCTGTGATGGAAACAGAGTATGTGCTTTTACCAGCTGCATCTCAGCTTTTGTATGGCTACAACAAACAGTGAGCCTCTTCAGATGGAGACAGGAATTTCTTCATTCTAATGTGTTCTCATGAACACATTAATATATACCTTTGAATCGAGATTGAATCAAGATGTTCTGATATTTCCTCATAGGATACCATTGGGATTCTGTGTGCCTGTCATAACATTGATCCAGGCAGTCTGCTCCAATGGATTCGTTAAACAGGTTTTTACATCAGCACATAAAATCAGGAATTTATGGCTTGCCATAAGGCATACAAAGTGAGATTTCAACTCCCTGTGGTGCACAGCACATCACACATCAGGAATGTCACTATTCCTTGTAGCATCTATTACTCCAACCTGCTGCTAAAATGCAATTCTAGGCTGTGCTTCATGTATTTCAGGAGCTCAGATAAGACAGGAAGATGGATAAATTGCCATAGGGTGATGGCACAGTGGTGGTAAAGCATATCATTCTCCGAAACTCTTTTTATGACTTCATCTCTGAACATGACCCATTCTAAAACCGCTCTTGATAACCCTAGCTGTTAAAATGCCCGCAAACAGAACAAATTAAGTAAAAGTGAAAAGTCACAACTTGAGATGTTATGAAAAACAAACTGGTGGAATTTAAAAAGCATAACAAATTAATGACGTAACTGATTATCAGCCTGAAATGGTCTTTTATTTCATGCTGGGGCCACCAAATTCTTCTGAAAGCTCTACTTGTGTATTTAATACCTGTTGTTACTTGCTGTTAGGTGTACTGTTTGGGCTCTTGTCTCATGCCTCTCAGTAAAGGGATTGTTTCCGTCCTGAAGACCAATATTTGGCTCTGTACAGCCTGCAGCAGTCACCTGGAAAGTCCTTGCAAGGCTTCAAAAGCTTTCACCAAGACTTTACATTTTCCTTGTAACTACTCATGATCCAGTGTCCTCGATAATACCAGTTATCCCCAAGTAAATACTGAGCATGATTGAACTGTGACTGTTTAATACATATTAAACACCTCTAAGGCTGTTGATGTACACAGCCATGATAGGTGTCCAATGCAGTTAGCACTGCTTTGCTTTTCAGGACGGCAGGTGAAATCATGGTTGAAGTGCAGCTCTTGTTCTCTTCAAAGGTGTGGAGGATCTGGTGATGGTGATGCTTTTGGGAGGGCAGCCATAAACTGATTTGTGCAGGTTTTAATTACATGTAATTTGTGTTTCTTTGGAAGTCAAGGCACCAAATCAGTCTTCACACATATCCAACAAGCCCTTGAATTGACTGCTATTTTGCTGGATGAATTTCAATCTTGTTTCATTTTCATTTCACGCACTGGTGTACAAATTTCCTATCAGCTTCTTGCCAGAGTAATGCATGTGCCATGGCAGGGAACTTGGATGTTAGAGTAGTGTAGAAATAAAATCGTTTTTCATTGGATGGGCTTTGGGACTGGGTAATGAACTGGAAAGCCTGTTACACCTTGGCTTCTGTTTTGTATGCTTCTCATGTAAATAGAGACCCCAGTGAAATTGTTGCCTGCTGGCTTCTTGGTTGCTGGTAGGAGGAGGAATAGTAGCATCTGGCAGTTGACAAGTTTTGTACGTTTTAGATATGATCATCATTATCTTTGTAACCTCTTGTCAACAGGTTCTGGGGGTGCCAGTGTGTGTGTATATACATATATATGTTACACTACACATACGCAGTCAGAATTCCCAAGGAAGCTTCTACTCATTCCTTCTCCGGCTGTATCCTATCTGCAGATTTCAGTCTTTAGTTTTTCCTTGTAACACTGTAATCAGAAGCTGTGAATATTAATAGAGAAACTGACTGTGTGCTATCTGAATCTCACCTGGATTTCAGTTTCTCAGCCTTCTAGCTCTTGCAATAACAGAAATTCACTGTCTTTCAAGATACCCGCTCGTATGCTTATGCTGATGACCCATCTTTCAACTGGATGAGGACAGACCTTGCAGGATGTGAGGGCTGGATTTTGTGCCATCTCTTAAGTGAGCAGAGTTCAGCAGTTGCAATGGTTGGCTTCCTTGAGCTGATCAGGGCTTCCATCCAAGACTTTCCAGGCATACCACTGAGTGAGGAGAATGGGACCTATTATTGCTCCAGACTGGGAATAAATTTGTCCTGCTATATTTACTCTTCCAACCACGTTCCCTAGATGTACAGAGAGTTGTAGCTTTGCTTTGTGAACATGGGCTACATTCTGTCACATTAATGGAAATCATGAAGAGGGTGAGAAAGTTGCATTTTAATTCACTGTTATGCAACTTCCATTTCTTACTTATTTTGATTGATATTGGATGCCATCAGTGTGTACTGCTATCTTTTGCAGTGGAATTTCCTTCTTGTGTTGAACTGCTTTTGTATAAATTTTTCAGTAATTATAACTTGAGATGGAGCAAGAGTATATAGACCTAGGGCAGAACTGGCATGGTGAAAGATCCATTGGAACTTTACTGGGCAGCATCTAAGTGTCTAAAAGAGCTTACGAGGGATTGATTTTTTTATGTGTCTCATGGAATCAAAGCTTTGTCCAAGTTAACATCTCTTTATGGTAAAGCTTCCTATTGTTAGCATTTTAGAAATGGGAATTCTTCCACTTCTCAGTTTGTTGTAGCAGTTACTTCAGTGTTATTTTCAGTGAACAGACAATAAAAAAGAAAAACTCATGGAAGCCACATCTTGACAGAGGCTGAGAGCTATTGTTACACACTTTGTTGCTCAGATTTCTGTTTGCTGAAGTTTGATCCAAATTACTTTAAAATAAGTAGTCCTATGGGAAGATGAGCTAATGAAGCCTACTTTCCCAAACATTTGGGGGCAATGGTTGATTGATCTAGAATAGTAATTGCTAATGCTGCACCGTGGCCACACCCTTGATCAGGCATGCACACTGAGCAAATCCTTGGGAGTGCTTTAAGTGGTGTGCTTAGGATTTGCCACTCCTCAAAGGAAAACCTTAGGAGTACACGATCTGGTAGCCAATAGGTCTGACTAACACTGCAGCCTTTTTCTCAAGAGATAACCTATATAACCCCTTTTTTTCTCTGTGCGCTGCTTTTTTCATGAAGGTTGCAAGAATTTTATATATTTGAGACCTTTTCCCCATCAAATTCAATTGAAACTTAGTGAACAGACTAAAGGCTGTTAGGTGAAAGACAAAGATGTGCATGTTCTCATATATCTTACTAATAAGATAAGATACTAAGCTAAAATCTATAAATCAAGAAAGAGCTGCCCTAAATATAGCAAGTTAGGCTTTGTCACTAGGAGGAAGAAGGAATAAATTTATTTGTTTATTCTGTGGAAAATGTTTCAGACATCATTATTCTTGGAACCCTGTAGTTTGCCACATCAAGCGAAGCATCAGTTTCTAGACACCCTGCTGACCACACAAGAAGGAGTGCCAAGTCCTTCCCAAACCCAGGACCTTCATACAGCAAACAGATGCGCTGCCTGCAGTGCTGAGCCACTGAGTATAAAGGTTGGATCGGCTTCTAGAAAATTAACATTACTTAGCCTTTAGCAGAGAAATCCCATCCCTGCTACTCTTTTAATATTTTTTTCAGTAGCCTCTGTTTTGTTTGAATTTATTCCCCTGTGTCACATCTAATTTTTGTATCTGTGTAGAATCCATTGCGGAGGATCAAACAGCAGAGACTGAAAAAGCAAACATGAGCATGGGTGATATGGCACAGAAGTGCAGTCTTCTTACTCCATTGGCTACTGCTCTGGGCACAACAAAGTCAGTCACTTTCAAAATACAATACAATGACTGTCTGAAGCCTATTCAAACCAATGCAGGACAAACCCCAGAAGGGCCTGAGGTTCTGGTTGGCTCAGATAAACTTCAGAGAACATCCAAATGTTTTGTTGATTATCAGAAACTCTTGGATCTGCTAGGCCGTGCTGGAAAACTTGAGAGAAACTGTTTTCCTCTGAGATTTTTGCTACTACCTGCTTTGGGCCAGATGCGTCTCTGAAAGGGCCTCAGTAGTGAAGATGAGCATATTGCAAAGAACTAAAACGTACAGAAGCGTCTGATCTCCAAGGAATTTGGCCCTTTTGTTTCAGATCCCAGCTGGGTACAGGGGATAGAAAAGTATGTAGGAGGGACAAACAGCTGTTGCCTTTTAGACCTCAGTAATGAGAACAAGGTCTGCTCTGTGTTCTGTTTGCAAGACTTGTGATCTCTCTTGGCTAGCTGTATATCTCAAGCAGAGCAGAGTGTGATCTCCTTTATAACTCTTGGTTGAACGAAGTGCAGATCCTGGCTGGTGTTCTTACAACATTACTGTAATATAAATGGATGGATTGCACTTTGTTTCCTCTGTTGGCTGTGGCCATTTTCAGGAGATTGCTTGTCCCAAGCTGCTGACCATTCTAGTGTTGATCCTGCCTTTTGGTTATCTGCAACTTTTGGGTTATTTGTACTGTTTTCTTTTTATTGCCAGCATTTAGAGAATCTGATAAGGTAGTAAGAAGGCTGTTGGAAAGGAACAACATTTAGGAAAGAATACAAATATGATTATCCAGGAAGAAGTGTTTGTTTGCAAGCTCTCCTTGGTTTTCGCCAGTTTGTAGTTTTCAGGGTTGTTTTTTTATTTTTATTTTTTATTTTGGGGGGAGTAAAGACAAAGCTATCAAGCATGTTTAGCTTTGAAATAATAAAAAATTCCATTTCTTC
>JAOWBP010004096.1:13076644-13092361 GCA_028571105.1 Tragopan temminckii | reverse complement strand
CTGCAATAATCTGTTGTGTTTTTTAAAATAACATTTTATGGAAAATGAGACTTTCTTGCTTCAGTTCTTTGGTTGAATTCTTAAAATTATCGGGGTTAAAACGCCTTCAATCACATGGCAAGGGAAAGCCTCCACGTTTTTCTCTTTATTTACAGAAAATATCTCCAGTGATAACATTCACCAGCAGTTTCCATGTTATCTGTGTTGCTTTAGGTAACCTTGTACAGAGATATCTTGCCTATATCTCTAATTGTGCACTGCAGTCACTCTTGATGAAATTTTATTCTTTATTACTTCTTTTGTCTGCATGGTATTACATGGCAAACAGATCCAGTCTTCCCTTCGTAACATTCTAGACAAACGCATGATAAGTGACTTAGAGACTTTGCTGTGTGAAAGTAGTAAGAAGTGGGTGAATCAGTGACTAGGAAGACAAAAGTGAAGAATGGTAAACATGAGCAGACATACTTGTGAGCATTGTGAGCAGTGCTGATGCTAAATCTGACTTTTCTTTTTAAATTTATACATATATAAGCAATTCTAACAGAGGTTTCTGTAGAATTATTAATATCATTCTCCAAAAAAAAAAAAAAAATCTGCTTGCTTTCTCACAAGGAATTTTTTTTTAAGCTCTGCAACAAATCCTCTATCAACTCGGACAGAAATTAACTGCCAGAAATAAAAATTCCAATTTAGATTCTTAATTGCCTGCCTTCAGGTAGGCTCATGGATCATCAAAGGCTAAGGAAAATCTGTAATGATTGTCTAATAATTTTGGACTGGCAGTACATTAAACAAATGTATTCAGCCACACAGGTTTACTGCAGCAGTTACCTTGGGGACTGCTCTCCAGGCTGCCACATACATCTGTAACCTCAAAGGCACTTGAATTGTTACAGATCTCCTATGGACAAGGACAGATACCTGTCTGCATAAGAATGTAATCAACGGGAGATTCTGCTCATGATGCCTGAATGAAAAAATGCTCTGTAGATTTTGTTCTATTTGTGCAGGAGGGACTTCTTGCTAACTATTGCATCGCCATGTTCAATCAGTTATACCCATTCACTGATCTGATGCTTCTTGTCCTGCAAGGAGAGGCTGTTTAATCAGGTTGTAATTTGCGAGATGAAGCCTGCTGATTTTGTCCATGCTGATAGCCTCCATTGTGTTTAATGGGACAGCTTCTACTGATAATGATCTGGAAGGTTTTGTCTTTCACCAAGAGAAAGATAGCCAGCAGCCACTCATACCCTAACATTTGGTTAACTGCCACAGCCCGTTACAGTTTCTTTCTCATTTTCCTTAGGAAATTTCTGATTCTTTAGGTTTAAATGACATGGTAAATCTAGTAACTAATTTCCAGCAATCCAACAAAGCTTATAGAATTAAGAGGATCTTGCAAGTTAACTGGTGATGCTGGTCACTGGGCAACAGGAAACAAATAGTGTCGGAAGAAGCACTGCTCCAGTGGTAGTTCTTTCTGCAGACTAACACTCTTTGGTTTCCTAAGAACCAGGCAGACTCAGTGTGTGATGTTGGATGAAGAGCTTTTATATTTTGTTTTTTCAGATTTGGCAAAATGTTCAGTTGAAATCGTAATTTATTTTTTTCTTCTCATTAGCCATTATATCTCTGCTTCTTTTATGGCTTGTGCTGAGTTGCGTAACTCAGTATCTGGAAAGGAAAAGTCTGGGGTACAGCTTGGCTTTGTTGAGAAACGAAATGAAGCTACATGGAGGTGGGTTACTGTATTTCATCTCTTACATCTCCTGGAAGTGATAAGTTATATGATCTACGAAGATTTACCTATCTCATAATTGGTGTATGGCACTTTGTAAAACTAACAGGCTACACAGGGCTTTTGCCTCATTTAGTGAAGTACCTTTTAAAGTAAAACAGCTGATTAAGCCATGTCAGCTTAAGTGAGAGTACATAATGAGGGTCTATCTTGTAGGATGTGCTGTTAGATGGTGATTAAATTTAATCCTGTCTTGTAGCCCAACCAGAAGCACTGAGGTAGCAGTGCTTGCGGGGACAGATTTCCACGCACAACAGTTGGGCATCGCTGTGCTGGCTCTGCTCCCCATCGTGCTGAACAGCACTGTCTGCTCCTGCCCTGACTGAGCTGTAGGATAACTATCAGGTGTCTGAATGAGTTTTCATCAGGTGGGCGAGCTTAGGTTGGCAACAAAGAGCAGCAGTCTGAGGTTGTGTTGTGCAGTGATACATATCTTACGTGCCGTTAATCTATTATCTCTTTTTCTGAACTGTCTAGGACTAGAGTTAACATGATGGGGGGTTGTTTATAATGATGTTTCCTGACCTGCTGCAATGCAGTAATTGTATAGAAAAGCGGTTCATTTACAAATATTGCCCAATTGAATCACTTTGTGTTCAAATTAAATCACTGTTCAGTGTGAATTAGGATGACAGAATGTAACCATCGGGGAATAAAAATCTAATGCTACCAGTTCCCCACTTTTCTGCAGGAAAATGAGCTTCCCTTGTTGCCAAGAATAGCGTGCCCTGAGATATTCCAGATAAAGCATGCAATGTCTGAGTCAGCCTGAGTTAGCCTTTCAACCAAAAGGTTCATTAAAGCCTACAAAGCAGTGCTGTGTTTCAGATAAAACCCAAGGGATGAAACAGCAAAACTCTTCTGTTTTGATAAGTTCTACTTTGAATTTTGTGTGCATCTGTAGGGCTTTGAATATAGGAAACCAGTCAAAGACAAAGGTTATTAGATTAATGTGAATCCATTCTTTTTAATTAGCTTCCCTTAGTGAAGTGATCTTAAGGAGACGTCATCTAATTTAAAAGTTTATCCAAAGATCATTGGAGTTGATCAGAGTTTTTTCATTGATTTTTAGCAGGCTGAAATATCTGAGTTTCAGCTTAATCTGAAAATATGTTCCTATGAAGCAATCCATGTTTTCTAATACACACCAAGTAGCTTTTTATCTTCTTAATAAAATGAAATATTCCATTTGAACAATAGTTTAATATAATTGAGCAGTTATCTGATAATGTGCACATGCTTAATGGGGTAAATGGGTAAGGCAGGTGCAAGAAAGTCCTTCAGTAAATTGAACTAATACAACATTCAATGAACTAATGAGGTGCTATGAGAGTTGCATTTCAATTAAAAATCTATGAAGACAGAAGCACCTTATGAAAGTTGTTTGTTAGTTTTGCCTTCTCTCAACGGAAGGAAGAACCAGTTAAAAGCTCCTAAAACATATGACTGAGTCTGAAATGAAAGCTGAAAATATTTTTTTAATGAAGAAATAACAGTTTCTCTTCCAGCTGCATTTGGCACTCCTACTTCAACAACCTGCTTGCCCTCGCTTACATTCCACATAAAGCAACTTGGATTTCCTCATAACGCTTTATGAAAGGGCCAACTGTAGGGAATGACCAACATACATCTCAATTCCTACAGGCACAGTAGAGGGTAGCTGTGTCTGAAGAAAACCATTAGGTTTATAGATCTTAAGAATGAGTAACTCCTGATATGCTTGCAATAAGCTAAGAGTACTGATCTCCAGTGGTAGATATCTTGTGAGTTTCTCAGCTATTCAGAACTCCAGAGGCTACAGCCGAAGCAGCTAAGAGCTGATTTGATTGTCAGCCTTGCAGTCATCCGATGAGGATATATAGATCATTCAGCAGAGCAGTGTTACAAATGAGCTATTCGAAGAGAAGCAAAGAGGGGGAAAGTAGATGTACTAAAGGGAGTGTCATTGGCAGGACTTCCATAAGCCCGAACTAAAGTTTTTTGAAGTTCCAGAGCCACTTTCATGTGAATCTAGTGAATATTAAACCAAGTGTCATCTCTCTTTTATGATAGTATAGTAATGCTTTAATAAATTGTAATTGCGCTTTCTGAATTGTTATATCGATAGAAAGTAATGCTAATTTATCACCAATGCGCTTCTCACAGGAACAGCCAAGGTGAGGCAAAATTTCTCTTGTGCTTCTTGTTGCCCTTATCTTGTTAAGTGGAGATCAATACTTCTGTTTGGTTAAAACTTGTGACACATTGTTCTGTGCTAGAACAAAACAGAACAAAGGGGTTCATCACAGACATCTGACAAACAGTAAACAATGAACAAAGTTATTAACAATATACCTTCTTCAAATACAGAAAGTAATAGCATAACAGTAATATTGTAGAACTCAGATTACAAGTTCAGATTTCTCTGGTTTTTTGCTGGATTCCCAAACACTAATAAAATGATGTTTCTGTCTGATGCTATCTTGGTATATCTCCCCGAAAAACAGTATTAGATCCCCTTTAAAGGACTTATTATGAGGGAATTTTCCAGGAAAGTTTACAAATGGTCTCCAAACCATTGATCTTCATGGTTCTCTACTACAGTACTAAACTGACCAGTTACGGGATTCATGAGCTTGGAATTTGCTATTTATTAACCTGAATGCTTGTACGTGTACAGAATTATTCTTGACAGGTGAACCTGTAATCATATCACATTCATTTTCTTGTTATAAAAAATGTTTTATACCAAGAGAAAATTATTTGTCATACTCAGTGTGTCCAAATATTTGGAAAGTTGCCCAGAAAGTGGGTTAGCCAAACACCATACAACTTCAGGTGTAATGTAAATGTCATTAGCTGTTCCATAAATTACACAGTGATTGTGTTTCCTGTATCTCTACTGGTTTATCTCAATGAGCATGTCAGTCTGAAGACTGTGTTTTGATAACACAGCAGACAAGCTCTGCAGATTTTCAAAAGTAAAGCTTTTGAAAAGAATCAGACTTCAGGCTGGAAATGATTCCCATTCCTTGTTCTGCACAAACCTATCTCCAGACTCACCAATATGAATTGAAAAGCCTCAGGTAACTTTAGTGGCTGTTGAATAATGATTAGTATTTTTCTCAGAATAGCTCTAAAACCTTCAGTGGCAGAACTCACTGTGTTGTCCTCATTGCTACAGCTTTAGTCTTTGGTTTTGGCTTCTCTTCATCTTGCATGTAGATGCAAATTCAGGAACGAACGAGAAGTTCCTACAGCCATCAACATTTCGTGACATGTGCTGTTCATTACACTGTAGATCTTTGATATTTTTACAAGTGTAACTACTTAGATCAGCAATTGTTTAACATCACTTGGTGGAGGTTTGCATTGTTATGCTTAGAATCAATATTTAGTCTTCCTTAGCATGTTACATGACAAAAATAGAGTTCAAAATATTATTCAGCTTCAATGTAGAAAATATTTTAGAGATACCTGCGAGTAGTCCATGAAAACAGATATTACAGAGGAAACATAATTCTCTTTCATGAAGTGCTTATTTTAAAGCAAAGACATTATCGGTATTGCAGCCTTGTACGCTTTGGAGTTTTGCATAATTTCAAGCAATCTCAGTGTCTGAATTCTTCTCCATTATGCATTCCACTGGTTAATTTATGAAGTGTAAGGAGTAAAGCTGGTTAAAACTAAATTTACTTTGGTGATACTTAATCATTTTTTTCACAATACGTGCTATAATTAACATATTAATGTGTAACAAATACTAGAAGTTTCTTCCTAATCACTTTGCCATACATTTAATTTGACATTTCAGTTATATTTCACTGGCTTGCCTTGTGTGCATAAAAGTGATAAAAACATTCAATGAAATCAAGCATATTCGTACTAAGAATCTGATTTTTTTTTTCTTTGTTTTGTTTAAGATTAATTTGATTTTTGTGAGAAGACTCCAGAGCTGGAAAGAATGTGACTTACATGAACAAAACGACCATTTGCTAAGTGCCATAAGTAGGGAACAGAGTAAGAACTTGGAAATGATGATGTAACATTTTAGATACACTCCGAGCTATCTCAGCGTAAGTTAAGTGAAAAGCATTACAGAGGCACATTAAGTTGCATCTTTGTAGGGAATAAAGAGCTTACAAATCACAAAACCTGCTACGCCTTGGCAATGAGTGAATAAAAATGCTGGCATCGTACCATGCTGTGGGTCAGATTCCTCTCTCAGCACAGCAGCCCTATTCAGTTTCACTTCAGGAACAGTTTGGAGAACTTTAACAGGATTGATGGAGTGATTTGTTTTGTTGCAAAGACAGCAATATTTGGGATTTTAGTTTTTCCCTTCAGAGTTGGGAATTAAATATGGCAACACGGAGCTTAATCTCTAAGATTTATAGAAACAAGTTGACAAAAGTGGCTCACTCTCATCAGTGTTGCTCTATCAGCTTTTCTCTCTAATACCCAAGAACATTTTGTTAGACAAATCATCATAGTTTACTGCTCGCATTGGATGAGCAGCTTAAAGTGCTCTACCTAGCCAGGTCAGCCTGATGAAGAAGGCACCTGGATGCCAAACCTGGAGTGTTGAGGCTCACAAGGATCGTCTGGAGCATAAACTCTTCGAAACAGCTCCAATAATCTATGCTGCTGTGTAGGTATTGTTGATGAGAAGCTGTACTAAATCTAAGACGTATGGCATCCGCTGCCCTATTCATTAGGCCAGTCGCCTTGCCAGAGATGGAAATCAGAGTGTTACACATGATGGATTCTTCAAAAATCTGTCAGACTTTTCTTGTCACTTATTTATCCTCCAGGCACTTACAAATTAATTCTCTTTGATAGTATTTTTCTGGGCAGTGAAGCTAAAGCAGCTATCTCCAGTTGCCTGTACCATCCTTTTCACCATTTTGTGAAGCTAGGTATGGCATTTGCCCTCCTTAGACTTCGGGGGCCTCCTCTCCTCTTTGAAAACAAGCTTGCCTATGGGAACCAAGTCAATCATCCCATTTTGTCCTGCAGTCACTGCTGTGGCACAGCTGACATTTGTTTGATTCAGCATTTCTCTGATATTAGCATTTGAGAGCATGCAGAAGAAAGACTTCCTCTTTTCCTAGTTAGCATTCAAGTTGTAACTGGAGCAAAAAAGACAGAGATGTCCAGGCTTAGCAGGATTATAATTAAAAGAGAGTAAAGAAATTGCGAACAAAGGTGAAAAATAAAAGGAAGGTATGAGAAAGAAGATCTAGAGTGTCAAGGAGTGAAAAGAAGTGGATCTCTTGTTTTAAATCATCCTCATGATTTTATGTCATTTTTATCTACGGGTCTCATTCACTTCCACCATTTTTATCTTAAACAGGAGAAGGAAGTTTTACCACAAACTCCTACAAAATACAAGCATTATGATTTGCTTCTTCTAGGACCATCAGGGTGTTACAGTAGTACTGGGCTTCCAGTTTATGTTGGAGTGGATTTTACTTGGGCTGATGGCTGTAGCTCATGGCAGTAACTTCAGATGAGATCCCAGTGTTCCTGAATTGTGGTTTAGTTGCTGAAAGGAAAATTCATTACAGCTCAGTACTGGACGTTTGGTAGAACCTCTCCTTGGCAGCGTGTTGTTAGAAATCTCCTCTAATACTGTGGTTGGAACATAGCAGCCAATGTACTCGGCAGCAGACCAAAGACCAGAAAAATGTAGGTTTTTAAGTCCTCATCTCTTATGTAATGCACTGTAGTAAGTGATTTGGTTGTCTGTGCTACAGAGGATGAGTATTATTCTCTAAATGGTGCATTTGTTACCCAAATGTGTTGCACTGAGTTCGCTGCTGAATTACTACCATCAAGCTGCTGATTTGAATGGGTTTTGTTTTGATTTTTCTTTCTTTTTTTTTTTTTTTAGTTTAATGGCCTATTTTTCTAAACAACTATAGTAAATAACTGCTTTCTGTTTTCCAACCTGTTTTATGGATATCCAGTATACAGAGTCATTTTTCTGAAACACGATTGTTTCTTTAATAGTTGTGAAGATTTCTAAGACCTTTGCTATTATCCTCCCTTGTTTTGACTTACAGTATGCTGCATTTATCAGATAGATGCTATTTGTTTGCTATGGCTTAGAGTGAATATGCCGTATATATCGTAAAAAATTCCTATAAAAATGGATAACCTTCAAAACGATTTTGAGTAATATATATATATTACCCACTTTCTCTTCTACAGTATCCTATTGATTTTTGTTTGAATGAAGAAGAGGTTAACCTGGTTATGCCAAGCGATTCTGTTCTGTTTTATGACATCATGTGAGGTTTTGCTGTGAGCAGTGTAGAAAACCATCTGAGAGCACCGTTCCATATTTGATTTTGAGATGCACATCACACATCTTCCAACAAGAGCTAGCTGAGCAGCATGGGAGACCCATACAGCCTGAACTCTGCTCATGCACATGTGAAGCTTCTGGCCTATTTGAAGCAACACTTTTATCATGATTAAATGGACAAAATTATTTTGGGTGTGAGGGAGCTTTCATGTGTGGTCTTTAGGAATATTTCTTAGCACTGAGTAGGATAAACGTACTTCTGTGCTGCATCTTATGCATCTGGAAAAAACATGTGGAACTCAACTATTTGTCGTATGTATTTACACTGAAGTAGGTAAGAGATTTGTAGGTCACTTAATTTAATAGAAGAAAGTGAAAATGTAGTAACTGCTGGATTTTATAACAGGGAGTTACATCAACAAAGAATATAGTCGGTGGTAGAAAATAAGAATTGTGGCATTCGTAGCTGAAGATAGGTAAGCATCCAAAGTAATTTGAAAAAAAAAATACTGCAGTGAGGGATGTAATATCTAATATATTTCTCTTAGAGAAAGCTTAACTGTGAAACAAATTGTGTCCTTGGGGCAGATTCATATCCAGTGTAAGTTGCTATACCTCCAGTGTTTCGGAAGAGCTATGACATACTCTGTCAGCCAAAAAGATCCTGTCTGAAATCAAAACCATCCAGAAGGACAAGTAAGGCATCCTGGAATTCAAACACTCCCCACTCAAAGAATTGTTATGATCAAATATTTAGAAATTTAGCCTTGCTGCCAAACCACGTAACATTGAAACATTGATTATAAAGCTGTTTCACAGACACGGCTCTAGGACATGGGCACAACAGTTTTTCATAATCATTTATCATCATCATTTATCAGGTTTGCTTTAAGCAAAATCTTTTATTAAATCCCATTAAAAATATCACTCCTCCTTAATTACCCAAATAATATATTTCTAGTAAAATAAAAGTATAATCAGTGTTATCATTGAGCAAAAAAGCACGCATAAGCTCGTGGATCAGCCCAAATGTCATTTTAATATTTTCTGCAATTTTGAAAATTGGAAAGAAGTTTCTGGAAGCATTGCAAAACTATCAGAGGCATTGTCGATATTCTCAAAACATTCAGTATTCAAGAAAAAGCCCTTTCTCATACAGAAACCATTGTATAACAAAGTTGCAGTCTCCAGTTAATACAGGAGATTTTCACTGTGCATTGAATCCCAAATTTGGAATTATCTCCAGCAGCCTTATCCTTAATTACCTCCCTCTCTGATAAGTAACTCTTCAGCCATCTTCTGGGTGACACATGAAAATGTCTAAACAGTACTGTGAGCAATTAGCGTGCTATAACTCACCCAATATGCAGATTAGAACACATCTAATACTGAGATAAACAACACGTGAACGGGTTTTGAATCCATCCGTGCAATCAGCGTTGCATTTTAAGTTTTGCTTTAGTCCGTCTTCTGTTTAAAGTTGTGGAGAGCAGAAAAATAATATATACTGTTAAATTGTTTATTAGCACAAGAACTTCGCACAGTGGAAGAAATGATTGTTTATTGAAACAAGACCTTCAAGGGACTCTTTAATTATAAAACAGCTTGATATTTTAAAGGCAATGACACAGATGACAGAAAGAACAATTTACAATGGGTGGCAGGTTGAGTATAGCTTGAGGCCTATTAATCAGTCATGCATAACAAGTATCCTATAAAGAAATTGGAATAAACAAAGCATAATACTGCTTCTACAAGAGGACTCAAACATACAAGTGTACTTAACTGTTGCATCTCACTATGTTGAGAGCAGCAAAAGCAGTATCTGCATCACAACAGTAGGTAAATAAAACGCAAACACCAGTTCTTCAGCTTTACAGCCTCCTAGTAGCAAAATAATTGCTGGTTCTGAGAACAGGGGAGCATGTCAGCTACACCCCAGCACCAGCTACAGGCCCCAGACAGAGTGCACTGGACTACGCTTTGACAAAAGGCAGTAATTTTTAGTGGCGTGGTGCTTTTATTCATTCTTATGATTATGAAGCGGGAAGTAGAATGAAGCACTTGGTATTGGACAGATGAGATGAGGTATGATAACTTGCATGAGTTTTCTCATGGGATTCAAAAGCTACAAGTAATCCAGACGCTTTTTGACCTGATTTCACAGCACTGATATTGATTTGCTGCATCCCTTGCATTTCAGCTTAGCTGTGATTATATTGGTACCTGGTATATAATTGTGTCTAGCTTGGCTGCAATAGCAGATTTTCTTGCCCTTCTGTCTTCCCCCCAGCTGA
The DNA here is from genome assembly GCA_028571105.1 of Tragopan temminckii. Taxonomy (NCBI): domain Eukaryota; kingdom Metazoa; phylum Chordata; class Aves; order Galliformes; family Phasianidae; genus Tragopan; species Tragopan temminckii. The sequence continues at coordinate 13,081,971 of JAOWBP010004096.1, read as the reverse complement.
GTGGCAGGAAAGCTGTTATTTACAGCAGTAGAAGTGAGGTCTGGTTCACTTGTGATTCCCAAGTGGAAATGTGTGGGCAGATAGCTTTCTTATTAGTGCCATTAAGGGAACAGTAGTTGGCAGCCAACGTTAATGCAAAGGATCTGCTGGAACATTGAAGTTACTCCACAAAGCATATCGACAATGCAGAAGAGAGTTTCTGTGTTGCAATAAATCGCAGAGAATTGCAGAGAGGGATGACCTAACATTTTGCAACGGTAGGATGTATTTCTTCTGGAAATAAGTTGGCTGTAGCCATCTGCATAACCTGGGAAGCTAAAAGGGCAGTGTGTCCCATCCAAAAAATAAACGAGACGAAGCAACTCACGCTGAGTGCAGAGGAAGACCAGATAATTAGCTCAGATTCAATTCTTGGTTTTCAGTTGTCTGAAGTGAAGCTGAGTTGAATCCCTCTCAGATACTTTTCTGAAAGGAAGCAGAGGCACAGAAGAGCTTCTCACAACAACTCTCCTTTGATTATCCACATTCACTGCAAACCAGCACTAACACATCGAGCAAGTTGTGACATTCTGTGGCTTAAGTGTTTAAGTGCTGGCAGGTAAATGCTGGAAATACCATTTCTGCCTGCAATAACACATCCTTCAGTAAATCAAAGCAGACTAATGCACACATCACCCTGTGTAAACAATGTAACTGCAGGGGATAATAGCATGCATAGATAGTGCGTTACGTAACTAAACGTAAAAATAAGTAAATATTCCTCTTCACCCTTCCAGACAGGATGGTTTTGGTCCCTTTTCAAGGCTTTAAAAGACTGTGGGGATAGAGACCAGATTGCTTGTGGTGGTTTTTACCCTCCGTAAAACTAGAATTTTAGCCACTCTTATTTGCAGCATCTCCAAATTAGATGCATTTTTACCTCATTAATCACTGCTAGGAAATATCATATTTTATTCACCCTGAGCCCAGAGTCTGATCCCCATCATTAACTGCCATCTGCTGCTTTGTGATAAAGTTATCCTCAGGCTTCCTCTATCTGAGTCAGGTAAGAATGTCAAAATAGCATTATTAAAATTGGAAAGACTGCTTTGTCATTAGCATCTCTGGAATCACAGGGACTGGATGGAAAATTAGATGGGTTAGGCTGTTTACAATATGCAGCTTGGTTTTGTTTGTTAGATACTGCGGTGACAGGCACCCCTGATTTCCAGGCTTCTGCAGGGCTCTGGTTGAGGGCTAATCCAGTACAAGACTACCAGGGAGTAATCTCTGGGTTGTGTGGCCTAATGCCTATCTGCAGCTCATCTGGTAGTGCTGAGGGCATAGCAGAACTCCAGCGAAGAGCCCCCGGAGAAAAAGAAAAGTAGTTTAACATGAAATTGCTGATTGCTGGGAAAGAACAGCCTTGATAAAATAACCACACGCCAACCTCAGAGCACCATCAGCACTGACCTGTTGGCAGTAGCGTGCCCAGCAGCACCAGGAAACCACGGGGTCCCTCGAGGGATGGGGACCTCAGGTAACAGGGAAAGGGATTCGATAGCATGTTAGTTTTAATTACATTATTAATTCCTTCTTTAGTCGAACGACTTGGATTGTTGTGCAGGTGACACTTTAACTGGGCTAGTTCTGTCTTTAACTTGATTCTAATTGAAGAAGCAGTAAATTCTTGCAGCTGTGTCTGAAGTGTTTCTCCCTTTTGGCCATAGCAAGCTTTTGAATGTAACGACTCGAAAGGCCTTCCTGAGTCCTCTGTTAATATCTCCTACCACTGTGAACACATAATCTCTTTTTAATAAACTTTCACATTCCTACTTAATAGTAGTTAGGGTTTATGAGGCTTTTCTGAACACCTCAATAAAGAGAGGTTTGGTTTTATTTTGTTTTTTAACTGTTCGTTTGTAACCATGAGCTGCTTTCTGATAGGATGGGGATAGAAGCTGTCCCCGAAAGGGACACTGGATGTCTGTCCACAACTGTCTGAGGTTAGACACCAACGCATGTGCAGGATCAGACCCTGAGCCAAGTGAATGAGCACACCCAGCGCTTTGAGGGCTCAGTGCTGATGCCCTCCAGCAGCACTGCCTCCTGCGAGTTAATGAAGATTGGATCTCATCTAGATATATAGCTTGAACACACCGAAACCTCCTTAATAAATTTTAGGGTAGATTTCAGTATGGAATTACAGTGCAGGTCTCTAGCCATTAAAAAATGAATTATTGTTACGGATGTAACTCAGCAGCAGAGCACCCTGACAGCAATGGCTTGAGCTAATTCCCCCAAAGATTAGTCTCTGTTCCTGGAAGATAAGTGCTCTTGCCTTGTTTCCTTGTGTTGGATTTTTATATAGTGCCTTTTGTAGCACTGCACCATTTTCATATGCATGTACCACACAGTACGGCGTTGGCAATGTCAGAGAAGGTATTATATCACACCTAATTTGGAAAGGCTTGGTGAAGGTTATCTCTGCCCCAAGCAAAGATACTAATGGGCTGAATACGAGGCTGTTAGAATAATTTCTACAGAATGTTGTATTAAACATTTTTACTTTCCCCCTTCCTCTGTGCATGGATTTCTAGATATTTTTAAAAGAAAATAAAAAGGACAATTTAGTAGTGAAATTAGAAAAATATGGAATATAGAAGTTGATTACAGATAGCATATCCAGAGACAGGCTTCAGTTTGGTTGGATGCCTTAAATGCTCAAATTATTAGCTACTATTGATAGGGTTCGACTTGTCGGCCATGATAAGTGATCTGTGCTAGGCATCTTGGCAATCCGGTTCCAAACTTTTGTGATTGGATGCTCAATCTCCTGTAGTTATTTTTCCTCCCCAGATGGCTAAAAGGCGATTCACAGAATGTCGTATTTTTTACCCTTCTGTTTTTACTTTGAAGATGAAATTTATTTTACGCCAATGACCCAAAGCACTGATTGATCTGATAACTTTTTCCTTCTAATATATATCTTTAATCTGCCAGAAGCAAAACACAAGGAGCAAGAGGTGACTTTTTTCAGAAGGTGATCCTCTGTTTCTTGATGTTTGTAGGAAGATAAATACAAGAGGCTCCAACAGGGGAAGCGTCAGTGCAGAATGCTTGTTAAAATCCTTATGAATACACTGCATGTGCAGAATGGTGGTATGTAGGAAAAGTCTCTAACATTCCTATTTTTATGATAGGTCTTTTTCTTTAGGTTTTTGTAATGCTGTTTCGCCATCAGTGACAATGTGGTTGTCTGAGTGTTGGGTGTCCTTGGATGCCTGTCCTTGGACATCTGGATTCAGCCAGACCTCTCTCCTGTTTAGCAGCATGTTGATGTAGATGGCACTGAACTCGCGGGGTAACATTCCCTTTCCAGAGTTCAGTTCTCTGTACTGTTTTAAGATGTATAAAATACAACTGGGGGGAAGAAAACGATGAGAGAGAGAAGTTGTTCATCTGTAGAAAGGGAGAAGCAGCTTATCTCTGCTGGTGGTTTTGTAAAGCTTGTTCAGATGTAACGCCTTTCCTGATAGCAAGTTGCTGTCATTTTCTTAAGGAAAAACACTTAAGGTATCTGCCTTCAAAGAAGTAAATACACCTTCATGGTAACTTCCCATTTTAGTAGCCTTCCCTTGTTCCATTGCTGGTAATTTCACAGATTTCCACTTTTATGTTGTTTCCCCCCAACATTTTTTTTTAAGCAGATTTAAAATTGCTAATTGCACCTATCCTGGGATGTGTGAGGTGTATTTCATAAAGACAAGCAGTTCAATTAACTTCATATGCAGACAAAGCTCATAAAGTTCGAGCCCAGTACTTAAAAGGGGATGCACAGAACAACTTCTGGCTTTTTTTTTTTTCATGAACAGAAAGGCAAATCATTTGAGCAGGACCTAATGCATAATTTTATTGAACATTTTTTGCCAGCTGTACTCAGGGGTGTGTGATATGAAAATTGGTACTGCATTTGGCAGGCAGGCTATCCCACTGATTTCACGGATGAAACCAGTTGCACGAATCCAGAGCAGGCTGAGTTGGGGGGATGGTGGTAGGTGATTGTGTATTGTACAACCTCCCAGGCTCTGTGGGGCAATTAGAAATGCAAACCTGTTACCTTGGCAACTGCAAAACTGGATCTCTTTGGATAAGGCAGCAGCATATAAAATTTTTTCTCATTCACCTTCCTATAGTTGTGCTGTTGAATTGCATCTGATATCTTCTTCTCCGCTGAAAAGACCTCAGATGACTATAGAACTAATAAATAACGGCAATTGTACAGAGTTGTGCTTCCAAAATTTCACTCTATGGGCCATTCCTGAGCTGTTGAGTGCCAGCTGACTGCAAGATGGTGGTTCACCCCCTGTATTTCCTGCTGTTAATATTTCACTAAAAGGCAGCTAAAACATTAAGTGTACTCCTAATAACTCCAGAGAACAATGAAATCAACATCAAATATTCAAACTGCTAATACCAGTCTTGTTCTCTCATGGGTTCTTTCTTTCCCATCCTCTCTTTTGCTGTAGTCAGATGCTCTCAATTTTGTTCAGTTTGAATGCCTGGCTGTACTGGACTACCATAAAGCCATATTAGTATAGCTTTGTAGGTTTGCTCTGATGTTGAAAGTGGGGAACTCTGCTTTGTATGGAGGAGGATCCTTGTCTGGAATACAGCAGTAGTAAGATTAATACCAAAGGACTTTGGCGTCCATTTCTTTAGGTTTGTCCTGGTTTGGGCTGGCATAGAGTTAATGGTTTGGTGCCGTGTGATGGATTTAGGATGAGAATAGTGTTGCTAGCATACCAGCGTTTTAGTTGTTGCTGAGCAGTGCACGCCCTGAGACAAGGATTTTTCTGCATAAGGATCTGGGAGGGGACAGATTCAGTGTAGAAGTGATACAGCAGGGGCTTTGTATACAGAAAGATCTGGCAAATATATTCAAAACCTTAGCGCTAATATGATTTTTTGTTTGTTTGTTTTATTAATATTCTCAGTTACTGCTCAGCATCACCGTGATGTTTGATTTGGATTGATGTTTGATTGGAACAGGTCCAGAGGTGGGCACTGAGATGATCAGAAGGCTGGAGCACCTCTCCTCTGAGGAAAGGTTGAGGGATCTGGGCTTGTTTAGCTCGGAGAAGAGAAGGCTCTGGGGAGACCTCATTGTGGCCTTCTAGTACTTGAAGGAAGCATAGAAACAGGAGGGGAAAGGGCTGTTTACGAGGCTGGCTAATGATAGGACAAGGGGAAATGGTTTTAAACTGAGATGGGAGGTTTAGGTTGGATATTAGGAGGAAGTTTTTCACACAGAGGGTGGTGAGGCACTGGAACAGGTTGCCCAAGGA
>JAOWBP010004096.1:13055083-13067647 GCA_028571105.1 Tragopan temminckii | reverse complement strand
CGTATAGGTTTGTGCTGCCTACTGTCCCCACTTCCATCTCTTTAATTGATTTTTGAACCACCCCAATTCCCATATTAATTTGTCTGTAGTAGGCTTAATTGCATTCTAGTACATTTTTTCCCAACGAACTGAACTTTTTAATGAGTATTCACTTCTTAATAACAGATTTAAAAAATAGACTATTCTTTTGTGGGAGAGGGCAATGAAGCTCCTCCCCTTAGCATCTATATTTGTATATGTGAATATATAATATATATGTGTTTATAAATATATACATGGACATTCTTAATAGTTTGATTTGGACACTAACTAGTCCTTTTATGTATTTCTGTTTGTTATAAGTGAGTCGTATGACATTTAATGTATATACTGCCTTTCTCTCCCTTATTCCATCTGAGCAGGGCAAAGACAATGAGGAGATGCAGCAACAAGAGGACTTCTTAAATCTGTTGCGTGAAGAAAGTAAGTCTTGCATTGTGCCCAGTCAACCCCAGAAGACAGAGCTAAAAGCAGCACACATTTTCATTAGCTTCATGTACTCAGTGCTCATTTGCTGAAGAAAATAGTACACAGTCCCAAGGAACAGAAAATGAGAGTGCAAGAAAGCAGTGCAGCCCCTAAGTTGTGTAAATGATGACAGCAACTGCAGTCAGAAGTAAGTTTGTCATGGCCCTGTGCTGGCTGGCTGAGGCTTTGGTCCCTGCTTTGGAGAGTTCAGCTTCCAGCCTGTGGCTGTGTGAGGTTCTGGCACGAGGTGCCTCTGCAGCCTGGCTCTCAGGGCTCTGTGCTGGCCAGGAGGCTGAGTCTCCAACCGGCTCTGCTCCCAGCATGGTTTTCAGCAGAGCCCTCTGACTCATTCTGTATTTCTACCCTTATATTTGCTGTCCCTACTCACCAGAGTGAGAAGAGGGTGCTCTGTGATCTGATGGAGGTAAAAATGCAAGAGAACGCAGCATGATGGATACATATAGGTCCGAATCCTGCAGTCAGCTCTGCCAGTGTGGTGGTGAGCAGCTGCACTGAGCCTTTGGCAGCACTGAGCATGTAGGACTTTTGTTCAGCTCAAAGAAAAGATTACTCTCTAGAGCTGTTATTGTTTCAGCTTCTTTATGCGGGATCCAAAAGCAAGCCATCTTCAAATTAATGCTTTTTACCATTAGTAGCAATGGCAAAACTCTTACACAATGGAGCTAATAGCTAAAGCTTGAACACATGGGTTTTATCAGATCACGAAGTTTAAATCTTTCCTTTAGACTTACAGTCTAGTAACGAAGGTTATTCTAATTACTGTGATATATTGTTTCTACTTTGCTTTACCGGTGAACTCTGTCATGTTTGCTATCATCCTTTTATGAATTAAGTATGTCTGATCTCGTATTTTTTTTCTTTTTGGCAATCCAGTATACAAAAGACCGAATATCTGTTAATTGGGGCACCTGTTCTCTCTAGAGGTATTACTGGTTTTCCTCAACTTGAAAAATGATGACAATTAACTTAACTCGGAGATGCAGAAGCATTTCAGTGTATATTAGAGCATGATGACTTTTAAAGAAGGAAAGAGCCTATTGTTATGTAATTATTTTAACTGTTAATGGGGGAATAAAATTCAGCTCTTAGTCTTCTAGATACAAGGATGGCAACAGAGGAGGTGGTTCAAATCCCACCAAATCTACCTCCCTCTGTACCAGCCAATAACACATGCTATAACCCCAAGGCAGGTTATAATCCTTGTTTTATGGCTACTTGGAAGGTATCTTAAAGCACTGTTGTTTTACTGCAACTGATGAAATAGCACAAAAAATGAGACACAGCTGATGTTATGTTTCATTTATTTATTTGTGTACAAAGAAGCACTGTGATTTGTTGCCATTTCCAAGTGCCTCATTATCTTGCCACTGTCCCTAGCAGATCAATTACAGCAGGGGTGGAGCTGACGAGATAACTAGAGTGGAAAAATTACCCCCATATAAAATTTGTTCCCAGGTGTTTGCTGGCATGAAGCAAGATAAGTAATGTAAAGGACAATGGCCAAATTTATAAAGGAAAACTTTTAAAAACCTGTTAGTGACGAGAAGATTTAATCCATTCCATAAGCATTGTCTACTGTGGTTCGATGTCCTTCTATTGAAAATGCATCTTCAGTTTGGAAAGACAATGACAAATTTTAGAAATAAATAAATATACACCCCAAGAAAAGCTGTTATGAACATCCCGTATCCCAAGTCAATTACTTCAGCTTTGTAACTTACTGCAGAACACTTTGAAAACAGCTCTTTAAATGTAAGACTCCAGGGTGTAGTATTTCATTCTGAATTTTCAGCGTGCCTGCAGTAAACAAGCACTGTAAACACTTCTGCTTTTCTTGTTTTGGACAGTTAGTCATAAAAAGTACATCCAGCCACAGCAGTGATGGTGAGTATCCTGCAATTGTGTACGAAAACGTTAAGTTAGACAAAATGAGTAGTAACATAATGTTGAAGTGTACAGGACTGCAGTAACTTACATGCTGCTGTAACTGCAGGGGCAGTGAAGGTCACCATGCATGGGAGGTGGATGAGTGGAGTCCGGCCAGAGGCGTGGCAGCAGAGGACGAGCATCCCGGTAGTTTTACAGCAGGAGCAATGACCCTTGCTTTGTTTCTGCAGGTAAGAAGGTTGTACTGAAACCAGAAGGGACTGTTCTGATTTACTATTGCAGGAGAAAAATGGAACTGTATTGAACTGTGCAAAGTTACTGAGTAACAGTAAGACTGCAATCCAGAATGTGCGGTGTTAGATGAGGCATAAGGTTGAAAGGGCAATGGAAAACTTCTACTCGGCTCAAAAACCTTCAGCGTTTTCTCTCTCTGTTAACAATTCCTTGCTTATGATTTAACTTTGTTCTATTTCAAATGCCACTTTTAAGGTACAAGGCACAGCATTAGTTTAGGACAATGATCTCAACTGACACCAAAGGGGGGTGATGCTCTTTTGCGGTGGCTTTCAGGTAGTGACCTTTTGCTCAGTTAAACCACAAGTGTCAAATATGCTTTTTCATCCTCTAGTTATTACAGACCACATCAAAGACCACCTCTGGATTCAGTGTCTGATAAACCATAGGCTATAGGCAAAAGATACAAAGCAGGAATCCACGGAGGTGGGGCTCAGAGAAAGCAAACTGCAGTGGTTTGTACTCAAATATTTCCTTCTCGTGCTGCCCTTACTCCTACAGCTTCCTCTGTTCTCAGATGCAGTAAAAAGCTTTTTCAGGGATATTCTATCTTTATGTCTCTGTCACTTTAGATAACTTCCTAGAAGATCTAAGGAAAAAAACCCAAACCACCAACTCAAGGAATTTGGTGCTGGTTTTGTGCTGGAAAAAGAATTTCCAGACAAAGACAGAATAACGTCATAGTGCTATGGTGACCGTTCTCTGCAAGATTTTAATTCTACCCAGCTTTCTGTTAGTTGTTCTGGTCCGGGTTCTGGCTGCTATTTATTATTTCACCTGCTGGGCCCTTTGGCAATGTCTAGGATCAATTGACAGCACAGGAAAGCACACAGAGCATCCCACTTCCTTCCCTGTAGATAAGGAGAGCTCAGACAAAAATGAAAATAGTTTCTTACAGACCTTAAGTCGTGCTACTAGGAATGCAGCACCCTGAAGATACAAACCTTGCCAATAAAGCCTGCAGTTGCAGGCTAATGTGCAGGAGGACAGTGCAAACTGTTGGGCAGCTTGGTCTGGAGGAGAGTGTGTTTGAAGGACATGAGGGCACTAAATTGTGGACTGAGATTTTATGAGTCAAGGCAACAAGTAGTCGACATATCTGTGTAGCTATACTTCCACAGCACTTAAGCATAGTGGTTGAGCACATCAGACATGACCACGGACTATGGCAGTACTCGCTGTTAAAAGGCATCCTGTAATCAGCCGTGCCAGCAGTGAGTGCTGCACGATGACAGCAGTGCAGTCCTCTAGCTTCCCAAGGTGGGTCACTCTGATTGACGTTCGTTCAGCCTGTTTCGGTTACAATGTGCATTTTTTTGTGGATGTCTCTTCTACGTAAGCTGAAATGATGATGGTAGGTGGAGAAGGTGAACAGGTGAAGCAGAAAGGAAGTGCAACAAAAATCCATTAAAGCTTCTGTGCACAGTCCAGCCTAGGGATGTCTGACCCAGGTCGGCTCAGTGCAACTCCTAGAAGTGTGGCAAAGCATAGCATTACTGTTAGCTGAATAGATGCTGAATAATCTACTGCTACTTTCCTGTGTGGTCAAATATTATTTACCTCTCTGACCTCCAGTTTGTCACTCTATAAACGTGGCATGATGATGAAGGCTACAATTCATCTCTGTTGCTTAGAGCAGTGTGGGAATTTTTTTGTACTTAGCTCTGGCTATTCCAGCAATTGACAGTCTCAGGGTCATTTTGTAGTCCTCTGTTCTTGCCTTATTGCATCAGGAAGGTCTATGCCCAGACAAAAGGTAAAAGCCCATACATCCTTTATTTGAGCATTTCACAAATAAATTACAAGTTTCTTTGCAACCACGTCATAAATCAAAACGTTTATTTACACCTCAGAAACAGCAAGCAATTCAGCAACTAGGGCCCAAAGAAACAACTGGAAAAGTAGCTGAAATAAGTATCTTTGAAAATCAAACAAAAATATTTTCCTCCTTGCTCGAGCTTTAAAAAAAAACATAAAAAAATTCTTGGTGATAAGGTAGAGATTGTTACGGGGCAGATTGTTATGATTTCTGTCTGAAATGGCAGTAACAACACAGCTTGTTTGTACTGAATTCACCATCAGAGTTCACCAGACATGCTCTCATTCTACAGTCCTGAACAGGATGTGCATGCATGTACATACACGTCTGTCTTTACATTCATTTTAGCCCCAAATCATCAAATACAGTCACTTACTGATGCAGAGAAGGAGTACAGTGTTCAAATGTTGAATGAAACTTTCCTGAATAGCTGTCCATTGAAAACAGTGATGCAGTTATTCTGGCTATAAACCCTCCCATTTTCACTACTGATGACCAGCTTATACACAGACAACTAAAAATGAGTCAGTAAACAGTTATAAATATCTTCAAATGATATAAATTTTATTAAGCGAGGACAACTAAAGGTTAGCATAAGTACAACATGAGAGTTGGAATAAGCCTGGATTTCAGTGTGGGGGTTTTTTGGTTGTGGGTTTTTTCCTTCTTTTTTTTCCTTTTAAAAATCAAACTGGTTCAGCGTACATCACCCAAGCTGTTCCTCAACTTGTGTTCATCCATGATTCATGGGATTAAACTGCTTATTTCAAGTCCCCATGTTGTATTAGTCTCCATCTGCATATTTTATATATATATATTTATATATGTATGTGTATATCTCTATATATCTACATATATACACACACATAGCAATTGTGCAACTAATAACTTTCCACCGAGAGTGGATGAGTATATCCATTCCATTCGGACAAATACAAACCAACTAGCATATCCTGATGTGAAAACAGTGTAGTCGATGGTTGTATGTTTGACAAAGTAAAACAGTCAGCTATACCTGCTTTAAATAGAATAGCTGTTACAACTACTGCTGAAATACTTTGCATGTTAACCCTAAATATTGTAGGTCACAGAATTGATAGAAAATTATTATTATTTTAGTTATTTATCTTTTTGGCACCATTGGACAGTGTCTCTCTCAGACAATTGAGTCTCTGAAGATGTATTAAAGGAAAGATAGGATCAGAGTTTTGTCCTAGACTTGGTGTTCTCAAGACGATGTGACTGTTTAATATCGTTTATCTTGTGGTCTTTATTTTAATTAAATGAGTCATTATTAAATTCATTCAAAAAGAAACTTGGCCTTTAGATAACTGGTGTCGAAAAATTACTTGTGTACAAAATCCTGTGTTCTGGAAGCAGCTGAGACAGACTGGCAGTTCTCTCAGTGTCTCAACAAGAAGCCTGACAAAGGAAAGACCAACAATGTAAAAGTTGTTACTATAACTCCAAATGCTCACTCTGTTATAGTGAGCAGTTAAGCTAGGTCCCTATGATCTAATTTGAAGCCCATAATTTAATAAATGAGGTTTGTATTGCAGAGATCCCTAACTGAAATGACTACATGAGAGACTGGGACAAATTATTTGACTACAGGCCACAGCCGTTTCAAATAGAGGTTAAATCAAATTGGGTTGGTTTCCCTGGGGACCCATTAAAGTCATCAGTGAAGGAAGTGAGTGCTCTGTGGGAAGCATCTGGGCTGTAGGCTTCTTTGTATGTCACAAAAGACAAACATTCAATTATATATAAGCAGTCAACAATACTGTTACAAATATTGCTGCTTCACTGTTTGCAGCACATCAGTAAAACCACTGTGTGGGGAGGTCTAAATGAACATTTTTGTTTAAGTATCACTAACTGATGCTCAGTAACTGATGCCTAGTAACGGAGTTGCTCTTTGATTTACACCAGCGTTAAGTGTGATGAGAACAGGGCTCAGAAAGTGTAATAGTCAGTGTTCCACTCACAGCTAATTTTCCTTGCTAACCAGTGGGAAATTCAGCTGATTTCCCTTTGATTTCATCTTCAGTCCTGCAGTTACTGAACAAAATGTACATTCATAAATGCACGTAGGCATATTGCAAGCACACGCATGAGGTGTACAGAGTTCAGTTAGCAAGTGCACCACAGAGGAGACCTTCACCTTGCTAATAAACTCTTACTGATTAACATTATACCCAATTTGTGTTTTAACAGCAAATATTTTGTAAGTGAAATGACTTTTGCACAAGACATTCTATGCGTGTTTCAAAAGGAAAATCAAGTTCACTGCCTTTCTGAGTGCAGACAGCACCGTACGTCTGCAAACATACAAAACTGCAATAAACGTTGTAGTGACCAAGCAGGTAAGGTAGGAATAAGTGCTGTATTACAAACTCAGCAAGCCTGGCTGAACGAATGCTAAACAAAACAAACAAAAAAACAAACTAATTTTGCAACTTCTGTGTTTCTTTCATAATGTTGTGAGAAAGTAATACATTATTTTTTCTTTTGTTACAGGAAATGAGAATCATTTTTTAAGCCTGACCCCATGATCTTCTTCAGGTAAGAAAACTCAAATTCTGATATGGTTCCTCATTTGTATATTGCCACAGAAAGTGACACAATTGCTTGTTAAAAAGGGTTGGTTCTCAGGTACAGGTTTCAGGTTTCTCAGAGGAAACATTAACATGGCAGCTTCATCATCTCTTTGTGTGCTTAGGTAGTCCAGTGATTAGCTCAGTCAGAAGCCTAGAGATGCACTGTAAAGGCTGGGAGGCTTTAGTTTGTCTGGAGAAATAGTGGTACTGGTGAATGAAGGCTTTGATGCATCTCGATTCAGAGCTTCAGCCATTGTACTGACTTTTCTACATGTCAAAAGGTTGCAGTATTATCCGAGAAGAAAGACCTCTTGTCCTCGGGTACAGATTGGTAGTAAAAGTCTTCCCATTGTTAGTGCAGTTCCAGGCAGAAGAAATTTTTCTTTGCTCTTGATTTTGGATGCCCTTGGAATGATTCACCAAATGCTGTGTGAACCTTGGTTTAAATTAGAAAAGGGTATCTTTATCTGGTACTTGATAGGGATGACATTAATGTCAATGGGTGTCTTTCCAGAGGTGGGTTTTGCTGGAAAGGGAGAGGAAGAAAGCAAGTAGAAAAAGAGCATTTGCAGGGGGAGAATATTACAATCTCTTTTATTCAAGATAGAGGTTTTGTAGATTAAAGCAGAGGGTGCAGTTCATCTTTGGGTTCATTTGGATTCATTCATTAAACATGTATCCTGAAAATCCAGTGGCGTTATGCATTCGTTGGTTTTTCCTTTTGAAAACTTTGCATAAAAATTTTATTTTTAAAAAGCCGTGATTGCTGATGACAAAGCAGCAGCCCGTGGTTACTGTGAGGTATGGGCAACGAAAGCAAACTAGAAGCACGCCCATGTGTTCATGTCTGAGATCAGGCACTTCTCTCCGGAATGCCTGTGGCTGCCTGTCTGCCTGCTCCTGGAGCCCTTGCTCCATAGAAGCTCCCACTCACAGCACTGCTTTGCTAAGTGAAACACGCAGAGCTGCTGCTAGAGAAGCCAGGTCAGTGGGAGATTCCACTTGGGCAGGACTGCAGGAGTCACTGGAAGAGAGAATTGGTTCCTGCATGAAGGCAGCTTGTATCTTACCAGGAAATTTACAGCGCTAGGGAAGTTCAGACCACAAACTGTTTTTTCCCTCTGTTGCCATTGTTATTACTTTTGATTAGAAAACAAAAGAAAACAAAAAACGGTTGTCGTATTTGGTACAATATAGGAAGTCAGAGAAAAGCTATTGTACAGCAATTTTTAACCACCAACACACATTTAATATCTAGTGTAGCGTTATGGAGAACTCAATGTATGTTTGGAATTTTTAATGCTTCCAAAAAACTTTACTATTGAAACATATATGTGGTGTGGAAGATATGCTCATAATTTCACTGTAGTAAAGACAACATACAGTATGACTCATAGGTACTGTAAAAATGCTAACTAAAGAATGCAGCTGCAAAGTACTATTGCATAAGGAAGCTTTCTTGTTTAAACTTTAAATAAGCAAGTTTATTAAAATATTCTAAGACACTTACCTTACCCTAGTTACTGGCAAGCTCTAATAAAAGCCACAGTCTGTCACTAGTATACTTTTTTTTGTGTTAATTTTATAAAAATTTGGTGTGAGCTCTGATGGATCATTTACAATTTATTAACAAGATGATCATCTTGATACAGTTAAGTTTTTTTCTTTTCTTTTAAACCTTACATGCTCACAGCATAAAAAAGGATTCATAGTCATATGTAACGAACACCCTTTTTTTCCCCATGTCTGCAAACAAGTGTGGTAAGTTTACACACACAAAGAAATGCTCTTGTTACTCTTAACTGGAAACTGCGTGTACACGTGTATGTATGTATATATATATTCAAAACTATAGATATGTGTGAATACACTTAGATAATAGGGCATCTGTTTTCCTCCTTGCACTGATATGTGTAATGACGGCTGTGCAGAGGCTGAGAGAGAGGCCAGTGCTTCTGAGAAGCACCTTGATTTTGCTGTTATAATCAGCTTCTCATATGCAGACAATACCTTCTTTGTCTGCAGAACTGACAAAGGACTTAAATTTTGTAAACTGCCCCAGCAAATAATTATCTGCAAGAGCATAGAGGAAGCTGACTTTAGCCCCTTTAAAATCAGCCCAGCATGTCCCATTGCTGTAGGTGGTGACCATATGGTGCTGGTTGCACTGAGTGCTTCCCCTTGCCTCACAAATCTGAGCTCGCGTTCCCTCCCAGCACTGAGATGAAGAGCTGTGCTCCTGCTGAGTCTTAAATTCAGTTTTGGGGCATAAGGTGAGAAGTCTGGATCAGAAGCAAGCCAGGGGGACTTGCATTTCCTGTTTGCTGAACCTGAGGTACAAGAAGTGATGCTGCAGAGCCCTGGGCCTGGCTTATTTGGTGTCAACAAAGTGGCTTTTTTTCAGTGGTATGACTGCAATAGGCTCTCCTTCTGGCCACACTATAAACAGCAAGTACAGTAGGTTTAGCCATGTCGAATAGTTATGATTCATCTGTGGCTGTATTACTCTGCTTTGTCAGTTGCACATTCCAGATGAATATTTTATAAAAGCTAAACCAGTCCTATAACTCTTCTCTCCATATAAATATATATATATATACATACACTCATACATATACAAATACTAACCCACAGACAAAATATTTTCTGAACAGTTGAATAGCAACAAGTCAACAGTTAGAAAAAAATGGAGTCAATCTGTTTTCTCCTCCCCAAAGGTCAAGTTTAGATGTCATGGTCTTTTAACATTCAGTGAAAATTCGCATAAACCTTGCATCTTGCAAGAGGAATCCATTAATAAATGGAAGTTAGGGCAGAGGCTGTCAAACACCAATGTATAGTCGGACAGATTAAGTGAGGTTGCAAATTAAACTGAATCTGGAGCAACTGAGGCCTAGTAGTGAAGAACAGTAACTGTAAACTGCAGTCTTCAGATCTGATGTTTTCTTTTTTCTCGTTGCCATGGCAACTCGGTAGGACAGCTTCAAATGTCAGGAGTTCTTACAGACCTAAACGATGGGAAATGAGTGTGATTATTGCCATGCAGATCGCAGTATCTTTTAACTTTTTGTCTTATTACCTCCCCCAGATTACTGATGGAGAACGTGCACATTTATCAGCAATTCAATATGAATTATCCAGGTTTAGGAACAATTAATTGTGAAGATGGAAATCTCCAGGAGAAAACCCCAAAGTGTTGCCTGGAGCATTCTGAGACCTTTGTGGTGCATTCAGGAAGTTGTAGTGCAGAGGTCTGGGTATAAATCTTGAGCCAGAACCTAATTCTCCCCACTCGGCACCTTGTTCACTTATGTTGGTGCAAGAGTGCGGGTAAAATGTCACTGGGCTTCCTTTGTGTGTGCACGCTGACTAGCAAAGAGCAGACAGACGTATTCTTAAAAATAACAGCCTATTTATGTGTTATGTGACTATTGCAGGGACTAAAAGAGCTGGCATATTTCATTAACGTTGCTACAGAATTGTAAATCTTACCCTTATTATCTAACCTTTTAAATTATTTATTATTTTAAGTGAAGGTAGCACAACTTGAACGGTCCTTCCCATTTCAGATGGGCACCTTGATAATACAAAGGCAGTAAATAAGCATAGAAAACCAAAGATTAGGAACTAATCTAACAGTTGGAGCTAATGGGTTTCTTTCCTCCAATGTCATTTGGCAGCACGAGGACACTACTGAATTGCAGATATTCAGCTTTGCAGTGAAAACACATAAGGCTGATACTAGCTGAACACATAGCTAAATTTCTCAGGAGCTCAGCTTAGAGCTTGCCTGGTATTGATGCTGGTGTGGCTCCTCTCAAGTACAATTTCTGATGGCACACCGTTGGTTTACTGGTTGTTCTGACTTTGGCTGGGATGGAGTTACAGCAGCTAGTACAGTGGTATGTTTTGGATCTGTGATCAAAACAGCACTGAAAACAAAATGATGTTATAATTGTTACAGAGCAGTGCTTACACAGTGTGAAGGCTTTTTCTGTTTCTCAGGCTGCCCTGCCAGTGAGTGTCTGCAGCGCACAAGGTGCTGGGAGGAGCACAGCCAGAACAGCTGACCCCAGGGTATCCCTTACCCTCTGACATCACGTTCCTCAGTGAGAGCTGGGGGAAGGACATACAGAGGTGTACCATTTGCATTCCCAAGTTAGTTGTGTGTGGTGAGCCCTGCTTTCCTGGAAATGGCTGAACAGCTGTCTGCCGATGGGTGAATGACTTTCACAAGACAGATACGCACATCAAAACTGACACATACTCAGGAAATGCGAAATGTTTGTCTAATACGTGTTGCATTTTACTCTTAAATGAAGAAGTACCTATAATTCTGTCACAGATGCAGGAAAAACAGTACCACAGTGGTCATTATGAGATGTCAGCTTGTAATCTTCACTCATTTGCTTCTCCTTTTGGGGCAAATAAAGCTTAATATATTTATTGATAACGCTGTTTTACCTTTTGTTTCTTCTTATTGTTTTGGCATTATTTGAATTGTCTTAAACATTAAATTCTTCCACCTAGGGAGGAGCCTGTCCAGATCGGCTGTGCAGCAAGACAAACACCTGGAGAGCACACAGCAGCCCGTCCTTCCTCAGTTCTCTTAAACAAAGGTCAGTAAAGCAAATTCAGCAAACGTAACAATCCACAGAGGGACGATGGGTGGGAATCACTGAAGTGAGTGCCACTGAGATTTCCAAACAGAATAAAATCTGAAACTGCTTGACATGGGGATTTGTAGCACAAAGAAAATGTCTGTCCACAAAATTAGAACCCAGACTTCTTATTGGAACTTCGTAAGCACAAGTGCCAAAGTTTGAATGTGTTTGGATTAGGGATTGGCTGCTGCTAATTTCTCATAAACAGCTTTTTCTCCTGGGATGACAGAAAGCCTAAGTTCAGGACTCTGATCTCTGAAAAGTAGTATTTCTATGTTGCAGTGAAGTTTATCATCATTAAAGGGCTTTTGTTCAAGCCTGACTCAAAGGAAATAACACTAACTTTTGAACCAGCAAAGCTACTCTGAATCCCTGGAGGTCTCTCTGCGAAGGACAGGCACTTGTATGTGATGAATGAACGGCAGCTGTAGCACTGAATTTCTGTATAGTCCATAGGCTGAAACTTCAGAGAAATTTGTCAGCAAGGGATTTATAAGTATCACACACATTCAAGCAACTAGTGACTGCTTCACCAACAGCTTGTAAATAAAGGGCAATATATGTTGATTTATGAGCAGACTTCAAGAAAAGCATGTATATTTTACACCATGTTGATAGATATAATGAATGTTAGTACCTTATCGCACACCTTGTCTTTCCTGAGTAAACTGCATATTAAAACTAGTTCATTCAGCTTTAGCTACATGGTCTTCTTTTCCTGTACTAGTCGAAGGCTACCTTCTCTCTCTCCCACACATACACACACATACAC
>JAOWBP010004096.1:13037598-13052068 GCA_028571105.1 Tragopan temminckii | reverse complement strand
AAAAGCATTGCTCATTATCATGAATGAATGGTGTTTGTTGGCATTAATATTTTAGCACTGGAAGATTGTGCTTGCTTTGTTGGTCAAAAAAAAAACAAAAAATGAACATGCTGATGGAGTATAATAGCGCTATAGGAATATAGATCTAAGTATGCGGTTTGGAGATTCATGATGTAGATACCTAAGATGGAAAAAAGTACCCTTTTTACTCCTACTAAAGTCAACTGGCGTAGATTGTGTTTGAAAGGTTAAAAGAGTTGAAGTTGGTGGCAGACTTCACAGGACTGAGATCTTGAATCATCTAGTCACGGGGTTTCGGATACTGAATTGCTTTGAAAATTGAAAGAGGAGGAAGTCAACTAATACAAGGTAAGTGTCTATAATATTGATTTCTTCAATTACTGTAGCCACCTGTCTACTCCACTGTGGACTAATTTAAGATTTATCCCTTATGCTGATTTGTATGCAGAAAAGAAAAAAAAAAGACAATTGATTAATCTGAAGGCTTTGAAAGACATGTACCTTGTGAGTCCAGAGTTATCACTTCCTTCCACCTCTCCCATTACACAGACTATGCTTCTTAAATTGCAGTTTAAACCTTATAAAAGTAAAAAGCATTTAAGTTTCATGGTGACCCTCTGTGAAGGAGTGAACTTTACCCAAGATGTATTCATCCTTTAATTTTCATTTAACATAATGAACAAAGTTAACACAGCTGGAGTCTGGAGTTCAACTCAGGCATGCTCCATTTCTTCAGATTTCCTTTAATTACCTTCTCATCAGAAATATTACATTAATCTTTGCTTAATTAGAAGTCTGCATTACATCATGGACTTTATCGAAACCTCAGTAATGTTAAAGGGGTAATGGAAAAATGGTAGAAGAGATCAGAACCATGTCTCTGATTAGGCAGTTAATCAACATTCAGGTACTTCTTTCCTGACTTTAGCATCTATAAAAGGGCATTAATTAGTTATTAATATAGCTTTCATGTAGAACTTAGAAAAACAGAAGTGGTTTTCATGTACATCACTGGTTGATTTGACGTAGGCAAATTTCAACACCAGTATTGTCAGTGTTTGCACCACATGCTGTTAAAGTACAATATACTGTACATTTCTGTAATAATTATTAAGTAGTTACATTCACCTGTGGCCTCTCCCAAGGTATGACTGTATGTTGTGGAAATGACAAATTCTAGTGGTCACTAGTTGTGACTTCCTGGAAAATGTCCTCTGAGAGAATGATAGGGATCTTTTCATGCCAAATCTCATTGAATTAGGAAGGCTGTAAGCACTGTCCTCAGACAGATAACGTACAATCCTACTTGAGCAATTAAGAAATCCATTTTTAATATTAGGTATGCTTGTGGCTAGAGCAAATTTGTGATCTCACTGAACAGTAATAAAATTATAGACATTTTTACAAAGTAAATGAGTTTATCCTGAAAACATAAGTGGGAAACCAATTATAAGAGGAGATGATTCTAAAATTCTTAATGATTGGAAGAACACTGTATGCATTAGTGCTGTGTTTGTGGAATGAATATCTTGTAATTCTGTTCAGAGCTCCAGTAGGCGCTCATATATCAATGTCAGAATTGAACTTCAGGTGCTAAAATCCTTGCATGTGCCATGCAATTAGCCAAAATGGGCAAGGCTGGGGAAGAAACATGCCAGTCCAAACTAATCAGCTTGCACAAGGGAAAAGGTTGCTCAGGCAGACATCATTTTCCAACGGTGTCTGTTTGACACCAGAAACTGATATTTCCTGGAGCGTCTCACACACTAACTTGTAATAATACTATACTGGCAGATCTGGAACATCACTGATTTTACACCAAAGCAGTCTTACTCTTGTAACTTCTCACATGAGCCTTGCTCATTGCTGGATCCCTGTTTCTGCTTTTCCTTGTCATGTACTCACGTTCACTAACTTTGCACTGGGTTGCCCTCGTGTCACACAAAACGTATGTGCATGTGTAGTACTAACACGCATTTATCTGAGAGAAAAGCTCATTAACTAAGAGGCTAGTCATGTTTGCTTTGAAGTTCCAGAAGCATGCATTATACAGTGCAGTACTATGTTTATCTTGCGCAATTCCTATTTGGAATGGATTTCACGCATCTTATTAGGGGTGGTGGTGAAGTAAATTCTGTGATAAAGCAATTAAGATACTGTCAGTGTTTTTCTTTTATTATTTTAAATTGGTATGGTTTTAGCTGGATGCTTTGCCTGAACAATGTCACCTTTGCTTGACCAACAGCAAACAAAAACTTCCTTTCTTTGCCAGTTCACTGAAAACAAAAGAAGTAGAGGTGATTACCTGCAGTCTGGAAATGCATTTTCTGATGCTCTAATCTGATCAATTTAGCTGAAGAGTTGAAAATATGCAGCAAGTGAAATGAGTAAGTACAGTTTTGAAATAGTAATGTTGAGCAAGTCTAATTTTTCATATGTATACTGAAAATAAATTGCATTAAAAAAACACCTATGCAACCTTTTAAAGCAACATGTAACCGTTTAGGCAGTCAGATCTCAACTTCCACAGCAGCACAGGTTAGTTTACTATCATTTTTTAATAAGTTGAGCATGAATCTAGACAGTCCAGACACGTTCAGATCTGCAGGTGTACCCTAATCCCAGCTTGAAATACTAAAAGAAACATCTAAAAGAAACTCTTATTAAGCAAGAATAATAATGAGTGGAAAATAGTATGCTTTGAAGCTGTGGAAGAGAAGAAATGAAAAGAAAACCGTCAAGTTTGGCTACACTGAAATTTACCAGGCTTTGTATCAAAAAATTTGAAGAGGAATTTGTAAGCATGACAAGTGTGAATACTAACCAACGACATATAGATATTGTGTGTAGGGATAAGATGGGGTTTTAAGATGTAGGTCTGAAATACTCCGGAGCGGGAGGAGGAGGAAGAGCAACACCATCTAACCCTTAGGCACGCCGGATCTTCAGTATCACATACAGGTGAATAGCAAGCTGTCAGCATGCAGAGCATGTGAGGTGTTGGGATGTGATGAGGTAGGGAACTATCAAAGGAAACAGTTAATAGTTAAATAGTTAATAGATAGTTAAATAAATTAAAAAAAAAAAAACCAACAAAAAGTGTAGCTGCTATTGTAGACAGAAAAATATTTGAAGTGGGCATCTGTTCAGTTCTAGTTTTTAGTCATAGTCCACTCCAGAACAGTATTTATCTGATGTTAAGAAGCTCTTCTGAGAAGAAACAAACTATTATATATCAATGGTTACTACTGAGAAAATGAAAACATAAAATGTTCATTTGAATTCACGCCACTGAATGGCCTATCAGACTAATCTCTTTAAATGCTCATTTCATGTCTACAGAATGACCGTCAGGAACAGAATTACAGCTTTTAGTGAAGTAGCTGTATTTGCTGGTAATATTTTTCTGTTCTACATTCCAAACACACAGCCTCTAAAGTGTAGTAGTTTTTTTCCAAAGCTATACTTCTAGAACATGTTTGGATGGTTTAAAATATGCATAAAACACCATTTCCCACCTAATTGACTCAGTAAAATTTAATCTCATTAAGTACACTTTAAATATGTTTATGTATAATTTGAAGGTATTTCTATTTGTCATGTCTACACAAGTAGGTATATAAACATCCTCTCTCCAATTATATATGTACATATGGACTTCTGTGCCATTTCAAGCCCCATTAATTTTAGGTGGGCTCCCAAAGCCCGATGCACAACAATACAGTGTACACCTGCAGGGAAATTAGAAGACTGGGCACAGATGTCTGTGTTACAAGAGAGACTCCTATCAAGACAGACTACACTCTCTTAATCCTCAAACCATCCTTCTCTTGCTCTATAGCCTTGGAACTCAATAAGTGTCACTATTTTTTAATTATTTGGGTAGGATTAATTAGCTACTACTTTATGTAGCCATGTGATATGTGCACTACGTAGAATGGGAATTTTTTTTTGGGGGGGGGGGGGAAAGGAGGAGGTTCTGCTCTAAAAGAATTAACTGTACTACATGATTGTCTAAAACTCAGCCAAGTAACACACAGTATAGGCTGAAAAGTGAATCTGCAGAACCAGACTAGGCTTGTAAACTGAAAGATCCATGATCTTAAAAGTCCTTTCCATTAGAAACTTTCTGTGATTTGTTTTAGTCTCATGCCATTCAAGAATGCATTCCTTCAGTCTTGAATCACTTGATGTTCCTGCATAAAATAACATAGGATGTACAAGAGATACAGATGGTGCTTCTGTTGCTTTGAAAAATGAACTAATTGAAAGAGAACACTGCAGTTCTAGCAGTGAATGTTCAGATAAATTCAACTCTGCTAATATCATTTAAATGTTTGTAATGACTTACTTAGTTAATACCAAACCTGACTTTCAAGGAAGAAAAACCAAACATTTTGTCTGTTGACACTATTGTTGTATTCTTCAAATCAGAAAAATACTATGGTAGGGGAGGGCAGGCATTAAAAGAGGAAAAGTTAGGGCAATTAATAGTAAGTTAGTTAAATTCAGGAGTGTCTTTAAGGTATGTCTGCAATCACAGCACTGACATCTGTACAAGTCTCCTGTTTTTCAGCACACCTGAGGCCTTTCACCCTCAGTTTAGGAAATTAATTCCAGTGCAGAGACTTGCGGCTCATCTAATTTCTTCATAGCAGTACTTCCCCCCCAGCCTCTCACCTTATTTTCTCTTCATAGTAATGGAAAATTTTGCTTATTATGTTCAAGTTAACTTGTAGCTTTGTAGTCCACCATCAGGTTACCAAAACCAACACCACACATTAAAAACAAACAACCAAACCACCAGACCAACAACTGAGACAGTACAGCAGTAAGGAACAACACGGACAATCTCAGACCCAGCACCAGACCTGCTCCATAACATACCTTCTTTTTCTCCAACTCCTCCTCCTCAAGTAACTGATTTATGTAGTCCTTCTCTTTCAATAGGAAACACAGTGAACCCTATCTGTTCTTTTTCCTCACTCTGAATTACTAAAATTCTAAATTGTATCTGAAACAAATTGGTCCTATCTTATCTGCAGCTGCAGCTAGGAAAAGCTGACAAAGGACAAGCTGCTGTTGCACTAAGTCTTGTTTGAAACATGGTGCCTGCAGTAATGACAGGAGATTTAATATTCTTTGCAATATTTATTAGCATTAACTATTATAACTTTGGACAGCCCTGTATCTGCCAACAATACGTCTTGCCAGCTTCAGTTCAGCGACTCTCAGAAATATTGTTAGTGTAAGTACACAATATACAAAGATGCCTTTTTTTTTCCCCCCAATCAACTCTGTAGTGCCATGTTTTAATACCACCAGACATCCTATTGCTTTGTTCTAGAATAACAGTATACACTGCCCGTATACTTCAGTATCCTGCATTTGCTGTCTGGGCTGAGAAGAGCTCCTAAGCTTTTCTTGTTTGAAGTACATCTACCTTTCCAAGGGCTTCTGGGCACCTCTGTAGTCTGTATCTCATTATCCTTATACTGAACACCGTAGGCAGCTACAGAATAGGTGGTACTTTTTGCATGCATTACAGTTTTAATCAGACTCTTCAGTTCTATGCTCAGTTACTTCAGAAATCTGCCACATATGTCTTCTTCCACGACTTACAAAAGAAGCATATATTCCAAGTGTAGATAATAATTGTACCATTTAAATGATAATACCAATATGTTTTGTATAGGGAGGAGATTCATGCAGGGCACTACCACCACGAACAGCTCTTTCATGGGGCTATCTATCCTCACACCAGATGTCAAATACAAAAAGACATACTTTGGCATGAATAACAAAGTTCGTTTGACTGAAGGATTTACCTCCTAGGAACAAGAGCCTCATAAAAGATAAACACTGGGAGCAAACTGAGCCTCGTAAGGGCTTTTGCAAAAATTAAACCCATAACTTACCACTAGAAATGGGATATTTCATCTGTTCAATAAGCACTAAAGTTCTTTTTGTTTTTATGGCATCGTAATCTTTGATTACTCTGATAAATATTTGGACTAGACAAAACATTGTGATGGAACTAATCACAGTTATAAAAGAACTGTGTCTGAAAATGAATTTGAAATGCAGTGATATCAGCACATTTTATACAAGTTCAAATACAGAACCACATTATTTAAACTGGCTCCTGGCACCATGCTTTCATGTCTCCATCTAGTCATCTATACCTGAGAAAAATAATCGCTATGCTTGCTGGCTTTGCACAAGCATGAAAAGATGACCGTACCAGACATGGAGTTCTAGCCTCTCTGTATAACTGGATGAACCCAAAACACACAACTGTGTAGTGCAAATTTTAGCAAAAAAAGAATGCAGTCCTGCATCAAGGGTTAGGTCTCTCTGCTGAAGCCTAGCTAGGAAATTAATGCTCTCATACGCATCATCAAAAAAAACATACCAAACATCTTCTGTCTCAAGGAGATCCTTCCCTCCTTGTCCCTTCAACTCACCTGCCATGTCCCATCCCTCTTTTGGTTTTGCTCAGAAAACAGACCAGTGCACAGCACTGAACAAACTGCTGGCAGATTATGTACAGAACCTTACTCCACTCTTGGATTAAAATTACAACTCTAAGGTTGTGAAAAGGCTCAGTGCACTAGGAAGCTGTGCAGACACGTCAAGACAATTCAGTGCTTCTTATTCTTTTACAGTAGGAGGGGGAATCCCTTTATCAGTCTGAGCACTGTGCACCATTCAGTTCGTCGGGGCCAACATTCTGCCCACAGTTCAGCTGGAGAAGATCTGTAGTCAAAAAGAGCAGCTCAAGAAGCATTTTTACAAAACCTGGAACTGCTTTTTAATCGCTCAATATAACTGGGGGCTAGAAAACAGCAACATGAATGCTTTCAAAAGCAAAATGCTTTTCTCTGCCGTATATTCTGAGCTGATGCAATAATGTAAATAAAGTTCAAGTACAAATCATGTCCAGGAACGTTAGCCCAGTGATGAAAGTCATGTTTAGTACAGCAACAGCAACATTTATGAAGAGGTAATGAGAATGTATTTGAAGCAATGGGCTGCATCTTTATATCACTGATGCAATGCTGTCATGTACTGTCACATATTTCTAACATATTACTTCTAACAGCTGAAGTCTGCATTTGTTTCTAGTTGACTAAACCCAGAATAACTGAACCAAAGCCAGATGCCGCTGATTAGAACAAAGAATGAGAATTTTCACTTAGCATTTATATAGTCCTTTTCATCTTCAGAGAGCATCACAAACATTAGCTAGTTCTCTCACAATAACCTTCATGCTAACCTTCTGAGATAAAAGTAATATACTATAAGAAAAAAAACACCTGAGAAGATATGTAATCAAGCATGCACAAAGCCTCAGATCTGTAAACTGCCTTGGCCTCTATCTCTGCCTAATGGTAGACTGTACTTCATCAAGAATATAAGGCCTTTCACCATGACTTGGGAGTCAATTCACCATACAACACATTTTACTAACATTATGTGATGGTAATAGTCCTTGAATAATATATTTTCTACCATAGCTATAGGATAGAGCAATTCCTTTTCAGCAGTTAAGGAACTTGAAATAAAAGCGCATTAAAAACTTGCTGAAAACTGTTACAAAGCAAGCCAGGGACACATCTAGGTTGGATGTTAGAATTCTGTAGTTTCAATTCCTACTCTTCAGTCATTTGGGGATTTCTTTTTTTAACTCTTAATTCAGATTAGGAATTTCATAAGACTTTTAGAAAGCTTTCTCTAAAGCAGCAGAAGCTTCCTTTATGCATCAGTTCTCTCTCCCTCAACACAGACTTGCTATTCTGGTTATCAGTTTAAGTGTCTCTAAGCCCAGAATCTTGAATAAGTTCCTTATGTTCCAATTGCTTGCGCACTTTACGGACAAATAGATTGAAGCAGACGGTACTCATTTTCATGGTGACCCAGAACAGTTATTGTTACAAGAACACCTTTTAATCTCCAGTTTCTGCTTTTGAATTGAATTCAAGTGGGAAGAGATGAAAGAAAGCATCTCAAATCTGTTACTACAGCTGGTACTTCTTAGTTTATCATATGCTAGCTTTAATTCTCTTTGATTCTTCCTAGAATTATTGCTTCTATTTCTTAATTTGACAACCCGGCATTTGTTGCTATTTTTTGACTGTGAAAAATCCCTCCCCTCCTTCTTCTGTACAGCATCTTCCTCAGGGAAAAAATAAAGTTAACTTCTCTCTTGGTAAGGTTTCTTATAGTGCAAAAACAAGCAGATAAATAACATTCATTGCTTACACTTAAGGACAAGACTTACAAAATAAACTGAAGAGTGAAAGAAGGATAAGAGTCATGCTGATATGAAGGGCATCACTTGCACTGCAGTCCATTCTGGATTTCTTGCAGGAACACACTTGCAATTTCAGTTCTGTGTTGTTAGTCAGAGGTGGTTTTCCAGAATCTGTCACTGAGATTGGGATGTTGTAATTGGCCTTTTTCAGGTTTTGAAGCAGGACAACCTGGGCATGAGTACCTGCAAAGGATAAGGAGGTGAGAAATAGCCAAACAGTGGTCATTTGGATAAGAAGCATTTGTAAACAACATCAGACATGCCACAGTTACTCATGGAAGTTAAGAGGAAAATGAGTACTCTAAGAAAAGATTAGAGAATTGAATTGCATGGGAAGTAAGAACAGGCAGTTACAGAAATTCTTTCAGGGGTTTAGAACTCACTGCAAATATATTCCAAGCCCCATCAAAAGAAGGACTTTCAAGAGTCCCTTTTGTTTAAATACATTATTTGGTCTGCAGATTATTGGCAGAAATTACTGTAGAAACAAATATACTAATGAAATGCTAAGGCATGTCATGCCCAAAGCAACATAAGAGGGAAGAATTTATCTATTTGCCAAAGGAAAAATCCCTTCTTGGAAGGAAACACAGGTGAAGCTGTTTAATTGCTTCTCCAGTTTAACTGAAAAGGCAGTGAAGGCAAGTAATGCACCTTCAGATCCACAGATCTGCTGCCCAGGTGAGTGTGCAGAAGCAGAAGGAATAAATGCATGAAAAATAAAAGTAAAGGACTTACTATTAAGCTTTGTGATTCTCCACAACTTTTCCGGGCCAGATTGCTTACTCAGTTCAAATTTAAATGGATCTGTGTTGGGATGGAGGTCTTTGTCTGATGCTCCTAGTACCACTACTCTGAGATCTTTAGCATCATCGCAGACTTTTGCCAGTGTTGGGTAGAGGGATGGGACATTGTCATTGACGTCCTCCAAGGTGATGTGTAAGGTTCCTGTACCTGTAGCAGGAGGGTTACCTATATGAAGAACAAACAAGAGTTTATTAAATCATCCTTCCATAAACATTTATCATATTTGTACCTGCCTGGATGCCGAGGAAAATAATTTTTATACATCTTTCTTCTGTTACATGAGAATTATTGCTTTCAAAACTGAAGAGTTAATGTTGTAAACTGTTGCTATATTTTCAACATGCAATCTGTTTCTCCACAGTATGGACAATTATTCTGAGAAGAGTATTTTGAAGTCAAAATGAGATTAGGACACGAATAGATATCTGGAACAATCTGTTCATAAATGCATACTGAGAGAATCATAGTGGGGAATATCTCCTGCATAGACTGTGCAGTATTAAAAGAACTAAAGATGAGACAAATAGGAGGAAAAATGACAGAAGAGGGGAGTCAATTTGTATAGTGGGACTCAGAAGTAGAACAGGAGCAGATTGTTCCTCAGTAACCCTTACCTAGACCCCCATTTAGTTACGTTAGCAGAAGTGGAACCTATCAGCACGCAACTCCAGAAAATGTGATCTTTTGTTTTCCCTGAGCCACCCTGCGTTAGTGGTGGAGTTTCAAGCTTTCTAAAATTACCTGCCAGCCCGTCTCAGCCATGATCTGTAGGAACCAGCTTCAGAGGTGAGGCTGCTCTTTAGCCACCACGATACACTACAAGCATTTCTGCCAAGGCTGTGACTGGCAAACCAGCTGTGGCACTAGCAGTGTTTGCAAAGGGGACAGCTGCCCACTGGGAGCCAGACTGATGCTAGCACCTCATTTCAGAGAGGTCAGAGAGGATCTGACAAGTACTAATAGCTTTCAGTCACTGTAGGTGTGTGCCATAGCTGAGCCAGTAACCTACTGCTTCCACTCTAAAGCTCAGTATCTTATTAAAGACCCCCTTACAGATCTCAATTTTGTCTAAACACATATTTCTTCCTGCATTGTTTACCATATCTAATAATTTCCCATTTGAAATGCTGCCCTTACTGAAGGGTCATTTTGTGATGCTCATTTTACTGGCTTAGAACACACCGTCTATGATCTCTGCACTTCCCACAGCTGTAAACCCTCAGCACGTATAAAGACTTGAACAGGTTGTACTTAACCTGTAAAGCACCGGTGCAATGTGTCATGGTAGTTTGACGTTTAGCACTTTCATGTGCAGCCCAATGAACTACAGAATTACTCCTGCACTGAGAGTGCATCCTAAGAGAGAAGTAAATACCTTGTGGTCTGGATCTGATAAACTACTAACTGTAACAGAATGCAATTAGTCCTTTCAATAACAAATGATACTAATGGTGACACTTCATCTGTTTCATGCACACATAAATGCATAGCAAAGGCTGAATTTTCATAGTTCTTTGCTTTCCCCCTCACTCATCTCTCACTTTGTCATCGGAAGGGTTAGGGTTGAGTTCTTTTTAATGAAAAAGAAATTATTTTTCACTTTTTATTGAACTAATTGAATTTGCAGAAAGGCTCCAATACATTTTTTGTTCTTGATATATTATTAAGTGAAGTCATACAGCAGAATGGATGAAAAGACATTTGAGTATTTGAAATATGATCATAAAAGCCAGCCTTTCATGCGCTTAATTAAACTGCTGTCTTTAATTTTGAATGCATTATTTCCACACTGGACTGATAATGTCGTATGCACTGTCCTTCTTATCTTTCTCTGAAGTCAGTAATATTAAAATCTGCCTTTTGAAATTAAGAAGCCAACAGCATTATGAATGTACTGTTATTTTGTCAAATGCAGATATGACTGCATTTTCTCTGCCACGTTAATGTTTCCCTATCTTCATATGGCTCATGGGCCAGTCAACTATTCTGCACAAATAGGGAGGAAGGAAATTGCTTCTGTCCATTTCAATGACTTATTCTCTGGCTGTTTTATTTCTAATGATTTAAACAAAATCTTTCGGTGATTTATGAAGACTTCCAAAAGAAAAATAAGCAAATGTCAAGGTCGTAAGCTGACGCTTGTTAACACACGTCATAAAAAATGCAACAAAAAAAAACAAATCAAGGAAATACGGTCACAATATATCCACTGGGAATGTATGACTTTTATAAATGTGACAGTATTATGCTTTTGAAATAGGAAACACTCAAAAATCCCATGATCTCTAGACAGCTCTAGTTTTGAAATGAAAGATTTCTTCAGCATATTTCAATCCTGAAATAGAACTAATTCTCATTGTAAAACTTCGCAGCTGAAAGGAGAATTAATGGGTAAACCAAGACACAAAGGGCTCAGTCCAGTAACCCTCGGGAATATCTTTTCAGAAGAGCTTGGTTCCCATTTTGTCACTGAACTGGGCATTCCTGATGAAAACGAATACTTGGAACTTTAGGTACTTAAGAGTCATTTGGAACAGAGAAAATTTCAAACTCCTGTTATGCATTCCACAAGTGGAATAGCTGTGAATATACTATGGCATACATATGAATGAAATGTCATCACATTACTCATTACTCACATGTAAAAACTGCTAAAACGGACTGAAGGATAGCTAATTTCACAATGCAAGAAAATCAGTGTTTGTTGTTGAATCCTTATTTTAATAATCTAGGTCAAAAATGAGATCTTTAATGAGTAATCTTGAGATGGTAATGCAAGAGGTTCCAAATTTGTTAAGGTTGGTGGGACTAAAAATTTGATTGCCAACACTAGAAACATACAGATTCATCTTAGATTGTGACGCAATTGGACATCTATGTTACACTTATTTGAATTGCACTGGGATTGTTAATTTCTTCATCTCCTAGCATCAGACCACACAAAAATCTGATAGCAGTCCTCGGTTAGGCAATAGCTAGTGATGCTGTAAGATGCAACAAGGAAAAAATAGACTAACACAAAAATAGTTCTATTTCAAGAGTTAGAGACCAGTGTAGGATATGATGGGATCTATTGTCTGTGACCTAGAATCTGTAATACAAAAGACTGTTACCAGAAGATGTCGATGTTAAACGGGATTTCAGTACTATCAGCATAAATGGCCATATTGCTAACTTCATTTTAAAAAAATAGTATCAAAAGATACTACACTTACACTTCTATAATTCTACGTACTTGTATCATAATGAAAAGCTGCACAGAACCACATTAGAATTATTAGTAATGTCTTAAATTATAAGCATGCTGAAGAAAACCTGGTGAAGAAATTTGAAAACTGAAATTCAGTTTTGCTCCAGAAAGTTCCCACAGGAACAATGATGGCATTTAGACATCTAACTACTCAAACGAGACTGCAAATCAGGCAGTCACATTTTTAAAAGATACCAATTATGGACAGTGATGACCATGGATTAAGATGACATTTCTCTTAAGTATCAAGACTTGCATAAAATGGCATGTCTAACAAGCAATTGTGGTTGAATGGCTGATGATGCATTTAATCTGAGCATAACATTTTTATGGACATACAGAGCCATTTTATGTTCTCCTTTTTAGTTTCTAAACAGAAATGTGATGCTGTGTACAGATTTCTAATACTGCCGAGCTGTGCTTCATGAAATTAAAACCAATATTCATACTGATTGGAAACTGAATTAAGAAATTCTTTATCAGTGTACCTTTCAGTACCAACTACTTTCATGTATTTGAAGTGGGAGCAGAAACACAGAGTTGGCTAACACCACACAAAGGTGAGACTTTCTTACTGTGCTAGACACACCTGAAACCAAATACCACTAAAAGTGAAAGTCAAGGACTTTATTTTGGGGCTATCCGAAGGAAAAGTCAGGAAGCGACTGCAGGTTGCCTGCAGAGCATCCGATTTTATGGCACTGTGTAAACACCTGCGTTTCTACCATGTCTTCCTGCACTTAGTATCCTAAAAGATTGCACACTGCATTCATAAAGTCCACAGTCATGTTTAAATGTCTCACCACACTCTGCGGAGACAGATCCATGGAAGCATTCAAACAGTCAGTGAAGACGCTAATAACTACAAAGCATCAAATCACTGATGTGAAAGTTGGCTTTATGCGATGGCAACTCAAAATGGTGACTTTCCTTGGACTGCTTTGACTTCATACAGTTGTTTCACTTGATGCTAAGGAAGGTTTGGGGAATTTACCACTTGCTGCCTCAGCATCCGGGCCATGTCAGTCTGCTAGTGCTGGACATGCAGTAGATAAACGTGGTCATCCATCTACACTAAGTTACCAGCCAGGAACAAGTGAGAAATATTGCTCTAAACTGACTTATTTTCAAGATGGAAAGTGCTGTTTACATGCATCAGAAAGAAGAAAGAAGTCATGAAGACTTAGTCTTTTTCTTGCAGCTTTCCTTTTCCAATTTTCAAATACCAAGAAATATAGATTATATTACCCTAACTGCGTTTTACAAACATTCAGAACATATTTAGGATTTAGAGAATGAACATTTTTTGACATTTGAGATTACGGTGAGTTTAGATTATCCTTGAAAGTGAAAAATGAGTATTCCTTAAATGTTCTTGAGAATATATCCAGGTGAAACAACTACTTGAACACTGCTACTTAAAATGATAATCTTTAGTCAACAAGCCTCTAAAATATTTAAACCAGCATTTCCCATCCTGCCTTGAGCTTTCTGAGGTCTGTGTTGTTGTTGTTTTTTTTCAATCCCTCTTTGGCAAGTCTGACATACACACACATATATAGTTCTGTTTTTTTTAATTTGTAGAATTAAGGGATTTTAAAAGCTAAAAATATATATTTTTCAGCTAATTGAAACTTATTTAATTCAGGAAAACCTCTCTCGTTTAACTCTCTTTTTCTGTTTTGACACCAAACTTGACTTGATCTCAACTAGAACAAGTTGCACAAGGAAAACGGAAGTATTATCAAACACACACAAATAAACTTTTCCACGTGCAATGTGAAAATTAGCTTTGACTAAATTAGATGAAAGTCAATTTACCTGTAAATAATATGATTTGTTTAGTGGCACAGCTAAGGAACAAAGGACCAGTAATTAACTAACAAGAAAAACCCCAGACACAAACCTGAAAACATTAAGGTATGTGACTGCACGTATTCACTTAAGTTTAGGAAGTTCACCCAATGGCATGAAAAGTTAAAGATGTAAAATATTCTGTACTTAAAACAGCGGTTTTGTATCTTGGTCATTACCACAAAGGAATATTTATGTGTAAATGCCCTTGCAGTACAATT
>JAOWBP010004096.1:13003777-13021257 GCA_028571105.1 Tragopan temminckii | reverse complement strand
CATGCAGGGCCACCAACCTCCCCATTTAATACTAGGCTAGTTAATACTAGACCAGGCTGCCCAGGGCCCCATCCAATTGTCAGAGCTGTATCTTTACTGCTATGGGCACAAGATCACAAGAATTTCAGTGTAACTCTGCTTAGGGTGTTCTGTTATGCAGGCGTATCTGAGTAATAATTCAAAGCTAAGGTTTTTTTTTCTAATTTATTAGCAATTCAAATAAAACTGCCTGAAATAACAAAGGCATGTCAGCAGGTAAATGGCTATGTGCTAGGAGAGATAGGGGCAAAAATTAATCAGTACTGTTTTCTATACGTAGACAAGCTGCATTGCTGTTAGCAAACAGATACACAGTGCTACCCTTGGCACTTTCTAATTCCCATATTCCTTGTTGCTTTCATCACAACCGTTCTGTATCTTTGTGGGTCTTGTGCTTCCCAAGGGGATGCAATGGGCACATCAATCTACTTATAGGCATAATGATATATAAATATGTGATACATTATATTATATACCAATATGTGTATATGACATATTAATAGCTCCATGTGCCTTTTGCAAGAGGTCTATGGTTTGTCCACAGGACAGCTGGCTGCTAGACATTTCAGGTATACATATGAGGGACCAGAATAATGGCCAGGTGGTGTATGGGAACTGGTAATGGTAAATACATGTGACAGCTGATCGAGATCCCTGTTGGATAATGGCCATTCATTTGTCACCCAATGAATAAGACACCCATAAGTTGACACAGCAACACCTGCAGTCTTAGAGTCAGCAAGATGAATTAGTTCTTTAACTGTAGCAGTTTCCTTTTCATCCATGAAATGTGAATGAACAGGAAAAAAAATCCTGCATTAAGCACAGTACTCTCTATGACAGACCATGACTAGCACTAGCTTAAAGCTAGCACAGATGTCTGTCCACTGTACTGGGGACAAGACCTTAAATGACTAAAAAGCAGCTGTGGGATTTAATACAGAGGGGAAAACAGAAGCATAAGT
Source organism: Tragopan temminckii (assembly GCA_028571105.1). Lineage (NCBI taxonomy): Eukaryota > Metazoa > Chordata > Aves > Galliformes > Phasianidae > Tragopan > Tragopan temminckii. Next base: position 13,020,253 of record JAOWBP010004096.1, on the reverse strand, counting down.
ATTTCATCACAGAATGTTACTGAGGCAAAATCTAAGCATTTAATCATCTCAAAACCTACAGGCCAAGACATAGGTGTTATAAGAGAAACAAGTGCTGGTATCCCATTAAAGATCTCTTTCAGATCTTTCAGAGCCATACATGTTGATTGCTGGACCTCAAAGCCTTCAGAAAATCTCTTCTGTGTGTCAAACTTTGTCATTTCACAAAATCATCACCCACAGTTTCTAAGGCCCATTTTGACTCCTAACCCTACCTGCCTTTGGGCAAAACCTTAACATACGTATATCCCTTGTAAGCATCCTCTATTAAGACAGAGCTAAGAAATGTCCAATCTCCATAAGATGATGCCAATGAAAACAAAACAAAAAAAAATCTGACCTGTCATGTTTGTACTTCCATTCCCTGTATTTGACTTGTCCACTGCAAATGCTGAAATAAGCATAGTTAACCACCTTTTCCCATTAAATATATGGTCATACAAAATGTGTGGCTTCAAATTTAGTTTGAAATGCTGTTACTAGAAGTATGGCTTTATGCTAAACGAGCAGCAGGGCTATGAAATATCTCCTGCAGTGCTTTCCTGCAGAAATTCAGGCGTACTCCAATTACTTCAGGTAGACTATTTTAAATTAAAAATGTTAAAATACAAGAAGCAAATTTAACTGAAATATTATTAATAAGAATAAATACATCATTAACAATTAAAAAAAAAAAAACAAACCAAAAACCTATAGTAAATCAAATTTTCTGGCAACATTGTTAAGAAAGGTATTAGGTCAAATGCATTTTTAAACTTACTGCTGATAGAGGATTTATGCAATAGTCATTTTTCAGTGGAACAGATTTATGCGCTTGCAGACTGTCTGTATTTTTACAGGCTGGAAATGTCAACTTAAGAGTACAATTTTAAAAAATAAAGTCCCCATCAACGTTGTGCCACAAGTCACTCTGTGCATTTTTGGTCCCAAAATTCATGTTTCTCTGTGATAAACTGGACGTATCCCAGGGTGAATTCATTAGCTTTGCACTGGTGCACAGCTCAGCTCTCGGGCTGGGCAGTGTGGTAGTAATTCATTGCTGCAGCCCTTTCCCAAGTGATGCCACAGTGACTCTTGAATTTCTAGGAGGTTCTGTCCAAACATACACATGCGCATACTTTATTCTAACTCCATTTGAATAGGCACATACTTCTCTGGCTCAAATGCCAACCTGGCACATGAAATAAAGCAATAATCCCCTCCCAAGTACAAGCGTATCTGCTAGGATGTAGAGTGGACAGGATACAGACACTACAAAATGCAGCACTGCTGCACAGGACTGATACACATTGCTTCTAAGGTTTAAGGTTTATACACATTCATGGTTTTGGCCAGAAACTTGTTAATATCAGCTTTCTGTTGATTCAGTCTCAAGAAAAAAACCATTTCATCTTGTCCTAAAGGACACTGTGGTACCACAGGGCTGAGCACAGCACTGGAGAAGCTCTGCAATTTGTCCTACAGCTCCAAGCACTACAGACACAGAATATTCTCCAGAACAAGGTCCTGTCTGAGCCTTCTGTCAGCCTCCCTTTCAGTTTATGAATAATACACAGAAATACATGCAAAAACCAGTCTGCCCAGTGCTCAGGAGGATGACCTCTCTCTGCTACAGACTGGTATCTGCCTGAACCACGTCAATAAGTGATAGAAAATTCTGCTGGAAGTGTTAAAATAATTTCTCAGAAATATTTAAGCTGTTGGGCGTTTTTTTCCCCCCAGATCTTTAGGATTAAAAACGTACCTTTTTTTTTATACAAAGTATCTAAAAGGGCAGACAAAAAGTGGAAAGTTTAGACATCACTTGGTCTATAGCAACATGCCTGTACTCTTCCATTTTCAACGTTAAAAATTCCACTTTAAAATTTTATACATATGCATATTCCCATTAGAAATAACAAAACACAACACACAGAGTTGTATTTTCTACTTACAACAAAATCTTGGTGGAAATGATTTTCCTTAAAAACAACACCGAACTAAACCCAAGGAAGCAAAACAAAACCACAAGAAATTGCTTACTTCAATCCTGAGGTTAATTGGGCTGCAACATAAATATTGTTTTCTATGGGTGGGAAGGGATTATTTGCTGACATATCTCTGTTTGTGCAATTTTCTCCTGGCTTCACTCAGAGCCACGTGCAGACCCCGCGGAGAGAATTAAGGAGCACACCTCACACAGAAATGTTTTTTGTCTCGTCGAAATAAAAATGAAGTATTGCCAATACTGACAAATTGCAGCATGTGGGATTTAGCATAGAAGGTCAAATGAGACAGCTTCAGCTGTTCATCCCTACTGCTAAAGACAGATCAATATATACCCAATATTGCCTCCTGCTACTCACTGAATCAGAGGGGGCACAGTGGAAATCAGGTCCATTCTGCACCTCGCTTAAAAGGCAACGAGCTGCTTTGCTCAGACAGTGATCATGCACTCTTCAGGCTGGGCTCTAATCTCATCAACGTTAGCACTGGGAGCAGTTCTTGTTCCCAAAGGGAAGAGTTTGTGGGGCTGCAGCCACACTACAGACAGTAATGTCTTCTACTTTCATCTGCAGGGCTCTTTTAAAGTTATGCACCCCACTTCACCATCAGAGCAAAAATATTCATCGTCTCAACTTTATTTTGCACGCCACATAGTGGTATAGCAGGTTGGCTTTCATCGCAATTATCCATCTACAATGATATGATCAAAACAGAATGAAAAATTAGATGAAATTCAGTTTCTAGTCCCCTGCCACTGAGAAATATCAGATCAGAAAATGGTTGACTAATTAGTTATTTGTGTGCAGAAGGAATAGGCACAGAACCCTCGGAAAACATCAAGAAAGTAACTGGAGTGCTACTGCAAATAGAATAATAATAATAATAACCACCAGAATCTACAGCAATTAATCAAATGAGAATACTAAAATTGTAATAATGAGATAGTTAAATAAACCGTTATGAAAAGGAAAAACATGTTTGTTGTTTTCATTGTACAGTCCTCCAAATGTTTCTCTGTACCAAGAAGTAATTTTCAGCTTTTCTTTCCTGCAGGGCAAAAAAAAAAAATAAATCCTAGAAGCTGAGGTGTAACAACAACAAAAAGACCAAACACATTTATGTATTTTTTAATCAGAAGTGATTAGGGCTCTGGTTAAATGAACCCAGAGGCTATAACTATCTGAATTATTCCTAAAGCTAGGGAATAACACACCGTATCTGGGACTAACACACCTAGTATAATCAGGTTGTTACTGTTAGAATAATTGTCGACACATGCAAATCAGTCAGTTTTTTCATTGTAGCAATTGTGCCTCAGAAGCTAATCAAAGTGAGATGAGCCGGAGGTTCTGTTATCGAGTATCTAGAGGAGGTTTTGGCAGTAAAACTCCATCAAGTTTCTCTACATGCCAATTCTTTGCAACTGCATTTCCAGCATAAGCAGCTTCTCCCACTGCAAATCCTTTTGCTGCTTTCTCTTTCAAGCTGGGGTCTGGTTAGCTCTCAAACATAGAAAAAAATTGTAACAGCCCAGCAGATTCACTACAGAAATACCACTGTTGAACACAGCCACGAAGCAGCACATTTCTGCAGTTTCAGCAGGAGATATTTTTCTAAGGGACAAACAGAAGAGGTGAGAATTGGCTCACCACTGTGAAGCATTAGTCTCTCTGGATCACTGCAACTGCGGATCCCACAGCCAGCAACAAGGCTGCTTCCAGCAGTGGATTACTTTGACCAGCTGCCACAAAACCTCACTTCTGCCCCAGCAAAATCTTCCCAGAGTCGTGAAGCACTCCCTATGGAGGCAGGGGAGCAATGAGCCCGGGTTGCAGCGAAGGTTTACAATCATAGGATGCAAAAAACTGTTTGCAAGATCCACTCCTGCCCTATTAACATCTATTAACTTTGGGACTGTCTCGTAAGGAAGGAAGGGAATTAACGTTTCTGCAAATTAATTTCCAAAAGGAAAGCATAACGAATTAATGAATATGCTGAATAATCATTTTAGCACAGTTTATGTCCTGTGCCAATCTTAGGTCTTCACAGTATCGATGCCATTCACAGCAGATGTTGGTGTATCAGGGTTCTCTGAGCACTGTGTCATTTTCCTTTCTTGTTCACTTGCCTCTTCTGTTGCCCTCTTGTTCCCTTTTTCTCACCAGAACATTGCAAAGAATTACTCTCTAGTATAAACTGAGAAGAGATTGGGACTAGGCTATACCAGAGATAGGGAATAACTCCTTGCCACTTTGAAAAAGTTGGAAATCAGTTTGTCACAAGTCATTTTCCCTTTTGCCAGAGAAGCACGCCACACCTAGGATGGCTTCCTTTGATACTAAGCATGAACTTCTTCCTGTTAATTACATCTGCTCATTGGAAAGTGAAGAATCAGAGAATCAGAGAATGTTCACAAATGACACAAGTGCAATGAACAGTGCCTAACTCTGAACACTTTCAGGACACAGACACATGGGATCACTGAGACTGTGGCTTCTGGCAGTCCTCAAGGCACTCAGACTTTCCTCTCATCCTTTACTACGTGGTCATTTTTACCTCTTCAGTGCTAGAGGAAATGCTAGGAAAGACTGCCAGAACTATGAATTTCATATGAATTAACAATGAAACACTCCCTTGATTTTGTGAGGGACCCTACATAGGAATTTGTAAGAGAAAAATACGTGAGAAGTTTTTCTCATGCTGGCTAATAAAAAAAATAACCACCTCTAGCAGAAGACTAAATTATGATCATCAAAGTGCTAGGATGATGTTTGGAACTTTTCCTAGGAAAGAATTTGCCCAGTATTTATGAATTATAGATTTTTTATTTTTTTTTTAAAGAAACATGGGAAAAATAAAAGGAAAAAAAAATAGAAGTCAGGAAAGTGAGGGGGTAGGTTTTAGGCAAAATAATGCAATTCCAAATAAAGAAAAATTACTGAATCTTATGAGGTGTTTCCGAGTTGAAAAAGACTGCAAACACTGCTGAATGAACAGTTGCTTAAAAGTCAAAGAGACCTTGAAAACACAGTAGCTCTATGTTCCACTACAAAAATCTGGATCGTAGCCAGAAAAAGAAAAAAAAAAAAAAAAAAATTAACAGAAGAGACCTTTTCTCAGAAAATAAGTGAGGACTAACAAACTGCAACCTTGGAATCAGCAGAAAATATTAGTTAAAGCTGTGAAAGAGATGCCTCAAAGGAAATGCCTGCCTCGTCTGTCCAGGCAAGGTCAGCAGAGATAAAGTGAAAGCTTCTGAGCAAGGAAGAAGGAGAAATTGAGTCTATCTGAAGTTGATCTCTCAACCAGAGGTGTGAAGTGCTGCTATGAAGAGCACATAACTGCAGAAAAGAACAGACCCAGCAATTAGCATTTACAGAAGAGCGATCACATCAATCATGTGGCAATTTGGTATGCCTAAGTAACTCCATGAAGGAAGAATTTCATTATAAAGGCCAAATTCTTCCAACAGAGTAAGTTGAAGCGGACTCCTAATTTCATGAGATTTCTTCTTCAAGGAAAATATAATTAGGGATCCCTTGGCTGCATCAAGTATTGAATCTAAAATACCTACAAAAGAGCATTTACTGCAATGGATGACCACAAGCATTTTCACTAGATTTTCTTAGCTTAACAACAAAGGATGAAGAGAAAAGACACTAGTGTAAGAAAGAACAAAATTTAACATACAATAAATTGACTGTGCAATAAGTAACAACTCGGAAAGGAAATCTGTGAAGAAGCTGATACTGCGAGAAAAGTAATCGAAATCATTTCCTGTGCTGACAGAGCTGGGCATTCCTGTAGTCGGCTGAGCTTGCACAGGACTCATTTCTAAGATTCAGCTGTTTCTAAGGCAAGCTCCGTAATGCAGGAGATGATAGGAGAGCAATAATGTTCTGCTGACTTAGAAAAGCTTCCACGTGGCTCTGAGTTTCTTGGTAGGCTGTGGCTGGGGGCTGGAAGGAACACAGCCCCACTCCTGCTTCTTTGCTCCCCGTCCCCATCCGCTGCACAGCTCTGTACCCCAGCTCTGCTCAAGCTGTGTGCATGTAACAGCTAATATAAGACATGCTGGCATGGGTTTCCTCTGCAGAAACTCATTTTGGTGAGACGCGGTTCGGTTGCTAATCCTGTGAGTGTGTTTTGAAGTATTTGACAGGCACAGTCTGGAGTGGCAGAGATCCACACCAGAATCCAGAGTTCCCTCAACTCAAAGGCAAACACGGACCCTGGGAGCTGGGCTGAACCCAATCCAGGCAAGAGAGCTGGCTTGAATCTTGTTTTCTCTCACAACAGAGCACAGCCTGAGTCATTATTTATAGCCTCTGCTGTATGTGGAGCTGACTCCCAGAAGTGTATTTCATGTTTCCAGTTCACAATAATAACTGAATTAATAACTGACATCTCTTAGAGAGTGCTTGTTCAACAGGGAGAGCTGTGCAAACCACTGGTACCCTCAGCCTCTCCCATCGTCCTCCAGAGCCCCATGTGCCATTGCAGCTGCAGGCTCCCGTCAGCCCCCACGCACCCCATTACACATGCTTTAGTTTACACATCTCTCATTTGGCTTGTGTTTCTGTAGCTGTGGGCTGGGAGTCTGGGGGAACAGCTTTATCTGGGAGGTCAGACAGTTTCATTAACCCATCTCCTGCCCTTGCCACATCACTGCCAGCTCTAAAGACCAAAACATCAACACATCTCTCCCCTGCTGCCACCAGATCCCTGCAGCAGGGAGCTCAGCAGAAGCTACAGCAGCATGCTGGAGATTCGAGTTCCTGCTGGTACACAGTGCTGGGAGTAGGAGGTGGGGAATGCAAGGCTTCTGCTTTCTCAGCCTCTTATGTGACTGACCTGAGTGCTACCTCTAGGGAGAAGTTGTGTGGAACTCCTAGCCCAGCCAAAATATTCTGCGTTCTTCATAGAGAATCACTTTACATAAGCATTACTTTTGGAAAATCATATAGAGGTACATATGAAACAACTGGAGCTATATTGAAGTCCTAACGAAAACAGCATCCTTACCATTGCTCAACATGAGATTATGTTTTGTATACTACAATACATGAACATGATAATGTTAATTTTATGACAACGTCTACGTGATAAATATACACAAAGCCATCTAATGTTTGATTAATGGTCTGACTTTATCTGAAAGAGCTGGAAATTCTTAAAGGGGTTTATAAATCATTGGAGAGCCAACAAATTAATATCTTTGTTTCCACAGAAACAGAACTTAACTAATTCCATAAAATATGTAACACTGGTGTTATTGTAGCAATTAAGATGTTCTTCCTTTTGGTCCTTTAGTTTAGCTTTGTTTAAAAATAACCATATCTGTATAGGAAAACAGACTGTCTTGATGCATTTGTATAGTTATGTAGCCCTGAGGAATTAATATCCATTGACTTAAAATACTTTCTAGCCTTGTGGCATAAAATAACAAAGAAGGAAGTGGTAGGTCAGAAATTCAGTAGCACATGTGATAGTGTGAAAATATGTTAGTCAAGAAAAAATTCACGACTGCCCAATCCAATAGCATTAAGAGAAAAGCATATATACTCCTGGCTAATAATAACAAAAAATAATTTTTCTTTTCCAGTTGATTTTGAAAACACTGTGAACTTCATGGGTGCAGTTCTTACAGAAGAAAATTAATTCTCTTTCATTCTTTGTTATATTAGATTCCCACTGTAATAATGAACTCCTATGTAATAATAAACTTAATAAACTCCTAGCCAAGGTTTATTTGACTGAGTACACTGAACTATACAAAAAAAAAAAAAAAAACCCATGTAATTACTTTCTGTCACAGATGTTGAATCTCATTGGGATATCATGCCGTATCTTTTCCTTTACTTCAGGCCACTCACTTTGGTTTGCTTAACTCACTGTCTTTAATGGCCATGACAAATGAAAAGGGAAGCGTGATTTACCTTTTCTGATCTCTATGAATCAGGTTCTCAAGCACACAAGCTGTCCAAATGCACTTTAAAATCCATGGAGCACCCTCCTACCTGTCTGGCCCTCATCACTTTTCAAGATTGTGTATAACCATGTCTTAGTTGTTTTATTTATAATGTCATCAAGTCTAGGTTGTTACATTTGTTATAGGTTGCTGTGCTGATTTGTTTTCTCTTTCTGCCTGTGCCTCCAAGGGATGCTAGAGAAATGAAATACTACTTTTCACTTGTTGAGCAAAAACATTAAAAGTCAGATTCCATGCTCAGTTGTATTTACTCAGGGGATATGCACTATAACACCCCTTATCTTACTGATGTCTCTGCAAAATACATTTAATATGTAAATATTAACAGAGAAGAATACTTACAGAAATTAAGTTCTGCTAGTTAGTCGCAAAGCATATCAACAAAGTATAGCATAATTGAGAAAATGGCCCTTATATATGTTTCTGCATATAAAGTACAATCTGAGAAAAAAACCTGTTTTTCAACTATATAATAAATGAAAGCATATTATATATATATATATATAAAAAATCCATTATTTGCAAAAAGATGAGTTGGTACTGAACACTTCTCTGTAATGGAGGTTACAAAGCATCTTTTTTTGTTACTGTTAACTGCAGTGTGTGCATCTGTATGCCTGCTCTGATGTACTGCTTACCACAAGTCTAGACAGCCCAATCATTCTATTATGTTCACCACTGTAATCACCCAGTCCCTTCCAGATGTACATTAAGCAACACTGCATGTCATTTAAGGTATCTGCTGGCCAATGACAATGAAATTCTGAAGAAGGCAGAGGAAAGAACTCCACATAAGTATTTGTTTATGACACGGGAAAAACTTTCAGTAAAGGTGATGAGACTGAGTACTAAAAAGAGAAGAAATGGAAGAATTACAGTTGTTTAACCTCAGTTTGACACTGTGATACTCACTTAGTCAAAGAGATTTATCTCCTAAGCACTATTATGTCGTAGTTACTCTATACTATATATTTATATATAGTATATATATATATAGTATATATATATATAGTGTGTATATATATATATATAGTATATAGTATATATATAGTATTTATAATATATATTTAGCCTTGCATTGGATGCCCAACAGTTAACTTCTCATAGACATTTCCCATGTAACTAGGGATCTGAAGAGTCTGCCAGGCTCTTTGATAGCATAACCACACTGTCATCAGGGAATAAATTCTAGTGTTTCAATTGACAGAAAAAAATAGAGGCATCAAGACCTTAACAAAATATGTTTGCTGTTTTGTTTCCTGAAATGACAGAAGCTGAAAAGAAAGCTCTCACCTAAATGTTAAATTAATAGCTCATTCAGTGGGTTATGGTTATGCAATGATTAAAGCTGTTACGGGCTTTTCTTCCTTTTTCCTTGTAAGTAAAAATCTCAACTCTGTAACAGTTTTCATGAGTTGAACTCACTTAACAAAACTGACATGAAGCTATGGAAAATTAAGACAGTATTGTTTTCCTTTCTGATTTACATGGGTTTTAAACACTAGTTAACTTAGCTTCCAGGGCCAGAGGAGACTTTTAAGTACTCAGTTTTGATGCTACAAGTCTTGTGCCTTACTGATTCAACATTTTCTTGTATTAGCCCTGAAACATAACCATACATTCTCTGGCTGCATTATTATTTTTTTTTAACATAGAAAATGCCACCAGCGACCCAGGGCTGAACCTCCAGAGAGGGCAAGCCTCAGGCAGGTAGAACTCTATTGGAAATTTCCCTTTTGAAAGTAAAAGAAGGAAAAGTTATTCTGACAGTTAAAATAGGTAAATGTGTAAAAAGTTCTCTGGGGTTTTGGAATACTCCATGAAACCTGGCCAGGTTAGTATCTCCAAGGCAATGCTATGCTAAGTACTGCCCAATGAAGCTACCCCAAGTGATCATACAAATAAAATTACCCACCTATATGTAGAGTAAGCATGCAGGTCTCTCTAAGCATATTTACCTAGGCCATAAGGGTCATAACATTAGGAAGAAGCCAGTCCCTAGCAATTCATGTTTGACCCAAGAATGGATCTCCAGGCTTACTGCTGCTTAACAACGTGTGTAATTTCACTCTTACTCGGAAACTATTTTACAGAAATTGGCATCCTTATTACTAAGTTAATAGAAAAATTCCAATTGAACTCTACAAGTGTATTTTCCTATTACAGTAGCATTGCAGAGCTCCATTTAGTAAAAATGAGTGCTTAGGCCTTCTGACAGTTTCCTTACAGGACTTAAATTCCACTCTAAGAATAACCATTTGTGAGTCTGAAATAAAATGGAGTTCTTCACTCCTCAACACACACAGACTAGGGATGTTTTGCTGCAGCTGTAAACATGTACCAGAAGCTCTGAGATGAAATCATACATCCAGATTCAGTAGGAATTTTGCCACTGAATTCAGCGTGTCCATGGCTCACTCTATAATCTGGAGATTGCAAATTAATGAAATAAAGCCATAACATTGCCACTTCATATCTTGACAGCAAGGCAAAAAAGCTTTGGAAGAACTCTTGTTTCTCTTTTCCAATCAGAAACTGAATGCCAGACAACATCTAATCTGTTAAGAACCACACCTACTTTAAAGACAGAAGTGCTGAACTCCAGAGGAAGAAGAATGGTTTAATTGGTGCTTCTGCTTGGTGACAGGATTCTAACCTAGACATGTTATTGGTCTCCCTGGCAAGCTTTTATTTGAATGCTCAGTTTTCCATCTTTTGATGTCTTATAAAAATAACTGGTTGCTGGAGTTATATATAGTCTTTCCATATCACCATACAAATAAATCTCTGTCAAGGCATCACCGAAAACTGTTGAAACTGCATCCAGACATGCACACACGATCTAACTGGGCTGGCTTTTACTCAAGAATGCAACAAATAGTAACTGAATTCCTACCACCCCTCCCTGTCAACTTACCTCCTCACGCAGCATCCCCTATTTGATAGCCAACTTATTATAATCAAGATAGTCTTTACTTCTTCCAGAGGCAAAATCCTGCCTTCTTTGAAACCAGAAGAGAACAGTAATGACAAAGTGAGTTATTGTCAAGATCTGGCTTCCACTGCAAGCATAACTTGTGACTGATATATCCTATTGTTGTATTTCCTCAAGAAGATCTGCAATATTGTTTAGTCAGTGACATGAAAAATGCGGCCTATAATTTCACAGTTCACAGTCATTCATTCTGAGTGCTGACATAGTTGAAATCATAATGTGGCATAATATTGTTATGTGAGATAAAGACAGAGGGTGTAATTAAACTCCTCTTAAATGTTACATTCATCCTTATTAATCAAGAATTTTAGATCCTTAAGGTAATATCAAGGGAAGTTAAAATTGGTTTTTATGGCTTATTTGATTACATGGATACAAAGGTTCTCAATTCTATCACATACAGCTTTAATATCAACATGTTAAGTATGATTTATGCCAACACAGTAAAGCAGAACAGAAAATTTTAGGAATACAATCCTCTGACAGCCTTGTTTTAGAGGCTGGCTGCTGGTAGATAGGTTCCCTTCAAAACTCTGAATTACTGTTTTGATTCACAGCAATCCTCAATCGCTGGATTGAGAATTCTTAGGACCCTTGCTTTAGGCTGACTTAAGATTGCAAGTTTTCTCATTGCTGGACTTTCTTTCATATGCTAGTGGATGAGAAAAAAAACAACTGTAAGAGCTGTCTGTTCACATACGTTAATCTTTCCCCCAAATCTTGGCAGCAGTTAGGAAGAACAAAAGTTTTATGATGTTAGTATGGATAAGCAAAAGAGAGCATGGGAAGATTGCTCCACCTCCCTGCAAGGCAAAAGCCAGGATATCAAAACATCAACTGGTTACATGGGATTGTCCTTAAACACTAAAAATGAAGACATGCAAAATCAGAAAACAAGAGAATACGGTTAACATCTGCCCTAATGCAGAGACAGGGAATATTAATAAAGATGGGGAAAAAAAAAACCCAAAAAAACAACAACAACTGGGGAGCTGTTTACCAAGATAAATGCATGAAGCAGTTTAGGATCCTAGGAACTTCCCAAAGTGTTAAACAGGAGATGTTGACAGGTTGGCTATAAATTATACCAGGGAATCCCCATGAGTAATAAAAGGACTGAATAACAGACTTCGGGAAGCAGACTATCAACAGTTGTTCACTACTCTGAGAAGAGAAAGACCTGCAATAGTGTAGCTCTGATACCGAAGATAACAGGTGAAAGTGGCTTTCCTGAGCAGTCAGTGTAAGATCCTGCCCACAGCTTCTTTAGGATCAGGTTCCCAGATTTTGCAGATGTTTTAATCCTCTCAGCACTGAGGTTTTACTCCCTTTTACTCTCTTCAGTCTGATCTCAGGAATTCCCACCAGAGATTCTGATTTTTATCAGCTGCTTCCACCACATTAATTCAGACTATTATCTGTCTAAACAGTGCTGGCCAACTGCAAACCACGTAAACAGGAGAAAAAGGGGCTAGTTTGAGCCACTATCTTGAACCACTATCACTCTTCCAGAGTTATACCAGTCTGGTCATGTGTGCGAAAGGAGAGCAGAAGAGGTGCAGAAGCAATTTTGCTCCCTCCCTGTCTTGTTGTAGGCCTAAAGAGTTTGTTGAATGGGGAAACAGGGGCGTGCTTACTTTGTTTAGTAAACAAAAGGTGGAAATCTTGGTCAAGAAAAAAATGAAGAAAAAAAACCCAAAAAACAATTTATTTCCCTTCAGATATCAATAATACAATAATTGGACCTATTTATCACAATGATTAACAAGACTGTTGGTACTAACACATTCAGTAAATTTCAGTTAAAAAAAAACAAAACTGTTCTGCAGTAAGCTGTCGAGCTAATTACTGATCGGTGAGCACCTAAAACTATGGCGGAAATTGTGTGTCACGATGGAATTGGCACCTCTCCTTTTCCAGCTTGCCTGCCTGCCCCAGTACATGCAACTCTCTAGAGTCAGTGTTTCTGTGTTTCAAATTTTGGTACCACAAGACAGAAGAGGAAAAAGTTTTGCTTCGAGTAGTTTCCCTCTCTACCTGGCTTTCCTTCTGACTTAAATGAGAAAGGAAAAGAAAAACAATTTCCACTACCCAATATACAGCAACTTCAGATCTAGAGATGTGCTACAAATTCCCAGTGGCTGGGTTCAGGCAGGTCATAAATAAAACTGCAGAGCCAACTCAAGATGCTCTTGGGTATAACTTACAGTGAAAAACTCTGGTGCTGCATGCAGAAAGCATGGCTCAGCCATTCATTTATAACAACAGAACTATTCTTCTGTCTGCACCAGGAAAAAACAAATCTCCTGTTGTTAGGAATCAAAGTCAAGTCCTTCAGACTCTAGGAGATATATTTAACAATGACTAAGCATGCTACTTCATAAGGTTCACTGCTTACAACTTTCTATCTCTCATTATGTAGTACTTCTGTATGTGATGGTAGTGTATTCCAAAAAGCAAGTCTGTTGACCTCTATCTCCAACAAAAGCAATTTAAAAGGCGTGACGTGAAACAAAGTATGCAAAATGGATCCCTCAGATATTGACTGAATAGATTATTCAGTGCTTCCAGAAACCCCTTACATTATGTGGAGTCAGCTGGAATCAGGTGCAGATAAAAACAATTACAGACACACATAAATATATATCTTCCATAAACCACTTCATTTATGGCTGTCTTTCTTATTCCCATGAAACTCACTGCAGTTTGGGTTCTGAGTTCTCCAGCTTCAAATGCTATATTTAAATTCTACTTAATGAATTAGATATGCTTTAGAGCTATAATAAACTTCTCCTGTGAAGATATCTCTGAAGCATTCAGTCACGTTGCTTACTGAGAATAAATACTGCAATAATATATTTACATAAATAATTTAAAATCCAAGAGCACAGTAGGTAATAAAAATACATTGCCATGATAAGCCATGAAACCAGAGAAGAAGGTTGATTTAATTAAAAATTATAAATAAGCCACAATAAACAACTTATTTACACATAGTTAAAAGCCTAACTACTGAATATCGTGGACTTCTTGAATCCAAAAAAGGAAAAAATACTTAAATCAACCTCTCCTCACAGACAAAATATTGAGAACCATAACTGTGTTTAATTAAGATCTACTGTTAATACTGGATTTCAGAGAATAAGGCTCTTCTTTTAATTTCCCAAGGTGGAAAATGTTATTAAATTTGGCCTTTAACTTCTCATTGACACGTACACTTGAAACTTCTGATTAAAATTTCAGAGGTTGGGAAGAGGCACCCAAAATTAAACTATTAAATCTGGCACAAAAATAACAATGATCCCTGATTAAGAAATCAAATTTCAGAAACTTCATTACTGTTCTATTAATAAATTGTTGGGTTATAATTAAAATGGGGCCTGCTGGATTTCCTTCTTTCTTTTTTTTCTTAATTCTAGAAAAGTTGGAAACAAGAGGGAATTAAACACTTTAAAAAATAGGTTAATGAACCTAAGAAACGTGATCCAAGTTGAGCAAGTTCCTTTTCTTTCTGGCAGCGATCACAGAGGAACAAATGTTATTTCCCACCCAAATGTAAATCCCCTGCTTCTATCTGGTTTTTCCTTTCTTCAATATCCATAATCTAAAATTCACTATAGTCATTGCTGCCTTTTCAGAGGAAATCACAGCTCTGGCTATAGTCACAGAAGTCAGCGTTAACCCAGTTTTAAACAGGTATAATTTAAAGTGATATTAAACTCGATGCCTACATTATATGGCTGGTCAATATGAGTGTGTTCTTGTTTCCAGGATGATGTTTCTAACTTCAGTATCTTCGAAATGCTAACATCAGTACGTTAAAGAAGAGTTGACACTATGAAAATTCACTGCTAATTATGTACAAAACAGGTAGCAGATTGTGTGCTTTTGAGCCTTGGAGTCATATTTTCTTCACTAGAATATATTTTTGCCAGCTTGTCTGAGTTTCTAAATGAAATACTTTCTCAGACTGCAAAAACGCATCAAGCTAAAGAGAAAGAAAATTGCTTCAGAAGTACAGCTGTCCTTAGGAATTTCTCAAAGAGATAAATAATTTGAATTGATTCAGACATGGGAAGTTCAAGACATAAATTCAACCTACAAGTGGACATTGGCACCAAAGATTTCAATACACTATTAATGGTTCTTGAAATGCATTTATGATATTGTATTACTAAAGTAACCAAACCTGCTGATTACAAATAGACATCATCTCCTTCTACAAATCTTACATAGAGAACTAATAAGAAATGATGTTGCAATTAGACAGACCTCAGTTTATATAGGCTGAAAATAATGAAAAGTAACATTATCAGTCCTCTATTGTTCTTCTGTTTCTATCCATCTGCACATTTTGAACAGATACATACTTTGTTGGCAATGATGGACATTGCCCACACAATCAAAATCTGATATTCATTGCCTCTTGTAGACAAACTGCTTGCTCATGGTCACTGATATTTAGTGTAATATCTTGTTTAAAACTCTGCATTTTGTCTGCTTGGCCTTTATTTTACCAGTGTAATCACAGCAAGGACACTGATGATATAACAGCAGATTCTGAGAACTGTGTGGTTTGGTATGCAACCTCCATAAACCTGGACCAAGGCCCACACTCTAAACACAACGTCTATCTGTAGGAACTTGAAGATAAAGCCTTTCTGTCAGATCCAAACTAGTGAGCACATCTGGCCTTTATACATGTAATTTCACACTGCTCTAACTGCAGGTGCCATTCCTGAATACTTCAGTCTTACTTTGTCACTGCTGGTAGCTTTGTGATTCAATAATACCAACATAATTAAAGAATGCTGTTTTAAGCTTTTCTCTTATTTTAGCAAAAGAAGGGCATACAGGTAAGTCGAACTAATCTTCCTGAGTAATTCCATTATTTCCCAGATTTCCATTATATCTGCATTATTTTCTACTAACTTATAGAATCATAGGTTGGAAGAGACATCTAAGACAGACGCTTCCTTTAAAACAGTTTCCATATATGATCACGCTTCAGTCCTAACCCAAACTAGCTTGTTTCTGTTCTTCTTTTCTGCACGTGAAGAATGAGAAACAAAATCTTGCTTTTAGTTAAAAACATCCCAGGTTCTAGCTATGCAGGTATAAAAAACTTCTGTGAAACTTCTTTTTAGTTTATGAACTAGTAATAGTCAAGATTTGAGAGTGCCTTTGTGAAGCGCACTGAATTGCAAAAAGCATTGATGTTACACAGCTGGTCATACACAATACATAAAGCTAAGTTTTCAGTGACTTGATAGCATTTCCTACGATTTCAGTGCCAATGCAGTTAGAAGAAGTTCAACAAGTCAACAGTGTCTTGTTGATTTTAATAACCGAATCTGCCTATTTTCTTTACTTTTCTCTTACAATACTCCAAAATCAACTGTTAACAATAACCAATATGATTCCACTGGTCTTTCATGGCAATCTGTAAACATATGGAGAACTT
>JAOWBP010004096.1:12972460-12990748 GCA_028571105.1 Tragopan temminckii | reverse complement strand
ATACTGAATTCTCTCTAATCTGCTTGGGCAATGCAAATGACTACAAGCTTGATGACAGTGCTCCTTGCTTTGTATGTCTGGGCACCAAGAATTAAAAGGGAAGTCAAGATGGGCCAAGGCACTGTATATGCTTTAAATAGAAAGCTGTGCACAGTGATGTACAATGAATCAAGCCTATTAGAACTACCTTGTATGAGCTGCAGAGGTTACCTGAACATAACAGCAAGCGCAGCCTGTTCTAGAAAGATGGTACATCATGATTATTGTGCCTGTGAAGACCATCACTGCAAAATGTTAGCGGAAGGTAAGGAGAAAAATGCCTAGCATAGTTACTCCACAGTTAGCATGACCATAAGAGAGTGCCATGCATTCACACAGCAAGTAATCACTAAAACTGGCTCTTGCTGGGATATCAAAAAATTACATGATTTCTTCATCCCAGACACCACTAGCACTGTGGGATTATCAAAAATCCCTGAGAAACACTGTA
This sequence comes from Tragopan temminckii, assembly GCA_028571105.1. NCBI lineage: Eukaryota > Metazoa > Chordata > Aves > Galliformes > Phasianidae > Tragopan > Tragopan temminckii. The sequence goes on along the minus strand of JAOWBP010004096.1, from coordinate 12,990,258 downwards.
AGATCTCCAATTTCAGGCAGCCAGCTTTTCTAATGGAAATAAAGGCGATTCCCAGGAAATACAGGTGACACCAGTAAGAGAAATAAACATGCAGTCTTATCATTAGTTTACATCAAAAAGGCTTTTCCACAGGCCTGAACGCTCATTAAATAAGGACACGGAATCACAGAATGGCCTGAGTTGAAAAGGACCACAAGGATCATCTCGTTCCAACCCCCTGCTATGTGCAGGGTCACGAACCAGCAGACCAGGCTGCCCAGAGCCACATCCAGCCTGGCCTTGATTGCCTCCAGGCATGGGGCATCCACAACCTCCTTGGGCAACCTGTTCCAATGCCTCACCACCCTCTGTGTGACATGAGTGAACATGTATGAAGAAAATCAGCTTCTTAGTATCTGTGCTAACGCTCTCTCTTACGACTGCATCCCCTTCTTCTGTACCAAATATCTACATAATATGCTAATACATTTGTATCAAAATTTCCACTCTTCCCAAAGAGAAACAGCAAGTACGCCAGCAATTAACCGGATCCTAACGCAAATTTATGGATACAGATTTTTCAAATGAGCTTGCCAATTCCGGAGAAAATGATTGTAAGGGACAATAAATATCACTTAATTTCTATCCACAGCTGTATGATATACTGTAAGCAGCCACTCTTTCTCCCCTTGGAAGTGAGGAAATGCTGCGTTAGCAGGTAGCTTGAAATATATACTATTTCTTGCTTCTGAGTAAGCTCATAATTAGAGCTGAAACATGAGGAATGATTTCAATGGAGCTGTAAACTCCAATAGGAGGAAAAATCTATTTGAGGTTAGAACAAAATCTTTTTTAATCTGGCTAATGCTACTTTTGTGCTGATGCTGATCATTATATTTATTACTAAACTGTGCAGCATTCCAAAGCGTTGACACCTGACTTCACTTAGTAGAAAAGCAATCACTTTCAGATATTCATCTTGGTGATTAATATGTAGATACCTAATTTTTAGTGAATTAAACCATGTTGTATCAATTTGATGGTCTTTAGGATTTATAATCAAGCACTGATGACATCTGATTAATACCAGCACAGGCTTCCTGAACCTTGCAATATTCTCGTTACTTTGGAGCTCAGATCACGGCAGGCTGATTACCCCCCTGATTATCCTGAGTAACTGGGGTCAGAGGTTAGCTAGCACCACAGAACACATTTAATTCAATCAATTTAGTTAGTGAAGCAGTTAGAAAATAAAAATCATTCCAATTGCTGTATCACTGCATCAGAAAATTTGCCCAGGATTCCTGTTCTCCAACTGATGAGCTTTTTTGCTTAACTTCTAATTTAATATTCTTCAGATTTGCAACTTCAATTACTTGTGATATTTTCACTCATAAAGTCAGGCATGTTGAGCTTTGAGAGGGGAAGAAAAACCAGGGGAGGAAGAGCTGCCTGTATTAACTGGTATAATAAACACTCTCACAGACACACACACACACACTTTCACAGCTCAGTTGCATTTTTCCTAGGTACAAATGCTAGAGGTGGCACAGAACTCCTCTTGGTTCTCTCCATTTGTCCCTACCACCACTGCCAGATTTTATTCTTTTTTAGCCTAGGTTTTTAATAGTAGGTTTTTAATACTGTTTAGCCAAATCCCACTTTGTTTGTCTTTCAGGCAAAGAGGCTTTGATTACATGTGGTTCACCACAATCCTGTGTTTAGGCAATGAAGCCCCTTCATGTGCGCCCTGACAGCACCTGAGGGAGCTCATTAAAGATACCAGGGCTGTACTTCTGTTGCCTGAAGCTGCAAATAGTGTGTCTGGGGATAACTACCAAAGAGATCCCCTTCCTACTCCCTGAAAGTCTCAAGGTACTTCTCGCATGAATACAAATGCCCAGCAGCTTGATTTGACTCCTACTGGTTAGTTTTACATCCCATATAATAACTCTGAGTCTGCTGATCACTGATACTTATTCTGAGTCCTGAGGCTGCTGCCATAGCCACTGTCTCTGCCTTCTCACCCAGAGATGGGCTGGTTACCACAATCTCAGTGGGCTAATGAAGACGGAGATCTTCCAGCACACTTCCGGATGTATCAGAGCACATCGTTTTCTCAATCACCCTTTCAATGAAGACAAAGGGCCGTAGTTACACGTAGTTTGAAGGATTCCATGGGGTCGTAAGAGGTAAATGCTACCTGCAGCCTAGATAACAAAGCAGTACAGTAACCACGTGGCTTGGTAATATGGTATTGCTATTACTAGCAACAGGCCATAAGTCTTGAGTTTGCAAGGCTTTGGGATAGAAGTTTGTTAGGCCTGCTCTGCCCTCGAACTCCTGAAGCTGTTTTATTTGGTTTTCCTGTAAGGGTAACTGGAGTTAGTTTTTCCTCCTGTTTACCTTTGCACAGTACCACCAATTTCAAGGCTGTCACATAATAACATAGTTTAGAGAAATACAGGCTTTGTACAATAAAAGAGTCCTTGAGAAGTGGTGACACAGGATGCAGTGAAGTGAAACCATGGGATAACAAGGCATGAAGCATGGAGACCCACAGGCTGTAAACTACTCACCAATTTCAGCTAAAGAATTGCAGACTTGAAACTGGACAAAATCGGTTGTAGGGGAAAGAAAGACGTATCTAACAAACATAAAGGCATCATATACTGTAATATGGAACTTCTTCAACAAAAAAAGAGCAACATGTTAGTTAAAAACATGTTAGCCAATATGAGGAAGAATTGAGGAAGAAGAAATCATCAACACGAGCATTACATTTGTCCTGATTCAAGAAGTAGGCAACCTGTCCTCACACCAATACCACAAACACTGAACAGAAACCACCAGCTTTAAGATCTAGAGGAACCAGGAAAGAATGAGCAGGAATAGTGGCAGAAACTAAGAAGCACATGTGCAACAATTTTATAACTGTATTATTATAAATATGGACCTTTTTTGTGCATTTTCCTGTAGTTATCACATCTGGATTGATAATGATTCTTGGAATAGCACTGGCTTGGATTAGTTTTCAATAACGCTAACAGTGAATTGTTGGCTTTATATATAAGGTGGGATTTCCCTTTGCTCATCAACACGATCTTGAATGTAACAGTACAGTGCCAGAGCTGGCCGTATTACTTTACAAATTTAAGCAACTTTCCTGAGTAGAATCCTGTAATAAAGGAAACAAAGTCTTAAACCTCCATTTTCTCTGCAAGCAGCAGAAAGTTGCAGTTTAATCCTCTGTTTGCCCATAGAGAGGATCCATTTTCTGTATGTTCCTTTGGGGTTCTTTGGAATGAAAAATGCTATATGCTTATAAAAGTCTCCTAATGAAACCTGCTCCAAACTAACTCTACAATTGATGAATCTCCTCCTAAGCCCCTCTGCACATTTGCCTGTGGCAGAAAGTCTGACTCAGCTGTCAGACTCCCTTAGCTTAAAAGAAACTCAGAATACGTTCTGCAGGATAACTGCAGGTCAGAAGTCAGGTGTATTAGCAGAAAGATGTGGAGAAGTATCACAGAGTGTCTAGCTATGACATAAAGCTCCCTAGCCTGTGATTATACATTCTCTTTTGTGTAAGAAATGATGTAGTACCAAGGGACATTGTTTAGTGGGCAACACTGGTGGTAGGTGGACAATTGGACAATAGAACCTTAGAAGTCTTTTCCAACCTTAACGATTCTATGAAACATCCTCAGCTGGTTGCAGAAAAGAAAACAAAACAAATAAAAAGAAAACATCCAGATGATATAATCAAATCCTCTGTATTAAACACAAATCCACATGTATAGAAGAAAATAAACAGCAGCAAAATTGCATCACATCAAAATGCTCAAAATATATCCTTTCTTCCTCTCCTGTGGTGAGGATGAAAGAAGAAGAAACCACATACAGCAGATGCTAGTTTTGTCACTTACTCTGCTGCTGGAAAAGAATCATGGACAATAAAGGCAATTTAATGTTGCAACAACAGCAAAACTGTGCAGAGATGTGTAAGAAGGATAGTGTGCAAGACAGAAGCAGGAAATCTCCCATCTGCTCAGCACTGGGACTCAGCTGTTGTACTGCACCCACTTCCTGCCCACAGTGCAGGAGACACAGCAACCAGAGAGCAGGCAAACATCTATCACTCCCAGCCTTGAAGAAACCTGCACAGCAAGAATATGCACAGGGCTGCTGTAGAGAAGGGAATTATCTGTCTACCACCTTTGTAGCAGACAAGGCCAAGAAGCAATGCGCTTCAGCGGAAGCAAGGAAAATTCCCTTAAAAAATGAGACAAATCTCAAGGGTAGCTAAGTATTGGGATATATTGCTGGGAGGACATGGAGAATAAATCTTCGAAGTTCTTGAAGAAAAAATAAGCAAATATCGGATATTGTACAAATAGGAGGATAGGATGTCACTGTATCTTGAGATCACTTCCCTTGCAGATATATAATAAGCCCAAATCCAAGGCCCAAAATGGAAGGGGGAATGAAGCACTTTTTCATAGCTTTCTAACGCTTTTAATGCAGTGTTTCTCATTGACTTCCACAAATCTCACTGGATTACAAAAAAGATAAATTTTCTTTGCTCAAAAGCCAGTTGATAGGAAGGAACTCCTTAATTATTTTCTCAGACTCCAATTCCCCATCATGCAGGACTTTTCTGCACTGGATTTGGGGCTGACTGCAGAAGATATAGGGTCTAACTGCAAAGTCAAACTTGTCTTCAGTAGTGCAGACAAAATACGAGAATTATGCTTCTGACATTTGCTTTCCTAGCTAGCAGTATTCTCTTTTGGCAAGAGAATGTAAAGAAAAGGGAAAGGAAAATAATTATTATGTCAGCTTAGGGAAGGATTGAAAGGGAACAGAAATGGCAGAACTAGATATCCAAATTTAGTTGTTTTGAGAACGTCTGCAACATGGTCATCATAAAGAAATACCTGTTCCAGCTATAACTCTTCCTTTCTCACTACTAAAAATGCCGTCTTTCCTGACAAGCTGTTCCTACCATTGCATAAAAGCCTTCTGAACCAAAATCTTCCTTCAGATCTCAACAATTACTTCATAATATTCCTGAATTGCCTGGCAAAGAAGTACTTAAAGGCCTACATTTAAATTCCAGAGCAGCTATGGAATGAAGGAAGCAGATTGATTCACATTCTGTTCCACTATTACTCTTGCCAAAGTGACTTTTATCAGAAAAAAAAAAAAAATAAATTTAAAAACCCAACATGATCTGAGCCTGAGAATTCTGTTGTCAACTAAAAATCCATTGGAAAAATTTTACAGCTTGCTTACAATATAAACCCTTAGAAGCAGCTTGAAGAGGAAATGCTGCCAGAAACCCCAGGGCATATTATCCACTCATTCCTCACATGGAATTAGTGTAAAATATCACCCTCACATTGCCCACAAACACTGCCAACAAGTGAGAACAGTGATAGGCTGAGAGTACACCGTCTGGAATATTTATACTCATTTTTCTCCCATGGCAACATGTCTGTTTCATGTACTTTTAAGCCTCCATAATTTTACTCCATCTAATCTCTGCATTGTCTTGTTTTGTTTATCACTTCCATGGAGCACCTGCCATGCTTGGTGGCCGCAGCAAGACAAATAAACACATCTTTATCAGTGGCTGGGGCCAACTGATACGTGCTCCTTAGCTGCAAATTTCACTACAATTATGCCCAACCTCCTCACCTCTCCTACTTACTTGTCATTATTTGCTCCTTCCCAACATGTTGCTAAGAAATTTCATAGCCTCGGTTGGCATCGTAAATGCCAACCAAAAAGATTAAATGCAGTTGTGTGCCACCTCATTCTGTCAGAGAGAACAGATAGTGTCCCCAGAGTCCACCTGCCAATCTTCAACATAGACAGCAATGCCATTTTCCAATCGGCTCCTGGGTGTTCCAGTGCCCAGGTTTTGCTGAATAGCCTTGAAGAGATGGGATTTAAATTGTATTGAGAATATTAGTCTAAAGTGAATGAAGTGGAGAGTATACTTCTCGTTTATATCCCCAGAGTGATAAATGTGAGAGTGTAATTTTTTTTTTTCTAAGGCAAAGAAAATGGGAAACCAACACGGATTTCAGGCACATGAGAAATAGCTTATGAATTTAGATGATAGTTCAGCAGAAATAAATTGTACATCTGTTCATTCATTTTAATAAAGCAGGGAAATGACACGCTGCTGGAGCCCTTTGAGAACACTGGTATTTTTAAATTATGATCCCATAATAGTAGCATTAACATTTGTAATGTTGCCCATACTTTATGAATTTAAAAAAATAAATTTATAGAATAAGTGAGCTTCAACCTATATGCTGGACTCTGGGCACTTAAAAGTAAGATGCTCCCTGAACATGTACAAATTAGCCCAGCAAAGACATCCTAATAGCTTTACTGTGTAACACAGATAATCCTCTGTGTAAGTGTTGACAATCCATGCTTATTATTTCTGAATAAATAATTCAGATGTGCAACACTCATTTCTGCTGACTAGTGCCTACTCATATAGACAGCTATAGCCTTGTACTTGCAGCTAAAGAGGGACTTTGACAGAAACAAACTAGACCATTTTCTCGCCTGCATGTTTGTATGGAAACATGTATTGCCTTCTGCCAAATTCAGGAAAATTACTTTTCTCTTGCATACTTTTCTCTTTGTAAGAATGAAAAAAAGAAAAAAGAAAAAAAAAAAGAAAAGAAATAGAAAAAATTATGAGTTGAATACAATTACTTCATTGTTTCTATGCTACCATTATTTCCAAGGATGACATACCAATTTATGAAATAAACAAGTGAGACTGCAGGGGATGTAACTTTTAAAAAGCTAGTGTTTTGATTTTCCAAATTGATCACCATGCAAAATAATAAATTAATAGTTCAATAATAGCTGTCATGTTTCCTTTAAAAGCACAATTAGTGACATTGTTAAAATTTCCTTTTAATCGATTGCATTAAAGCAATTGCTACTAGAGGAAAGAGAATCCAAAATCGATTAGTTGCTCACATATCGCCTCATTGATCAGCCGAGATGATCCTCATTCTTGAAAAGGGAGAACAGGAATTATCTGACATCCCTGAAAAGTGGTAAAGTTCAGCTGAAATTGCACGTCAGAATCTGCGCAGCTCTCCCCCAACTGTTACCTACTAACATGGCAAATGAGTGAAGATATGTGCTTAAATATTTAATCTTCCTAAAGCAAACTCTTCACAGAGGCTATGGCGGAGCGCAATGTTGTTAAGAGAGGTTCCTTACTGCTAACATCTATATCTATATCTACCAGCCTGTGAATGTTTTTGTGTGCTCTGTATTGCTCGCTCCATTTCCAGCAGGCAGTCCAAAAACAACCTCAACAGGCAGCCTAGGTAAACAAGACTTATTGTAATTTGGTTCTCTGGTGAATATAGAAGAACTAAAGAAAAAAAAAAAAAAGCCTCTGGGACACAGAAGACCCCTAGGCAAACACTTACCATTGACAGAAACTATACAGATTTATTGATTGAAACTGCATTTTAATCATATGGCCGGAGGAAAGAAAACAGTTCCTAGAGACTACCAGTCAGCCACAGCATGGGACATGATAAAACTGTTTCTGCCATTAATACCAGGCAGCAGCTATGTTAGAGTAAAGGGACATTAAAGAGTTCAACATCTGCAGGCAAAGTTGGATTTATTTACTCATGCCTTCAATTATTATTTAAGATTGAAAACTTGAAAAGGTCAGAGCTGCTAACTTAGAAAACATGCCCTTCATCCGTCTTCAAACATACAGCTTTTTCTACGCTTAGTTCAACACCGAATCTATTAATCAACTACAGCGTTCTCTGTTTTCAAATGTGAGTTGGGTTATCTTCAAGCAGACATGTAAAACCTAACCACATTTCATTTTTAATTTAATCTGTATTAGAAAATGCAATTTTAGGATGTGAAAACATCTGTTTTTTTGTTTAGGTAGGCAAACATCTGTGGACCCGTATTTCTGTGTATACACATTTGCATACATAAAAAATCCAGATTTAAATTATAGTCTAATCCTGCATTCACATCTCTGTGGAGCACTGTTTGGATGGGAGCCTCGGATACTGGCAGCTAAGAATATCAATACAACAGATAAATCTTTTTCCTTGGTATTATTTCAGCAACAGACAACTGTTTGTTTTAGATATGAGCTTATTTAGCAGGATTCATTTTTCTTGTATATGTTTTCAAAGTTTCTCAAATAACTGCCTAGTTTTTTCAAACTTCTTTTGAGCCAAAAGATTGCTTCCAACCCTTTAAACTTGTTGAGGACAGCAGCACTCTCCTTACCATCAGTCTTCTAAATGAAGAAAAATCATTGATCTAAGAACATCTGACAGTACAACATAATGTATGGGCACTGCTGGCCTCAGTGACTGAAAGCGGTCAAAACAAATGAGCTGAGGAGGAGGAAATAAACCATATAAGAAAAAAAGTGAGATGATGATATGTGGAAGCAGTGATGGGACTCGATTTATAGAAGGTAGAAAAAAAAAAAGTGCACGTAGACTGCTGCAAGTCATAAGCAAACAGTTTAAGTCACGAAAACACAAAGGTGGTTCACAAGAGGAAGAAGAGAGTGAGGGGACAAAGAAGAGTTCACAGCATCAGGGATTGGCAGAAAGGAAGATCTTCCAGAAATTAAAGGAGAAAAATCCTGGAGACAGAAAGAGAACCATGAGACAACAGAGAAACACAGCTTTTCAAGAAATATTACACGAAGAGCTTTCTGTATAAGAGGGCAGTGGGAAAAGTGACAAAAATAAGGAGAGGGAAAAAGGAGATGATGTTCATGTCAAAGAGCAGTCAATGGATACAACACAGAAATCAGTCCCATAGAGCTGAAGCAGAAACTGGAAATGTATTTAAGGGACAGTAGATGTTCAGGTTTGAGAGCCAATGACAAAGAGAAAGGAAAAAATACAACAAAAAGAAATTATAAAAGTTCAGGTAAGGTTAATTACAGATAGCTAACTAAATAGCAAGCTTGAAAGGGAGAAAGACCAAAAGCTGTTGGTTTGTTTTTTAATAGAGTATTATGAAGTAGGCAAAAGAGATTTTGAAGGATGACACAAAAAGATGATATATTTCAGCACTAGGCAAATTACGTATCAGAAACACTAGATCACTGTGTAACTAGTTCCCCAATATGCAGAGAACTGGACAAAAAAAAAAAAAAAAATCTAAAAAAATCTGCATCAACCTAAGTGGAAGAAAATAATACAAAATGAGACAAAGTCATAAGGACTGGCCACAGAGCAACAGCATTGGATGGAAACAGTCAGGTAACTGGCTTGGATTCAGGGATTTTTCAGAATGAGGTCAAATTCCAGAACAGTAAAAAGAGGATGAAGTTAGTACTCCACGTAGTGCTGAGATTATACTTCTTCTTGTGACATATGGAGTGGGAACACAGGGGAAAACATTTGTAAAAACAAATAAATATTAAGTGATTGTTAGACAGCCGGCTAGAGAAAGGGCTACCCTTTAAGCAAATAAGCATCTGGGACTCTAAGGCAAACAAGCCCTGGAAATAAGCCAAAGCAGAAAGTACAAGGATAGGAATAAATTACACTCCTGTATCATTTTCCTCAACAGAGACTATAGCTGCAAAGAGCTCTGTATGCATCCCCTAATCTGTTTTTTTCTTAGACGTATCAACACCATTTTCATTCCAGTAACTTCAAGAGACGATCAGCCCTACAGAACTTTATTGCTTTCCAAATGAGTCTCTTTCTTAGGCACTTACTAACAATTTCACTTGAATAAATGTACAACTCCTTTTAGCATGTTCATTTTTATCGGTTCACTATTGTAATGTTCCAGAGCAGAAGGAAAAAAGATATTTTGTCTAAATAATCCTGACATTTTGATTCGTATGCACAGATGGTTAGCAAAATTTGTAGTAGCCAAATCAGTTTTAGTGCCGCTGACAAAAAAAAATCTTAAAATCTCACTTGTCAGTGAAGAAATTGATAAACCGACCACAAAATTCTCTCTAGTGGAATGACCTACGCAGGCATATCACTGTTATTTTTGTATGAATTCAGTTTTATAAATCCCTTCTGTTCATACAAGCTACAACTGCGACAGCAGCTCGCACATATTGTGTAATTGCTATTAAACAGGGTTTTGTCTGGTGCAAATTGAGTATGTTTAGATCTATAGTTATCTTGTTTAATCCTACTTTTAAAATAGAACTTCTACAGATGCTAGAGGCATATTAACAGCGTGGTCTCCTCAACTCATGGGATTAGAGCGATATTTTGCCACACATCTAACAACCCCTCTTTGGACTGCTCCTCACATCAGCTGTGCTGCATCAGACAAGGAAATGTAGACTTCTCATTTCACATTTTGCACATGAGGAACTGCAACTCTTTACATATGCAAAAGAAAAGTCCCTTCAAGTCCTAGATCATTTTTGCTGGCTATTACAGCACAGATAACACCAGGTCATCTGTTCCCTGCCAGCTACCTACCGATGTACAGACTGTATAGGCTGAATAATAGCCAGGTGACCTTGACTTAGGAGTCACCCTGCAATGATTACCATATAAGAAAACCACAGTTTGTCTACAGAATTTGGGATTTCAGTACACTGGACGTTACACAGGCAAGTGAGGTCTCCCCATACAGAAATCAAAAGTTATTTTGAGAAAGATTTAATTGATAAACCTTTTCATATCCTAATCTGTAAGAAAACTGTGCGAAGTTGCTTTGAACTCTGTACATCACCTGCCTGCACTCAGTAGTGAAGGTGGAACTCCCTGGAGAGGTGATGGAGAAAAAATATACTATAAGCCACACTTAGAGAGAAGTGAAATTAAATCTCCATAGAATGTTCCAGCAGCACATTCATAAAACAGACATACCCAAACAAAAAAAAATGGTGTATGCTTTCTCAGACTAAATATTCCAATTCTAAAATTTATGTTTAAACTGAAATCTCCAAAAAGCAATCCTAATTTGATTTGAAGGCAACTGCAAAATTCCAGCTGGTAGAAAATGTTTAATTGGAAAATCACATAGGACTTCCTAGCAATGACTGCTAATAATTATGTTTATTCAGCTTTCTTGAATAAGTGGTCCAAGCCCAGGCCTGGAAACAATACATTGTCTTTGTTTAGCTTGTGTGCCTTTCAAGAGCCTCTGTCAGAAGCTTCCTTCATCTTTAATTTCTACTCCCCAGTTACATACCCAAATGCACTTGTGCTATATGTAGTCAAAACCCTTATTGCTACTGTTTGCTTTGTAATTCAGAACTTAATATCTATGGTAAAGTTCTCACTTTGTGGACCATACTGAGAAAGCATCTTAACCTTCACTTCTTGTAGAAGAGCAATAAATTGTGGTTTTATGGCTTTTTTTGTTGCTCACAGTGTTTGGATATTTGCTGTTAGCAGAAGCAGATGGAGGAGGTCTGCAGAGGATAGTCAGCCCTGGAATGGTTTTGCAGTGAGGATTTACCAGCTGTAGTGAGAATTGCTGTTATTACCACTCAGCTGCTGCTGACCTTCTGAGAATAACCAAAGGGTTACAAAAGCCAAGGACTCACACACAGAGGTTCACATCAAGGATGCTCAGATCAGCTGATCATAACAAATCAAAGAAACTAAGTAAAGGGCAGGAAAGGAACAAAAAGAAAAAGAAAAAAAAAAAAAAAAGGACTGGCAAAAACACAAGCTTACTAGCTTACTTGTGAGCTCAATGGAGATCAAGAATGCTGGGGAAAAGTCAGAAAGTCAGATCTGGAGAAGCAATGAAGAGGCTTTCTATTCCTCCCTAATTTCACACTGTTTGAATGATCATTTCTATTCATAGAACCTTTCCTGTACTTATACAAGTGTTTCTCAGCTGCTTTCAGATTATAAAGCAGGCACTCTGTTGTTTTATGTACCACTGAAATGTGTTTATCTGGAGTTTAAATAGACAACTTCATGTATTTCATGACCTTGGTGGAGAGAAACAAAGCAATGAACTCACCCCTCACAAGCAAAGATAAATCGCAGAAGTCTGCAAGCTACCACTATGCAGTGCATCCAGCTCTAATTATGCGATAAGTGGATGGACCCAGTGTTAAACATATTTTGCAGAAGTTCTTGAACAAAGTGCTTACACTGGTTATGCAGATAGCTCACTGAAAGCCACATGAATACCAATTGTTATGCACACAGTATGAATCCCGATGAGTAGAGGAAATACTGGTCTGCTAAGTAGTTGTGGGGGTTTTATGTTTGCTTTGCTCAACAGTCCTCTATTTCTGTCAATGCACAGAATAAGAGCATTTGTTCTCTCTCTACAGTAATTTCATTCTTATAATGCTGCAGCAGCTTCTTTGTTTCTAAGGTTGTTGGTAATTTGATCTTGAGGTGCTGAGCATTTCTAGTCACATGAGAAACCTCCAGCCAGCTAATTTCAACAAGAAGCAACACACAATATTGAGGAAGAAGAAGAAAAATAACAAAAAGGTAATTTAATTACTCAGATAGCCAGAATGTTTACATAAGTCTTCCACATGCCCTCAGATTGGTATCATCATAACAAACTTGGAAATATTAACATTTCTCTTGATCACAAGCTTTTTTCCAAGTTCTTTGAAAGTGACCAGATTTAGAAGGAAGATAAACATTTGGGATCCTAATTACACTGAGGGTCAAAGCAAGCTCTGCTCCCAACATCAGCTTTCAGAATTCTAGTAGGAGTGAGGTGCCTTTACATCCTTTTTTTTTTTTTAAATCTAATGAGCTCTTCTCATTTATTTTTGGCATCTAAAGCCATTCTAAAACTGAAATCTAAATGCCTATGATATTTATAAACTGAGATTCCTAAACTGTTTATATGATTTTGCAGTGAGTTGTGCTGCTCAGAACAGTTGAGGAAACTGTGAATGCCATGGACATTACCACATGAATGAGAGTAATGACCAATTATTAACCATGAGGAAGTGGTGTAATTTATAGAAATTTAATGTAAATTTCAAATGCTGTGCTATTTTAGCAGTGAGAACAGAGTACTCATAGTCTTCAGTTACAAATAAATATATGTTTATCACCAATCAAATGCTTGTTTCCTTTCATGTGGATTTGATAAATAGCTTTCCATTTGACTGATACTTTCTAAACCAGTAAATTCTTTGTAAATGAACTCTAGTAGAAACACATTCACACCTAGATCTTTGCTTTGCCTCAGACATGACAGAATACAAGTCAGTTATGAGACTACGTCTCTTCTGTTTTCACCAAATATCCTATGTTAATATTTCTGGGGAGAAACAAATATCACAGAATTAACACAAGGGTTATTTCTTTAAGAAATGGAGAATATAACTTAAACTGTGAGTCTTCACCATGCATGCTCCTGAAGAAAAAAAAAAAAAGATAAGGTTATACTTTGTCCTCCACGTCAGTGATGACAACGGAAGATGTAATTATCTCAAGTTCTAGGAAAGGAAAACAACACCAGCCTACACAGGTTTTTTTCAGTGTTAAGATCTGTAGAGGAAGAAGAGTATGGAGAGGTAAAGCTGAACAAAAAGGTCAGAGCAAGCATCTGCCTAGTGTAGGTGTGGTTTGAAAGGGAAGATACGCTTCAGTAGACTTGCCATTAACAGGTCCAAATGTAGGGTCTTGCTTGTCTCTGAGACACACACATAAAGGAATGAGATTAGTTAGGAGACTCAATGGGCAACATTTTGCCTGAAAGGCAAGGTAGGATCAGTGCTGACTTTCAGATCACTGAAGAAGGGAAAGTGAGATTTGTTGTAGTTTTTAATTTGCAATCTGAATGAACAGATCTAGTCTGTGTTGGGAAGGAATGTCTAGAATGGAAAATAATATTATGTCTAAGTAATTTTTGTAAAAGAAATATGGAAAAGAAAGCCAGGAGGGACCTTAGTAGTGCTTTTAGCTCAGTAACTGGTCTTCAACATGATCTAGCCAGTATCAAGAATAAGACGGGGACTCTCCAAGCTACAAGTGTGTTTCTCAACAGCCTGAATTGAAAAATAAATCTCTCCAGATGGTGCTCTGAAAGTCTCATATCCTCTTCGAACCACGAGCAGACGGAGATGCATATTGTACTCTAAGGGCTGTTTTACCCCAGTGGGTAGCACAACTGAATCAGAAGACAGAGCTGGAAGTCATCATAAATCATGGTGACAAGGAACCTATTCACTTTCAGGTCTCTATAGGAATTGATTAATCATTTATTAAAGCACATATTAGTCATTTATTACTCTTTTATAAACCATGAGTCAGTAGGTATTCGAAATATGAGCAGATCTTATTTTTCACTTAAGTCTCACAGCACCAGTTTATCTAAAATTTCACTGAGGTGATGTTTTGTCAAATCATACAAAATTTTATCTTGTTCACAGGAGGCAAGTTGCTTTATTTAACTGGAAAATTCATCTAAGTGGAAAGATCATTTCACACAACGTTAGAAAAAAATCAGCTATCCCTAAAATAGGAAAAATATTTCCCCAAGATTTATTCTCCTGATATTAAATAACTCTTTCTATTTTACAGTGCTTTCTCCTAGAAAAGGATGAAGTTGATGGTGAGAATGGAACTAGCAGGAAGGGGAATTGTCTCAAGAGCAAGACTGTCTCCTGGCCAAAATTAAATCTCAATTTCTAATGAACAAGTGAGAAATTTCTGATAGGTCTGACTAATTCTCAGTGTATGACTATGGATGTGTGGCTGTCCCAGATCTGTGGTGAAGGACAATGTGAGAACTAGGTGGACTAAAGAAGAAACATCCTATTAACCCACATCACTGCATTCTTCTCCCTAGTGTTTGAAAGCACTGGCTACGGAAAGAAAAGTAAGCATATATGTGAAATAGAACAAAGCAGATATTTTGAGATGTGTAGAGAAATAGGGTAGTAACAAAACAATTAACTGGGCTGAATCTCACAAAGCAATATTCAATATATTAACCTGTAAAAGTACCTGACACACAACCTCAAGGGCTTACACAACTCTTCTGAAGTTAATGGAAGTGCTTTGCTGGATCACAGCCAAGTTGCTCAAGTTCTGTGGTTATACCTTGATGTACCGCCAATGAAAGAACAAAGGCCATAACTGCATTGGAATGGCATGGCTGTGGTATGCCAGTGAAAAATAATAGCAGATGGAGAAACACATTCCCTAGACGAAGACATTCTTATCCAGCAAAACCTGAGTAAACATTACAGAAGCTACTGCGAAGCTGCATACAGCAGCAAAAGAACATTTAGATCTTTCTAAAAACATCAAATAAACCTATTAACGTGTATTTTGAATAGGTGTATAAGGAACTGGCTTCTAAGAAATAAATATTGTAAGTATTAATACACAGAAGAGTATTGCTCAGGTTTAGATCCACAGACTTGTTTCACAAGAGTTTCGGTATAGTCAAAAGTTCTGGAGGAAGGAAGAAGAAGATCAGTCAGGTGTCAAAAGGTAAAATTCATCTCCAATGGAGAGAGACTTGCTCAAGCATGGCTGAGATTGCTTTGAAATGAGGACTCAAAAAAACATCTCCTAACACATGTAAGGCTTCTTGGGAATAGAAACATATAGAGAAATTTTCGACTTTAAGGGAAGTTTGAAAAATTAACTTTTTCTTGGCATTAATGTTATTGAAATCATAGATATCTTTTTAAAGATATATATAACATAAAACTTCATTTTGTCCACAGCCTACATACCTGGTATTGTACTAACACACTGTCCAGACTTCTGTTTAAAGGATGGTGAAAAAATATTTACTATAAAATCCAGATCCTACAAATTTATTGCCTTTCACTTTGTCATATCAGGAAGTAATTTGGCCCTTGTGGTTACAGATGTAGAGAATGCATTGAAAATATGGCTTAACTGAGTTATCAACAGCATATGGCAAACAAAAGCCATAGATATTTAGGGCAGAAATTATACTGCCAGGAGAAAATACAGGCCAGTAAATATTCCTTTGTTTTTTAACGTGGAAAAAGACAGTGAGAGAAAATATCTTCGAAGAAGGAAGACAGCTATGAAAATACAGCAATACTACACAAACCTAATAGTAAAGCAGCCATCTCTAAACATACAAAAATCAAACCTTTACATTTACTATATTTATGCTTTCTAAAGTTGTCATGTAGAATGTGCCTTTTTCTTTCAAGTCTTCTTCACATCAGTAGTACCGTAGGATGCATCTTGTATTTACATAAAAGAGCTAAGTATTTAAATCAGTAAGCCAAAGCAAGTGGCATTACCTTTATCAAATGACACTCTCCCTTCCCTTCATACTACATAATTAGAGTATGTGTTTGTAAAGGGACCTGATGCCATACATCTAAAGACTGATAGTTTTCTCCTTTGCACATGGGATAAGAATACAACTTAGCAAGGCAGAAAGAAGATTTCTGAGGTCACTGACGTCTCAAAATAGTAGTTACACATTCAAAACCATGTCACAATGTATATGTATATATAAAAAGATATATCTATAGGAAAATCGGTGTGTCACATAATGCGACAACGCTGTCTCTTCACAACTTCTTCTCTATTTCTATATGGACACAGCCAGATTTCTAAGAGTAAAAATATCTTTTACTATCATTACCTGAAATGAATTTATAAACATTTCCAAATTTCCATAGAAGCAGAAATTGTCTAACAATAGATTTAGGGGCTAAGTAGGCACCCAAGTTTTTTACACAGTAGCCAGAGGAAACTCTTTGGACAAACAGGATATAATCAATACACATTTCTTCTCTTAAAAGGAAACTTTGGAAATTCAAGTAAATAGTACTCTGAAGGCATGAATTGTTTTCACTATTGATGAGTGCAATTAGTTCCTAGTTGTAAATACACTGTATTGTCCTAATACGTTTGTTAATTATGTTCAAGAAGGTTAAAATAATACAATATTTTAAGTATATTTCAACCACAGGTTGAGAGGAAACACTTTTCACAGAACTGAAAGGCTGATCTAAAGGGCAGTTCTAAGGCAAGTTAGCACGTATGTATTTAAAAGGTTTGGATCAGGCTCTTCATTGTACTCTTCAGGAGAGTGTAATGATACTGCTAAAGTGAGCAATTATGGCTACTGCAATTGATTAGTGAAAATTAATATTCTTATTGGCAAAACTGTCATTGTTTCTTATTTATTCCTTTTTCCTTGTTTCTGTAATCTTTCTCCTTTCTTTTTTAATGTTATTCAATATGAATTTACGAAAGAAGTAATTATTCAAGTAAAATTGCAGTAATTTATTTCAAAATAATCTGTTGTCGAACTGCTAAAATTAGGCAAGGAATATATAAAAAATACATGCAAAGGAAAAAAAAAACAACATTTAAAGAAAAAGAATGTCTTTACAATGATAGAGTTCCCTTTTCTTCTCAAATTACCTGGAGATCAGCATTCCTAGGACTTACTTCTCAGCTTTTGGGAATATTCCTTAAAAACTGCAGAGCTTCAGGAAACATTTATAATAAAATCCAAACTAGCTGTTATTAGGTAGAACTTATGGTCTTTAATTTTCTTCAGATGCCAGATGTAAGAACCGCACGCTAATAAGGTGCAAGAAGGCTAATAAGGTAGGTGAGAGAAAGGAGCACTGTGGGAAGGGCAGGAAACTAGGTGCATGCTTTGCCTGAAACAAGAAACTTCCCCCCCCCCCCAGATTTTCAGTGCTGTTCAGTGGGATTCAACTTGCAAGGAAAAAGACTTTCATTGAAAAATTTCATCTGTAAGTTGAATTTAAAGCTTTTAGGACCATAGTTTTCAATACAGAAGTGACAACACTAGGTTTTTTC